>CM067074.1:15219684-16419684 GCA_033980235.1 Diadema setosum
TATGTTCTGTTACGTCTTCATGATGTGTCTACAATGTACGTGAATATTTGAATATACAGTCTGCTAGCATTATAGTCATCGCATTTTTTTTAAACCGTCAGTATGAAACAAGGCGAAGATAGCGTCCAAATAACGTTCTTTTCATTCCAGTTCATCACAGTGACTTCGAACATAAATAGCCTGCACTCAGCAAAAACTGTAACTTGGTTGTTTTGTGTTGAACGCGTATCCTTTTTTATCTAGTGAAGAAATTAGCAAGAGGAGCATATTTCCAATTTCATGTTGTGCGTTTCTTATCTATTCTTTGATAACATAAATTAGTCTTGTTTGAATTGCAAAAAAAAAATGTTTTTAATGTACGTTTTAGAAGTTTATAATTTATGTAAAAAAAAACGACGCTACGGCTGGTTATTCAAATTTACGGACTTTTTTGATCCATTGTATTGGCAAGAATGACAATCACACCCCATTATTGAAGTAATATCAATGCCTTACTTCTAAAGTATATTATAATATATCTAGGTCCTACGTTATTATACACACGGCGATAGAAACAAAGCATGACAGGTGAAACAAAAATACACATAATCATCAGAAGGAGAAAAAAAAATCCTCACCAAGATTTCTTCTGCTCGTGTGTTTAGTATGCACTGTAAAACCACAACTGGGCCAGTAAGAAATGGTCGTTATGTAATTAGTTATAGCCCATCTTAGACAAATAAATACAATTTTGTATGAAATGTAAATTTTTAGACGCCCACTTCCAAGAAAATACAATTAACAACAACAACAACAACAACAATAACAACAACAACAACAACGAATATCCAGTGAGAGAGGCCAAACCGTTCGTGTAATGGGGGACAAACCACTGAGCTCTAACTGTCATATGAAAACCTGATCGCGGTTTCAGTGTTCGACTGGTATTGGTACAAGTCGTCGAGTGCCACGGCTGGGACGTGCCTCGTGCTTTTCTCCACGTCATCCAGCCAACTGAGTATCCACTCCCGAGCATCATCCTCGAGAGGGTCCTCTTCGTCGTCGAACACTGACGACATTTCGGCATCGTCGGCGTAGGCCTGTGCATTTTCCTTGATGGGGACAAAGTCATTAGCGCCCATCGAATGCAGTTCCTTTCGCCTGCCAGGCGGGCGTGGTTCTTTCTCAACCGCGCTCTCGGAATGTCTGTGCAGTCTTTTACGTGGAGCATCATTCGATGATGAGCGAAGATGATGACGCTGATCAGTTCGGTTAGTAACGTTCCTCGGAATGTGACGCTGAGAGACACGGTTATCCGGCGGCAGTTCCTCCGGACTGGTTCGGTATCGAGATGGTATGTTCAGGGTTCCCTCGCTCTTCCTTCGCAAACCGTATCCATGAGGGAAGTGCGGATATGGCGACAGAGCTCGAGTTTTCACCTCGGCTTTCAAGCTCGTAACGTTGTCCTGCAATACGTTTGAGTTGAGATCGCAGTGGCCCACGCTCTGCGGGGTATTGTTCGTCGAACGACTTTGAGCCAGGTCCTTCTTCCGGTCTACATGCGGTGAGAGCTGCGAAAGCGAGTTCGCCGGCAGCGACCCTCTCCTCAGCCTTCGGTATCTAACCCCTGGCGAACTGGACATCATGGCAGGTGGAGGAGGAGACGGAGCAAGGACCGGATTCGATGCCGAGGTAGTCGAGTTCGGGCTGGGACTACTGCTTTTACTCCAAGGCAAGGATGATCGACGATGAATACCGGGTGACATCGCATGTTTAAGCTCATTTTCGTCATTCACCACCACCGTGACAATTGGAGACAACGATAGGGAGTTCTGTGATGAGTTGAGAAGGCTGCCCGACGAGGCCGACTTGATTGGGGGAAGTACGATCTCCACGCAACCGTCACTGGCTCTCCGCCCGAGGTCTCGGGGCGGTGGTTGAAGAGTTGGGCCGTGCTCGTCGAGGGCGAGTTCCTTCATCCCGTCGGTCAAAGACGACACCTGAGAATGAGGAGCGGTTCCTTCGCTCTCCGTCATACTCATCGACGGTACGGAAGGAGAGGTCTTAGAGCGGCGAATCACACGTCTTGGAGTTTTCATATTTTGTGTCATATCGGTCCTTCTTCATCAGCACAAATTTTGTATATCTCGTCCTTATCTACTCTCATCACATCACATCACATCACATCACAAATTGTCTTCCGAAGTGGAAAAAAAAAATGCATAACAGCTTATATCATGCTAGTAGGACAACGGCTTTCTTGTAACAATTTATCAGTTAGCAGACACGCTGAAAGTTCCTGATCTCGTGTAATTGTCAGGTGTACTTTGGTCGAAATTAGCACTGCTCACCAAACAGAACTTCCCCGGCTTTCCGCATAAAACGTCACCTTTGCGTCTCTTCTCTTAGTCAACTGCGACCTGGTCGACATCGGCGTAATATAACATCCTCACGTTATATGTAATCTTTTTATAGAACACTCGTTGACTCAAATAGTCGCTTTAACACGGCAGCAAACAAACTCCAACTCGAGATGACATCCGTCTGTTTGCTTCTTGGTCATAAGGGTTGAACGAAGGCAAATAGTGCTAAGTGTCAGTCAAACGACACAAATCTTATTGTCATGGGATAGCAAATACAGCTCACATCTTACTATCGCGAGAAGATGTCTTGCAATATGTCCACATTGAAAAGACGATCACACAGGCGAAATCGGCAGAACCGGGATTTGATTTTGAATACTGCAACCTCCGAGGATGCTCGGCTCAGAAGTTTGTGTCCGCTCGCTTTGACTGGCTGAGTGCAAATGCGTAGAAACTTGAAGATGGTTCAGAGGCGGTGGTGGCACCGCCGAGTGGATATTTGAGTCGGGATTCTATTGGTTTGTTTGCTGGAGCGGAGCACCGAGGTTCTGGTGACGATTGTACGTACAGAGAGATCCACTTCAGCCGTCTGAATGAGTGAACAAAGGGCTTGCTGTAGCTACGAGCGAATCATGTTTGTCCTTACTGCAAGAAAGTTTCAACATTAGGCGCAAGTTTCTTTTCTTGGGACGGATCCATTTACGCTGTCTTTCTTTATTTCTTCATGTATTAGTTTTTGTTCTGTTAGGGAAGTCCACGTCTCTAGCTAAAGGAACACTAATCACGCACTGAACCATTCATTGTGTCCTTGGGAACTTTGCAAAAATCCCCAGTCTTTAGAAAATACGTTGAATTCGAATGGAACAGGATGATGGGGAGGGATGGGTAATTTCATGGACAATAATTATAAATACTACATTAGTTTGCTGATCAGGTACATTAAGTCCATCTCAAGAACCGAATAACTTGCAGTGTGATACCTAAGAATGTAGGTACATCTGGTATCAAACTTTAGATTGGGAAATGATAAATAGCCCGGATTTAAGTTAGTTTTACATATTACAGTTTACCGAAAATATCATGATTTTAGTGGAGTCACTGTAAGATATTGAAAATGCGCTGTCACGAGATTTAAAAGCAACACAGTTGTCGGTTTTATTAAAATCGAAATTCATGGAATAAATTTCCCCTAGTTGGTGACGTAGCAAAGGGGAGGATATCATAGAAAGCAAATTAGGAATCCTGTTTTCCTTTTTTAATTTATTTATTTATTTTTGGGCAATTTGTCTGCGTCGCCGAAGTACTATTCACCTTCAAATTAAAATCTCGGAATATGAAAAATCAAACACACACATCCGCAGGACGCTGAAGTTAACTATTATTATGCTAATCAGCATTTTGTCTCTCTCATTTTCGTAGCTTTCATCACATGGAATAGAATATCATAATTTATCAACAAATGTGTATATGCATACAATATGAATAAGCGTACGTTATAACCCCCATGAGAACTGTTGGATGAAAACATGACTTTAAAATCAATCGGCATCTTCGAGATTCTGTGCATGGGTTTTGGGGGTCATTTTGTTCTGAGTTTCTTTTTCTTGTTGAGGGGAGGGGTTGAAATGTCTTTTACTTTTACATAAGAATGTTCTGAATGAAACTGATAATTTCAGCAATGATAATAGCCCTAATATTTGTATTCATATAGAGGCCGCATTACTCAAAAACGGTGTTTAGATTTATTAAAAAATGAACGCATTTTGAATAATAAATTGGCCACATAATCACACAATGTGCAGTGACAACCGGGGTGGGGTGGGGGGGGGGGGGGGGGGGGCGAAATCATCATTGATTAATAACTGTGCATCAATATCACCTTTAACTTAAATATCTTGTATTGCCCCGTGACATATCTGACACTGAGCTCACTATCTGAATTAAACATTCAAGAAGGTTTAATCTGATTAAATGGAATACCATGATGTTCAAGGTTTTATCTTTGGTTAAAACTCACCATGAGTCAGTCTGTTAATTAATTACTGAACAAGACGGTATCAAAATATGTAATTACTGATAATTATAGTAAACACCGGTTACCAACAAATCTTATTCCCATGATGAAGTTATTTCTGGAGTGACGTAGTTTCAACTCTACTGGATAGTAAAAAAGAGTTACGAGATCTACAAAATCACGACAAGGTTATAGAGTGATGTTGCTAGCGTTATTCAAATCCACTAGATAGTAAACAAGTGATACCAACAATGCAAACTTTCATGATGAGTTTATTTCTGGAGTGAAATAGCATTTCCACAGATTTTCAGTCCCCGTGCACGCCGGTCTAAAATCAAACAGATTCACGTCTGTCTTGGCCCTGTAATCGCAGACGACAAAAACGGATAAAATTTCTACCAATGCGACAAGTGAGACGAACGCGTAATGCCGTCTCCGAATTGGAAAATGTACACATCGCTGCGCGCGGACAATCACCTTCACATTCGATGCTGTGGTAGCACGTATCCCCTTTTGTGTTTGTTTGTTTTGAATGTACCGATGTTGAGTAGGTATAGTCTTGGGTCCAAGGATTTTCAAAATGGCAGCACGTTCCTAGCTTTGGGAGATTATCAAGCAAAGTAATAACACTTAAAGTGCAGTATGACAAATTTTGAGGGATTAGTGCCACAGTAATGGTTTTGATATATTTTTATTTGATATATATTTTGATATAATTTGATGTATCTTTGTCCGATTGTTTGATATTCGTGAACCGTTCCTATGAATTCTGTGAGATGGAATGGGAAGGTGGCCGTACAAAATGCGGCCTATACCAACTTCGTACGTGAGAAGGTCAAATTCAGGTGGGCTGAATAAAAAGCAACAACTCATTGAAGTTCAGTTGAGACTGTTTTGCAGAACTTGTGTAACCACTAATTTCTTCTTTTCACGGGACGTTACCCACAACAAGCGATGAATCCTGCATTAGGCTGTTGTAATAGACCTATTTGTATTTCTAA
Source organism: Diadema setosum (assembly GCA_033980235.1). Lineage (NCBI taxonomy): Eukaryota > Metazoa > Echinodermata > Echinoidea > Diadematoida > Diadematidae > Diadema > Diadema setosum. Next base: position 15,225,042 of record CM067074.1, read on the forward strand.
TGTCCACTTTCTATTTATATCAACTTTGGTGCTTCGTGTACATTACTGAAACTGCTACACAGCGCAAAAGTAAGGATTTCTGTGTTCCGTTGAATGTGCATACAATAATAAAAGCTGCAGGCTGGCTTTTAAAGTGTAATGATACACCCGGTGATAGACCTATGAATGTAAATGTTGGTACAGGTGGCACTGTTGACTGCACAAGGGTCTTCGGCTATATAATAATGGACAATTTAAAAACAAACAAACAGACCGACATACATCCCCGCATCCTCCAAAAAAAAAAAAGAGAAAAAGGTGATGAAGAAGAGAGTCTTCCAATACATAGTGTACTGTGCACACTTAACCGCGATATATTTTGTATGTATGTATATCATGTGTCTTACCAATACTGTGCACATTAACCGCGATATATATTGTTATTTCATGTCAGATAACCACAATGATGTCATGTAAGAATGCTTTGTATCCATTTATTACCATTTTCATAATGCATATTCGGTTATTACTACGGCAAAGGCAACTGAACGTGTTAAATTTAATAGCAGACGCATTTATTATCATTACTGTAAAGTAGTTGTAAAGTAGTTGGAGTGGTAAACATACATTCTGTAATTTTCCCTTTTCCCTCTACCCTTCCCCCTTTCTCTATCCCTTGTTCTATCCAGAGTAGCTAAGTATAGTGTCTCCTACCGTCAAGCCCCGGCTTATTTTGGAGACCCTTCTGTTTAAGTTCCCTGCCTAAGCTGTTCGTATTTGTCTTATTTTGTACTAAAATATGTGTTGATAAACTGTTTGTCATAAATGATTTGTACAAAACCATATCTGATGTAACGTAATTCAGCAGAAATAAATCAAATCAAATCAAATCAAATCAGAGTGCTGGTCAGATGTTATAAGAAGACTAATGACATATGAAAAGCGGAAGGAGAGTGGAGTACTTAGTATAACGGTATCAGATTTTGAAGGATGTGAACACGTGGACGTCATTACAATCCTGGAACGGATTCTGGACATTTTCTGAGTTACTTTTATGTATAGAGAGATTACTCGCAACTTAATTCTTCACCAATGAGTGAACAATCTGCTAACGACGCCCTTCAGTTGGCCACACGCTCGTATCCTTTCATCAGAATGGCTAAATAGTTCGTCCCAGATCATTGACCATGGCCCCTTGGTTTAAAATGTCAGTTGTTTCTGTTTTGGGTTTCTTCATTGAAACATATTATTATTCACCACAAAGTCCATCTTGGGGGGTCTGAAAGAAGCTTGTTCAATTTAAGATCTCCAAAAACGATTTTGAAAATGTCGTACAGATTATGACGTAATAAGGTGTCTCTGTACGTTTTAGACAAACATGTGAAGTCGAAAGTTTCAATTGACATTTATTCTAACTTGTAAACAAAATATATAAGCTGTTCCGGAGAACTGTAAAATTATATACCTTACTTTCTTGTTTATTTTCTTGCATTACTTAAGTTGGCTCATCCCCTCTCTCTGTAGCTTTCTTTCTTTGGGTTCAAAGCAAAGAAAAGAGGCAGAAATTTAAGTTTGTTTAGGTTTGCTTGATTTGTTTTATTAGTTTAAGTTAAGGGGAACTAGACGTCAATACAAATTTGTTTAATCATAAAATCCATTTTCCTGTAAGATTGAAGTTTGGTGGTAACATGCAAGCTTAATTCTGTGCCGCAACTATATAGTGAATGACGTCTCAAAGTTTTTGAGCTTTCTTTGTTAAAATAATTATTCCACCTTACTGATAACAAGACTTGGATCTGCAGAAAGTGTGAATTTACTGGTATAGTTTATTTCCTTAAAAAAAGAAGCATCGCCACATCTCTCCACGAAAGGACATGTCCAAATTATCCAAGTGAAGACTACAAAGATCTGTTTGACATCCTTAACGGGACACGCATAGGCGTGATGTCATGTTATTGTTTATGGGTTGGTTGGTTGGTTACTTAGTTGGTTGGTTGATTAGTTGGTTTGCTTGTTTGTTTTGTGTGTGTGTGTTTTGTGTGTGTTTTTTTTTTACTAAGGTATAAATAAATACTCGAGCAGGAGAATAATCCAGAATGCAAAGGGAAGTATATGAACTGTGGAACTGGGGATGGGTGTGAATGTGGTTGCCAAATAATGGAAAAATGAGAGAGAGAGAGAGAGAGAGAGCTAGAGAAAAAAAAAGCAAGCATCTCCAAGCCTGTATTAATTAGCAACTCATCTAAACACAGGTAAAGAGAACGGCAAAGGCGTGGAGATGAAACTGAAAAGATCTTTAGTGAAATGAAATAGCTTGTGAGAACTCCCGTTGAGACGTTATGAGAATAGACAGCGTTATTCCATGTTATTGTTGATAAGAAGGAAGAGACGTGCGTCAATGAGAAGCCTGCGAGTTTTAATAAGATTAGGCCTATGGTTGTTTGAAGCTAGTGGAGCATAGGAGAGTAAAATCAATTTGCCTGAAAATATCGCCCTTGGTAATCACCTCAAATAGGCCCGCGTGTAGGCTATTTTTACATCACGGGTAATACACACATACACAAATTCTCTCACACATACATACTCACACACGTATACCTAAGTGATATATATATATATATATATATATATGCACATATTATATTAGTCATTATTAACTTGGAATCATTTGTGCCTATAGAATCCAAATCATTAATATCACTGCTCTCTCTATTTGATTTTACTCTACTTATCATTCGTGCATATTGCAGTCACTTGAACAGGGAAAGATGTTTCTTTTTTTTTTATTTCTTACGATTCCCTGAATCAGAGGAATTTCAGTGATGGAGAATAAAGACCTTAAACCTGTACAGAAATAAGACACAAGTGCAGCTCTACCTGTGAATCCAGGCTCCAGTTGACTCTGAGGGAATGGGAAAGAGTAAAGCAAATGGGATAGGATAGTTGGATCGAGGAAGTAAAAAGAGAGGTCTCTTTCCGCCTCCTAGATTGATAGTGGAATTTCACCAAAGTCTAAAAAAAATATTTAAAAAAAACCTCTAAAAAATCAAAATCTCACGTGACTTTACTACGATATACCGGTAACTAAAAAGAAAAGAACATAATGAATGAGTTTGTTCCAACACCATTCTCAACAATTAGTGACTTTGGCAGTGAACACTTGAAAAAAAAAATTAAGCTTACAACATTCTCACATTCAAGATACCTCAATAGTCGATGGTTCGAGCAGCCGTGCATTCGTGGTACTTTTAAATCAGATCGGACGAACGTAGACAGTCCACCAACGACATGGGTGATGATAATCACGCATGCGTAACGCTGGACAGCCGTATCGCTCATTGCTCATCGATTGTACGCACCGAGGAATAGCTCGACATCCCATCGGCATTCAATGAAGAATGCTACGCATTTGGAGCTCGTAATCAATCCACGCTATCTCGCTGCGCTTCGCTCGTTCTTAATCTTCTAGAATATAAAGGGGCTCTGCCCACGGTCACGTCAGACTAAGTTTTTCGAGATGGACGAGAGAATGCCCTTTCGCGTTTACTCAGTCAGTGCGAAGAGAGTCTGGTCATGACATGTGCTTGTTTGGTAACAATAATATTAGAGAAGGACAGATTGTCTGAAAATCTTATTTAAGGGTCCATTGTTACGAAAAAAAGAAGAGTTAAACGCTACCCAACGTTTTGCTTCCAAATTCATGATATACAAACATGATTCATGTGCACTATAGTAGATAATAATGTACATACGGACATTCATATTGATATCTGTATACACACATACGCACACGCACACACATGCACAGACACAGTAATATAAATATACAATGCCCACATGAACATAATACATGTAAAAACATCACATATATTTGTTTGCTTCTTACTCTCATTTTGTGTAGATGTATTATACCGACGTTATAGACAGTGATTAATGGACATAACTATTAACATCTTCTCCAATTTCTGTTCCACTAGCTTGTGAAAATCAAAAAAAAAAAAAAAGGAGAGAGAGAGAAAGACAACGAGACATAGGATCCATAGATGTCACGAATGTAGGGGGAAAATGTTCGTCCTCATTAAAAAATCTGGTTAAACAGCTAGCCGTAGGGGTTTAGAGGCGTTAGCGTTTGCCTCTTCAACATGCTCTTTTACCTGCAAGACATTGGCACACACTTTAAAAGGTGCTCGGGACAATTTCAAATAATCACTCTGTGGTCGCCACGTAAGAAAATTTTGGAACAAAACGGGATTGTTTGAGTATGTAAGTGTTGACGTGGGAAGATCTCTAGTTCGCACATCAGGCAAATAAGGACAAATAACCAAAGGCTGTTTTGGGGAATCACACAATACGGAATCCAGTTCAAAGCATTTCAAAAATGCTTGAAAAAGTGCTTGTTCACCATCAGTGACGACAATGATGTAGTCGTTTACAGAACTGGTCCTCACGGGGGTAAAACGACTACATACCTTATCCACTACACATGTATAAGCAACTTGCGTCATTTCTGTTCAAGAAGTGGTTACATTCGCAGAGTGTGTTTTAGCATAGGAATGCTAGACCCGTAATCCTTTATTTCCTTTTTTTTTTTTTTGTCTTTTTTTTCGCTGAATCAATCCACAGTTTCCTCATGTACATGTCATTTCATCGCCTCTCTCTAAAAGGAAAAATAAATATGATAATTACCTAAATTCAGTTCAGATTTGTTGCTTGGTAAAGTCCTGAACAAACAATTCAATGTCTTATTGCTTGGTGCCATTTTGCGTTTATTTGCCTTTATTTACAAAGGGCGTACAAGCAAGCACGTGGTTTTGTGTGTATCTTCGTATGATAGAACTATCACACCAGAAGCATATTGGAGCATATGAATACCGCAGGCAGAAACATCCTTTGTCTTGACCTGTCATGTGCAGTGGTCTTCATTTATTCCATTCCATAACAATATCACATTTCTGTAAGGCATAATTTACCATTTGCAGATGAAACAAAAATCCAGCATTCGTGCTTTAAAATAGTTCTGAAATGTGAGTTAGGGATAGAAACAACCACTGTAAAAATTTGAATCTATAATATAATCGATGTTCCGTACATTAACATACACAGAATGTGAACAATAGTCATGATAAAAATGTTTCCGGACATAACCGTCTACAGTCATAGTTTAATGAGAAAAATACTGATACATGTATCTCCTATTTTAGGCTTTATTGTGAAAATTTTATATGGTAGGGTGTTAGTGATACAACAGACCTACACATATGTATCAAATGTGATATCTTGAACATTTTTCTTTAATTACTGATCCCAAAGGTAAATCAGAACTTTAAGTGTGTTTATTATGAATGTGTCAAGAATTTCATCGCGAGTCGGGTTAGCGCGATTTTTACACATTTTGAAGTAAAACCATTGTCGGACAGCGAAGAAATTTAATTGAAATGTAATAATTGTTTGTAGGGGATCATTTCCAACAAGCCTCTTGTGTGCTTTCTATGATCCCTCCATTCAAAATCTATAAATTATACCAAGGCAATTGTGTTTTGATTTTTGTGAATGTCATATTTTGATATAGAAATAAATTAATGAATGATACCTCACTTATTACATAACAATGAATACTTTTGAAGTTATGATAAAGAGTATCTTATAACTCGTTATTATCTTTTTCATCTTTGTGCCTTAGCAGCTTTAATCACAGGTATCTGAAATTAACAACAATGGAGTTAATTCAATTTGCAATCAAACTTCTTATATCATGATGAATATAAATCATCATAATTATACAATGTATATGAACAGCTCTGAGTCAAGACACTGAGTTAACTTATTTTTTTAATTCAAAAAAAATCACTGTTGACCGCTGTGACATACCTTAATTATGACTTATGTCTCCTAAGCTTGACTGAAGTGTTTAGGGCTTTCTCTTTCTTTATTGTCTTGATTTACGTAAAAACTGTGGTAGAGGTATGCAGTCTTCTGTTAAGATTGAAATAATTAACTTTTAACTGTATGTGTAAATAAAAATCACTATTAATTTTGGCATTGTACTTCGCGCTATATTGCGTCTTATACATACTTGAAATACATACACAAGCACATAAACACACATAAACAAAAATAATTATACTATATTGATATCTATATCATACATGTACAGAGAGAGAGAGAGAGAGAGAGAGAGAGGGAGGGAGAGAGAGAGGGGGAGGAAGGGAGGGATAGAAAGTGATAGTGCGAGAATCACAGAATGGTTTAATACAGTTTTACTAATTATTTAGGGATGATGACTTTCTTTTTTCTTTTTCTTTTATTTTTTGATATGACCTCCTCATGATGATCTGAGTCAGTCATTTCTTTCTTCTTTCATCTTCTAAAGACACGACGGAATTACATTTTTGTCCATTTGAATGCCCACAATAGAGTTCAGTCTCCACTTCTGGGGCTTCTGTTACCTCAAATAAAGTCACAACATTTTCTCCGCAGACGGTGAAAACCGCAACGGTCGGTCATTTGTTCAACTTCTTGAAGGCTTTCATTGCACCCATCCTAGGCCGGTTTACAGATCTAAGGGAGCACTTTCTTGTCTTCACCTTTTGTTGCGAGCACAGTGGCATTGTTTGCTGGGCCCATGGGAAAAGCTGAAGATCATATTGACATATAGATGGAGAAAGTAAAGGTAACAAAAGTGTTTGAGAACACGTTTGGATTATGGAGCTACATTTTTGTTCTCTCAGTTTATCGTGGGAGATGGGCAAAAATGTGCATGGGGAACATCAAGTAACTGACGACAACAAAATTTAATTCATATGAAGAGTTTGGTGGCAGAAGACAGTGGTTAGGCATCATTTTCATACATTTGAAAGAAAAAGAAAAGTTAATGGTCAGATAGAGCAGAATGAAGCCTTTCCAGTGATACCTCATTTGTTACGTAAGAAGGATTATCCTTGAAGTTATGATTAAGAATATCTCCCACTTTTCGTATTGCATGTATTTTCTTTGTTTTCAGCAGCTTTATTTGCAAATACAGTTTGTATCTCAAATTAACAAGTATATATTAGACTCATTTTGAGACCAAACTCTTCATGTATATTGGAGAGATATTAAGGAGGGGGATGCCGGATAGGAAAACGTTTTCTAATGCGGGATGAATCTTTTGTGTTTTTACAGTAGATGTTACAATATTATAGAATCTTCGATATGTGTCTCAGGACGTCACGATTTCTCTCCCCCTCTGACTGCTAGTTACTGGCACCCTACGTGGGAACTATATCAACTAACAAAGTATTGTTCGAATGCAACTCTGGAATACAGAGATTGAAGATATTCTTACGGAATTACGTCATTGAAGTAGTATTTTTGTTCATCCTGTCATTAAGTTAGGTAGTCATCATTTCTATTGTATACTACGATGAGGTTTGTCCCTTTTGTATTCATATTGAACATGTAACTGCAATCAATATCACTGCTTACTAAATGTTTTCTACTTCCTATCAGAGTTCTATGGTGTCCGAAGATTACGCAAAACGTAAGTCCAGTGGCGCGTGAGTTCTTTCCTCCCTCGTTCCGCCAGAGTGCATGTTATGACGCGTTCTGTCGAGGACGACCGTCTCCATGGCGTTTTATCCGCTCAAAGAGGAGTTGAGGCCCCTGGTGTTTTTGCTCTCCGGAGCAAAGCGAGTACACAAGATTAGCAGGATGAAGAAGCAAAACAAATTGGAAAGAGAGTTTGGAAAAAATAAGAATCAATCGTTCATGTTCACTGGCCCAATTTTCACTATAGGACGGACACATCAATTATCATTATTTATGTGTATGTCGCCTAAGTATGCACATAAGCAGGGGCCGCGGAACTGGTTGCTAAAATTGTGATCAAAATGATTCCCTATTCCGTCGAGTCGAGAGCTTTATTCAGAATATGAAATGTATCGTCCACTGACATGTAAAACATTTTCTTTGACAGTGTATTCAGCACCATTTACGATTTTTCTAAACTCAAAAGGTATAAAGAGAAAAGTTACATGGTTTAACATGTCTCGTAAAACTCATCAGATCTAAGAAGTCTAAAGCTCAGTATTACAACATGTACAATGTCTAGCTATTCATCCATGATTAGCACTGTAGTATTCATGAAGAAAGCAAAACATTCCCTTTATTTAAAACATGATGCATGATGCCAGTGTTTCATTAGGAGTTTGCCAACAAAGATCATCTTCAAGATTTAAGCCATTTGTGTATCACGTATAATCACTTATTAAGGTTTCAAATTTGTCAACCGAAGACTTTCTCTCTCTCTTGAATTGGCAAATTTCTGTTAATTTCTTTCAGATTTTCTGCAAATTCAATGAACCTACAATTCATTTCCAATGTAATTGTTCGCCAATAAAGCATACAGCTTACATTATGCACAGCAAAATTCCGAAGTACCAAGTCGATGATGCAAAGACAATTTCTGAGGAAAATTCGTCCTAGACTTGACTTGATAAGTTGAAGCGGGAAGAAGCTGCTGTGTTGTCTTTATTTCAAGAAAAAAAAAATGATCATAATAATGCCTATTTATAACAGATCTTAGAAAAAGGTAAACTCTCTATAATCACCCTGATATCTGTTTGACTTTACCACGTGTTCGTTGTCACATTGCCACGTGACGAAGGAATAATTCTTTCCTGTGTTCACCAGGTGTCATGTAACAAGAAACAGATATTGATCACACTCACACTAACCCAACTCAAGCTTGCTCAATTAATCCTCCAAAATCAAAGACAGCGACTATCAGACATTATTGTTCTACAATGAGTTCAGTCGCATCCAAATCGATATCGTTCTGCCTTGTTTTTTGTCTCTTTTATCAATGCTCCTTCAGATGACTGTCGAAGTTCGATGAAAAAGACATGATGCGTTTAAACACCATCAGAGTTCATAAGAGGTGATCGATAACATCTTTTCAGCACTCTTTAGTACACACGGTAGCCAGAGAGCTCGTTATAATATGGCAAACAGCGATGATGAAGCAAACTAGCTCACCCGAGTCAGGAACCAATTAGTAGTAGGGGCCATGTTGTGTAAGTTTGAAAGTGAATTTCTTAACACGAAACAGCAATAAAACAGAGAAAAGGGTGAAATAATGGTCAAGATGTATTGTGATGTAACCCGCTATCATCAATTGCCGGTCGACGACATTCAACACGTATGTAATCATTGCTCTTATAAAAGTTCGCAGAAAAATAGACATAATACTTCCAACTGACTTAGGCCTATTACTCCTTTACTTAACTCGCTGCGTTCTTGAAAAATATCTACCCTTGTAGGAGGCCGACATAAAACAAAGCTTAAAGAAATTTAAAGCATCAAACAAAATTAAACATATATATAAAGACATACACATAAGTGAATAAAAGTGAACATAAGTGAAATATAAGTGAATGGGAAAGAGCTCGGAAATCCAAACTCTTGTTGAGATTGCAATGTCTCCGCTGGTCTCCTGCAGGTGTTGCTTCTTATAGCGTAGGTGTCTGTTATCGACAAAAATCAAGCATCAGGCGACCTCAGATTTATATGTTTTGACTTTCCGTCTTTTTCTCTGATTAGCCCATACTTCTTTCAATCTCCTTAATATTCACAACGTTATTCGCAATGATGATGGTATATGACTTGGCCCTAAACAAGATTAGTGTCATATGCCGTTCCTTTGTGAATCCTAGCTATGAAACATTTTACCTCTTCGTTTCGAAAGCATTATACTGCGGGAGATTATTATGTTGTTAACCTGCCATCAGCACTCTACTTCACCTGCGCTTTTGTTCGTTTGTTTAGATACAACAAAAGTATATGTTGTTTCCATTATATTCTGCTTGCACATAACCCTATTCCTATACCTATTCGAAGGTGAAACGGGCCACACCAGAAAGTATGCCAGACGTATACCCCTCTGAAGGCGGAGAATGAGATGACTTGTGACACCCTATATTCGATTTGCGGAAGATATATGATACCAGCTTTGTCAACAGAGGGAATGATTTTTCCGTGAAAGCCCTAATATTGGGGGTGGCTTGTTGATTCAGAAGGTAGATTTCAGATCGATTTTCTTCCCAAAATAGAAGGGGGGGGGGGGGGGTTGGGAAGGCACATACGTAATGACAACAGCAGCTATTATCCCCCAAACCTGTTCGCAGTCGTGGAAACGTTCAAGGGGAAATGCTCACCGTTCCTCCCGACAGTGCGGGATATAAACATGTCACGCAGGTTGGCGTATTATGTATATACTGGACAGGCACACACACCTTTATTCTACTTCACTGCACACTCAACTAAGGTCCAATAGTAATGGTGACAATGAACATAATGTTGATGATTATAACGGTTCCATGACATTTGCTCCTGCGACATTATTGCTCGCATGAAATATCTACACGCTCAGCCAAACATTAATTCTATACACAAACATAACCCTAACCCTAATCCTAATCCTCACGTTAAAGTAAGCCTGAAACCTATAACAACCCTAACCTAAACCTACATCCTTGGAAAAATTAAGACTCGGCAACAGCAAATGTGTCACTGTTCCAGATAGTCTTGATAATGCTTTAAGTTATAAAGATTAAAACCTTAGAGATAATATAGACATGCGGATAGATGAAAGCAAGATATTATTATTAAGTGGAGAGGTGAAGGTTGAGGTGTGAGGTTTTTTTTCTTCACTTTGTTTCCCTCTACAAATGAAATTTATAAGATCACAACTGCTGATCTATGATTTTTAACAGACATGTCGGAAAAATTCATAGATCAGCAGTTGAAGAAAAACACACACCTCAATGCGGAGAAATGATGGCAGCGGCAACGATGATGAAAATGTGGGTCATTTGTATCTCGCACTTGCCCACCAACTGTAGGTAGACTAATGAAAAAAATGATAAAATGTAAGATTAGGAAGGAATTATCAACAACAGCACTCAACACAAAAGTTGCCGATGAGAATTTTTGTCTTCCTTATGCTTATAAAGGAAATTTTGTTATTATTTTTCGGGTGATGAACTTCAGACCAGGCGAAAATCGTGTTGTTCCAATTTTTTCAATCTTCTAGGGAGATAAAGATTTAAGAAAAGTATATATATAAAAATCACTAAATTACACAGACATTCCGGATATCTTTTTTTTTTTTTTTTTTTTTACGACAGCTATGATTATGACTCGCCAGCCAGTTTTTTTTTTGTGTGTTTTTTTTTTTCTTCTCCTTCTTTTTTTTGAACCTAGGTTCCGGACTGAAAGTAAATTTCTTTTGATATGTCAAGGGGAAATATGGCGTTGAATAGGATTGCAGGATATTGCGCTTTTTGCCTTTAAATTTTGCTTCTACTGGAAAACTGTAAAATCAGAAAAGTTTACAAAAGTCACATACAATGCAAATTGCAAAAACTACAAAGACGTTTCTCTGTTAGGGTAAGGTAGTAATACTAGAAAAGAAACTGGCATATATCCCATCTTCACTCGTGTAGAAAGAAACATCGACCTCAAAGCACCATGGACACTTACGCCTCTCATTTGGTACGTATCTTTTTTTCTTTTATTTCTTTTTTTTTCTTGGTACGACAGTCCAGAAATAGCAGTGATTTTTTCTCAGTTTCATTCAACGGTTTGTAACGTGCGCTCTAGCTGGTTGGTAACGTATGTTATGTAACTTTCTTTCAAGGCGTGTTCATAAAGCAAACCCCGCCTACCGCATAAATTACCATGGGGATTAGTTCAGACTCAGCTGGTGGCCAAAGCATTTCACAGGGAACAAAACATTTTCTGCGGGTGTAATATCTCGGTAAGAAATAATATGTCTAGACCGCTGCTCTCCATTTCGTCTCGGACAACATAAGACGCATTGTATCGTGTGAAGAGCTGCACAAAGGAAGGACATTTTATGCCATCAAACGTGTTCCTAAGCTGATGATATCCATTCAGGGGAGATGGGTTAGGTAGGTTAGGCGACAACGAATAATAGTCCACCGCCTGCATTTCCCTCGAAATCAAAAGGCGTAAACATTTTTTAGGCCAATTGAAGAGAAATCAAGGTTTCTAAATAAATTGAAAATAATGGCTGTGCCTCCCACGTTCTCTCCCTCTCCTCTCCCACTCTCTCTTTCTTTCCTTTTCCCTCTCCCTTTCTCTCTCTCTCGCTTTCTTTCTTTATCCCTCTTTTTTTCTTTTTTTCTCCTTTTTTTTCTATATGTTTCGCTCTTCTTTCTGTCTTTCCACTTCTCCGTCTCCAGCTATTCGTATCTATTTATCTACAAGTCTGGATAGCAAGAGACTACGTATTTAATCATTTATCACTTATAGATATTGCACTCCGTAGTAAGGCCTCCCTTTTGCAATTATCAGTCAACTGAAAACTACGAAAGTATGGAAAGAAATCAGAGAAAGGAGCAAAATATAATAACACCAGATGAATCTGTGTTTAGACACGTGTGATTATAAATCCCAAGCTTGTAGCATCATTTCACACACATCCGACAAATCCATTATCAAATCTAATCCTCAACATGTTAAATGAAATCATTGATATCTTCTTCGGTTTGATTCGTCATTGTGTAGAGTGTATGGAGCTTACAACTCTAATTTGAGAAAAACCGCCTTTCTTCTGTTAGAAAAACAGTGACTTTAAAAAGGAATCTATAAACAATGAAAAGAGCGAGATATCCCCTCACACCAGCGGCCACATTCTGTATTCAATTGTACTTAAATTCTATTAGGACCTTTAGCGATCTGCCTACTCCATGAAAACACACCCCCTTAATCTTGATTAAAAGGATGTGTACATTTCGGAATCACAGAGAAGTGCACACAGTGCTTTACTTGAAATTCATTGAAACATTTTGTTTTCTTATTCACCTATGTTTCTTTTTTTAAAATTAATTTACAATTTGTCAATTAATATTCCTGACATTAAAAGGTAGTGCAGTTATATCGTGGCCAATTCGGGCGTATAAGCAGCAGTGTTCCCGCGTTTTTGTAACTATTTCTGACTACCGCTGACCTGGAAGAAAAAAATCCCCTGAAAGTTTAGAAAAAAATTCAATAAAAATCTGTGAAACTGCAATTGAAATCGAAGTATTTGAGGGTTTAACTACTACTGACGCACTTGCTATATTTTATGGTTAGTCAGACATTTGCTGTTTCCATAGCTCTGTGGGATGATACTCAATTAATAGCAACACTATATTTCAGCACCACACCCGCGCCAGTCCCTGGTTGTAAAATATTCAACACGATTATTCGTGACCCTGTAGATCCGCCTTTCTGTCCACTCCAGGGGTCTTCGTGTTCTAATTTGACTTCAGAAACTGCAATGAATAGACATACCGGGTATTCTAAAGTTTGAATAGATGTTAAGGTCTGTATTCATGCAGCGACTCATAATAAGAGTACGATGAAAAAGATTAGGCATGTCTGACACCAGTGAAGGTATGCTCATTATTGTCATAAACTAGGATTACTTTTAAGAACAAGATAGCAACAGATAGAAGCTGTTAAAAATAACCTCAAACATTATGCACGACTGCAAGCTGTTTTCATGATTGTTTGAACTGCAACACATTGAAATTGCAAACGGTTTTCTGAGAAACATGGCTTTGATTTCGTTCCGCCTTTTTTTTTTCACTTTCATGTTAGATTAGCAAGGACAGAACACTTTCGGGCATATGGCAGAGTAGAAACAAATAATCACTGACATAGGTGAACGCCTGTCTCCAGCGAGTAATGACATTAAGCTTTAGCTTAACTTGTAGCCTATTATTAAAACCAGCAGTCTCCTTCTAAAGTTCTTCGCAATTGTCACACATTTTTGTCATGGAAGAAGCCGTGTAGGAAGGACTTGTGTTTGGCTGGATCTACTGCACGCGCGCGCACACACACACACACACATACATACACACACATACACACACACACATACATAAATATCCCGTACAATCTCAATTCATCGGGCCATTTCAGGATTGACGGTAATAATCTCGATAAGTTGTGTTGAGGCAAAAAAAAAAAGAAAGAAAGAAAAAGGTTATCAATTAAAAAAATATATTTTAGTGCTATGATTTCATGTTATTTGCCTATTTTTCAAAATTTCATGCGTCAAAATGGATTAAGCCTTGAGTAAAAAAATGCTTCTTGTGTGTCCTTATTTCACAAACATTGTTTAAACGCAAAGATAATAAAACTTGGGGGGCATTTCATGAAGCATTTTGTCCGACAAAGTTTGCTCTCAGCCAATCAGATGCAAGGATTTCGGAAGCTTGTAACAGTTTGTCAGAAAAATATCCGACCAAAACGCTTCGTGAAATGCCCCACTGAGCATGCTGGGAGGTCTCCCTACTTCATTGTAATCTAGTGGAAAATTTATTGTCAGGAGCCTTGAATAAACATTATTCAAACAGAGGTAAAGATTTAACATCATCTGAGAAGATAACATTCTTGTCGCATTTTCCCTCAGATTATGAATGATGTTATTAGTGATACATCAGATCGTAATGAGCCATCGATTGGGGGGAAAAGTGTTTCTTCTCCTTTCCCTTCAGAATAGACAAATGGAGAGGAGAGACAAAAGAAGAAGATAAATAGAAGAAAGGCCAAGGGAATTATTTGATATGTTGGTGAAAGAAAGCGACTTTTTTTTATTAAGCTTGAAAGAAGGAAAAAAAAGAGATATAAAGAAAGAAGAGGAGCAAGATAAGTTTGATATTACAGGACTGGAGAGTCTTATTATCTGAAGAGATAGAGCATTCAAGTAGCAGGTCTAATTTTGGCGTGAAATTAGCCATTTAAATGGAGGGGTTGAATAACCCGTCTTTATATCAACAAAAATAGCTCATGCATACGACGATTAGAGGCGCTCAAGAAGTCATTTTTATAGAGTCAAAGTAAACTCTACGTGTGTGCTACGTCTGAGAAAGGGTGGGAGAGTTGGAGAGAATCAATTGTTAGAGATGGAGTATGGCAGAAAGGCAGATTCAACAGAGGGAGGGAGAATATATAGGTCTGTGAGTGTGCGATTAAATGTGCATGCGGGTTTAAATTTGTATGTGTGGATATGTATCTGGTTATGAGTGTGGTGGGTCGAACAGAATTTGATATATATATATATATATATATATATATATAAATCTACTCTATATATATAAATATAGATTTATATATGTAAATATTTATATTCATATTTATATATAATTTTTCAAATCGTTAAGACCTTCAGTTCGTATTATTTACGAAAGTGTATAATTGCAAGAACATGACTTTGTCTTTGGTTTTGCATTTGAAACAACAAAGAGCTTACCATTCTAAGAGGAATTCAAAGTTTATTTGATGAAAATCGGTGTTGGAATGGCTGAGACATCAAAAAACAAAGTAAAACAAAACTATCCTAATAAAAGGTGGGTCCCATCTTTAATCAAATAAACGTTGAATTCCTTATAGAATTACATGGTCTTTCATATTTCATAAGAGGTTTCTCATTACCTTTCAAAAAAAAAAAGTTTGGTCTCAACTAAAACTGTACGACCCCTTTAATAAAGTGCCATAGCTTCTTTCTGTCAGGTCAGTGTGTGTACTATATAGGACACGAAAAAGTACCAGGATAAGAGTTGGGAATGATCACCCCCTCTTTCCTTCGATCTCCCTTTCTCCTCTTCCCGTTAAAGGGTGTGTACAGTTCTGGTCGAGGTGTAGATTTAGCTTTTAACATTTTGCGAGATATTCAGAAACCACTCTATGAGATGTCAAAGAGCATGCAGTTCTAAGGGGTATCAAAAGTTTATTCGATGAAAATCGGTTTTGAAATGGCTGAGATATGCAAAAACAAGGTGAAACAAAGAGATCCTAATAAAGTTGGGGCATGTCGCCTTTTATTATTAGCACTTTTTTGGATATCTCAGCCATTTGAAAACCAATTTTCATCAAATAAACGTTGAATCCTTCTTAAAATTACATGCTCTTTCATATTTCATAAGAGGTTTTTCATTATCTCACTTAGGAATGTTCAAAATATGAATCCCTACCTCAACCAGTACTGTACAGTCCCTTTAATGCCCGCGATCTACATTGTAGCCTGCAAGAAAAGATCAAGGAACTTTCAAGTGGTAATGCTTGTGGCCGCAGATGGCGCTGTTGAATATAAAGTTTCATCACCGTTAAATGCTCCCGATTTTCTATTTTGTTTTTTTACTTTATGCCAAAACTCAAGTAAATGCTGGTCCGAAAGCGATCACTAAACATTTGGTATCTTATCTCAAACAAACATTTCTTTTAAAATATTTACTAGACGTCATGCCTTACCTGAAAGCAATTCGGTGGATTAACAAAAAGAGGTATTTCATCGCCGCACTTATACACACAAAATACAGACACACACACACACACTCTCACACACATACGTATACACTTTTTGTTTTATGTGTGTGTATAACTATATGTGTTATATATACATTTAAGTAAAAATATATAATACATATACAGTCAATCCTGTCTACAACGACCACCGAGGGTAAGTGACATAAGATATGTTCTTTAAATACATGTGGCCGTTGTAGTCAAATGTTAGTGCTGTGGAGCCTCTGACAGGTACTTTCCGTGTCCTTTGCTGGCCCCTGATTGCAATACTTCTTTTTTCTTTCTTTTTTTAACCACATGACTGTATATTTGCTATGTACAGGTTCATAATCATGACCCGTTTTATTTGCTGGATTTCCATGTGGTATCGTTACGGGCATGTGGTCGTTACGAAAAGGAGGTCACTAGAGCAAGGCTGACAATATACGTATACATACATACATACATACAAAATATATAAAATATACTCCCATGCACATGCATTTTGATGAATCGTTATTGTTTATACTAAGATAATGTTATATATTTTTTTATTTCTATGAACATTGCAATAAATTATACTTTTTAATGATTTTCTTTTAATCTTGGAGCTAATTTCACAGTAAATTTGATCTTGTGACGCCTTGCTTTCAAGATTTTTTTTTTCTTCAAAAATTGTTTAAGACGTTTGAATGAGCACACCGTAGTGCAGAAATTTTTACATTAAACACAGTTCACACCTTTATTGCAATTAATTTGGTCTTTGGTTCTTTTAGTTTTTTATAATTTGTAGATACACATGAGGTGCAATGACTTAACTAATTGTAGAAAAACAAAATAAAATCATGCTAAATGGCAAGAAAATATTGCCACATTAGTCATCAAACATCGCATCAAGAAGCCTCCTCAATATAAATGTACTTGACTTTTTTTCTGATCTTACAGTAAGTAGTTGCTTTTACATACTTGAGGGTAATATACCGAAGGGAGAATTCAATTGATATATCTGTCCTGTTCTTCCAAATGAAAAGGCAAACTGTACATCGATGAGAGTCTTAAAAAGGCAGAAGACTTTCATTGACTGCTGTCATCACTCACTCGAAGGTACTCTAGACTTCTCGATCAATATCAGCGGGGAAAAGCAGGTATGAAAATAAGTGCAAGTCAAATCGAGGTTGCTTTTAGCACACAATGCTCGCTTATTGATTGACGTAGTGTCCAACGTGGATTTGCAGGGTATCAAAAGATGTAATCAGGAGGTTGAACATTCCTGCGGCATTCTTCAATAAGAGCATGCGCGGTGAATTCCAGATCACGTGGCAGAGTGAGCAGCAGTAAGAAGAATTAATTGTTCATTTGATGTCTTGTAAACAAATCAAGTATGTATGTATATATATATATATATATATATATATATATATATATATATATAAGGCATATATAATTCTCCACGATTTGAGTGTATTTACGCTTATGTATGTTATTTGAAAAGACTGCTTATTGGGGAAGAAAGTTCAGTTACTCCGTGTCCACTTTACGATCGATACTCTGGATGAATTGTGAGTTATAAATACAATGTATATTGTATTCTAAAATTGACTGCTTGCAGCGATATACTCATACTGATCCAAAACCGATGAGATAGAAATATCAGCTTTTTTTTTTTTTAATCGTGAGTATGTTTTATCAAGGTCAAGTCATTGGAAAAAAATGATATTTTCATGTATGTTTGATTTGTCTTGTCTTGTTCCATTTAAGGGAATTTTGACTATAAAGTATCAAGTATCAATTTGAAACTGCTGACTTTACGTTGGATCAGTTACAGGGCAATTCTTCATACCTTTTCTAATACAAAGCAATGTTGACCTGTTCAAAAAGTTATGTGCATATGTTTATTATATATTATGTAGCCATCCAACAAAACAGAGAACCGCCGTCCCCTCAAAATGCTACAGCTTCGTATTCATAAGTGGTTTGTTGTTTTTATTAAGTATTATAGGAGTATTTCTACACTTTTATATTGATCTCAGTTTTTTTTTCAAAAAGAGAGAATGATCTGTTGTGTCGTGCATGAATAAGCACACATTACACACACACACACACACACACACACATACACACACAAAAGGTCACTTTTCTATAAGAGTCACAAGCGCGACAAGAAATTTCTTTTTAGGGGTATCTGTGAAACAATATTTTGGCATATATATAGTGTTTGATCTTTAAATCGTTATTTTATAAACGCTCGTTTGACACTTCTCATGCCATATTAACTGTTCACTTTAGTTTTCCTTGCTTCATTTTTCAAAGTGTGCTCACTCAACCGCGACACTATTCGACTACCTCTTATATTCACTCAATACACTGTTAAATCCTGTTTACATTATAATGATGTTAATTATTTTAAGACAGAATGGATTTTTCAAGATCAAAAGTATCGAACATAGCAACCCCCCTCCCCCCAAAAAAGAAAGAAATATTGTACTGACCCAACCGTTAAAAAAAAAAAAAATGAAACGTGTCGAGATAGGTATGAGGGGTTCAAACGATAGAAGAAAAAAAAAACCCTGAAATTCAGGCAATTCCAGCTTGAAGCATCATATTTAATTCAGCACGACTATTAAACAGAGTATCAGAAAGTGCCAAATATGAAATGTTGCAAAAATGGAACAAACGTGTTATTTCAAACAGTGTAATCCACATTTTGTTTTGTCTTTTCGGGAAAGGAATGTGCTTGAAAAGAATGCATTGTGGGATTATACGGGCTTATCCTTGAAAAACTGTAGTTCATAGCGTTTGCAGATTACAAGACCTAATAATCATCTAATGTTTAGGAAAAGGAAAGGTTGTTGTTGTTGTTGTTTTAAAGTGCTCAGATTTCAGCATTGCTTATTCCAGGCACCTTTTCATTTTGATATGTCCCCATACTCCACTGTTATGCACATTCAAGGAACACCCAGTCATATAGTGAGGTGTCATTTTAAAGATGATTATCACCCTTTCTTAAGATGTTTTACTTTTTTTTTTCGAGGGGATTATACATGTATATATATATATATATATATATATATATATATATATAGTATATATCACTTCCTCAGGGCTACTAAACATCAGCTGCTTTACAGTAACTGGTGACGTTTAATTTCGGTAAGAATAATGTACATTGTGCTAATAACACACTGAAAGAGGACAATTAAGTAAATGTTATCATTTTGATCATTACCCGTTGTGATATACCTATCACTCATACATATGACATGCACAAAATCTCTGTTTTTGTCAATCGGTTTATGCTTATTATTCAGAAAGTCAGATACATCGTTGTTCCTGTGTTTCCCTTTAATGAACTGAGATTTCAACCCTAATCTTCAATAAACATTAGATTGATATTGCACTTTTGAAGAACAATATCAACAGTATAGCATGCGTGGGTGTCTCTGTTGTTCGTGTTTGTGTATAAGGGGTAAAGTTCTGGAATTCACTTTCACTATTCTTGGCTATTTTGAAGTAAACACTTAGATTTGCCAAAAGTCTTGTTACACCGACTGCGCCTTTTTTATGTTATTGAACATTTTCTGTTGTTTTTTTTTTTTGCCTTCGTGACAAGCAAATTTTGATAGATAGCTGGATGGACAGGGGGTAAGCAAAGACTCATTTTCCCCTTTTCAGAGTTTAAAATTGACATAATTTAAACGAAATTCAAGGCGATCAAGAGGACATCAGAAATGATCAAAACGATCAAAATCGCGTTGGTAAAGACATTCTTTAACAGCGTTATGAGAGAAATGATTTTACTGATACAGGATTACACGACCAGATTTTTTTTTTTTAAGTTAATGTATGACTAGCAGTTATATGCAGATACTTTGAATCATGGTTTCACTCCATGAAATGCACCTAAAGCAGGAATTCCATATTAACTTTAACCTCTAATGTTGATTTTTCCCTTGCAGGTTGAATATATAAGTTGGATGTTGCAGACCACCACGAGCTCTACTGTGACGAGACTAACAAACAGAAAGAAAGAAGAAAGAATGAAAAAAGGATGTGAGCAAATTTTCTTTATTCCCTTTGCAAGATAGAGGTATAATTCACTTTTATTTACGTTTTCATGTAACAGTCACACAAGTATTGGACATGACAGATGATATTACAAAGATTTATTATACAATAATAAAGGGAATCGTTGTTAATCCAAGAACATAATATATAAAATACATGTTGGTCTTATTCTTTGATCTTCAAAGGTCAGTTTGCAAAATAGCGTAATTTCAATCTGCTTCAATTCATGCCATACAGTAATAGTATTGTCAATTTTGTTTTGACATTAATTAGGCTGAGAAACTGAAAAGGTGTTGGTGATTCATTTCTACTTTTTAAAGATCAGTGAATAGCATGACTCATTTGAATTCATTTAAGGTAAAATAATGTGTCGAAGGAGTCAATAAGATACTATCACATCAATAAAGTATGACTGTATCAATATTGATATAATGCGATCCCATCAGCAAAGTACGACTTTATTAAAGAACATTGATATCATTCAGGGGATTTTGAGTCGTGTATAGTTATTTGTTCTTGAATATCAAATGATTCAAAATTGTCGAAAATTAATTCCAGGAGTACTTCATTGTTTGCGGAATGCCATTTGTTGTCAAGGTCGTGCTCGGCGAAACTTATCAGTTCGTATTGGCTCATAGTTAATTCGGAGATGCATTACTATTTATCAGCTTTTAATGTGATTAACGTGATTTTGATATCAACGTACAATCGCTTTGATGGAGATATATATTTTTAATCACCACGGAAGGCTGATTGACAATGTTGAAGCTATTCCTGTTGAATTGAATGGCACGGTTGACTTGACATTTAATTTCCGCCGATCCAAGGGCAACTTCAACATGGCATGGCTTTAGATAATTTCTTCCGAAGATCGTCAATTTTGTTAGTATCTAATTAGGTCAGAAATATTATTAGGCCTACATAGTAGAATTCCCTAAATCATTTCAACAAAATCATTTTAGAAAATAAAAAGTGGATATCTCATAGTTACAATCATCATGTAGTAGCACAGAGAATCTCAATAATGGCATAAACACGGAATTATGTTCTTATATTGCGTAAATTTCCTGAACATCTTTTTTTTTTTTTTTTTTGGTCTGGAGATGTTTGAAAACACAAGGGTTCCGCTGCACTTGTGAAAAGAATTTCGCTCCTATATTTATTGCAATACATCGAGACGGAACAGGAATCAATAAAACGTAATATCCCGACATTCCACAAAGAAGAAAAAAACAAACAAACAAACAGTAAGTTATTGGAGCTCATCTACAATAATCCAGATGAATTTTTACACTTTTTATCGGAAATCAATAAGGCTGCGAACGGTGGTCAGTTTGACAGTCATATAAAACGATTTATTTATAACTTGATAGCTTGTGGTTACATTTGGGGGGGGGGGTTGCGTGTCGTGAAATGCCTATTTCGTTTCCATTGCATAAACAAATGGCGAGAAATGAAGTCATCTTACACGTGTCAAGTTTTGAAGCTCACATTTTAATTGAGTAAATATGCACAAAAGACAAACAGACAAAATCGAAATGTAAGAATTTGACAGGCAGTTTAAATACATTTCTTCTACTCTGTGAAATCGAGCGTACTGAATTCTTAAGGGCACAGACATCATGCGAGGTATTTGAATAGTTTTTCTCCTACCCGTCGAGTGATTTAGTGCAGCGTAGTTACCAGGCAACTGTTTGTAAGAAAGTCAAACGAAATATATGCCACTGGGTTTATAGTATATTAATTTTTATCGAAGATCACCTTGAGACTATCCAGACCAAGTATTCATGATGTATAGATGATCACAAGAATGTCTCTTTTGAATCCAGGTATCACGGAAAGAGCACAAACACGAAAACATACAAAATTAAAAATATCGAATACGAATTCCCTTTCCTCTTACAATACCCTTCCAACCCTATTCTTCCAAATAAGAACACTGCAAATTTACTATAATCACACTTTACAGACTACTGGTATACACATGAACAAATTCAAAGTCGTCCGACTACTATTTTCAAACCAAGAATTATCACAGCCCCAAATAAATCGCCCATAGGTCATTAGAACATCATGGACTGGTTGTTCTTGTTGGTGATTTGGCCCCAAATAAAAAAAAAAAATGCAGCTTACATTAGATGTATTTTCAAAGGAAAATAAATCCCGCAAAACTTCAGATACGCAAATGAATATTATTTCATACTCATAAACCATTTTCCCCGGCGTTCTTTAAACAATGAGTTCACGATCATTACACTATATTATAGTATGTCTCCTACTTAGCATTACACTGACATAAATGACACATACAGTTCTGTAGATTGATATAATTTCAGCACAATGAACACATGACATCACGCCCTCTGCACGACTACTGCTGAGTGAATGGCAGCAGGCAATGTTCGTGTTGCATCTTTTTTTTTTTTTTTTTTGCTTTAGAAAGGTCAGCTGCTTTTCAATTATTTTCTTAAAACTGTGATTTAAATGTATTATCTTCCATTGTGTTGATGTATATTGAATACGAAATTAGTTTATAAGCTTGATTTATAGCGTTTCCTTACGCTTGTACCAAATAATAAGAATATTAACTTCGGCTGTATTATGTTCACGTTGACATACTGTTAATTTTCCTACACTCTATTGACAGCTGATTAATAATAGAAAGCAGAAATAAAACTGAACTTAAAATGAAAGTCAAGAGTGGTAACCATGATATTAATACAAATAATAATGATGATATAGGGATAGCGATAAAAGCTCATCCTTATTATTATAAGCGTTGGCAATGTCATTCTGCTTTAAAGACAATGAATCGATGTCGTCCCACGAGTCCGACAACCACGAGTTATACAACCCACGGGCTTAACACTAGGTAAATACACTAGATAAAAAAAAAAAAATATATATATATATATATATATATATATATATATATGCATCCAACAATAGGCAAAGAAAAAAAAAAGCCAAAGAGGTCTACAATGAGTAAATAAAGCCTCATAATGTAATGAGTGTCGGAATCGTAGGCCTTGTTTACCTCGTGTCGAGCTCGTGGACTGTGTGACTCGTGGGGGTCGGACCTGCACCCAATGAATCAATAATCAAAGCAATCATTAATTCACACATTATGTATTGCTAATAATTGATGACATGAATGTTAAAGAGACTTAAGGGTGACTCAATATTCTCGAGTAAGCAAATGAAGCTTCTATTTATAAGCAATCGTCTGATTTGTAATCGAGTGAGCTCACTGAGCCAATCAACATGATTTTAATTGAACATTGACTTCATCTGTTTTAACAAAGAGGAAAAAAGAAAGCTTTTTGATTGCAGGATAGTGTTACCCTTTCTTCATCAAGGACCTTGCTCAGAGACCGAAATCGAGATTTTTTTTTTCTTTTTTTCAGCCCTGCTCCAAGTTTTGATTTTATATTAACACGGAAAACGTCAAAATGTTCTTTATCATTTCTTGTTTAATAATGCTTAAAATAATGTGCTAAAACAACACTCTTAAAACATCCGAGTCAGAACTGACCGGGAACTGGGTCCGTTGGGGTAACACACCGTTCCGGGTCAGAAATGACAAGGAATGGCCGGGTCAGATATGACCCATTCAGAGTCATGAATTGGGTCAGGATGACCCATTTCGGGGTCTCCATGACCAAATTCCAAGTCATTTTTGACCCAGAACGGTGTGTGACCCCAACGGACCCAGTTCCGGGTCAGTTCTGACTCGGATGTTTTAAGAGTGAAATACTAAAACAAATAAAACATAATAGAACAAAGAACAAAGCCCAAATACCATGTGCCACTCTCTATTCCTTGTCATTGCTACACGATTGTCTTTTACCACCTTTATATAGTAGTCAATTCACTGAAACACATTTACTAGGACTAATTAGCGTGCGATTTTAAATTCAGGTACACACTATGATGATATTTTCATATTGCATGAGGCAAGGTGTAAGAAAACACAATCTGTCGTTGGTGTGTTGTATTTATTAAGATTTTTAGGGTATAGAATAAATGTTTACGATAAAGATCTAAGTTGATCTACAAGTTACAGACTTCACGTTCACCGCCAAGCTTTAAAAATTACCAGATTATGATAAGTAGTTGTTAGGAAATTACTATTGTGCTCATAACTTACTTGTGGTGCAACATGAACGTTTGAAGTCGAACAAGTTTCTTAGACATCGACATTGAAGATTGAAGAATCGGCATTTACTGTTATTTTTTCGCTGAATAAAGCTGCTCTAGCCGATATGCTAGTGGTTGATTTGAACAATTCTCCTATCGCCTTGCGAAATTCAGGATTCCGAATCGTATAAATGACAGGATTTGCGCAGGAATTACAGAAGGCTAAGACATTAAGAGTGGAAAATATAGCGCTATACAAATAGGATGCTGGCAAAACACGAAGGTTGTACAAGAGATATCCCGTCTGTGCCGGTGTCCATGAGATGAGAAAAACAGCGACAACAAGGAACAGAATTTTGAGAACACTTTTCCGAGCTACAAGGTACTTAGCTGTCGGGTTTAAATTGTTGCAGTTCAAATCTTCTCCCAGCCTTCGGCGGGACTGTTGATGGAGCACCAGTGCGGTGAGACCCTGGGCTACTAGCATGATGAAAGCCGGTATGAGAAACTGAACGAGGAAAAGCATACAACCTGTCATAATCTGGGCAAATCGTGATTGAAACACCTCAATGCACGTGTCGTTCTTTGCGCTAGCAACAAAGAATAAGAAAAAGTTTGCCAAAAACGCAACCAGCCATGTTACGGCAACAACTTTGCCAACTCTCTGCCGTGTTACAAGACGTTTGAAATGAAGAGGGTGGGCAATCGCAATGTATCTCTCTACTGGAATCAAAGTCAGAGTGAAAATGGAGGCATCCACTGAAACCCACATTAACATGGACGTGTAAACTACCTTGCAGTAGACATCTCCTAGCCATGTTCCAGGAACCCTGAGTGGCGTAGGAAGCGGAATCATGAACACTGACGTGAAGAAATCCGCAGCGGCAAGAGCACCGATCAGCGCATCAGTCGACCGGCAATTCTTTCGCCTCTGGAATACCACCGAAATTACGGTCAGGTTGCCCACTATTCCTAATATGGACATTGCTAGTTGAGGAATCGTCACCCATGTCCATGTAACTGGCTGCCACTTCCAGAGCAGCTGGGGAACTGCAGTTTCATCCCTATTTTCCTGAGTGAAATCCAGCGTAGTAATCTCTGCATTCTGTGTATTGATTTCAGTTTGATTTTCACCGTTGATTCTCAAAACGTTAATATCCCTTTGTAATAATGTCGTCATTGGATCGCTTTTGTCGTGGTGTGGGGTTGTTCCGATGTGAAAATAAATATTTTCTAATCGAGTAGAAACTGGAACATTCTCTAAAGGTTGCATATGTGTCGTCAAATTGCCATTGATATCTTCACTGTCTGAATGACTTTTAAAAGGGACATCTGATGCACCCGTAGTGTTTGGGGTAAAATATTGAATAGACACAGTTGTGACCGGCTGCGCCGTGAGTGTAAGATTGACTGTTCTAGATATGATAAGGAGAACGATCGTCCGAGTTGCCAATGCCCTCATTTTCGTGTGTCTTTTTTTTCTGTAAAGAATGTAATAATACAAATAGATGGGATGATTTAATTTTTTGGTGTGTGATATCAGGAAATCATTGAAAGCGCGCTACCATAAAAATCTTACTTTGACTTTGAAAACTTTGTGAAATCATACAAACCGATGAAATTTCATCAAAATGTAAGAATAGACGTCAATGGAATTTCAAAATGGCAAACTTTTTTTTTTTTAAAGAGTGATATTACTTGCCATCACGTATGCAGATCAGATGTTATAATGTCAGGGCGTCTTTGAAGGAACTGATAAACCATTTCATTTTCGTTTTTGAAATGAAATCATTAGTCATTTTTCGCACAGTAATGTTTCTTATTAAAGAGCTATAGCTGTAAAAACTAATCAACTCTTTGGCGTTTGACTGCTGATACACGATTTCCTGAATTTCTGGTTACCAATTAGCAGGAAAGTTTGGAGGTCTTGAAATATGCACTCCATCTACTTATATTTGGTCATTAAGGTTCAGGACCTACATCATTCTTCCATGAAAACAGGTAAAAGTTTAGATGTCATTTGATTTCATCCGCTGTCTATAATTGAAGTGCTGGATTGTTTTATTTTGACTTCAATGGAATGTCTGACAAAATATAGGGGCGACACTGCATGCATTTTCAGCAGAACATAAATTGATTCGAACTTTACTTTGACAAATGCTCGGATTGCAAGAAGAGAAAAAAGGAGAAAGTCGTTACGTAAGAAAATTAGACCGACTAGTGAGATCTAATTCTCACCAAGAAAGCCTTCGGAGATCTTTTCGAAATTATGACATCTTTTATGACAACAACCTATGACAAAGATAACTCTACGACAATTTCTTTGGATACACCTCAAAACTGAAATGAGAATGATATAGTAATCAATCATTTCCAATATTTGTCTATTACCTATCATCGTGATTAACGGTACTATAACCATGTTGTAGAACTTTAGAGCCTTATTTGTTTAGAGCTGATTTGCTTAGCTCCTTACTTCAAAAACGTTTGAATGAGTACAAGGTATTCATTTCTTAAGGTATTGAAACAATACTACATATAATATAATCGATACCGTTTCTGATCAGAGTAGTTATTCTATTGTAGGCTTGAGCAAATCAA
The DNA here is from genome assembly GCA_033980235.1 of Diadema setosum. Taxonomy (NCBI): domain Eukaryota; kingdom Metazoa; phylum Echinodermata; class Echinoidea; order Diadematoida; family Diadematidae; genus Diadema; species Diadema setosum. Next base: position 15,252,162 of record CM067074.1, read on the forward strand.
TGAGCAAATCTTACCCCAAGTAGCTGACTCCTTAGCACAGATTAGCAATAAGCGCAGGTCACTTACATCCGCATTTCTTCGTTGAAGTGATGTGTTGGAACTGTATGTCTTTAACCTTAAATAGTCATATGATGCGCGTGAGCAGTGCATGGGTTGAATTCAGCCAATGATATCATACTCCATCATATTTAGACGTATTTCCTCTTGAATTACAAACACACACACACAAATACACACAACACCACAAACATTATAGCGCCGCACGCAGGATCAAATCACTCATGCACCATAGTACTGTAAAGCTGACTCTAACAAACCCGTAATCCGGCATTGCAATACGATTGTTAAATCTGTATAGCGTATAAGCGAAGCCAGACAAAACACTCACAAGAATACATGTATCTCATTAGGTTTATAAGACATAGCATTCTATGTTCTTGTTTTTTTTCTTTGTGAGTTAGATGTTTTCATGAAAATGTCATTCGTTTCTTGAATTATTCTTATACAATGTTATCCTCTCTGTTTCTCTCCCCTGTGAAATGTGATGAATCAATAAAATACTGAATACAAAAGAAAGATAAGTTATGCAATCGCCATTGCAGTAAGCGAATCTAGATGGATAGCGTTGGAAAATGTGCTTCTTTTCCCTCCAGGAGGCCTAACGGTTTGTCTTTGAACAAAATTGTAGGTGAACTGATTCAAGATAATAATGTAGAGTCGTGTACGTAATATGTCTTGGGATAAAATACACGTATCCAGGCTGTCAATTCGAAATCCCATCAGCTTCCAGAATGATAAATCATAACTGAATTTAACTGAGCTGACGGTAGATTATTATTATTATTATTATTATTATTATTTTTTTTTTTTTTGCTATCGAGGCTCTCTTGGGGCATTACGTTCGAAATCTATGTCTCTAGAATGTAATCTGTATACACGTTTTAATTATGTATTATATAAACGTTTGACGTATAGGAGTATGTTAAGTTGCCATCTGTGGTAAATATTTTATACAATCTAGATTTCTTCAATTGCCGCTCTGTTGATATTTTCCAATTTCAGATCGTTGTTGTATATTATCAATTTATGATTGATTCATGATTTTAAATGGACTTTACAAAAACATTGAGACTCAGAGACACTTCAGTGTCTCTATGCGAGAGATGAAAAAGATCCGAATGTAAAATTGCAAAATACAATACATACTCATCTAGAAAAAATAGATGCTCTGAAAATTTAGGCACATGTTGATAAACACCAAAGTGTGTGCGAAACTTCAGCAGTTCTAAAAGGCATAATTTACAATTTGCAGATGAAAAAAAAAAGCTTTAGTGCTTCAAAATAGTTCTAAAATATGAATAGAGATAGAACAACCAATTTAAAATTTTTAATCAGCATGATAAATGCTATATAGGTATTGTTAGATATACAAAATGTAAACAATAGTTATAATAGAAACGTTCCGAGACTAAACCGTCTACAGTTATGGTTTATTGAGAAATATAGTGAACCGTCTACAGTTATGGTTCATTGAGAAATATAGTGATATCTCATTATATGTTTTGCTATACTGCATAATTTTTTCATGGTAAGATGTTTTGTGATATAACTGACCTACACATATGCATCAAATGTGATATCTTGAACTTTTATAAATCACTGCTCTCAATGGCGAACAATATTTTAAATTCATCGAACTCTTTGTATTCATATAAAGGAGATAAACACATCTTGCTTTTGATGGGAGTTGATCAGCGTGAAAAGATAAATGCGAAGTGAAGTGTCTTTTAGTCAAAGTGCTTACACTATCTCGAATGGTCCAGCACTTTAATTATCATTCAAAAAGAAGGTAAAGTTAGTTAAATTTAATTAAAATTAATTAGCTAAAAGTTACAACGCAAAAATTAAGGAAAACATAATGTTGCAGTGAAGTGACGTGACATTCATCTTTCGCATTTTTACAATGTTCTTTCTTGCCATTTTTCTACACTCTAAAGAAAAATTATTTCAGCTTGAACATTTACATGTGACACCATTGCAACACATTATTTTACGGGTGCAACTTGGCACCTTGCAGACCAGAGAGCACATTCAACCCTCTGTGTGCAACGTTTATTTCCTTTTCATAAGTATGAATATGAAATTTGTGCACATTTTACTCGATGTTTCGGAAAGGATTAAAGGTGAAACTTTGCATCTTTCAAGGTGTTCACTGGTCGGAAAGGTATTGCAATACCAGTCCTGTGTCACATGTAGGAAGCAGAGTTGAACTTCTTTTTCTACCTGCATTCATGTTCAAACAATAGGACAGTTACTGTAACGCTTTGCTGATGCGCTTTGAAGTTATTCCATTATTGTTGCGAGCGAAATGAACCACTCATACATCTGCTGATTTCAGAAATCTCACACATCTACTGTGCATATATCAATATTGTTGATTGGAGCAATTACTTCAGTTGGCAGACGAGAGACGATTGTTATGAACATTCAACGAAAATTTACTGCTCTTCTTATACAATGTATCTCGCGAAGCAACATGGACGCTCAATGTCGAAAAGGATTCTTAGACATCGACATTGTAGACTGTCGAATCTGTATCACCTGTTATTTTATCGCTGAACAAAGCCGTTCTTCCCGATGTGCTAGTGGTTGATTTGAACAGTTCTCCCATTGCCTTGCGGAATTCCGGATTCCGAATGGTGTAAATGACAGGATTTGCGCAAGAGTTACAGAAGGCTAGGATAACTAGAGAGGAATGTAGAGGGCTGTACAGATAGGTCTCTGGCAAAATACGAAGGTTGTACAAGAGATATGCCGTCTGAGCCGGTGTCCATGAGATAAGAAAAACAGCAATAACAAGGAAAAGAAGCTTGAGAGCACTCCTCCTAGCAACAAGGTACTTTAACGACGGGTTTGAGTTATTAAAGTTTGAACCTCCTCCTAGCCTCTGGCGGGATTGTCGATGGAGCACCAGTGTCGTGACAGCCTGAGCTACAAGCATGATGAAAGCAGGTGTCAGAAAATGAATAAGGTAAAGCATAATACCCGAGATAATCTGTGCAAGCTTTGACTGATACGCTTCAGTGCACGTGTCGCTCTTCGCACTAGCCACAAACAATAAGAACAAATTTGCCAAAAAAGCAACTATCCATGTAACGGCAACAACCTTGCCAACTCTCTGCCGTGTTACGAGGTGCTTGAAATGAAGGGGGTTGGCAATTGCAATGTATCTTTCTATTGGAATCAATGCAAGAATGAAGATGGAGACATCCACGGAAACCCACATTAACATGGATGTGTATACAACCTTGCAGTAGACATCTCCTAACCATGTTTCTGGAACTCTGAGTGGCGTAGGCAACGGGACCATGAACACTGAAGTGAAGAAATCCGCAGCGGCCAGAGCACCGATCAGCGCATCAGTCGACCGGCAAGTGTGGCGCCTTTGGGATAATACCAGGATCACGGTCAGATTTCCCACTATTCCAAGCATGGACATTGCTAGTTGTGGAATCGTCACCCATGTCCATGTAACTGACTGCCACTTCCAAAGCACCATGGGGACGGCAGAATCTTCCTCATAGTGCTCGGTGAAATTTGGCGTACTAATCTTTGTAGTCTCTGTATAGATTTCTGTCTGATTTTCACGGTTCATTTCAAAAATAGTAAAATCGTGTTGTGGGAATGTCTTCTCATGAACGTTTTTGTCGTGCTGTCGGGTTGTTTCGACATGTAAATAGCTCTTTTCGAACTGGGTAGAAACTGAAACATTGTCTAAAGGTTGGGTTTGTGTCGTGAAATTGATGTGAATGAGCTCGATGTCTGAATGACGTTTAAAATTGACAACTTGTGTTCCCGTAGTGGTTGGGGGAGCTAGGTACTGAACAGCCGTAGTGGTGATCGGCTGCGTTTTTACTGTAAGATGAACTGTTCTGGATATGATAAGGAGAACGATCGTCTGAGTTGTCGCTGTCCTCATCGTTCCTCTTGTTTTCCTGTATAAAGAGCATAACATCAATTTTTAACGAGTTCATTCAGAGTATCATTAAAACCCCACTATCATTCAGTTCGACTTTGAAAACTTGGTAAAATCATAAAACAGACGAAGTTTAAACAAACAACAACCACGTGACAGCCGTGGAATTTCAAAATGACAACTGATTTTCAGAAATAGTGTACTATTTGAAACCACGTATGCAGATCAGAAAATACATTATTGTCAACGCCTTACAAGTCCTCTTTTGACCCACTGTCAATCAGTACGTTTTTAAATGAAATCATAAGGGAAACAATGTAATTTTCCAAAAAAAAAATATATTGTTTCTTTGCTGTAACAACTAATTGATATAATCATAATTTCGTAAATATCTGGATACCAACTAGCAGGCAAGTTTTGCCGTCATACCATTCCATCTAGTGATATTTGGTCATTAAGTTTACGACAAACATCATTCTTCAATGAAAACAGGTAAAGTGGTTTACATGAAGTCCTGCATTGTTTTATTTTGTCTTCATTGATATCCGCCTGAACATATGGGATGGTATTAGATGCCTTTTCAACAGAACACAAATTATTTCAAATTCAACTTTTATAGTTTTTGACAAATGCTCTCCTGTATTAATGATGGCATGAAGAGCAAGCAGGTCGGTATGCAAGAAAATTAGACCGACTGGTAAAATCTAAGGCGCACCAAGAAGGCTTATTGGAGATCTGTGCGAAGTTGACGGCCTTTTACATAGTCTACACTCTACCAGACATCTTGACATGTCCAAAATTGTGAGCCTCTTACAAGACAATATTGGGTATATGACTAAAGATTGACTGGAGCTAACAACAGCTTGACGGTTTTTGTCTACGCTTTGCCAGACCTGTCAAAATGAAAGTCTTAGGCCACTTTGGATAATACTTCAATAGGCCTACTATACATAATAGTATTTAAGGTCTACTATACAGAATAATATCAGTTTAGATTATAGAGTATCTGTTGAGGATTTCATTTTCAAAGGCATGGATTTCGTTACGAATTCTTCTTATGACAACATTGAGCTATGTACGTTGTCTTAATTTTGTGATTGGAAAAGGTAATTTACTACCATTTGTTTAGTTAAACCTAAAGCTGGCATGGACATATACAGTAATTGATCACTTCCAATGATAGTCTAGATTTTATAAGCTATTATCGTGATTAACGATACTACAACTATAACCAGGTTGTAGAACGTTATAGAAGAATTTAATTCAGTCGTACCTTACCTCAAAGGCGTCATAACTACAATGTTTCCGTTAATAGTTATACAGAAATCAATACCATTTCTGATTAGAGCCAATATTCTTTTGCATGCATGCGGAGATTATGTGGCAAATCTTACCCGAGAAGCAGATGACTCCTTAGCAAAGATTAGCAAAATCAGCAGATTACATACATCCGCATTTCGTTGAAGTGACGTACTAGAACTGCATCTCTTTAGGGCTTAAATAGTCATCGTCAAATAATGTGCGTGAGTAGTGCATGGGTTGAGTTCAGCCAATGATATCAATTCATACGCCAAACATAATGAGACGTAGTGCCATTTGACAATACAGACAGACTGACACACACAGACAGATGGACAGACAGACAAACACACACACGCACACGCGCAATCCAGAAATATAGCGTCGTACGCAGAACAAAATCACGCATACACCATAGCACTGAAAAGTTGACTCAATAACCAAATCTGCAATCCGGCATTGCAATGTGGTAATCCAATCAAAGCAAAGCCAGAAAAAACACTCATAAGAAAGCATCTTTACGTCACCACGCACAACATGTTATGTTCTAGCTTTTACAAATTTACAAAATTAACACTAGAAGGAAAAATCACATAAGTATGAGCATTTTGCATTTAATACTGACGTTTTTTTTTTCTTTTTAGTTCAGCGTATTCATTTCACAATATTGACGCTTTGCTTCTTTCCCCTCCAATACCGGTTAATCTCCCATGATCAACATTGAAGGTGTGCTGATTCACAATAATCGTGTAATCTTACGTATATGATATGGCTTGGGAAAAAATATACGTATTCAGTCAGTCAAGTCGAAATCTTATCTGCTTCCCCGAGGATAAAGGATAATTGGATCGAATTGAATTGAATTGGATTGAATTGAATTGAATTCAATTGAATTCAATTTAATTGAACTTAATCAAATCAAATTAAATTCACGGAAGCATATTCTGCTATCGAGAGTTTCTGGGGCATTTAGTGCTTAATCTATGTGTTTGGATCGTAACTTGTTTACACGTCTTAATTACGTGTTATATCGATGTAAGTTTGGGGTAGGGGTATGTTCGCTGCTGTCTGTTAAAGTTTTTACACAATCTATACGTTTCCCCAACGGCCGATGAGATGATATTTTCCCATTTTGAATAATTCTCTCTTTTTTTTACATTGATCCATGTTTGACTCATGATTTCTAAATGAACTCTACAAAAATATGGAGATTCAGAGAAACACTTCGACATGAAGTTTATCCAAAACATGATGGGAACCAATGATTTAAATGAAAAGATCCAAATGCTTAATAGCAAAGACATCACAATAAGTATACTTATTTAGGCTCAGAGAATACAAGCACTTGATGATAAACATGATTATAAGTGTATGCGAAACTTTAGCAGTTTGAAAATACCTCAAATATAATCCTTCGTATTCATATAAACGTGTTGTTTAGGTGAGAGTTGATCAATGCGGTGGAATAAAAGCGGTGTTTTTAAGACAGAGTGCTTACACTATCTCGGGTAATATAACACACATTCATTATCAGTTAAAGTGACATGTAAGTTATATACGGGAGTATAATGTTGCAGTGAAGTGACGCGAAATGGCAACTTTCTCATCTTTAAGACGTTCTTTTCTGCCAGTTTCCTACGCCCAATAAGAGAAATAGGTTCAACTTTGCGCCTTACGTATGATGTACAACACCTTTCCGGGTGCAACTTTGCACTTTTTAGACCAGTGAACACGTTCAACCCTCTCTGTGCTACGTTTATTTCCTATTCCTAGATAATGTTTGTGAAATTTGTGCATATTGACTCATTGTCACAGAAAGGGTTAAGGATGAAACTTTGCGCCTGTAAAGGTGCTCATTGTTCAGAAAGGTGCAAAGTTGCACCCGTAAAGGGGCTGCAATTGTGCCACACATAAAGGTGCAAAGTTAAACCTTTTTTTTTTTTCTTATAGTACTTCTGCAATAATGATCAAAAAATATAGGACAGTAGCTGTAGGGCTCAGCTGAAGCTCTTTGAAATTATTCCCTACATTGTTGCGAACCAAATGAACCACTTAGATTCATTACTTCATTGTTGTGAAGAAAAATGTACCGCGTTTTGCATAATCATAACGTAAAAACATGCCAAGATGTATCCATATGAAAAGCAAACATACAAAACCACTAATATATCTACTGTGAATTTAGAAACTCATACATCTACTATGAATTTAGAAATTGTTGATTGGAGCAATTACCTCAGTTGACAGACGACAGACCATTATTATGAATATTTAACGTAAATATTTAACTCTTCTTATATCTCGCGATGCAACATGAAGACTAAATGTCGAAAGGATTCTTAGACGTCAATATCGTAGATTGTCGATTCTGAATCGTCTATTATTTTTCCACCAAACAAAACCATTTTTCCTGATGTGATAGTGGTTGATTTAAACAATTCTCCTATTGCCTTGCGGAATTCCGGATTCCGAATCGTGTAAATGACAGGATTTGCGCAAGAATTACAGAAGGCTAAGATAACTAGAGCGGAACTTAGAGGGCTGTACAGATAGGACTCTGGCAAAATACGAAGGTTGTACAAGAGATATCCTGTCTGAGCCGGTGCCCACGAGATAAGAAAAAACGCAACAACAAGGAACAAAAGCTTTAGAGCACTCTTCCTAGCCACAAGGTACTTTACTGATGGGTTTGAGTTATTGCAGGTTAAACTTTCTCCTAGCCTCCGATGGGATTGTCGATGGAGCATCAGTGTCGTGACAGCCTGGGCTACAAGCATGATGAAAGCCGGTATAAGAAAGTGAACGAGGAAAAGCATACAACCTGAGGTAACCTGGGCAAGCAGTGACTGGAATTCCTCAGTGCACTTGTCGTCCTTCGCATCAGCCACAAACAATAAGAAAAAGTTTGCCAAAAACGCAGTCATCCATGTCAAGGCAACAACCTTGCCAACTCTCTGCCGTGTTACAAGACGCTTGAAATGAAGAGGGTGGGCAATCGCAATGTATCTCTCTACTGGAATCAATGCCAGAATGAAGATGGAGGCATCCACTGAAATCCACATGGGCATCGATGTGTAAACTACCTTGCAGTAGACATCCCCCAGCCATGTTTCAGGAACCCTGAGTGCTGTAGGCAGTGGGACCATGAACACTGATGTCAAGAAATCCGCAGCGGCCAGAGCACCGATCATTGCATCAGTTGACCGGCAATTGTGGCGCCTTTGGAATAACACCAGGATCACCGTCAGGTTTCCTATGATTCCCAGCATGGACATTGTTAGTTGCAGAGTCGTCACCCATGTCCATGTAACTGACTGCCACTTCCAAAGCACCTTTGGGACAGCAGATTCTTCCTCATTTTGCTTGGTCAAATTTGGCGGAGTATTTTCAGCAGTCTCCGTAAAGATTTCTGTCTGATTTTCACGGTTCATTTCAAAAGTGGTAAAATCGTTTTCTGGGAATGCCTTCATTTGACGATTTTTGTTGTGCTGTCGGGTTATTTCGATATGTAAATAGTTCTTTTCAAACTTAGTAGAAACTGAAACATTGTCCAAACGTTGGTAATATGTCGTCAAATTGCTGTGAAAGACCTCGAGGGTTGAATGACGTGTAGAATTAACAACCTGTGCCCTCGTAGTAGTTGGCGGAGAGTATTGAACAGCCATAGTCCTGACCGGCTCCGCTGTGACTGCAAGACGAACCGTTTTAGTTATGATAAGGAGAATGATCGTTCGAGTTGTTGACCTCATTGTTCCTCCTGCTTTTCCTATACAATGTATGAAAGAATATAACATCATAAAATGGTAGCGATGTGTTCATTCTTCTGTTGTCAAGACATGACAGAGGATTATCAAAAGTGCATTACCACTCAGTGTTCACTTTGTCTTTGAAAAATTGGTAAAATCACACAAACAGGCGAAGTTTCATGAAAAAAGAAACAGCCATGGAATCCTACAATGACAACTTTTTAAAAAGAAATAGTTATATCATTTGAAACCACGTATGCAAATCAGATTATGCCATATCCACGCCTTACAAGTCGTCTTTTGACCCACTGAAAATCAGTTCTTTTTTACATTAAATAAATAATAAGACAAAATGTGTAGTCTTTCACACGATCTTATTAATTTGCTCTAACGTTAACTCTTTCAGACTTTGGTTACCATCCAGTAGGGAGATTTTGAGGTTATGAAGTATTCATTCCGCCCACTAATATTTTGTTATTAAGGTTACGACCAATATCATTCTTCATTAAAAACAGGTAAAACTTAAGAGGTCATTCGATTTCACCTGCGATTTTTTATAAAGTGCGGGATTGTTTTATTTCAACTTCATTGATATCCGCTTGAACAATTGGGGTGGAATTGCATGCCTTGTCAGCAGAACACGAATCAATTCAAACTTATTTTTAACAGTCATTTTCAAATGCTCTTCTGCATGAGTGATTGCAACAAAAAAAAGAGCATGCAGAAGGTCATCAGGCGAGAAAATATGACCAATATAGTGAAATTTGTTTAAAAGGCCTTGGAGATATGCGCAAATTCAACTGCCTTTGAAATAGTCTGCACTTTACCAGACTTTTTTTCCAAATCCAAATGTGAGCCTCCCACAACAATTTTGGATACATCAAGACTAAAGACACAGCATTTGCGATGACTTAGATATTGACCGGAGCTGGCAAAAGCTTGACGGTCTTTGAAAGAGTCTAAGCTTTGCCTGACATTTCGACATGTCAAAATTAAAGTCTTTTACGACACTTCTGATAATAATTATTATGTCAATCTAATGCAAAGACAATATGGGTAATGACTATAGATTGTCTGCTGAGGATTTCATTTCCAAAGGCATAGATTTAATTAAGAATCCTTCTTATGGCGATATAGCTACGATGTCTAAATTCCCATTATGTGATTGGAAAAGATAATTTACTTCCACTCCTTTGGCTACACGACAAAACTGAAATTAAATTTATATAGTAATCAACCATTTCCAACATTATAGTCTAGACATTAAAAGATATTACCTTGATTAACGATACTACAACCAAGTTCTAGAACGTTATAGCGGAATTCGTTTTGAGCTGATTTGCTTGGTTCCCTACTTCCAAAGCATTTTAGTGAGTACGGTGTATGTATTTCTTAAGGTACTGAATACAGGCTAATTATTAAATAACCAGTACCGTTTCTGTTTAGAGCCGGTATTCTATTGCAGACTTGGGCAAATCAACGAGCAAACCTTACCCGAAGCAGCTGACTCCGTAGCACAGACTAGCAGTAGTCCTACCAGCAGGTCACGTACTTCCACATTTCGTTGAAATGATGAATTGGAACTGCATGTCCTTAAGGTTAAATAGTCGTCGTCAAATGATGCGCGTGAGCAGTGTATGTGTTCAATTCAGCCAATGATACCATATACGCCAATCATATCAAGACGTATTACCTTTTGAATTACAAACAGGCACACGCACACATGCGGCGCGCACACACACACACATACAAACATATCCACGCAGACTCCTCAAACATTGTAGCGCCGCACACAAGAACAAACTTACTCTTGCACCATAGTACTGTAAGCTGACTATATGACCAATCTCGTAATCTGGCATTCCATAATATGCTTATCAAGGTATCTGCATAATAAGTATAAGGTAAAAGCGAAACCAGACAAAACACTCAGAAGAATATATCATTAGGTCCATCAGGCATAAGACATGACGTTCTTGTTTTTATGTGAGTAAATCGTTTTCATCTAAAGCGGGGTTCCCATTGTCGTATGATCCGTCACTAACGCCACGATTCGACATTCGTAACTGATTGTAGAAGTTTTGTTGAAGTCGTCTGGAATTTCACGTTTGGATACGAGGTTATGCGAGTCAATACGTGCTGGTTCGCTTGGATGCGATATGGTCACGATTGGTCTATTTCAAGGAATACGGTTTGTCACGATCTGGTCTCCCTTTCAACAACGATCTTATTGGATTGTCTCGATTGAGTCCACGATTGGTCCGACCTAACACGATTATTACGATCGGGATACCCGATCTTGTGCATGCAGCTACGTTCTGATACGTTCCAATACGAATACTACGAACTAATGCGGGCTGTTGAGATAAGATACGATATCTTTCACGATCGGCATCAAAAGCGACCCCCATTTAAGTTGCGATTGGACCTGAATGTCAATATTATAGTCCGGCTGACAATGGATTTCATTGTTTCCTTAACTTCTGCAGAGTGATTAGGCCTATATATACTATCCACACTCATTGATGATGGCAAGGGTTGACAAGTTGAGGATGATGACAACGTGACCTTTGCAGTATTGCGAATGACGATTACGTTATCATCAGAGAGAAAGCAGCTCCTGGCCAGCCACAACCTCAGATAGTCCCCCCTCTAATTTAACCTAGGAAAGAAATTAATAGACTATTAAATAGACATGCTCATCCTCTCCCCCCCCCCACCCCCAACCCCCTCCCCCCCCCCCAAAAAAAAAAAATACATAAAAAAAATACAAAAAAGAATACCCAAGATCAGATCATTCGACATTGCCCCCTCTTACCCCGGAAAAAAAATCAAGACAATTGTTTTCGCCTTCTTTTGAAATATATGAAGGTAATAATGGTGAAATGGAAAATAGAAAAGAGGATGGGATTTTTATGAATGCTTACATTATGTGTTATATGCTATCAATGTAGGAATTTGGCCGAAATGATAGTATTGCTTGTGTGTTTGATTTTGTATTCGCATATAAGTATGTATCATATTATGTTTTTTTATTACAAAGTGTTGTAATCTCACGGGGTATTGAAAGTTTAGTTGGTTTGGCTTGATTTACCGTTTTATTTAACATCGTTTAGGGAAACCGATATGCACACAACAGAAAATTAACTTTTCTAAAATAATATAACTTTTTAACAAAACCATTGTTTTAAGCCAAATTATTTCGTAGGGGTATTGCTACACTTATTGACTAACTTTTATGTGAAAAATAACGACAGCGATCTTTATAGTCCTGTACGAGTGACCTTGCATCCACGGCAATGGTCACTTTTCAAAAGTCACAAAATTTGCTTTTGTGGGGTATGTGAAACATTCTGCTTCTGGTTAATGGTTAATGTTTCAATGGTGTTGTTGTTTTAAAATTCATTGTGCCACCCCTCCCTTATTCAATATAAAGAGTATAGTTTTGCATTTTTGTTCTATCTTTAAAGTGTACATGCTTACTCAATATAGACACAGCTACTACTTCTTATGCTCACTCGACATGGGCTGCTAGATCCTGGTTGCATTATCTGACAACAATCCTTAATAAAATGGATCTTGCAGTTGACACAGCTATTTTCCTCTAAAATTGTGCTCAACCAACCACAAAAAAAGTGTCACAATAGATGTGAAGGGAGCAAACGATGGGTGATGAATAGTCAATTTATACAATACACAAGAAATAGAATACTACAGCCCCCTTAAAATAAAACAACAACAAATAAACAAATACTGCAGTATACTTTTAAAAAGTAATCAAATTTGCCTTTGATGTGAGTTCATTCAGGCACGATACAGGAAACCATTCTCATTTTTATAATACCTTTATATAGTCAATGCGTTCAGACATACCATTGCCATTCTATTTTTGCTCTTTTTTTTAAATAGCCCAAATTGATTACTGGGAACTAATTTGTGAGTCTATGTAATGGTAATATAGATTAATGATATGTATGAAAACATTTAAGAATTTATGATGCAACTTTCATTTCATGAACTTATAAAGAAACAAATTATATGTACCTTACAAATAATGCTAATGAAATGCCTACACAATCACACAATGTACCATTGGAAGTGATAATCTAAAGATGCAGCTCCCACCTCAAAATACAAAATGTATACGATATGCGTGTAAAATAAGGGTAAATGTGCAAAAAAAAAACCAACAACAACAAGCAGAAGGGAAGTGAAAAGTCGATCCCGATCAACACGATTGAGAAGCACGATTAGATGAGATTTGCTGCGTTTTGATTGGATCCAAGACAATCTGATGCGATGATCACGATCAAAAATTAATCGTGTTAAAGCGGGGTTCCCACTATCACGATTGGCCCCACGATTGAAATCGTGGTCTTAATCGTGCAGCAAGCGTGATGGTCTTATCGGATTGTATCAGATCTTAAGGTCAATCGTGGCAATCGTGTTAATCGTAGGAAAATTTTGGATGGTTCAAAAATTTTCTACGATTAACACGATTAGCTTTTGATCGTGATCATCGCATCAGATCGTCTAGGATCGTATCCAAACGTAGCAAATCGCTTCTAATAGTGCTTCTTAATCGTGTTGATCGGGATCGACTTTTTCACTTCACTTCCGCTTATAATTATTATTATTTTTTGCCCATTTGCCCTTATTTTACTCATAAATTGATTTATTTTGTATTTTGATATATAAGTGGTAGCCTGCATCTTTAGATTATCATTATCAAACGGTAAATTGTATGACGATGTGGGGTTTAATTGTCGTAATTTTAAAGGTACATTATCAAAATAATTTTTTAATGATTTCATAAAATGAAAGTTGTATTACAGATTTTTAGATGTTTTCATACATTATGTTAATGATGTTTTCATTAATGAGTTGCTATTACCATTATACAGACACACAAAACAGGATATGGGATAACTTTTGTAACGAAAACAAAAAATGAGCAAAAATAAAATGGCAATTGTATGTCTGCACGTATTGACTAATGTCAGTACAAAGATGAGAATAATTTAATGAATCGTGCTTGAATGGGTACATATCAAAGGCAAATGGTTAATTTTTAAAAGTATATGACAGAGTATTTTTTGGGGGTAGTGCAGTATCCTGCTGTTTGTGTATTGTACATAGTAATTAAGAGTTGTTGTTTCATCAGCCATCGTTTGACCCCTTTACATGTATTTTGACACTTTTCAATGTATTTTTTTGTATGTTTGGTAGAGCGCAATCTTAGAGGAAATGGTAATTTTCAACTCTCATTATTACTGCAAATGTAAAAGTGGTCATTGTCGTGGATGTGAGATCGCTCGTATGATTATGACAATGAAGATCACTCATTAGTTTTCACAGTTAGTTATTCAATAAGTGTAGCAATATACCCCTGCGAAACAATTTTGCGTAAAACCTCCTTTTTTGTTAAAAAGTGACATCATTTTGATTAGGGAGTCACTTTTCTGTTATGTGTGTGTATCAGTTATGTTAAACATTGTTAAGTAAAACACTAAATCAAGCCGAATAAACAAAACTTTTAATAACCCATGAGATAACGACATTTTGAAATAAAAAGGCATAAAAATTATGATACATACACTTTGCGAATATGAAATCGAACACATAAGCAATACTATCCATTCGGCCAACTTTCTTATATCGAGCGTATATAACACATAATGCTATGTTACATAACATTCAAAATGATCCCATCCTCTTTCTTAGCTTCCATTTCATCATATAATTATTTTCTTCATGTATTGGAGGGAAAGGTCATTTTGTCTTGCTGGGTTTTTTTTTTTTCTGGGGAAGAGGGGCAATCATCTGATCTTATGTATTTGGGTTCGTTATTTCATTTTTTTTTTTTTTGTGAGGGGGGAGGGTGAGCATGTCGATTTAATAATCTATTAATTTCTTTACGTTTAATATTAGACGAGGGAATAATTGAGGTTATGGCTGGCCTGGGTGCTGCTTTCTCTCTGATAACATAATTGTCATTAGCAATACTGCAAAGGTTACGTTGTCATCATCGTCAACCTGTCAAACCTTGCCATCATCAATGGTTATGGATAAAATTAATAGGCCTAATCACTCTGCATAATTTAAGGGAAACAATGAAATCCATCGTCAGCCGGACTATAATATTTCCATTCGGGTCCAATCGCGCCTCAAATGGGGGTCGCTTCTGATCCCAATCGTAAAAGATATCGTATCTTATCTCAGCAGCCCGTATTGGTTCGCGGTATTCGTATTGGAACGTATCAGTACGTTGCTGCACCTACCAGATCGGGGATCCTGATCGTCATGGTCATATCAGATCGGTACCAATCGTGAACTCAATCAGGACAATCCTGTCGGATCGTATTTGAACGGCAGATCAGATCGTGACAGATCGTATCGCTTGAAATAGATCAATCGTGACCATATCGCATCCAAGCGTACCAACACGTATTGACTCGCATAACCTCGTATCCAAACGTGAAATTTCAGACGAGTTCAACAAATTTTCCACGATCAGTTACGAATGTCCAATCGTGGCGTTCGCAATGGATCGCACGATAGTGGGATCCCCGCTTAATCGCAGAAAATGTTTGCACCGTCCAAAACTTTTCTATGATTTACGCGATTGCCACGATTAACCTCAAAATCTGATACAATCTAATACGATGTATTAATAAGATCACCACGATTGCTTCACGATTTAGACCACGATTGCAATCGTGGCGCCAATCGTGATAGTGGGAACCCCGCTTAATACGTCATTAATTTCTTAAAGTGATCAATTATATTACATGCATGTTTTTCTCCTCTGTGAAATTCGATGGATCAAAAAATTATTCAATCAAAAAAAAAAAAGAAGTCATCTTTTATAGAAGTGTTAATGTATGCTAAAATACCCATTGCGGTATAAAGCAAAATACATGGCGAGCTGTGAAAGATCAAGAAGAGTACAGTAAGCTCCTTCCGAGGAACATTCAATAGTGCCAAAAAAAAAATCCTCTCATCCGAGTGGAATCTCGATGGAGTGTGAGGAATGAGAAATTAAAGTTACGTTTGCGTGTCAGATGTTCCCTCAAGAAATCTCGAAATCCTGCATTTTAATAACTAGAAATATACAAAATATCAAAAAGGTTGTGATTTTGACAATAGCAGGAAAAAAAACAACAACATTTTTTAAAGCAATTAAGATGAGAATTCAAGGAACAGCACATTAAGTTTGAACACCAACGATTTGATTACCAACGCTTTTGTTTTTTAAGTTTAATTCATATTTCACTTTTTTGACGCTTTGGTTCTTTTCTCTCCAATACCGATTAATCTATGCTTTAACATTCTAGATGTGCTGATTCATGTTGTCATGTAGTCCGTGCACGTGTTGTTTGGCGCTAATTCTAATCTGCCTCTCAGAAAACACTAACAATGGGATTGAATTAAAATGATGTGAATTGAAGGTGGATCATTCATGTCGAGACTCTCTGTGGCATAAGACCCTAATTTAATGTCTCTAACCTGATACTTATCAACACGTTTTAATTATGTGTTATATGAATGTTTGTTTGGGGGTATGGGGTATGGTTTTTGCTGTCTGCGACAAAGTATTACACAATCTATACATTTCTTTAACTGCGGCTTATGTGATGTTTTCCAGTTTTGAACAGTTGTTGTTTTTAATAATGATCCTTGATGCAAAATATGATATGAACCAATTATTTAAATGAAAAGATCCAAATGATTTTTTAGCAAAATATAACACACTAACTTAAACTTACTTAAAAGTTCAGAGCCTCAGTGAATTTAAGTATTTGTTGATAAACATCTAAGAATATACAGTGTGTTCCTAAAAAAAGGCGACACAAGTTCAAAGGTCAGGCATTTGAAAAATGAAAAATTTGAAATTATTACGGGCTTTCATTTGACACCAAGCGTGTAAAAGTACCACCATCAGTCACTGAATTAGATGCTTCTGAAGGTAATAGGTACAATATCCATTTTTCCAAGTTTTTAAAAATCAGAACCCGGAATAACGCTTTAAGAAATAATCAAATCGTAGTTTCTTTTACGTTTGAAATCTTAAATATGTGTGATATCATTCAACCCTTACCTTTTATGGGCCAACACCTTCGACGTGTCCACCTCCCCTGTCGACACAAAGCTGTGAACGACGTTACATGTCTTGCACTGCTCTTCTAACCATTGCGGGATCATGACGAAGGACATCGATGTCATGACGGCTTTGTACCCAACAAACCAAAAACTTGGAAAAAGTAGGTTTTGTACCCTTCTCCTTCGATGGACCCTACCTCAGTGACCCGTGACAATGTTGACGCAAATAAGGTGTCAAATGAAAGCTGCTGAGTTGCTTTGTACTTTGATAAACAAATCACAAGAATAAAACATGTATTCTTTATATGGCTGATCTTTGAACTCGTGTTACCTTTTTTTAAGAACACACTGTAGATGAATTCGCCATGTCTTAAATATCTAAACTATGCGTATTTGTATGAAGCAAATAAATACATTATGTTTATGTGGGAGAATGCAATTACAACCGGTATACTGTAGATAGATATTGGTTTATTTCATCATAACAAGAATGATACATAGCAGCCCTACGGCTAACCGCGTGTCATTGCTGTAAATATACACGCAATACAATACAATACAATACAATACAATACAATACAATACAATATGTTTCACATTAAAACCCCAAAATATGTTCCGTATTATATATTTTACAAATATAATTCTATTCTTAAGAAAACAACCTAACATCAAAAAGTAATACGAAATAAAAGAAATAAAAAGTATCTATACATACATGCATTATACATACTATGGGCCTACATCAGCCCACTACAGCGGTAACATGTGCCAAATTTCAGATCAAATGCTCAACAACTGTGGGAGATAATCAAATCCACAGTACATTTTATACCTTTTACGTAAAAAGGTCACTATGGCAACATATTGCTCAAACATTAAGAAAAAAATCCAATCAAGAAAAATCTTGTTGATCCTGTGTGTAAGATTCCGAATCAGATACTCAAAACTGTGGGAGTTAGCCAAATGAGCTGACAATCAATTTGTATAATTTCCATTAAAAAATACTGTTACCATGTCAACAGATTGTCTAGCATTGACAAAAACAAATAACAATAATATTGCGCAAGTAAGATTTTGCAGTCTTCCAAAGATTGCCTGCTTTTCAGTGACGCAGATCCAAATGAAAAGGGTACCAGAAAAATGCTGAGAGGATAATTCTACCAAGACATATCGTGAAACCTTTGATTAAATGCCAATACTTCAAACGAGACAACTGTAAATGACGAGACTTTTTTTTTTTTCTGAATCACTGTGTCATATATTATGTAGTACTGGTAAGCGCGGTATAAAAAAAAAAATGTAAAATGCCGCGCTTTAAATAGTAAAGTACCTAAAGTTCGGGTGATATACAGAGCGTATCAAAAAAAGGGTAATCCAACTTTGGATGGCTATCATTTCCTAATTGTCAGCTATGAAGAGCACAATGTTAGTTGTACGGAAAGGGCAACTCTTCTTCTTTCAAATGATACGTAATTATGTTGACAATTGTCATGCATGACTGAGCACATGGACTTTAAAGACAACAATGACAAATTGTACTTTTTCCAAGTGTGCGTGTTAATGTGAAGGAACAATGCATATCTCACTGCATGGATGAGATCTGTCAATGAAAGTTGCCAAGTAGGCAAGCCTTCACAAATGCAGGTTTATTTGAAGGTTTTGTGTTTAGGGTTTGTGTTTACGTTTTCTCCTAACATTTTATGGTCCATAACCATAAACATGCCCTTTTGTCCAATTACTTGGTCGCTCCCACAGAGGCCAACCCACACAATCCATTTTTCTCTGTTCAAATTCTACCCAGTGGCAAACCGTGTCTTGAATATGAAGAGAGTAAAATGGGCAATGGTTTCGCCATAATGGGAAGGAAAAACTATCGACAATATGGCCATGTTGATAATTATGAACCATAAAACGTTAGAAGAAACCCTAAAACACGATTCTGCAGTCGTGCAGGCTGGCCTGATGATTTGACCACTTTCATTGACAGATCTCATCCATGCAGTCAGACATGCATTGTTCCTTCACATTAATACGCCAACTTGGAAAAAGTGCAATTTGTCATTGTTGTCTTTAAAGACCATGTGCTCAGTCATACATGACAATTGTCAACATAATTAGGTATCAATGGAAAGAAGAAGAGTTCTTCTTTCCCGATAACTAACATTGTGCTCTTCACAACTGACAATAGCAAGAAATGGAAGCCCTCCATAGTTGGATTACCTTTTTTTTTATACGCTGTGTATTACACTTTCATTATAGGTCAGAGTTGCAGGCGAGCAAAACATGATGTTGCAGTGAAGTGATATGCAACTTTCCTCTCTTTGAATCCTTCTTTTCTGTCATTTTCTTACCTGCATTTATAACAAACAAGAGACACACTGTAGCGCTTTGCTGATGAGCTTTGAAATTATTACCCAGTCGTTGCAAAGAAAAATTAGCAGCGCTTTACATAATTATGACGTTGAAACCCGCAAAATGTATCCAAATAAAAATCGGTCAAACAAACCACACATGCTATACATATTATATTGTGCACCTAGAGAATGTTGATCGGAACAATAACACTGCACTTCAGTCGGCAGACAACGTAAATTTACAACTCTTCCCGTGTACTGCGATGCAACATGAAGGCCAAAATATCGAAAAACTTCTTAGACAGGGACATTGTAGATTGTCGAATCTGTATCACCTGTTACTTTATCGCTGAAAAAAAGCTGTTCTTCTCGTCGAGTTGGCCGTTGCTTTGAGCAATTCTCCTATCGCCTTGCGGAATTCAGGATTCCGAATCGTGTAAATGACTGGGTTTGCGCACGAATTACAGAAGGCTAGGACAACTAAAGCTGAATTTAGTGGGCTGTACAAGTAGGTCTCCGGCAGAACACAAAGGTTATACAAGAGATATACCGTCTGCGTTGGTGTCCACGAGATGAGAAAAACCGCAAAAACAAGGAAAATAATCTTGAGAACACTTTTCCTAGCCACAAGGTACTTCGCTAACGGGTTTAACTTATTGCAAAGTGAATCTTCTCCCAGCCTCCGGCGTGACTGTCAACGGAGCAACAGTGCGGTGAGACCTTGGGCTACAAGCATGATGAAGGCTGGTATTAGAAACTGAACGAGGAAAATCATACAACCTGAGGTGACCTGGAAAAGCCGTGAATGAAATGTCGCTGTGCACTCGTCGTCTTTAGCACCAGCCACAAAGAACAAGAAAACGTTTGCCAAAAACGCGATCATCCATATAACAGCAACAACTTCGATAACTCTCTGCAGTATTACAAGACGCTTGAAATGAAGAGGGTGGGCAATCGCAATGTATCTCTCTATTGGAATTAAAGTCAAACTGAAGATGGAGGCATCCACTGAAATATAAGCATTGATGTGTAAACAACCTTGCAATAGACATTCCCTAGCCACGTTCCAGGAACTCTGAGTGGCGTCGGAAGGGGAACAATGAACAATGAAGTCAGGAAGTCCGCAGCGGCCAGAGCACCGATCAGTGCATCAGTCGACCGGCAATTGTGGCGCCTTTGGAATACCACCAGGATCAGGTCAGGTTTCCTAATATTCCCAGCATGGACATTGCTAGTTGTAGAATAGTCACCCATGTCCATGTGACTGACTGCCACTTCCAAAGCGGCCGGGGGACTGCAGGCTTTCTCTCATTTTGCGCCGGAAAATTCGGCGTTCCAATCTCTGCAATCTCTGTATGGATTTCTGTCAAGTAACGTTCCTCAATGAAAACAGATAGAAAAATGGTAGATGTCATCAAATTTCACCTGCGATTTTCAATGCTGCATTGATTTATTTAGACTTCATTGATATCCACCTAAACATATGGGGTGCCATTAGATGACTTTTCAGCAGAACACGAATTATTTCAAACTCTCATATATTTTTTTTTTGTCAAATCCTCTCCTGCATTAGTCTGTTAGTGATTGCAAGAGGGTCAGTACGCAAGAAAATTAGACAGACTAGTGAAAGTCAAGAGGCACCAAGAAAGTCTTTGGAGATCTGTGCGAAATCTACTGCCTTTGAAATAGGCTACACTCTACCAGACATTTTGGCATATCCAAAATTGTGAGCGTTCATACAAGAATTTTGATATGTCAATACTAAAACACACAACATTGGCTATGACTAAAGATTGACGGGAGCTAATAACATCTTGATGGCTTTTGTCAGAGTCTACGCTTTGCCAGACCTGTCAAAATGAAAGTCTTTTGGCCACTTTGGATAATACGTCAACTCTATACAGAATGAGATTGGTTTCGACTATAGATTATCTATCTATCTTATCTATCGACTATAGATTATCTGTTGAGGATTTCTTCTTTAAAGATATAAATACGAATTCTTATGACAGCATTGAGCTAAGTTGTGTTAATTTTGTGATTGGAAAAGGTAATTTGCTACCACTTCTTTATATAAACCTTAAGCTGACATGAAAATTATTAAATAATTGATCACTTCCGATGTTAGTCTAGATGTTATAATAAACTATTATCGTGATTAACGATAATGAAACTACAACCAGGTTATAGGACGTTCCAGAAGAATTAAACTCAGTAGTACCTCTTCTACCTCAAAGGCGTCATAACTACAATGCTTTTGTTTCTTAAGCCCCTATTGAGACTATAGAATAGTTATACAATAATCGATACCGTTTCTGATTAAGGCCAATATTCTTTTGCACGCATGCGGAAATTATAAGGCAAATCTTACCCGAGAAGCAGATGACTCCTTGGCAAAGATTAGCAAAATCAGCAGATCACATACATCCACATTTCGTTTGAGTGAAGTACTCAGGCCCGTAGCCAGGATTTTTCAAGGGGGGGTGCGGTCACTAAAAAAACGGACCTTCGGTACCAATACCAATGATGACACACACACACACACACACACACACACTATTATATATATATATATATATATATATATATATATATATATATATTCTTTGGACGACCGAACTACAAAAGTTGTATAAGAATTTCGCAAATTGTGAATTTTGACTGTTTTAATGACGTTTTAAAGTCTCGAGGAAATTTGTATTTTTGTCTGTTGCATGCAATCGCGTTACGGTATTTCATCTAGGAAATAGTAAAAACTCATTTTGCCAGGAAGTTGCAAAGTTTAATTGTGTTCGAGACTCTGCGCGCGTAGCGCGCCGCAAAATTGAGAATAATGATTTTCCTGGTGTTGTTTTAACTTTTATTTTTTCTATTTGTATACCCGCGTTAGCAGGCCTGAAGCCTGGTATGCGAGTTTGTCAAAAACGAAAATAAATAAGAAAATTTTTAAAACAAAATGAATTGTAAATGTGAACCATTTATATTTTGCCTCCTTGTGGTAGGATATTTCCAGAATTTCCGAACTTTCAAATAATCATTTTAGATTAATAATATTAAAGGTAGTAGATCCGATTCGCAAACATCTCCAATATCAGTCAAATGTCATATTAACCATAATCATCATGCTAAGAAGGTTTTCTTTGTGAAATTTGGAGGTCAGTGAAATTCAAAAATTAAACATCCGTTAGCCAAGAAGTTGAGTGCAAATTCAGACCTCAGGCTTAGTGCTCAGATGTTTTCCTATTTGATTTGATCTGTCTTACTGTGCACACTAAGATACATACTGCAATGGTTATTTCTTATCTATTAAATTATAGTAGGTTATTTGGTTACTAGCTGTCTCTGGGCATTTTCGAATTTGGGCTGCAAACAGTGGAGTATTTAGGGAAAACGGCGCCCGGGGCAAGCACGAAAATTGCGCCCCTAATTTCTGAAAAAAAAAGTGTTCAACCCCTACCCTATCCCGGTAGGGACTTTAAACAAAGTCCGCATGATGCTTTTTCAAGCACTTAAAAGGGATCTTTTTGAGGGTGATTTAAATGTAATGAATTTTGATAGATTTTGGCGAGCGAGAGCAGCGAGCGAGCCGAAAATTTTTGTATTTCAGCTTACAAAACATGGAATTTTTGTCATTTTTTGCTTACCAAATCTTACAATTCTAATCAAGATATAGTGACAGCCTTATAGATATCGATTTATACCAAAAGAACTGAGGACTTTAAAAAATACTCTAAATTAGTGCGCGCGAGTGTGCTGAAATTTGTAAAATACATAATGTCCTCGTCATCATCACGTATTGTTCTTATATTTTTTTATATAAATTTTGGCGAGCGAGCGCAGCGAGCGAGCCGAAAATTTTTGTATTTCAGCTTACAAAACATGGAATTCTTGTCATTTTTTGCTTATTAAATCTCACAATTATAGTGACGACCTTATAGATAACGATTTATACCAACAAACTGAGGACTTGAAAAAATACTCTAAATTAGTACGAGCGAGTGAGCCGAAATTTGTATATTTCTGCGTCATCATTACGTTTTTTTCTTATCTTTTTTGATTTTTTTCTTGCGCCCCCCTTCCCCGTATGTTCGAAACCGTTGGCGTCCTCTTTTGATCCAATCGGCGATCGCTTCAGAACGAATGAAATTGCAGTCGCTGCTCCGTGTAACATTTTTCCTGCTAAATATAAAATGACATGAGTGAACACAATAGACATTATCATTTTGTCCGCGTCATCGTCACGTTTTGTTCTTATCTTCTTCTCTTTTTTTATACAAATTTTGGCGAGCGAGCGCAGCGAGCGAGCAGAAAATTTTTGTATTTCAGCTTACAAATCATGAAACTCTTGTCTCATTTTTTGCTTATTAAATCTTACAATTCTAATCAAAATATAGTGACGGCCTTATAGATAACGATTTATACCAACAAACTGAGGACTTGAAAAAATACTCTAAATTAGTACGAGCGAGTGAGCCGAAATTTGTATATTTCCGCGTCATCATCACGTTTTGTTCTTATCTAGTTTGATTTGTTATTGTTTTTTGCGCCCCCCCCCCTCGTATGTTCGAAACCGTTCACGCCCTCTTTTGATCCAATGGGCGATCGCTTCAGAAGGAATGAAATTGCAGCCGCTGCTCCGTGAAACATTTTGCCTGCTAAATATAAAATGACATGTGTGAACACAATAGACACTGCCATTTTGTCATCATCACGTTTTGTTCTTACCTTCTTTTTTATACAAATTTTGACGAGCGAGCGCAGCGAGCGAGCCGAAAATTTTTGTATTTCAGCTCACAGAACATAGAATGTTTGTGTGAATACAATAAACATTGTCGTTTTGTCCGCGTCATCATGTTTTGTTTTTATCTTGCTTGATTTGGTTTTCTGCCCCCCCCCCCCCCCTTACCATTCTCCCTCCCCCTTCCGGGCGAGTTTTTTTTTTTTTCTTCTTCTTATTCTTCTTCTTTTTCTTTTCTTTTTTTCTTCTTCTTCTTCGTTTTTTTTTTCTTCTTCTTCTTCGTTTTTTTTTTTCGTTTTTTTGCGCCACCAAGGACTGGCGCCCGGGGCACGTGCCCCCCTTGCCCCCCCCCCCCCCCTAGATACGCCACTGGCTGCAAAGAGATCCACTACCTTTAAGTTAGAAGAGAGATAAGTAAATAATGATAAAATAAACAAACAAAAAAGAATGAGTTTCTTTTGTAATACTATCTGACAAACTTTTTACTTTACCATTTTACTTCATAGCTCAGCACTTTCCATTCTCTCTCATACCCTCTTACCCATTACATTTAAATGAAATACAACTAAAATGAGTTTGCGTGCCTGCATAATACTCTTTGGAAATTATAAGTGAATTTTTTTTTTAGGTTTTGGCTCACTTTAAAATGAGAACCAATAGAACTGTCACAACATGAGAAAATGTATAAGTAATAATCAACACTACATTTCCGAATTTGGCCTGCAAAGAAATCCGCTACCTGTAAGTTAGAAAAGAGATTAGTAAATAATGATAAAATAAAAAAGAAAGAAAAGAATGAGTTTCTACCGCTGTATTCAGAACAGAGCCTGAAACGGTGCAGGCTCAAGAAATCGTTTGTACTATAA
Organism: Diadema setosum; assembly: GCA_033980235.1. NCBI lineage: Eukaryota > Metazoa > Echinodermata > Echinoidea > Diadematoida > Diadematidae > Diadema > Diadema setosum. The sequence goes on from CM067074.1 coordinate 15,277,247, forward strand.
TACGTCTTGAAGTACTGTGTGATACTGTTGACTCAGACTTCTACAAAGCTGTAAGTGAGAATTGTGATCCAATCCGACTCATTTTGTCTCTCCTGATCGTTCGTAAGAAATGCTAATTCATGACCACCTTTTCACAATTTGATTGGAGCATGCATTCATAATGGAAAATAGTTGACATAATAATCTATCCCCAGGCATTATCATGCCAACATGTACTTATATACATGTACTATATCTTTGTGAGACGTAGATATAAAATGTCTCAGGTTTTCGATTATAGTTATAATTTCGAGGAAATTTCTTTAATTTTTATCATAATAAAAACATTATACGTAAACTTGAGGCTATTAGATTTTCATCCACTAGTATACCTCTGTTCCTGTGAAAAAAATGCAAGTGTCAACCTCAATGTCATCCACGAATCGCACGTACTCGGGCGGCCAGTGGAAAAAAAAAACACCGGTCACACGCGCCAAGGGCCATGGCATGCAGTGCCAATTATAATAATAGCTCGCACAAATTGATACATAACATTTGTGTTTGTGTGCATGGGTACGATCCGATGGTTCATACAACAAAAGGGTTTCGTACAATTATTTTTAACATTGTTAAACGTACTCTTCCACATTTACGTAGCATAATAATGTGTCTTTATATTTATTTGGATTGTTATCTTGAGAATTGCTAAAAACCGTTATTATGAAAAAGTGGACCTTTCAGAATTTTTTTTTTTTTGGGGGGGGGGGGGGTGCGTACGCACCCGACGCACCCCCCCCCCCCCCCCTGGCTACGGGCCTGAGTACTAGAAATGCATCTCTTTAGGGCTTAAATAGTCGTCGTCAAATAATGTCCGTGAGTAGCACATGATCTGAGTTCAGCCAATAATATCAATTCATTCGCCAAACATAATTAGACGTAGTACCTTTTCACGATACAGGCAGACAGACAGGCATATGCACGCGTGCGTACTCCACAAACATTAGGCCTATAGCGCCGCACGCAGGAACAAAATCACTCATGCACCATAGCACTGTAAAGTTGACTCAAAATAAGCAAATCTGTAATCCGCCATTGCAATGTGATAATCACATCGAAGCACGGCCAGGCAAAACACTCGTAAGAAAACATCAGTACGTCACTACGCATAGCATAAGATGTTCTTGCTTTTAAAAATGAGTTGCATTATTTCACACAAACGTCTTTCATTTCTTAAAGTGATCTACTTTATTTCACATTCTGTTTCTGACCTTAAAGAATACAATGTTACGGAATGCAATGGGTCAGTAAAGCATTCACTACCAATGAAAATAGGAATCTATTCAATGTGCTAATTTACTCTCAAATCACCATAGCAGTGAGCAAATCTAGTGCGGTAGCTGTGAAAGATCGAGAAGAGTATAGTAATTTAAATCCGTGGAATTTTCAGTAGTAAAGGAAATCCTCCTGTCTGATTGGAATCTTGAAAGAGTGTGAAGAATGAGAAATTGATGTTAGGATGACGTGGAGGCGTTCCCTCTAGAAATCTCAACATTTAGCATTCAACTTAAAACATGCAACGAGTTGTGCCTTTCAAAGCAGCAAGGCAAAAGACATAATTCGTGTTAGCAATTAAGACGAGAAGGAAAGGACACATAAGTATGAGCATTTCAACATTACTGACTCTTCTTTCTTCTATAGTTCAGTGTATACAATTTGCACTAATGATACTTTTCTTCTTTCCCCTCCAATACCGGTGAGGGAGAAAATATATGCATTCAGTCACTAATCGTTTACACGTCTTAGTTACGTGTCATATCGATACAAGTTTGGGGTTAGGGGTATGTTCGCTGCTGTCTGTGTTAAAGATTTTGCTCACTCTATAGGTTTCCCCATCTGCTTACTAGGAGATATTTTCCCATTTTGAATAGTCGTCGGTTTTCAACATTGATCTCTGCTTGACTCATGATTTCTAAATGAACTCTACAAAACATGGATACTCAGAGAAACACTTTAATGAAATTTCTCCACAACATGAAGTAAACCAAAAAATTTAAATGAAAAGAGCCAAATGCGAAATAGGAAGATATCACAATAAGTATACTTATTTGAAAATTTAGAGGCTCAGAGAATATACGCACTTGATGATAAACGTACAAGTGTGTGTGAAACTTTAGTAGTTCTTGAAATACCTCAAATCCTTTGTATTCATATAAAGGAAGATAAATACGTGTTGTTTATGGGAGTGGGTGGAATAAATGCGGCGTTTTTAAGCCAGAGTGCTTACACTATCTCAGGTAATTTAACACATATTCATTATCAGTTAAGGTTACACATAACTTATGCATAATGTTCCAGAGAAGTGGCGTGAAGTGACAACTTTCACATCTTTGGGGCGTTCTTTTCTGCCACTTTCCTACACTCGATATAATAAGAGAAGTAAGTCCAACTTTGCACTTTTACTGTTTACATGTAATGTATTACATCTTTCCTGGTGCAACTTTGCACCGTTTAGACCAGTGAGCACCTTCAATCCTCTCTGCGCCACGTTTATTTCCTATTCATAGACATGTGTGTGAAATTTGTGCATATTTGACTCATTGTCACAGACAGAAAGGGTTGAGGATGAGACTGCCCCATTAAAGGTACTCGTTGTTACTCGTTGCACTCATGCATTCATGATCAAACAATAGGACAGTTGCTGTAGCGCTCAGCTGGAGCTCTTTAAAATTATTCCCTCATTGTTGCAAACCAAATGAACCACTCATATACCTGCTATAAATCTACACTCATTACTTCATTTTTGCACTCTTTGCATAACCATAACAGAAAAAAACATGCAAAGATGTGTCCATGTGAAAAGCAAATCTACAAAACCACTCATATATCTACTGGGAATTCTCATATTTCGCGGTGAAACATGAAGATTTAACAACTGCTTAATGTCGAAATGATTCTCAGACAGGAACATCGGAGATTGTCGAAACTGAATCGTCTATTTCCTTTCCACCAAACAAAGCCATTTTTCCCGATGTGCTAGTGGTTGATTTAAACAATTCTCCTATCGCCTTGCGGAATTCAGGATTCCGAATCGTGTAAATGACAGGATTTGCGCAAGAATTACAGAAAGCTAGGGTAACTAGAGCGGAGCTTAGAGGGCTGTACAGATAGGACTCTGACAAAATACCAAGGTTGTACAGGAGATATCCCGTCTGAGGCGGTGTCCACGAGATAAGAAAAACCGCAACAACAAGGAACAAAAGCTTTAGAGCATTCTTCCTAGCCACAAGGTACTTTATTGATGGGTTTGACTTATTGAAGTTTGAACTTTCTCCTAGCCTCCGGCGGGATTGTCGATGGAGCACCAATGCCGTGACAGCCTGGCCTACAAGCATGATCAAAGCTGGTATGAGAAATTGAACGAGGTAAAGCATAATGCCTGAGATTATCTGGACAATTCGTGACTGAAATACTTCGGTGCACTTGTCGTCCTTAGAACTAGCCACAAAGAATAGGAAAACGTTCGCTAAAAACGCGGCCAGCCATGTCATGGCAACAGCTTTGCCAACCCTCTGCCGTGTTACAAGACGCTTGAAATGAAGAGGGTGGGCAATCGCAATGTATCTCTCTATTGGAATCAATGCGAGAATGAAGATGGAGGCATCCACTGAAATCCACATGGGCATCGATGTGTAAATAACCTTGCAGTAGACATCCCCTAGCCATGTTTCAGGAACCCTGAGTTCCGTAGGCAGTGGGACCATGAACACTGATGTTAAGAAATCCGCAACGGCTAAAGCAGCGATCATTGCATCAGTCGACCGGCAAGTGTGACGTCTTTTGAATAACACGAGGATCACGGTCAGGTTTCCTACTATTCCCAGCATGGACATTGTTAGTTGCAGAGTCGTCACCCATGTCCATGTAACTGACTGCCACTTCCAAAGCACCTTGGGAACAGCAGATTCTTCCTCATTTTGCTTGGTGAAATTTGGCGGACTAAAATCTGCAGTGTCCGTTATTAATTCTGTGTGATTTTCACGGTTCATTTTAGAAATGGTAAAATCGTTTTGTGGGAATGCTTTTATTTGGACGTTATCATTGTGCTGTCGGGTTGTTTCGATATCTAAATAGTTCTTTTCAAACTGAGTAGAGACTGAAGCATTATCTAAACGTTGGGCAAATGTCGTCAAATGCTGTGAATGACCTCGATGGTTGAATTACATGTAGAATTAACAACCTGTGCCCTCGTAGTGGTTGAGGAAGAGTATTGAACAGCCGTAGTCCTAACCGTCTCCGCTGTGACTGTAAGACGGACCGCTTTAGTTATGACAAGGAGAACGATCATTCGAGTTTTTGACCTCATTGTTCCTCTTGCTTTTCCTGTATTAAAGAATATAACATTATAAAATTGTAACAATGTTCATTATTCTGTTGCCAAGGCATGACAGAGGATTATCAAACAAAAGTGCATTATAATTCAGTGTTCACTTTGACTTTGAAAACTTCGTATAATCATAGTGTAATCAAAGTTTCATAAAAACTCCGAAACAGCCATGGAATTCTACAATGACAACTTTCTTTCTTTAAAGATATTATTTGCAGCCACGTATGTAAAATCAGATTATACCATGTCCATGACATACTATTCCTCCTTTGAGCCACTGCAAATCTGTTTATTTTCTGTCTTAAAATTGAATAATACGACACAAAGTGTAGTCTTTCCCACGATCTTATTTCATTTGCAGTAACTTTACCTTTTTAAGACTTTGGTTACCATCTAGCAGGAAGATGTTGAGGTCATGAAGTACGCATCCCGTCCGCTTATATTTTATTATGAAGGGTAAGACCAAAATCATTCTTCATTAAAACAAGTAAAAGTTAAGAGGTCATTCAATTTCACCTGCGATTTTCATGAAATGTTGGATTGTTTTATTTTGACTTCATTGATGTCCGCTTGAACAATTGGGGTGGCATTACATGCCTTTTCAGCAGAAAACGAATTGATTAAAACTTATTTTAACAGCCATTAAATGCTCTTCTTCATGAGTGATTGTAAAAGAGAGCATGCGGAAGGTCATTACGCGAGAAAATATGTCCATCTAGTGATTTCTTTTAAGACCTTGGAGACATGTGCGAATTTAATTGCCTTTGATATAGTCTCCACTTTGCCAGACTGTTTTTCCATATCCTAATGTGAGCCTCCCACAACAATTTTGGATACATCAATACTAAAGACACAGCATTTGCGATGACTAAAGATTGACCGGAGATGGCAAAAGCTTGGCGGTCTTTGAAAGAGTCTAGACATTTGGACATGTCAAATTAAAGTCTTTTACGACACTTGATAATAGGGCCTATGTCCGTACAATGCATTGACAATATGGCTATAGATAGGCTATAGATCGAGGATTTAATCTAAAAAGGCATAGATTTTTATAAAATAATCCTTGCTATGACAACATCAAGCTGCGATGTCTAAATTCATATTATGTGATTGGAAAAGATAATTTACTACCACTTCTTTAGCTACACCATAAAACTGATATGAAATTTTGAAATTGAAATTAAAATTGAAAATAATTTAATGATCAACACTTTTCCAACGATAGCGTAGATATTTAAAGATATTAACTTGATTAACGATACTACAACCAGGTATTGAAACACGCGAATCATAAGATAATCAATACCGTTCCTCATTAGAGTTGGTATCCTACTGCAGACTTGAGCAAATCAACGAGCAAACCTTACCCGAAGCAGCTGACTCCGTAGCACAGATTATAAGTAACCCTACCAGCAGGTCACGTACTTCCGCATTTCGTTGAAATGATGTGTTGGAACTGCATTCATGTCTTTAAGCTTATATAGTCGTCGTCTAATGATGCGCGTGAGCAGTGTATGTGTTCAATTCAGCCAATGATACCGTACGCCAATCATATCAAGACGTATTACCTTTTGAATTACAAATCTGCACACGCACATACACCCGCGCGCGCGCGCGCACACACACACACATACACAGACTCCACAAACATTATAGCGCCGCACGCAAGAACAAACTTACTCTTGCATTATAGTACTGTAAAGCTGACATTATTACAGTACTGTAATGCAAGAGTAAGTTTGTAATCTGGCATTTCATATGCTTGTCAAATTTATCTGCATGATAAGTATATGGATAAGCGAAACCAGACAAACTACACACAAGACTATATCAATAGGTTCATCAGGCATAAGACATGATGTTCTTGTTTATATGTGAGTTAATCGTTTTCATAAAACTGATATGAAATTTTGAAATTGAAATTAAAATTGAAAATAATTTAATGATCAACACTTTTCCAACGATAGCGTAGATATTTAAAGATATTAACTTGATTAACGATACTACAACCAGGTATTGAAACACGCGAATCATAAGATAATCAATACCGTTCCTCATTAGAGTTGGTATCCTACTGCAGACTTGAGTAAATCAACGAGCAAACCTTACCCGAAGCAGCTGACTCCGTAGCTAAGATTATAAGTAACCCTACCAGCAGGTCACGTACTTCCGCATTTCGTTGAAATGATGTGTTGGAACTCCATTCATGTCTTTAAGCTTATATAGTCGTCGTCTAATGATGCGCGTGAGCAGTGTATGTGTTCAATTCAGCCAATGATACCGTACGCCAATCATATCAAGACGTATTACCTTTTGAATTACAAATCTGCACACGCACATACACCCGCGCGCGCGCGCGCACACACACACACATACACAGACTCCACAAACATTATAGCGCCGCACGCAAGAACAAACTTACTCTTGCATTATAGTACTGTAAAGCTGACATTATTACAGTACTGTAATGCAAGAGTAAGTTTGTAATCTGGCATTTCATATGCTTGTCAAATTTATCTGCATGATAAGTATATGGATAAGCGAAACCAGACAAACTACACACAAGACTATATCAATAGGTTCATCAGGCATAAGACATGATGTTCTTGTTTATATGTGAGTTAATCGTTTTCATGTAAACGTCATTCATTTTTTTTCTAAGTGATAAATTTTATTTCTTGCCCCCTTTTTTTTTTGCTCTATGAAAGTTGGTGGATAAAAAAAAATTCATTATCAAGGAAAATCAAAAAGTTATTTTAAGAAGTGCTGATGTACGCTAAAATAACCATTAAAGGGGAAGGCTAGTAACTGATCAGTGGGAATCAGTGGAAATGCTGGGAGATGATTGTTCCAATCCTTATGGGAATATGAGACCATTCTGAAGCAAATCATTTTCACACAACAATAGATATACGATGAACTCTTGAATGAATCCCATAAGGATTGGAACAATCATCTCCCAGCATTTCCACTGATTCCCATTGATCAGTTACTAGCCTTCCCCTTTAAGGTATGAAGCAATTCTACTTGGAACTTTAAATAGTGCAAGAAATCATCTTATCCGAGTAATGGAGTGTGAGGAATGAGAAATTAAAGTTACGTTTGCGCGTCAGATGTTCCCTCAAGGAATCTCGCAATTTTACTTTTAACTATAAATATCCAAAATATCTAAAAGGTTGTGCCTCTCATAATAGCAGGAAAAAAATCTCAAGGAACAACAGCTAAAAAGTTTTAACATTTTTCTTTCATTACCAACGCTTTGTTTCTTTTGAGTTTGATTTGTGTTTCACAAATTTGACGCATTGGTTCTTTTCTCTCCAACACCGATTAATCTAGGATTAAACATTCAAGACGTGCTGATTCACGATGATCTTGTAGTCCATGTACGTGTTGTTTGGCGCTAAATTTAATCTGCCTCTCAGAAAACAATAATCGGATTAAATCAAATTGATGTAAATCGAAGGTAGGTCATTCTTGTCGATACTCTCTGGGGCATAATACCTTTATTAGATGTCTTCGACCAGATACTCTTTTGCACGTTTTGATGATGTGTTATATGAATGTTTGTTTGGGGTATCGTTTTTGCTATCTGCATGGGATTAAGTATTACACAATCTATATGTTTCTTCAACTGCAGCTGATGTGATATTTTCCAGTTTTGAACAGTTGTTGTTTTTAATAACGATCCTTGGTTGACTCTTGACTTTTAAATAAAATCCACAAAACATTTACACTTAAAGACACTGAAGTGAATTCTACGCAAAACATGATATGAACCAATTATCTAGATTAAAAAATCCAAATGAATAATAACAAAATATATCACAATTACTTAAACTTACTTAAGAGTTGTGAGCCTCGGTGAATTAAAGCATTTGTTGATAAACACGTAAGAATATAGATGACTTCGGCATGTCTTAAACATCTAAACTATGCGTATTTGTATAAAGAAAAAAGTAAAACATTTTGTTTATGTGGGAGAACGCGAATACAACCGGAATAGGTAGATATAGTATTGGTTTATTTCATCATAACAAGAATAACACAAAGCATCCCTAAGGCTAATTGCGTGTCATTGCTGTAAATATACAAGCAACACAATACAATATTTTGTACATTAACCTCCCCCCCCCAAAAAAAAAAAAATGTTCCTTATTATATTTTCTACAAATATAATTCTATTTCAAGAAAAAAAAAAACCCGATATAACATCAAAAAGTAATATGACATAAAAGAAATAGAAAATATGAACATACATGCATTTATTGATACATCAGCCCACTAGATACAACGGTAACATGTGCCAATTTTCAGATCAAATACTCAACAACTGTGGGAGATAATTCAATCGACAATACATTTCATATCTTTTATATGATAAAGGTCAGACTGGCAACACATTGCAAGAAACATAAAAAAGAAATAAAAAAGAAATCATGATGATCCTATGCGTACAATTCCGAAGCACTGAGATACTCAAAACTGAGGGAGTAAGCCAAATGAGCTGATAATTAATTTGCATAATTTTCATTAAAAATATTGTTACCATGACAACACATTGTCTGGCATTGTCCCCCCCAAAAAATGATAAAAATAATGTTGCGCAAGTTAGATTTTGCAGTCTTCCAAACAGATATTGCCTGTTTTCCAGTGACGCAGATCCAAATGAAAAGGGTACCAGAAAATGCTGAGAGGATAATTCTAGCAAGAAATATCGTGAAACCTATAAATAAATGTCTATACTTCAAACGAGACAACTGTAAAATTTTCAAACATCTTTTTTTTTTCTCTTTCACTCTGTATATGTAATATTGATAAGCGCGGTATTAATGCCAAATGCAGCGCTTTCAAAAGCAAAGTGCCCACAATTCGGGTGATTTGTTACACTTTCATTATCAGTCAGAGTTGAAGGAGAGCAAAACATGATATTGCAGTGAAGTGATATGCACCTCTCTTTGAATCCTTCTTTTCTGTCATTTTCTTACCTGGATCTATAACCAAACAAAGACACTGTAGCGCTTTGCTGATGCGCTTCGAAATTATTACTTAATTTGTGCAAAGAAAAGTGAACAGCTCTTTACATGATCATGATGTTAAAACCCGCAAAATGTATCCAAATCAAAATCGATCAAACAAACCACACATGCTATACTTATCATATTGTCCACCTAGAGAATGTTGATCGGAGTAATTACCTAATGACACACTGCATTTCATTTGGCAGACAACGTATATTTACAACTCTTCCCGTGTACTGCGATGCAACATGAAGGCTAAAATGTCGAACAACTTCTTAGACAGGGACATCGTAGATTGTCGAATCTGTATCACCTGTTACTTTATCGGTGAACAAAGCCGTTCTTCTCGTTGAGTTGGCCGTTGATTTGAACAAATCTCCGATCGCCTTGCGGAATTCAGGATTCCGAATCGTGTAAATGACAGGATTTGCGCAAGAATTACAGAAGGCTAGGATAACTAGAGCTGAATTTAGTGGACTGTACAAGTAGGTCTCCGGCAGAACACGAAGATTGTACAAGAGATATCCCGTCTGCGTTGGTGTCCATGAGATGAGAAAAACCGCAACAACAAGGAACAGAATTTTGAGAACACTTTTCCTAGCCACAAGGTACTTAGCTGATGGATTTAACTTGTTGCAATATGAATCTTCCCTTAGCCTTCGGCGGGACTGTTGATGGAGCACCAGTGCGGTGAGAGCCTGGGCGACAAGCATGATGAAAGCGGGTATGAGAAACTGAACGAGGAAAAGCATAATGCCTGAGGTGACCTGGGAAACCCTTGAATGAAATGCCGCTGTGCACTCGGCGTCCTTAGCACCAGCCACAAAAAATAAGAAAACGTTTGCCAAAAACGCGATCATCCATGTCACAGCAACAACTTTCCCAACCCTCTTTCGTGTTACAAGACGCTTGAAATGAAGAGGATGGGCAATCGCAATGTATCTCTCTATTGGAATCAAGGTCAGAATGAAGATGGAGGCATCCACTGAAACCCACATGAGCATGGATGTGTAAACTACCTTGCAGTAGACATTCCCTAGCCACGTTCCGGGAACCATGAGTGGCGTCGGCAGGGGAACGATGAACACTGAAGTCAGGAAGTCCGCAACGGCAAGAGCACCGATCAGTGCATCAGTTGACCGGCAATTGTGGCGCCTTTGGAATACCACCAGGATCACGGTTAGGTTTCCTACTATTCCCAGCATGGACATTGCTAGTTGTAGAATAGTCACCCATGTCCATGTAACTGACTGCCACTTCCAAAGCGGCTGGGGTACTGCAGGCTTTTCCTCATTTTGCGCCGGAAAATTCGGCGTAACAATCTCTGTAATCTCTGTATGTATTTCTGTTATATATTTATGGTTGCTTTCAAAATTGTTAAAATCTTTGGGTGTTACATTTTCGACTTTCAAATGACTCTTTTCGAACTGAGTAGAAGTTGAACCATTGTCCAAAGGTCGCATATGTGTCGTCAAATTGCCATTGATGTCTCCAATGTAATTGACAACAGGCGCACCCGTAGTGTTTGCGGTGAAATATTGAATAGACGTAGTGGTGACCGGCTCCGCTGTGACTGTAAAATGGACCGTTTTAAATATGATAACGAGAACAATAGTCCAAGTTGTCATTGTCCTCATTGTTGCTCTTGTTTTCCTGCAAAGAATTAATATGATATCATAAATGGAAACGATGAGTTCGTTCATTTGTTGTGATGTCATGGGATTACTAGAAGTGCATTACATTGGGTGTTCACCTTAACTTCGAAAACATGGTAAAGTCATACAAGCAGACAAAGTTTCTTCAAATTGGAAACGAGACAAGCATGGAATTTTAAAATGGCAGCTGTTTTTAAGAAAGTGATTACCTAAAAAACACGGATGCAATTCAGATGATAATACATATGTATCAGATGATAATACTTATGCTATGTCGACGCTTAAACAGCTCCTCTTTCCACCCATTGGCAATCGGTGCAACATTTTCTTTTCAAAAAATGACATCACAAGACTAAAGGTTTCATATCTCACAAGATACTGTTTCTCAGTTGTGAAAACTGATTAGCTCTTAGAGACTTTGGTCACTGATATATGATTTTGTAAATATCTGGTTACCAACCTACAAGAAAGTTTTGAGGTCATGAGGTATTTCTTCCATCTTCTAATATTTGTCATTGAGGTTGCGACCAATATCATTCAGTCTTCAATGAAAATAGGTAAAGATTAATAAGTTATTCAATTTAACCTATGATTATTTTATTTGTGTGCATATTTATCCGTCTGAACATGGAGAGGAATTGCGTGTTTATTTTTTCACCATAGCTCACTGAGACAATTCTTTTCAGATGAACACGAATTGATCCAAATTTTACTCTCCTTGTCTACGTCAAATTCTCTCTCGAGCATTAATGATTTCAAGAAGAGGCAATGAACGGTCTTTACGCGAGACAACAGACCTAATATATATTGTATAATTAAAGGTAGGACACACGAGGAAGGCCTTTTGAGACCTCTGCCAATTTGAGTGCTCTATTGGTGTAGGCCTAATCTACATTTACCAATTTGATTTGTCGAAATACCAGTCCAGCTCATAGGATACTTTTGATATCATCACCACTAAAGAATACAATTTTAGTTTTGACAATAAATTGAACACTGGGGTTTTCATCTTCAAAGGCGTGAATTCGCTAAGAGTCTCTTGTATGACAACATCTAGCTATGTTGTCTTAAATTTCATTACGTGATTGTGACTACCATTCCCTAAGATACACTCTGAATCTGAAATGAAAGTGAAATAGTGATCACTTAATGACAAGTTTGATTCAGATTTTGAAAGGAACCTTGATAAAATCATACTACAACAAGGTTGTGAAGCGAGTTCATTTGGAGCTGATTTGCTTTTAAAAATGGTTCGCACTTCGAAAGTATCACGATTACAAAATTGTCTTTCTTTGGGTATATTAAAGGCATAAACGTTGTTGTACAAAATATTCCATAGACCTATTACTTTAAGTGAACAGTAACAATGCGATCCTTCTACAATCTGTAGTAACTAAACACACACACACACACACATTATTTCTTAGAAGACAATAAAAAAAGTAATTATATAATACTCGACACCGTTTGTAATCAGCGACGGCATTCTATTGCAGACATGAACAAATTTACTTGCAAACCTTACCCAAATCTCCTGAGCACAGACCAGCAAGACCACCAGGCCATGTACATTCGCATTTCGTTCAAATGAAATAATCGTACTGCGTGTCCTTAGGCTTAAATAGTCGGCGCCAATAATGCGCATGAGCAGAGTATGGATTGAATTTAGCCAATGACATCGTACGCCCAACATAATGACACGTATTACACGTATACACACACCACACACCGCACACCGCACACCACACACCACACACCACAAATATCGCAGGAAAAAATCACTCATTCACCATAGCACTGGATATGTGATTTACCAATCCCTTGATTTGACATTACATATGACTACCAAATCTATCTGCATGATGGTGTATAAGCAAAGCCAGACAAAGCACTCACATCAATATAATAATTATCACAAGGTTCATGTGGCATAACACGCGAGGCTCTTGTTTCTATGCTAGTTAGATATTTCCGTATATACATCATCCGTTTCTTAAAGAGATCCATATATTTTTTGCTCTGTTTCTGTATGTTGATATGCGCTGGATACATAAAGTATAGATATAAAGCTATTTATTTTAATGTGGAATGGTATGCCGAAATTGCCATTCCAATTAGCAAATCTAGTTAGATAGCTGTGAAAAAGAAGAGAGTAATATAAGCTTATTTCAAGGATCTTTAAATGGTGAAAGATATCACCCCCTCTGAGTGGACGGAGTATGGGCATTATAATAATGGAAGGCAGAAGTTCTATGAAGGAATCTTAATAGGAACCGTGGTTCTATTAAGAGAGTGTGCCTTTTGATTCGAAGAAAATAAACCTGGACAAATAACGGAGAACGAGCTGGGATTCTTAAAAGGACGGGTTTCTTTATTCTTATTCCAATAAACTCTGGTACAAGAATGCAGTTCCGCCGTGAACAGTGAAAGTAATTGCTAAAGCCTATGTCCTTCACAACTGTCTCATATTGAATCAATTTGACTGTATTATTCAAGATCTTAGGGAGGATATCGGGACTCACAACGACCTGTAATACAAAGAGGCTTCATATTCTATATCTATTATTAAAATTATTTGCGTTTTCATGTAACATTATTTTAGAAAGTGACCTAAATCTTAGCGTAAGGAAGCGTAGTAACGTAGGAAAGAGATTTCTTGTGAAGACGTTCATTTCTGACCATCGCTGTGAATTCTATGACGCTAAAGGGGTAAAAGTAAGGATAGAAATTGTAAGAGTGAAAATTATTGTTTTGGAGGTTTAAAAGTAAAGAACTTGTTTCGCCTGAGGTTTGATTACGCAGAACTACTATAGAATACTACAGAAACAACAACAACAACAAAAAAAAACTTTAAAGTTTAATACACTAACTTGCACTAAATATTACAACACCTGTTCTATGGAGCCTAGGATTTGACGGTACTCCTCTGCCCCGACACTCAGCCCTGAGCCAATAACAAAAGAGATAATCATCTCTTAAAATATTATACATATATATATATATATATATAGAGAGAGAGAGAGAGAGAGAGAGAGAGAGGCAAGGAGTAAAAGGACAAACACACACAAAATAAGATAATGATGAGACTGCTAATCAACAATTATATAGCAATTCATTCAAAATGCTTCAAAGCGCATGAATAAAATAGAAATACGTGCGTGTATATGTGTTTTTGAGCGTGTGCTGCTGGTAGGGTCTTAAGTGCACTGACCATGGTTTCATTTGAAGGCTGTACGAGAAAGTAATTAAAGCGAGTACCTAACACTGGTCTTCACACAAGTCATGCATAACGTTTTATAGCACATGTAACCAGTTTAATTTGATTGCTACATCTGCGCTTGCTTGGCCCTTTTTTTTTTAAACCTGTAGCTGGTTTTATTCTAAAGGGACACTCCAGATTTTGATAATTCTGTATTATGTATTACATAAATGCCAAGCATAGATTTGTGGAATTTATTGTGGTCCTTGAGCAGATAAACCAATATTCTGCAAACCAAAAACCTAATAAACTTAAGGAGGATTATGATATAAGAGGCTCAAATATCCCAGTAATGCAGCAATCTAATTAGAATGCCACTTGCTTAACAACATCACCTGCGTAGAGGTTATGTATGCTCCCTTCTTTTGTTGTGCTTCCTTGTACACCCAGTCGTGCATTCGTGAATTTTGAAAACATTTTTTATTCCGTATTCCTATCAATATAAAGTCTGAAACTTTGTACCTAGATTCATCAGTTGAGATATGTTCATATGATACAGTGTGAAAATCATCCGGATGATGATCTCTTTTAATTTTGGCAGACCGAATGCGGAAACAATTGATTGGAAGACACTATAGACTTGATTTATTATCACTGCTAATAGTGTATACTCGCACGCTCAAGTTCTATTCGTACCGTATGATCGTATAGCGATAGTTATGAAGTGCGATTATATCCCTCCGGGCGAACTCATAGTTCATATTTTGCTTGAAAAAAAAATGAATATACGGTAGTCATTACTATTGAATTGAATATCTCATAAATCCAACAATGAAGTCATGCTTTTACAATTTCTATGCAAACAGATAAAGCAAACTGATAAGAAATTTCTATAAAAACAATCAAAGACAACAACAACAACAACAACAAATCATTTACTGTACGGAGCGGACTGTTAAATGAATTACGATGTATTTAGACACATAATCCATAAACACGTAATCCATAAGACATCCTACAACAGCGTGCCGATGATGACAGACCCCCGCCAATTATCGCGAAGTTTGGCTACATGGCTGAACGCAACCGCATTCTAGCAGCATTCGACTCCAATACCCCTCGCAAGCAGAACGCCAACACTACAAACGACATGGCTCGGATGACGGTGAGAACCGACCTTCCACCTGCCCTGAAAGTCAAGCGCAGTCAGCTAGCAAAAGTGGCCTACAAGATGAAGAGGGAGAAGAATCTGTCGACAAAAATATCTGTCACAGGTACGGAAGTAGTGCTCTTTTTCAAAGAGAAAGGTTCAAAGAAGTGGGAATTGTAAAAAGATTAATCCATCGAAATTGGTACTATGTATGTCTTGCACAGCTACTCAAAAGCGTAAGTCTGAACTCATCAGAAATTGTCATTAATCTGTAGCCTGAAATTGTCTGAAAATTGCAGATCTTTGCGATTTTAGGCTTATGTACTACCGATTATAAAAACTGTCACATTTTGATACCTTTAATATTACACCGCACATTTTTTAGTAAGTTATATACGTGTTTAATGTAGTTATATCATATATGGATTATGTGGAGTGTAAACGATGCATGAGCATTAGATTTACAGAACCTATCTGACAATTCATGTAAACCGTATGTTTGCAGACTCTGGATTTTTGAATTGTACCGTATGGACGTACAAATAGGCCGATAATGTTCAGTTGTTATAATAATGACGATGTACAAAGGATGCAAGTACTCCACACTTTGTAATATGTATCACAAATACTATCTTTTAATGTATGTATGGTTACATTTCGTACGGCATTTTTTTTTCTTCGTCGAAGGTTACTCATAAAGCATTTCTCTATGTACTAAATTTGACTGTACGCCCTAAGGTTCAAGCTTAGTCAAGTCGACATTTTTTTTAGAGGTATGCCTGCTTGTATTGTGCTTGTTTACGATAACACAAAAATCAAAAGTACAGGTGGTGGCAGTGTTAGTTCAGGCGCAACCTCCGGTTCACTCAGTAATGTCGTGGAATAGATTTTTTTCAATGTACAATGCAAACTTATGTATGCACTTACTGTTGTGTTTCGTAGCCGTTTTTGAAACGATGTTCAAGTTCACATTCCTATCAATGCTTCAGTTCCTGTCAAAACATGTCCGTGAATTCAGCTATGTCATTTACCCTTTTGACACAGTTTGTAATGCATATAATGCTATGCATATACAAGGTCAATCATCCCTAGCGGTATGCGTGAGTCAACCGAGCGAGTTATTCCATGTACGCCATTTGTTAAGTAATTACACACACACGTTTTTCTTTCATCTTATCACCTATCATGAATGTCTTTATAATCCGAAGGTTTACTCCTCCATTATGGTAACTAATGGAGAGAGCAGTGACTTAATGACCAGTCGTATGGGCATGCATTATCTTGATGATGATAATGAGATCTCTGATTCCGATGTTATAAAAAGGTTAAACAAACAAACTCCAGAATTTGACTTGTCTTATGATGAGAATGATACATTACTGCGAGGTAGAGGTTCCGACTATATTTCCCCTCAGGACATATGTACACGTGATCTTTTCAAGATGGAAAACAACTTTTCTATTCTTCATTTCAATATACGAAGTTTGTATAAGAAACTTCATCAAGTGAAGACATTTTTGAATTTACACAATGTGGATTTTTCTGTTATAGGTTTGTGCGAAACGTGGCCGTCTGACGTGTCATCTCCCCTAGTTCATTTGGATGGATATTCTCTTGTGTTTAAAAATAGAGTAAATAAACATGGAGGGAGTGCCGCTCTTTATGTTCAGAAAGGATTCAATTTTGATTTGATTCAGAATGTATGTCATATGACTGAAGATTTTGAAAGCATATTTATTGAAATAGACATACCAGCTGGAAAGAATATTTTGATTGGTGAGATTTATAGACCACCAAACTGTAATCATACTGCTTTTTTGATGTACTGAATTCCGTATTGAATTCTGAGTCTTTGCATAATAAACATTGTTTTTTAATGGGGGATTTCAATCTTGATTTACTGCAGTATCACGAAAAGCCCTGTTACCAGGATTTTGTGGACATTATGTTTTCATATGCTTTTACGCCGTGTATAACTAAACCTACCAGAATATTTGATTCAGCGTATACAATTATTGATAATATATTCACTAATATTCATTATCCAACTGATCAAGGTATAATAGTTTCGGATATGTCTGATCATTTCCCAGTGTTTGCTTCCAGTCCATTTATACTAAATCGCTTTAAGCCTGCAACTTGGGAAATGAATTCTACAGCTCGTGTTATGTCTGAACAAAATATTATAAGATTTAAGGAAAGTCTGTTAAATATTGATTGGTCAGTGGTTCTCAATGCGAATGAGCCTAATGATGCATATGATAAGTTTGTTGATCTGATCGCTCCTCTTTTCTCTTTTCATTTTCCGATAAGATCACAATCTAGATCAAATTATAAAAAGATACTACGATGCCCCTGGATATCGAAATCTTTGTTGAGGTCTATCACTAGGAAAAATAAGCTCTTTTATATGTTCAAGTCTCAAAAAACTGATGCTGCTAAAAGCAAATATACTAGTTGTCGTAATGTTCTATACTTCTGTGTTGCGTGAAGCAAAAAAGACATATTTAGTTTTCTTCACTGTTTCTTCTCCATGAGAAGGGCATTAAATCCACGTGGAAAGTTATTGATAATGTTCTTCAGAAGAAACGAAATAAATCGGATATCCATAAGATTTGTGTAAATGACATCGAGTTAAGAGATGATATTGAAATCTCTGAAGCGTTTAATTTATATTTTGTGAAGGTTAGGTCTAATTTAGCTGATGTTATTCCGGAAACGGATATACCTTTTTCTACGTATTTAAGTCATCGCAATAATCAATCTTTGTTTTTTATGCCTGTATTAGAATCCGAAATTGTTGACATTGTAAATAATCTTAAAGCCAAAAAAAAAGTACTGGTTATGATGGAATTTCTAATTATCTTCTGAAATATGTTGTACATGAGATTGTTGTACCTCTCGCCCATATATTTAATTTGTCATTACTGAACGGTATAGTGCCTACTAGGATGAAAATCACTGAAGTTATCCCGATATATAAAAAGGGCCGAGAGGACGAACTGGGAAATTATCGACCAATATCGTTATTAACTTCTTTTTCTAAATTACTTGAAAAGATTGTGTACACACGTGTATTCCGATTCTTAAATGAATGTAATGGAATAGATGAAAATCAATTTGGATTTCGTAAAAAGTATTCCACAATTCATGCTATTTTACTCATGATAGAGAAAATTATCAAAGCGATCGATGCCAAGTGTCACACAGTAGGTATCTTTCTTGACTACTCCAAGGCCTTTGACACAATCAACCATGAAATATTATTAAACAAATTACAACACTATTATATGGGATTCGTGGGAGGGCCTTGGAGTGGTTTAGAAGTTACCTTACTGGAAGAACTCAATTTGTTAGTTTGAATGGCCATGTGTCCAGCTCACAGCCTATAACTTGTGGGGTACCGCAAGGATCCCTTTTAGGTCCTTTATTGTTTATTCTTTTGAATGACTTTCGCAGTTCGTCCTCTCTGCTCTATTTTCTACTTTTTGCCGATGACACCAGCATTGTTTATTCAAATCGAAACCTTCATGTTTTACTGAATACCATAAATACTGAATTAAAATCAGTATCTAAGTGGATTCAGGCTAATAAATTGTCATTGAATTTGACCAAGACAAAATTTATGGGTTTTAGCAATATAATCAATATTTTACCGGGTAAGTTGGTTGTAAACGACGTAAATTAAACCAGGTGGTATACAGTTGAACCTCTCATATCCAGGGCTCATCCGGATAAGGGATTTGGCCGGATACGGGAGACTCGATGCTTTATACATGTACATAACATACACATGTACTGATGTAGCTCCTTGTAGTACCACATGTAGTAATGTGTATACTGCAACCTTTTCATTGTTACACTCAGTAACAGACAGCTACGTACTGGGCCCAAGGTAAAAAGTGATAGCGCATTGCGATTGGGTTGCTCTCTTCCCCACACTCTCTCTCCCTCTCTCTCTCTTTGTGTGTGTACTGTGTGTGAACAATTTTTGAGTGTTCAATATCACTCGTTGCTCAGCCAATGACTCGAAACAATACATGTCTGTCTAGTCATATTGACGGCTGTGTATGGACCTATATGTGGCAATGCGATATGAGAGGACTCGAGCGCATAATCTGTCCATGTTCTTGTGATGATTTGGAGATGTTTGGGGATGTTAAAATGTCTGAAGGCAAGCAATTTGGAAGGAAATTTGATGTAATGTATGTTAATCATGTTGGAAGTAATATGTAATTCACGTGTGTTTGTGTAGGAGTTCTCAAGGAGTTGGGAATCCCCCTTTCCTCCCGAGTAAAAAAAAAGAAAAAAAAAGAAAAAAAAATCACGGCGAGATTGCGTCCGTATAATAGAGAGATCCGGATAAAAGGAGGCCGGATAGAGAGGTTCAACTGTATATATAATTCATTGGTCTTTATATTGATTGTAAGATGACATGGAAAGTTCATGTTGATTCTTTGCGTAAATTACTATCAAAAAATGTTGGTGTTATGTATAAGTTAAAACAGTTTTTTCGTAAACATGTTCTGCATTCATTGTATTCTACTCTATTTTTGCCTTATATAGGTTATGGAATCCTGGCATGGGGAAACTGCTGTATACAACTAGACTTAATTCTTTATTATTGATACAGAAAAGAGCTATACGGATAATTAACTTCGCCACATTTTTCGAACACACTAACGTCTTATTCTTTTCGAGTAGAACACTTAAGATCCAGGATTTATATCATTTCAATATCGGGTCATTTATGTATCAATTAAACTCAGGTGGTCTCCCTGATGTGTTTTCTTCGATGTTTGTCAAAAATACTGAAGTTCATTCTTACCCTACTAGACAAAAAGATTCTTTTCATCTTTCTCCTGTACGAACCGTATCTGCTTTAAAAACAATAACCACTGCAGGACCTAAATTTTGGAATGAGTTGGATAGAGAAATAATCCAATCTCAGTCTCTTTATTCATTTAAGCATAAACTTAAACCAGTTTTTCTGAATTCATATTTAAATTTATTCTTCAATCCTTCTCGACATTCTCTGTTCATACTTCACATTACTGACATTATCGATTATGTAACATGTGCCTCGCTCGTGATTTCTGTATTATCTCCTGAACTTCCTTTGTACACATTTGGTATCTCTGCTATTGTACACTGCATCTGACTTGTACCTCGCTCGGGTGATCACGCAACTCTCAAGAATTCTGTGCCGCGGACATTGTTTTCTTTGTTTTTTCTTTTTCTTTTTACTTTTTGGCGTTTATATTTCTGCAATTCACAAATTGTCATTCCTTTAATTACATAACCAAGTAAGAAATAATCTCACATCCGCATCTGGGAATCTACACCCTACAAGCAATGCTTCTATGTAGATTCCTCATATTTCACAGGTTTTATTGTCTTATAAGCTGTACTTGACAATTCATCCAGGTTTTTGTATTGTGATGTTTATGTTTTATGTATTTGTTGAAATGTGGAATATGGAACAATAAAAAACAAACAAAACAAACATAGAAAAAAGAGAGCCAACACTCTTACATATATTACAATAATATGAACCCACGTATATCTGAGAGTGGTAATATCATTAGAGGCATGCAGGCCTATATAAGGTTGTTTTTAATTAAAAGAGACATAAAGAAGTTTACAAAAGGGAGATATAAGATTAGACAAGACAATAGGCCTACACATTACAAAGGAGAGAATATGGCTTACGATGTGCAGTCTGCTGCATTTCCACTTCAGCGAATACTCATTTTGATTGCCATTGACTAGTCTTCGTCGATAACAAATTTGCAAGTTCACTTTACATTGTTTGTGTCAGTATGGTCAGTAATGATTATGACTTGTTTTTTCTGCGCTGAAATTTTACAAATGCAGAAAAAACTTACAAAAAACAGACAATACAGAAGAGGAAAGGGAAGTGTTCTTAATGCAAGAACATGTATAGACATTGATGTTTGAGAAGATGACTCATTCATTCTTGGATCTTTAAAAGTCCGTTTTGAATAGCGTAAGTTCCCTCTGCTTCAGTTCATTCCATACAGTAATAGTTTTGCCATTTTCATTTTGACATTTTTGGTTGGGTATCTAGAAACAATTTGGTGATTTTTTTTTTGTTTGTGCTTTTTTAAGTTCAGCTACAGTAACTGATTCATTTGAATTTATGTTACGATATAACTATGTGTTTCGAATTTATATGAGTCATTCAGATATACTCACAGAAAAAAAAAAAGTATAACTATACTTAGGCCCTACGTTGATAAAATGCGATGCAATCAACAAAGTACGACTATATCAACAATGATATCATTCAGGGGAGTCTGAATCTTATCATGATTACGGGCCACGGTAATGGTTAATTCCTCCACCAGATACAACAGTGAATTCATTTTATTCTTCAATACTAAATTAATCAAATTGTAGAAAAGTAATTTCAGGAGTATTTCTATTGTTTGTGGGATGTTATTTGTTGGCTTGGATCGTGGTAGCCTGAACTTATTAGCGTGAGTTCGTTACGTGTAGGTCTGGTAACACACGACATGCATAAAGTTCTGTGACAATTGTTACCACTTTGTCTCATAATAAATTCGGTGGCCGGGATCCATTCATATTGATCGGCTTTTAACATGATTAACGTGAATTCGATATCAATGAATAACCGCCGTAATGGAAACGGGCGTTATTTACTTTTAGTGCAAGACCAATGGACATGGTTGTGGCCATTACCGTGAATGAAACGACAAGGTTGATTGAAATTTAATTTCCGCTGATCCAAGGCTTCTCCAACCGGTTGGAAAGAAACTTATTTCAATTGCTAGTACTTTCAGTAATATATTCTGGAGATCACCTTGATTTTGTAAGTATCTGATAAGTTCATGGACACATATTCAGAAGCAGGAGTCGCTGAATCGTAATCTTCTGTTTTATTCTGCAAAAGAATAAAACAAAATGGATGTCACACAACCATCGTTCAGTAGCAAAGAGAATCTGAAATATTGCATAAGAACGGATTTACGCATATCTGTCATGTATTAACTGTGCTATACTTCTTTGCTTGATTTTGTTTGAATAGACAAGTTTTGCTGCACTGGTAGAAAATACTTTGCTTCTATTGATTTTGCACTTTAATAGGGACGCCAATGAAATATAAAAAGAAAATGTTAATTTACTACATACCATAAAGAGCTCATATAAAATGATCCATAATGTGTTTTCACTTTACGTCAGTAATCAATGAGGCTACGAGAGAAAGTCATGTGGTCAGTCATATCATATCATTTACTTATAAAGTGATAGTTGACAGTTGTTGGGTGTCTAAAATGCCTATTTTGTTTGCATTATACACTGAAAAACAATATCATCATCAAAAGTCTGTATATATGCACTTAAAATGTAGATATTTGTTAGTATTCATTGATCTCTGGATGTATGTTACAAATGTGAATTGTGTGGAAACTTGATAAGTGACAGGAAATGCACACATATGAAAGAAACGACGGGGAATGAAGGCATCGTACACTTGTCAAACTTTGAAAGCTTATCATTTTAGTTGAGTATGCACTATACAGACAAACAGACAAAATAGGAATAAGACAGGCAGCTAAAATACATTTCCTCGGCTCTGCGAAATCGAACATATTGAATTCCACAGTGTTTAGATATCCCGAAGTATTGACCATCTATTCTTTTAGCCTTCATATGATTTCTTTGAGAGTCGCATAGTTTTTTTTTTTAATCGTGACTTTATTCAAGTTCAAGGCAATGTAAATGGAACATAATGCAAAAAACAGATTCACCGTTTCATGCAAAACAAATGGCATTTCAAACTGCAACAAACTCCATGTTAAACTAAACTGCTGCATTGTAAGACACATAAATCGATTCGTACACATTATGATCTCTCAAATAGCTATACATTCTATGTGTATTATAGTTTAAAACGAGTAAAGGAGTACCTGAAACAGCAAAACGCGACTGTTTTTTTTTAATGTGAAAGTGTATATAACGAGATACGCCTCTTTTGTGTGCAATGTTTCCATTTTATGTAAGATTACTTGGAGATCATTCAGAACAAATACTACGAATTTGATCACAAAAATACCCTGTTTAAATCAAGGTATTGATGAAAGAGCACAAATACGCTAACATATAAAACACAAAATATTACTTATTACTTTGAATGTATTTCCTCCTAGTATACATTCAACATGAAATAACTTTATAAACTGTGATTTTAACATTTTCCTACGTTTGTATTTATCAGTACGCATATCAAAGCATTTTCCTATAAAAATATGCCGACATGTTTTTAATCATTTATACATCGTATTGATAATGAATGGAGAAATAAAATTGAAGTGAAAAGTACAACCCATGTTGATAATCACAATAATAACTAGACTCGGAATTTGTCAAGACAAATTAGGTGATCCGATCTGTTCGTAAATCAACGATTTGAGTCTCCTGATCCCAATAGGCATGACCATACCGGTTTCATCTGTGTTTAGTGGACATTGGCCGTGTGATGTTTTGATTCTCATTTAGAAAAGGGAGTCAGACCTGCCATCTATGGTACACAATTCCGTATACACTAACGAAGATACAGAATGAAGTATATTTGACCTTTGACCCAACTTTGCACAGACAAGATGGCATCTGAGCAAAAAGTGGTGATTTTGTGAAATGATCCTTGTAACATGGTCTTTACGTGTGCAAAATATGGGAAAGATAGGACATGTATTCACCAAGATACAGGATGATACATTTATGACCTTTGACCCTAATTTACATACCCAAGATGACGTCTGATCAAGTAGTTGTAATTGTATGAAATAATGTACGTGACATGAACTAAACATGTGCAAAATATTGGGCTGATAGAGCTTGTTTTTCTTGAGTTATTGTAAAGAAAGTTGCAAAAAGAAAGGAATATCTCAATACATCGAAGATAAGCTTTAATTTCAACCAAGTTTTTGGACGTGATCCCGACATCGTATGAAAAATAAAGGACACATTTTCGATAGCCCAAAGTCTCAGCTACCACATATTAAAATCTGGGAGAAATTCACCGAAGCATAAGTGAGCTAGTGCTCGATAAAGACAATCATGTCAATTTTCACATCTACAAAAATTCCCTCCCATAGAGATAACACGTCATAACGAAGATAAAGAAAGAAGTACATATGACCTTTGACCCCACTTTGCACAGCCAAGATGGCATCTGAGCAAAAAGTGGTGATTTTGTGAAATGATCCTTGTAACATGGTCGTTACGTGTGCAAAATATGAAAAAGATTGGACATGTATTCACCAAGATACAAGATGATACATTTATGACCTTTGACCCTAATTTACATACCCAAGATGACGTCTGATTAAGTAGTTGTTATTTTATGAAATAATGTACGTGACATGAACTAAACATGTGCAAAATATTGGGCTGATAGAGCTTGTTTTTCTTGAGTTATTGTAAAGAAAGTTGCAAAAAGAAGGGAATATCTCAATACATCGAAGATAAACTTTAATTTCAACCAAGTTTTTGGACATGATCCCGACACCGTATGAAAAAACGAAGGGCACACTTACGATTGCGCAAAGTCTCAGCTACAACATATCAAAATCTGGGAGAAATTCACTGAAGCATAAGTGAGCTAGTGCTCGAAAAAGACAGTCATGTCAATTTTCATTTCCAGAAAAACTGCACTCCCATAGAGATAACACGTAAACTGGTCAAATTTGACAAGATTACTTTCAATCCATTTTTACGAGGTGATACCGTCATCCAATCAAAATGTTGTTATCACATGTATGAAAGAGTATTTAATAAGCTACAACATACTGAAATCTGGGTGAAAATTGGCAAAGGATAAGTGAGATACGCTCGAGTGAACTTGAAATTTGATGACGTCATTTTGAAAATTTACTTTTTTAATTGTATTAAGAAATTTGATATCTTTTAATCATTTTTCCAGCATCGCCAACCCATGAATTAACATGAACAACTCATCAGCTTTCAGAATATGTCAAGAAAATGGGGGGTCACCGTCCATCCTGACGAGTAAAATCGGATTCAAAATTGGCGGTTTTTTGGCATTGTTGGACTGTATATCGCCATTGACGCGCGCGCGGAATTTCAACTTTGACGGGTCCGTATGACGTCATAATGAGTCGGATTGGCTTGAAACTTGGTAGAAATATTCCTTGACATTTCAGGCATCCAATAAGTGTGAAAAAAACGGGAAATTTCTATTGCATATGAGCTGTGCGTGCGTATATGTGCGCGCGCGTACGCGTCCGTCCAATTTTTTCAATTTTTCAAAAAATGCTCCAAATGGTCTGAAACGTGTGCAAAAAAAAATTGAGCTCGATTTGAGCATACAAATATTTCAACGCGCGCGTACGCGCACGTTTTAAGAGAAAATATGAATTTTGAGAATATGAGTAGAATGCGCATAACTTGAAATATATGTGACGTAAATTTCATTGAAAAATTCCATTCCATTAATGAGATATGATTGAGAATGTGTTTTCATATAATGACGTCATAGTGACGTCACGGTCGACTGATCACTTTGATTTTAGTTCGATTGCCGTCTTCGGGAGACGATACATATATGGTATAAGTTTGAAATTGATAGGAAGAGGACTTTCTGAGCTAATCGATACACAACTTTTGGGGAGAAAGAAGAAAAAGAAGAAGAAGAAGAAAGAATCCGTACAAAAACAGAAGGTGATCCGAGAGGATACTCGGATCACCTAATAAGGACAATACCTCATTTTTGCTTTGTGCGCTTCAAAATCGCCTGTTCATAATAATTGATGGCTATAATGTTCAGACATTTAAGGTTGACTCTCAGCACTCTAGACTGTGAGACCTAGGGAATCTTCTAAGCAACTAAGCAATCGTCTTTTATCATCCTACCTACCAACGAGATTAGAAAACGCAACGAGTTAGAATCGGTTGTAACAAGTGAAAAAACAATAGTCGTGTAAATACATGATACCACAAGTGTCTCTTCATCACCGAGCATGCCCAATGCATGCCCATGCCCATGCCCATTCGTCAGGCCCAAAATGAGGTGAAGTAGCTTAACAAACATGCTGCAATTTTAACCTAACCATGACTCTCCAGCACTAAACATTTTTCCATTGCATTTTCTGGTCAAATTATATATTCTGTCAAGCATAATGTCATTACGAACACACATTCAAATTTTTGAGTGGGGTAGGTCACATTTCTCTTCCCACAAGATTTTCGCAAATTGCAGTTTCAAACTATATACTCGTCAATGTATTGTCAAGCAGTTATCATGATATAATCGACCTTCCTATCTCATCAGTCCAAGCAAGTACCCTGTGAGGGATAAACCTGAAATACCTATTCAGCGGCTCAACGAAGCGTTGCGATCGTTATCTCTATTCTCATTGCCGGTCGTTCCGATTTATGGCTAGAAATTCTGCAGATTTTGCTGGCTCGTGCGAGCGCTGCACGCTCGCCATGAGCTGGGTGGCCCTGTACACCCACATGCAGGCCGGACAAGTCGCAGCGTCACATACCAGCCGGGGAGACAGTCTTCACATCCACCAAGTATTGTAAAGTAACTCGCGCTAAGATGGATTGCAACAATTTGCACAAATCCAAACTAATTTAAACTAGGCCTACACTAAATACACGTCGTGGCAGGATGATATAAACACAAAAAATAAACAAAATACAGAGTTCCCCTACACTCATGTACGCACACAAGCACAAGCACCCACAGCAAACACAAGAGTGTCAACAACATCAAAAGCAAAAACAAAATGAAAACTGGCATCATTCAGAAAGTGTTGAATTCGAGTATCTTATATGTTATCAAGATACTGTTGTGACTTGTTTCTTGAGAAGAACGTATAACTATTTTTTTTTCTTTTCAAATCATTTCATGATGTATCAATTATTAAATGTGTATTTAATAGTCACATCTTGTATCATCTGCAGTGTGGATATTAGTATATTATACGCATCTATAATATAAGAGTAAGAACATCTTCTATAGACGATCGAACGCAATTTCAAAACCCAGTTTTGACAACTGAATGGATTTCGTTCTCCTACCTGCCCGTGGCCGGTACACTTGCCGAACTGTGAAGACGATGGTATCACACATCTCCTCAACTGGAACTACAGCTGTATTTTCAGTTATGATTCTCTCACAGTCCCAAGTAGATATAACACAAAACGCCATCTTAGTCTTCATAAAATGTTATCGATGCAGTCATGGCAGCGTATATTCCATAATTCAGGGAGGTGGAAAGAGAATTAAATAATTATGCCTAGTTAGTGCACAGGGATAGACTGTACCATGCTAATGTAAGGTCTCAGTGGCAGCAGACTGGCATCGAGGAAACCCCACTAAAAAAACAACATCACTCCCCCAGCCCACCGAAGAACCCTGGCTGGTATGTGTACGTAACTTTCCACAGCAGACACTCTGCCGAGCGAGACTGCCTTTGCAATATCACAGCACTTTCCCAACGACGCAGGGACGTGATCAGTTCACATTTGATTTTTCTGATAAACTGCGTTGATACCATCTTTTAATGTCCCCTGAAGTTCATACTATAAAGATGTAAGCATCGATTTCATTCTACATAATTCATTTCCAAAATTTACAGTTGTGATTACATGTACATTACATCAAATGTGAGATGAGTGAGGTTCCTTCGTACAGCAGCGAACAGCGGCAACCAAGCAAGCAACGCGAGCCAGAGAGCAATACGATAACCATTCCACGTGGGCTAACAGCACGGAGGCACGCGGTGTGTGCGCGTTTTTCTCTGTTTCAGTAGCGATAGCCTGACAAAATTCAGACCGGATTGAATGAGACTAAGTGGACAACATTTTCGAACATGTTGTGCTATGACAGCTCGGGACTTTCCCCGCGTCGCGGGGACCAATGTGAACGCGGGGAGAGAGCGTGTGAATTTTGCTCCCCGCGGATTATCCTGCAAAAGGGTCTATGTAAGGAAAGACTAATAATCTTCACTCTGAGGGAAAAGGAGCGCAATCCGCGGGGAGCAAAATACACCGTGTGTGTTTAAACACACGCATGTCGAAGCGGTTTTGTCGGTTCCCGTAGACTTTACACGTGAAGGCGATTCGCTTGGCACTGAGCCAGGTTCGGCGAGCTCGCGCGGTTCTCCCGTTTTATCCTCTATAGGGTATTTCGGCGTTATCCTTCACAGGGTAGTTGCCTGGACTGCTCATATGAGCAGTGTCCTTCACATTAAAGAGTACCATCTCTACAAGGCTTGTTTGATTGCTAAAATGACGATCAAATGGTGCTGCTAAACTTTGTCATGATGGTAAACAAAGTTTGTTAATATTTCGTATAAATCAATATCATACAATTTTATAAGCATTACAATGGGAAGGATTTATATTAGCTATTTTTTTTTTTGTCGATAAAGCTTAATAGCCCAGGTATACACAGGTGGAATATTATACGTCTAATAAGAACATGTGTGATCGCTATTATTATGCCCGTTTGCCGTTTCGAATATTTTCGGATTCAATTTCAATAAATTTGTGTAATTTTTAGCAACAATGCAGTATGGTAGCCAAAATACAGCATTAATATAGATTTCGGTAATATATTGATTCATTTGTAATCATTTGCATGTTGCCTCACAGAACGTGCATTTCCTAGCATGTTTGATAAAGTATCTTGTTGATAAGTTCCTTTCAAGGCAATACATATCGGAGGGGGTGGGGGAGGGAGGGGATCTGTGACGACGGACTGTGTTGAAGGCGGGGGAGGGGTGAGAAGGGGTATTCCCCTTCCCTCTCATACGAGGGAGCTTCTGCATTTTAAAATTTAAATTCAGCGATCTCGTATACACTTCTTTGTGTGAAATGTTTGGAATTTTTCAATCCCCAAAGTACAAGTATATTGGGATGTGCTAAGCGGCGGGATAGGGGGGAGGGGGAAATATTTGTGATAAATATTTGGAACGTTCTCCCAATGTGTATGACTCTGAACGTGCACTTTAATAGCGGGGGATCCGGGGCGGATTTTTTTTTTCTTTTTGCGTAAAATCTTAGAATGGAAATTCACCTTTCTGGAAATTTCGATTATGGTAAGTCCATTAAGGTTGGGTGAAGAGGGAAGAATGTTTGTGTGTGTGTGGGGGGGGGGTTCCCCTTCTCCCCATCAGCTATATAGAGCTTGTGAATTTTTAGACTTAAAAGTCACTGAACTGCTGGACAATTTGGGTGGAGAATTATTTGATTTTTTTTTTCAGTCTATAAAGTGTAAGAATTTGTAGGTCGATGGTAGCGAGAGGAAGGTGTGAGATGGGTTATCCCCTCCCCTCCCCCCAAGAGGGGACTTTAGCAATTTGAGGTTTGAAATTAAACGACCTGTTGCACACATTTGGAGTGATATTTCAGAACATTTGATCCCCTATTTGTAAGTCTGTGAAGGTGGACTAGGCGAGAAAGCTTTAGCATTTTTCAATCCCCTTCCCTCCCACACAAAGAAGTTTTAACATTTTTAGTGTTTAAATTGAGTTTCTTTTGGTACACTTTTTCAGCTTTTTATGGAATATTTGAAAATCTTTAGGTTCACCAAGTGTTAGCGGGCGGCGGTAGAAGGTTTGAAAGGGGTTGTCCCTATATCATATGAGGGAGCTTTGATATGTATTTTTAGAACTTGAATTAATAAATCTGGTGCATACTGTAGGTGGAATATTGAAATTGGAAACATGTCAATCTAGACAGTAAGAAGAATAAAAATTGAAGGAAAATATGAATGTTTACATTATGCTGTGTGCCAACTCTTGTTCCAAGGTACGCGTCATAATTGTGTACTAAGAAGGTTGATAACGCTAGGGGTTAGCGGTATTGCCATGTGCACACTAGGATAGCCACAAATGTACTTAAACACGGTAATCTAATTGACGTGTATTGTATTATTACCTCCGCCAAGGGAGGAGGTTATGTTTTCGTTACCGTTGGTCTGTGTGTTCGTTTGTTAGGTAGTCAGTTAGTTTGTCCGTGTGCAAAATAACTCAAAAAGTGGTAAACGGATTTAGATGAAACTTGCAGGAAAGCTTAGGAATAATACAGGTAACAGATGATTAAAATTTGGTAGTGATTCAAGAATTTTCGGGGAATTTATGAAGGATTTTTGACATTTTGGCAGGTAGGGTAAATGAACTTGGAGTTCAGGCTGCGCGTATTTGAGGTTTGCATGCGCGCACTAAAGTGCGTGCTCTAGTTTCTGCCAAAGATAGAAGAGAATCAATTAAAGTGAAAACATTATAGTTTTGGTAAGGGTTTGAGAACCCGTCTGGCACAATTTCATATTTGCTTGTAATAATCAAAAGAGTCTACAAAGAAACTTACCTGGCTGATGCGATTTGCCGGGATGATGAGTTGTTTCGGAGTATTTTGAGATCAAAAGTAAAAGTCGGTATACCGACTTTTATTCCAGAAGGATCCAGGTTAACTCGGTCTCAGGGACAACTCGGCCCTATTTCTGACTATTGATGCGCAGTTCGTGATCGCCATAATCTCATAGACGCTTGATAGGCGCACATTAATTCTGCACGGTGGAAAGTAGCTACTTGGCTGAGGTCTGCGCTCTCAGAGTGCTTTTCTTGTTCATTTCGTTTGCTGATCTAATTGTTTGAAAATCCAATATCTGAATCAAAGGAAAAGGGGGTTCGAAACTTTCTGGGAGGGTAAACTGAGAATGTTTCTAATCAAAATCCAAGGTGATGTACAAGCTTATACAGACTTTAAGCATACTGCAAGATGTAAAACTACCAGATTATTATTTTCAGTGCATATTTGATGTAACTTTACAACAATCTGTACCCATAGTTACTTCCAGTGATCATGTAGAATTAACGTCGAAAAAGTTGCTTAGACATCGACATGGTAGATTGTTGAATCGGTATTCCCTATTGTTTTTTCGCTGAACAAAGCCGCTTTTCCTGATGAGCTAGTGGGTGATTTGAACAATTCTCCTATCGCTTTGCGGAATTCAGGATTCCGAATCGTGTAAATTACAGGATTTGCGCAAGAATTGCAGAAGGCTAGGACATTTAGAGCAGTGAAAAGGGGGCCGTATAAATAGGACGCTGACAGGACACGAAGGTTGTACAATAGATAAACCGTCTGTGTTGGTGTCCACGAAATGAGATAAACGCCAACAACAAGGAACAGAATCTTGAGAACATTTTTCCTAGCCACAAGATACTTCGCTGACGGGTTCGAATTATCGCATTTAGAATCTTCTCCTATCCTCCGGCGGGACTGTCGATGGAGAATCAGTGCGGTCAGAATCTGGGCTACAAGCATGATGACAGCTGGTATTAGAAACTGAACGACGAAAAGCACACAGCCGGTGATGATCTGGGCAATCCATGACTGAAACACCTCAGTGCACCTGTCGCCCTTGGCACCAGCCACAAACAATAAGAACAAATTTACTAAAAATGCCACCAGCCATGACATGGCAACAGCTTTGGCAACTCTCTGCCGTGTTACAAGACGCTTGAAATGAAGAGGGTGGACAATCGCAATATATCTTTCTATAGGAATCAAGGTCAGAATGAAGACGGAAGCACCCACTGAAACCCACATGAGCAATGATGTGTAAACAACCTTGCAGTAGACATCCCCTAACCATGTTCCAGGAACCTTCAGTGGTCTCGGCAGCGGAACCATGAACACTGATGTGAAGAAATCCGCAACGGCCAGAGCACCAATCAGTGCATCAGTTGACCGACAAGCGTGGCGCCTTTGGAACAACACCAGGATCACGGTCAGGTTTCCCACCATACCCAGCATGGACATTGCTAGTTGCGGAATCGTCACCCATGTCCATGCAACTGACTGCCACTTCCAAATCGGCCTGGGGCTTGTAGGCTCTTCCTCATTTTGCGCAGTAAAATTCGGCGTACCAATCTCTACAGTCTCTGTATAGATTTCTGTCATAATTTCATGGTTGATTTCTGATATATTAAAATTCCTTTCTAGAAATGTCTTGATTCGAACAATTTTGTCTTGGCGCGGGGTTGCTCCAATATATAAGTAGCTCTTGACGATCTCAGTAGAATCTGAAACATTGCCTAAAGGCTGCCAGTGTGTCGTCAAATTGCTGTCGATGACTTCAATTTCTGAATGACTTTTAAGGCTGACGACTGATGTCCCGACAGTATTTAGGCCAGAATATTGTACAGCTGTAGTGCTGACTGGTCGTGCTGTGACTGTAAGATGAACCGTTCCAGATATGACAAGAAGAAAGATCGTCACGTTTATCATTATCCTCATTTTGTCTCTGTTTTTGTTTTCCTGTAAAGAACATAGCATCGTAAAATGGAAAAGAAGAGTTGATTCATCTGTTGTTGTGTCAACGGATCTTTAAAGTGCATCACCATTCATTGTTAACTTTAAATTTGGAAACAGACGAATTTTCATCAAAATCGAAAAAAAGATAGCCATGGAATTTTAAAATGACAGAAGTAGTTACATTACTTGTAACTTTGTTTGCAAATCAGACGATCTTATCATGTCAACCCTTTTATACAAGTCTTCTTTTGACCCACTGACAAATCACTACCACTTTTTCAATTTTGAAATTAAAACATAGACCAAAACCTACCAACTTATACACAATAATGTATTTTTGCTGTAAGAATTTTCTTAGTTCCTTATTTCAAAGCGTTAAGAGTGCATTTGTTTTTTCTTTCGGTATATGTATATGTATATATATATATATATATATATATATATATATACCGACATCCAGATACCTATTTCTGTATCTGAACAGTAACAATCTGAAAAGCAACACTAAGTACCTAATGTGGTGGTCTGATGATAAAAGTGACTAAAGCATAATCATAACAAATAGAAAACAAGACTAACTATGAAATATTCAATACCGCTTCTGTTTAAAGTTGGTATTTTATTGTAGGCTTGAGTGAGTTAACTAGTAAACCTTACCCGAAGCAGCTAAACTCTTGACCACGGATTTGCAATATCAGCAATTCACGCATAACATCCGCACTCCGTTGAAATGATGTTTTCGAACTGCATGTCTTAGGTTTTGACAATCAGCATTGTATAATGCGCATGAGCAGATTATTGATTGAATTCAGCCAATGATATCATAAGCCTGTCACAATTAGACATATTACCCTATGGAAAACACACACACCCACATACCAGGCAAAAATTAAAAGACTGCACTCAAGCAAATTAGTAATTTACCATAGTACCGTAAGGCTAAGGACTCTATCAACAATCCTGTAATTTGACACTGCCTCTGATTATTAAATTCGTTTGCATGATAACGTTTATTCAAGCAAAGCATGTCAAACACCAACAAGGATACATCACTACGTACACCAGGCATAACAAGTAATGATGCTGACTTTTAAACGCCCCTAATATTTGAATCAATTCATATAAAACCATTTCAATTGAATTGAATTGAATCAAAGCGTAATTTATTTATTAAAGAGGTCTATCCTCTGTTACGTTTGAATTGCGAAGGATCGATAAAGGCCCTGGCACACCTTTCCGGGTAAGCTAAGAGAGCCTGTTGTGAGTAGCAATTTTCCAGCACGCAGGATTTCTTTTTTTTTTTTTTTTTTTTCGGGCGGGCAAGGATGTTAGCGAGTTAGGTACTTGCGTCTTACCTGCTAGACGAGTGTTACTTACCTTGTATGTATTCCTTTTGAAATGCGTGAGAGCTTCGAAACCGATCCGCTTTCAGTTACGGGCGACATACGGGGATTGCGAAGTAACTGCGTTACAACTGCGAAGTACCTGCGTGGGAGTTGCCTGCGAGGTGCTGCCGATAAGGGCTTCCTGCTGGTGTTCTGCGTGTACCTCTTCGGGCAACCCCCCCCCCCCCCGCGACTCACCCGGAACAAGATTTGAGCATGCTCAAGGTCTTGTCAAACCGTGTCTGAGGAAGCATTGCGGGTTGATTACGGAGTTGGCCCGCACATGACAGTACTTACCACGTATCTCGCCCGTAGTTCCTCGAAGGTGCGCTCGCCAGTCCGATTTACCCGCAGCCAAGTTTTGAGCTTGACCAAAACTTTTTCCTGGTGAGTCGCGGGGAGTGCTCGCAATGGTCCACGCAGAACACGGTCAGTAGGAGACCCGTAACTGCCGGAAGTCACAAGCAGTTGACCCGTTTGAAGTACGTAAGTTGCCTTTGAATCTCTACCTATATGCGCCGGAAGCGCGTGTCATCTGCGGGCATTCTACGTGCACAATACGGGTGTTTTACTGCCAAGGAACGGTGTCGAAACTGCCAATATCCGTGTTGCTGATCAGTTTTGCCGGCG
Organism: Diadema setosum; assembly: GCA_033980235.1. Lineage (NCBI taxonomy): Eukaryota > Metazoa > Echinodermata > Echinoidea > Diadematoida > Diadematidae > Diadema > Diadema setosum. The sequence continues at coordinate 15,311,990 of CM067074.1, forward strand.
TGGAGCGAGTTATATGAGAAAATTACGTGCATGCTGAGGGTCAGTTAAGGCCTACTGTCTCTCTGCTGGTTATTTGAGAGTAGGCTGCGGCTGAAATAATGTCATTCTTTGGGACTACTGTAATATCAAATTCCTTCAGTGGGATTATTCCTTCACCGAGTTGTCAGCCCTCGCTCGCCACCGCATGCGCCTGACACACAGGTCACAAAGGATGCACGTAAATAGAACGTCAGTAGCATGGGTCTAGCGGGTAGGAAGCACGCGAAACTCACCCAAATCCTAGTCCGCATCCAAAATTTGTCCTGCCTGCTATAAAACCCCCACAGGCGACAAACCTGCGTACCTTACCCGGAAAAGTGTGTCAGGGCCTAAACTTGGCTGCGGGTAAATAGGACTTGCATGCGCAGCTCAGATAAGTACGGGCGAGATACGTGCTAGGTATGCTGTCTTCTGCGAGGACCTCCGAATAGCAAATATTGTTTTACGCAAGTCGCACGCAAGGCTTGCTCGGAAAGGTGTGGCAGGACCTGAATTAATCAAAATAATACAGAAGAAAATAACGCTATTTTCCCCCAACGTGCTATGTGCGCAGAAATCGCCACCCCACTTTACCGAATAGCGACTCTAGTTGGGCACACTTGCAAAAAAAGAAAAAAAAAAGGAAAAAAGCTATGGTAAAATCTGACTGATTCCTACTCATATCTAACAGCTTGGTGCAACTAGATATCCAGTCAAATTGACAAGATCAATCTAGTTATTCTATCTGACTTATTATCTAGTTAGATTTGACTAGATTAGGCCTATCAGTCAAATAGAATTAGATTCTGACTAAATCAGTCTAGTTATACTATTCTATCTGACTGATTATCTAGTCAGATAGAATAACTTCTTTGACTAGATAATCAGTCAAATAGAACTGCTCGATTTTTCCTACACCAATCTAGTTATCCTATGTGATTATCAAGGCAAATCTCATTTAGATGAAAGGGTCAGCTGTGTGCAACTAGAAATCACTGAAATTGACTAGATCAATCTACGTAGTTACGTCGATCTGACTATACGTTTAGTAAAAATCACTAAATCATCTTGTCAATTTTCACTACGCATCCAGTCATACTTTGCACACCACTCAAGTGAATACTCTTTGAACATTAGCTTACTTTCAGTACTTTGTTTCAAATGCGGTATTTATTGCATCAATACCAATGAGAATAGTACTGTTCAAATGAAGTTGCAAACAAACGTGTACATAGGCATTCCTCAAAAGCAAGACCAATACAAAAAACAAAAGTAACCAAACAAACCGGTATTTACATTAATCTATTTCTTTCATGAGATCATTATGCTATCATGAAACAATGACCTCACATAGGAATTCATGCAAGCAAAAACCAGATATAAGTACAGGACTTGATCCACTCAAAGAAAAGAATGCTGGAGCTCCTACTGCTAATTAATAGTGAAACATCTTAGTTCTCTTTACAAATTACTTATGAATATTGTTCCAATTCTTTGATTCAGCAAGATCCCTGACTCCTAATATACGAAAACCTTAAGAAGTTTCCCCACAAGTTCAAAGCATACCAAAATAAAAAAAGATTGGGTTGACAATTGTTCCCAAAACCACTGTTATCTCAAACTTTGCACTGTATTTAGTACCAAAGCACTGCTTTGGAAAGGAAAGAGGTTATAAACAGTTTTTCAGTATCAACAAAAAAAAAAAAATCATACATAAACATTACTGAAGGTGACTGATATCTATTAAACTCCTGCCTCACACTTGTTAAGTACCTCACACCTCTAACAAAAAAAAAAAAAAATCACAGTATCATGATATCATATTGCTCATGAATTTGAGGGGGTATTTTAATCCATAAGATTTTGTATCTTTGTTAAAAAACATGTTGCCATGAAAATGCATTGCTTGACATTGGCAGGCATTCTTCACAAATAAACATTACAGAAATACATTACTTTTATGAAATACAATCTAACTTGCTCAAAAATGTTTTTTTTTTGATTCACAAGATCTGAATGATTTGAATACAAAATGTTGCCATGGCAACACACAACTTGGACACTACACTAACTAAAAGTTACTTTTCGTATAGATTTTGGTATTAATTAGCTGATGCCGCAAGGCATTGAAAGTCTCAGGAAAATGCAAAATCCATACACCCGAGTATATTTTTACAGTATGCAACCTTTAGTTTTTTATTTCCTGGTATAATCTACCGTAATATGGGAGGTATAATAAATTAAACAGTTGTGAATCTTAGCAATAGAATCATGTGATAAAATTATTCACACATTTCGTGCGTGTAGACTTTCTATACAGCAGGATGTTACACCTGGAACTTCTGTAAATGGTACCCAGCATCTGAACAACTGGGACCGATTTAATACAAGGTTCATGATCAGATGTCAAATGGTCATAGAAATAGGGAATGATACCTTTGTATACCAGCTCAATACAGTATCTGGCAAGCAAGACATGGCGGCATTAGGGATATGAAACTCGGAAGTGTAGCAGGGTTTTAGTGTAGATTCCCCCATCCACATTGTATGCAATCCATCTCGCTGAGGAAATCTCACGTTATGGATGTCTCCCAAGGAGTCAACTTACAGAACACAGATTGCTTCAAGGCATTGATCGATGTCACAGATAACAAATACAGATACCAAACAAAGACGACCGCCGGCTTTCGGCTTTGAAGGCTTGACTATGTGAAAAAGCGAGAAGAGTACTGAGCGATTATTTGTATTCTTATTCATGCTTCCCATAATTTACGAAAAATAACGTTCAAAAGGCTGTGTCTTTTACAACAGTAGGAAAGAAGACACACTTTTTTTTTTCTGCAATTAAGATGAGAAGAAAAAACAGTAGTAGGCCTGTACTCATTTAGTATGAGCATTTCTCATTAATTACACCTTGTGCTATGGCTGACTTTTAAATCAATTTTAATCTTTCTCTCAGTACAAAATGTACTTGTAAGATCGGAACTGATGATCCACTTTTTAACAAACATGTCGGGAGAAAAAAAAAAACAGATACATATTTCATTTCATTTATTTTCATATTTCTCAATGAATAATAATAAAAAATACATCAAATGTAACAAAATTGAATAATACATGATGTCCAACTAGGAGAAATACATAGAATGCTGTAAACATATAACACATAATGGTTATGTGTACACGTAATATGTACAGACGGAGACAACTGATCGAAAAAAAAATTAACAGCTATGTGCATCTTCACCCCTCTGCACTTATATTCTCATTCTCTCTTACTGATATTTTGCTTCTTTTCCTGTCAGTGCTGTTATAAGCGCTGATTCAAGCTAATTATGAAGTCGTGTATACGTGATATGGCCTCAGCGAAGATATACGTCTTCAGTAAATCGAATCAAAATCCATCGGCTTCTCCAACAGTACACTTAGATTATTTTCATTGTCGAGACTCTGGGGAGTTACGTGCTCAATTTATGTCTTTAGACTGTAATTTCTTTAAATTTTCAAATTCTTTACACATTTTAAGTATGTGTTATATCAATGCTATGTCAATTTATGTGTCATATCAATGTTATCTGTGTCGAAGTATTACATAATCTATGATATTCTTCAACTGCCATAATTTCTCGTCTTTAATAGTTGTCGTCTTTTGATTGATTCACGATTGACCTGTGATCCCCCTCAATGAAATATACGTAAAACATGATGTGAACCAATGATTTAAATGAAAAGATCCAAGTGCATAATAACTACACACAACACATAGGCCTGCATATTTAAAGATCCAGAGACTCACCTAATTTAAGTACTTGTTGGTAAAAAATTTAAGTGTATGCTTGATTTCAGCATGTCTAGATATATCTGGAATTCTACATATTTATATAAAGGTAGATAAACACGATTAATTTTGACCTGGGAGAATGCAAATACAACCGGAATATATTTTATACAGACAGCTGAAAATTGATCGGGGAGGAATATCAATAAAGAACTTGATGGCAAACTAAGTCCACTTGTCGTAATTTGAGATATTTGAGATTAAAGATGTTGAAAAAGATAAAATGAAACATGGGATACTTTCAGTCATGACTTCAAGAATATTCCTTGTTTTATAACAAACGAGGTATTGTTAGAAATTTTAAATGGTGCTCTATCTGACGATGGAAATATCTTACAAAGGATTGGAAATGGCACTTAAACCATTTTCCTATCAATTTCTTCAGTGCAGTGTAATTAATAAAGGTGCTTACAACTTCTCGGGTGATCAATCACACTTTCATGGCCATTCAAAATGGAATGCAAGTCAAACATAATGTTTGCAGTGAAATGAAGTGTGACATCTTTCACATTTTCGTGACCTATGTATATATTTTTCTGCCATTTCCTATCTGCAACCATAATTAAACAGTAGGACACTTTGTAGAGCTTTGCTAATGCCCTTTGAGATTATTATCTCATTTTGCAGAGAAACTTAACCGCCCTTTTACATGACAATATCTTTGAAACGGGTTAAATGCCTCAAAATAAAAGAAAATAATAAAATCACAGTTAAACATCTAGCGTGCACTATTAGAAAATGTTAATGGGAAAAGTTACGTAAGTTGGCCAACAGAATATGATATGAATATTTAAGGTAAACTTCAACTCTTCCTATTATATCTTGCGATGGAACGTGAAAGCTTACTGTTTCTTAGACATCGACATTGTAGATTGTCGAATCTGTATCCCCTGTTATCTTTTCGCTGAACAAAGCTGTTCTCCTCGATGTGCTAGTGGTCGATATGAATAATTCTCGTATTGCCTTGCGGAATTCAGGATTCCGAATAGTGTAAATAACAGGATTCGCGCAAGAATTACAGAAGCCTAGAACAACTACAGCAAAATAAAGAGGACTGTACAAATAGGACGATGGCAGAACACGAAGGTTGTACAAGAAATATCCAGTCTGTGTTGGTGTCCATGATATGAGGAAAACGACGACAACAACGAACAAAATCTTGAGAACACTCTTCCTAGCCACAAGGTACTTTGCTGACGGGTTTAACTTATTGCCCTTTGAATTTTCTCCCAACCTCCGGCGGGATTGTCGATGGAGGACCAGTGCAGTGAGAGCCTGAGCTACAAGCATGATGAAAGCCGGTATGAGAAACTGAACGAGGTAAAGTATAATGCCTGAGATAATCTGGGCAATTCGTGACTGAAATACTTCAGTGCATTTGTTGCCCTTTGCACTAGCCACAAAGAACAAGAAAACGTTTGCCAAAAACGCGGCCATCCATGTCAAGGCAACAACTTTGCCAACTCTCTGCCGTGTAACAAGACGCTTGAAATGAAGAGGATGGGCAATCGCAATGTATCTCTCTATTGGAATCAAGGCCAGAATGAAGATGGAGGCATCCACTGAGACCCACATGGGCATCGATGTGTAAACTACCTGACAGTAGACATCTCCTAACCATGTTTCAGGAACCCTGAGTGGCGTAGGCAGCGGGACCATGAACACTGACGTCAAGAAATCCGCAGCGGCCAGAGCACCAATCAGTGCATCAGTTGACCGGCAAGTGTGGCGCCTCTGCAGTACCACCAAAATTACGACAAGGTTTCCAACTATTCCTAGCATGGACATTACTAGCTGCGGAATCGTCACCCATGTCCATGTAACTGACTGCCACTTCCAAAGATCGACTGTTTCTTTTTCATTTTGCGCGGTAAAATTTTGCGTACTAATCTCAGTTGTTTCTGTAGAGAATCCTGTCAGATTTTCACAGGTGATTTCTAAAACATTAGAATCCTTTTCTGGAAATAGCTTGATAAGTAGGTTTCTGTCGTGGCATGGAGCTGTTCCGATATGTACATAGCTCTTTTTGAACTGAGTAGAAAGTAAATCATTGTCTAAAGACTGCGCGTGCGTCGTCAAACTTTTGTTGGTGAACTCAATATGTGAATGACGTTTAGAATTAGCAACTGATGTCCTAACAGTGTTTGGGGTAGAGGATTGCACCGTTGTTACACTAGTCCTGATTGGTTGAGCTGTAACCGTAAGATGAACCGTTCCAGATATGACAAGGCAAATTATCGTCAGGGTTGTCAGTATCCTCATCATTGTTCTTCTTGTCCTGCAAAAGACATGACATCGTAGAATGGATATGTGAAGTTGATTCATCTTTTGTGCTGTCTGAGGATCAATAAAGTGCTTTATGACTGTCAACATGACTGTGAAAATATGATTAAGTTGTACAAACAGACGAAGTTTCATCAAAATCGAAAACGAGACATCTATGGCATTTTAAGATGACAACTTTAAGCAGGGAGGTGGGACGCCCACCTCCCTGGTTTAAGATGCAGTTACAGTATGACAATGTATGCAAATCAGAGGATATAATGTAAACAACTAACAAGTGTTCTTTTGACCCATTAACATTTTTGTTAATGGATCAATTATAGAAGAAATATGGTGAGACAAAACCTTAATCTTCCATACAATATCGTTTCTTTGCGGTACGAAGTAATTAGTTGTTACTCTTTGGAAATTTGGTTGCTAATTCAATATTTTGGGTTTTTAACACCTAGTTATCAAGCCTTGGGAGAGTTTTAAGGTCATAAAGTATTGATCAAATCCACTAATGTTTGGTAAATAGTATTACGAAAAATACTATTCTCCCATTAATACCTGAAAAACTTTGTATTCCATTATATTTCATCTCCGAGGTTTTTAAGGTTTTGGATTGCTTTATATTAGTGCTCTTCATTAGTGCATTCGTTTCCGCTCTGTAGATATTGTACACTGCAAAAAGTCCGGTGTTAAATTGTGAACACCGAGCTGGTGTTAAATTTTCGGTGCTCATTTATGGTGTTAAATTAACACCCCCGGGTGTCATTTCCAAATTTTAAACTGTTTTTTGAAGATTTTCTTAGTAACTGCACTTCTTGTTGATATTTAATTTAAACAAGACGATCAAGAATTTTACATTAAAATACTACATTCTTTGAAAAAATGTGAAAATAAATTTACACCAAAGTAACACCAGCTGGTGTGGTCCCTTATTGAAGCTGGACGGGTGTTAAACCATTGATATTAACACCAACAAATATCAAATCAACACCATGTGGTGTCATTTTTGAATTAACACCAGTACAGTGTCAAAATAACACCAGGGACAGTGTCAAATTAACACCACGAAGTGTCAGGTGAACACTTTTCAACACCATCACAGTGCATTTTTAACACCTACGGGTGTGGTCCTTTATTGAAGTTTGATCGGTGTTAGATTTAACACCCGTGGTGTTAAATCTAACACCCATGTTTTTACAGTGTACTGTTATAGGGCTAGCTTATCAACCGGCTACATTTATCAAAATGTAACAAAATGTCAGCATACTGGCGGTGACAATGCACTTTTTGCTACAATATAAGCAGTTTTACTGACCATTATGAATCCAACGCGACTTTCCATTTGATTTGAACCAAACGCAAAGTTGCGTTTGATTGCAAAGGACTTGCGTTTAAACGCAACTTTGCGTTTAAACGCAATTCCTGTCAGCAACAGACTTGCGTTTAAACGCAAAGTTGCAAGAGATTTGGAAGACTTGCGTTTGATTTTTGGAGTTACGTTTAAACGCAAAGTTGTAGCAACGGGACCCAGGCTAGGTTGTCGTAATTTTTATCATTTAATTTGGAGAGCATTTTTTTTTTAAATCTCTCCTTTAAGATAAGCTTAGAATTGAAATCGCTATATATATTCTTAAATCAATTATCGCCAAATTTAGAACAGGCTACTAAAAATCTATATCTAGCTATCAAATTCCCCCCCCCCAAAAAAAAAGCTATCTTTTGGTGGCCCAATCCGGCAGCCTAAATTCAGCATGAAATTTATGTCATCTTTCATGAAAGACCAAAACATTTCTTTGTCGGGAAAAAGAAAAGAAAAGAAATTGTTAGTTACTAATTAGAATTAGTAAAAAAAAAAAAAAAATGAGCCTGGTATAGATGTCATATACTACTTTAATGACACTACAACCAGGTTGTAGTAGAATTTAACATGATTCATTTAGAGGTGATATGCCTAGCTCCTTCTTCATTTCAAAAGCACCGTGAGTTTGATTTTAAGGCAGTAAATATATCAAACACTATTCTAAACACCTGATAGTGTATGTGAACACTACCAATAGGATCATGCTATGGTCTAGTGATATAAGGAAGACATTACTTAAGAGGAGTGGAAAACTAGGCTAACTATGACATATTTCATTCCGTTTTGGTTCAGAGCAGGCTTGAGTATTGTATGTGGCAAACCTTACCCGAAGCAGCTGAAGCCCTCAGTACAGAAAAAGCAGTATCAGCAGTTCACGTAAATCCGCACTTCGCTGAAATGATGCATTCGAACTGAATCTCTTTAGGCTTTAATATATACATGTAGTTACCGTCAAACAATGCGCATGAGCAGAATATTGGTTGAATCCAACCAATGATGTTATATGACAAACATGATCATACGTATTACCACTGACATACCCATACACACATTATACAAACATAGCACAGCAAGAACGAAATCACTCATACACCATAGCACTGTGAAGATTCTGACTAAATCAGCTTTCCATAATTTGACAATGGCTTTACTATTAAATCAAACTTATCCGCAGGGTAATGTGTAAGTAAAGCGAAACAAGACACTCGCAAAAAAAAAAAAATCTGTCACTATTAAAATACATCAGGAATGATATATACGTGATGCCGTTGTTTTTTATTTGAGTTATATGTAGTTTCTCATGAATGTCATTCATTTCTTAAAGTGATCCATTGACGTTTATATTCTTTTTTTGTCACACTTGAAATGGGAGAAATCAACAAAGCATGAAAATACAAAAAAACAACAATTAATTCAATGTGTAATCGTACATTAAACCCGTCATTGCAGTATAAAGCAATTAAGTCTAATTGGGTAACTGTGAAAAATCGGGAAAAGTTAAGTATTTTTTTTTCTGCGGAAAACATATATAGTTACATTAATTATCCTCTCCAAAAGTTATCTTGACGGACAATAGGTAATTTTTAATCAATGTTACGTTGGCGTTTCTGACGTCCCTCAAAGAATCTTAACATCTCTCTCATTGGTGTTAATATAAGATTGTTTCGTGATTCGATTGAAATAAAGCCAGAAAAGTCATAAAGAATACAATGTGATTATCATAATATGGAATATAGTTGTTATGATATATATGATTATGATTGAGATCTGTATTGGTACTTACGCAAAGCTTAACACAGGTACAAGAATATTCAATTGCTTGAACCGTGAAAAAAAGGCAAAAGTTTATGTCTTTCGCAAATGTAGGAAGTAATATGTAAATTTTGTTAAGAAAAAAGATGAAATAAAACACTAGCATTAGTATGAAAGTTATGCATAATAGTTAAGCTTTGCTTCTTCTGCCTTCACACATGTCAGTACACCTATAATCAAAATTACAATCTTCCGATTCAAGATATGCATGTTGTAATGTACGTCACACTGTCTGGGCGAAACGAAATAGAAACTGCTTCCCCAGAAGTAGATACATGTACTAAGATACAGCACTGTTGTTAAAACTGTGCCCACTAGGTGCTTATGCTATATAGGTTGAATATGTGACCCTGCACCACAAAACAAACAAAAAGTCGCCAAATATGAATTTTTAGTTAAGACCATATTCTGAAAGAGCAGACTTTAAGCTTTGAAATGATATATATATTTATGTCAAATCAAATGGACATTCCTAATCTATCTAAATATTGGAAAGAGAGCACAAAACTCAGGAAAAGCGTGAACTGAGAAAAGTGGCTCTTAAAGTGTAAAAGTGTCTATTCATGCGCTTAATCTTTACCAAGCCATGCTGGCTGTGCAATGAATGGGACAAAAACAGGAAGTAAACCACCCGAGTAACAATGAAGGGATTATCATATTAAAGTGAAATCTAGCATGCCTCATAAACACATTCTGTCCATAATTAATGCCAACTTTCAAATCAGTAGCGCTATCCTTTCAAAAGTTATTAGAGTTGAAAATGAAGAGTGTGTACAAGGTGTTTTTTTTTCAGAAATGAAAAGGGACTCTAAAGACACACCTAATCACACTATTCTACCAAAAATGTTCGAGATAAACTGCTAAAAAACACACTTTCCCGCCCATTTTATGACCCCAAAATCAAAAGTAATGTAAAAGAAGACTAGCTCTTTCAGGAAATATGTAAAAGCCAAGATCGGCAAGGTTGACCCATTTCACTTATTTTCAGTCCTCACGCAAAAACAGTTTGTGCGAATTTTTGTTCGTTTTGTGATGCACGGTCACATATAATATGTGTACAAGATTTGATTACTTCTTTAATGTAATGTTAGTTTGGGGATTTAATGTTTGTTGTTATCACTGGCATCAAGACTCAGACACACACTTCAATGGAGCCCGAGGAAAACATATTGTGAACTACTGATTTTAATGAAAGATCTAGAATATATAATGGCAAAAGATAACACATGCTAAGATAAAAATTCAGCGTCTCAAAGAAATCGAATATTTGTTAATCGACATCAAAATGAATACTTATATCAACACTGTCTTAATATGTATCTCAGTTTCTACGTGTTTATATAAACGTAGATAAACATATTTGTATATGTGGGAAATGCACTTACAATTGAAGTAAAAATTGATTAGCGCGGTATAATACATTAAAATTCAATTCTTTTTTTTTTTTCCGACAGACATTTCAATTTCTTTGGTAGCAGAGAATAAAGGTTCATTAGCAAAACAAATCAAACTGAGAAGAGTACAATAATTGAGGAACCTCATAGTAATTAGACATTGCAAATGTAAAATACAAAATGCAGTGTCCTATAGTTAAAGTGCTAAATGATCTTTAAGGTGATCTATGTCATTTTATCTTTAGTCAAATTTAAACGCCTGCAAAATGACTTAAAAGCTTCTGACATTTTTCAACCTGCATCAATAATAGAATAATATGACACCGTGTAGCACTTTCGAGAAGGCGCTTTGAAGTATCTCTGTGATTCAATAAATTGTTCTACTGATGTTCATCTGCAGAGGGGCCAATATCCTACAAGCTTTGACTTTTTAGTGGGCGTCTCCATGTTTGCACATTGCATATTGTTTACTTCACTTTGCAGGGCCGGCGCAGCCGTGGGGGCCGTGGGGGCTCGGGCCCCCACACTTTTTGTGCATCATAAAAAGGAATGCATAAGGTGTTATCACTTTGGGCCCCGACACTTTTTTCAACCCGGAAGTACGTAAGTGGCACTAAAATAGAAATAGATAGAGATCTTGAAGTATGGCGGCGGTAAGGTTATGTGTTTTCTCTGAAGACCTCTTTTTATAACACCCGGAAATGGGAGGGGAGAGAATGAGCTGGGCTTTTTTTTTTATTTTGTTTATTAGCTCATGAAACCCGGAAGTGGGTCCCCACACTTTTGAAAACACTGCGCCGGCCCTGCTTTGATCACTTGAATGTTCATGTCAATGTACAATTATGAAGTTCCACTGTTGTTGTATAGTCTTTTCATTTTACATTGTCTTGCCAACCTTATTCTTTGCTGCGAAAGAAAGTAATAAGTAAATGTTTGTGTCAAAAAACGAAATGAAATGATTTGGAATTGAATTGAACTGAAAGTTAATGCCTCATTACAAACATGAACACGTACGCGACAACACACAAACAAATCAAACATACTTAACCCTCTGTCACCAAAAATCATTCAACATGAATTTGTAATTAAGGGTACATTATGAAAAGGCAGATATTAATTTTGAATGTATAACTAAAAACAAATAGACTTTCCTAACCTATTTAGATAATGGACAAAAGGTTCACTCTCTTCAACAGTGTTTATATACTGAGAAAAGAAAATTTGAGAGTTAGGCGAAAGAGACTTCAAGATTAAGTACCTGAACACTGTGTAATGAATGAAAAAAAAAAACAAGATTTAAAAGTCCATAGCAACTACAGAGAGGAGACTATACGATTAAACTGAAAATTGCACACTCTGCTAGCTTACTGGCCCCTTTATTCATGACCCATCGTAACTTTCATAGCAGTAGCGTCATTCTTTCAAAAATTGTAAAAGTTAAAAGTAAAGATACTGCAGAGATTTTTTAAAGAAACAAAAATAAATCATCAGAACGTGCGCTGTTCCAAATCAAATATCACAATTTCTTAATGTTTTCATGATCCCAAACCTTGATTTACGTAGAAGAGGACCACGTTGACCCACTTGGCAATTGGTGTTTCCTTACACAAGTCCTCGCGTAAAATCTGGCAAGCGACTTTTTGATAGTTTCTTGATGTGCAATCACATAATTATGTATCCACTGTGCACTTTTGAAACTGTTGATGGGAGCAGTTACTTCTGTTGGCCGGCAGAAGATTATATGAATATTTCAGGTAAATTTTCCACTCTTCCCTTGCACTGTGATGCAACATGGAAGGCGAAATGTCACAAAGTTTCTTAGACAGGGACATTATAGATTGTCGAATCTGTATCACCTGTTGTTTTTTCGCTGAACAAAGCCGTTTTCCGCGATGTGCTACTGGTTGATTTGAACAATTCTCCTATCGCTTTACGGAATTCTGGATTCCGAATCGTGTAAATGACAGGATTTGCGCAAGAATTACAGAAAGCTAGGACAATAAGAGCGAAATAAATAGGGCTGTACAAATACGACTCTGGCAGAACATGAAGGTTGTACAAAAGATATCCTATCTGTGTTGGTGTCCAAGACATGAGAAAAACGGCGACAACAAGGAACAAAATCTTGAGAACACTTTTTCTTGCCACAAGGTACTTAGCTGTCGGGTTTGAGTAATTGCAATTTAAATCTTCTCCTAACTTCCGACGGGATTGTCGATGGAGCACCAGTGCAGTGAGAGCCTGAGCTAGAAGCATGACGGAACAAGGTATTAGAAACTCAATGAGGAAAACCATGCAGCCTGTCATAATTTGGGAAAATTGTGAGTGAAACTTGTCAGTGCATGTGCCGCCCTTGGCCCTAGCCACAAATAATGTGAAAAGGTTTAACAAAAACGCGGTAAGCCATGCCACGGCAACAGCGTTGAAAACTCTCTGCCGTGTTACAACCCGCTTGAAATGAAGAGGGTGGGCAATCGCTATGTATCTCTCTAGTGGAATCAATGCCAGAATGAAGATGGAGGCATCCACTGAAACCCACATGAGCATTGACGTGTAAACTACTTTGCAGTAGATATCTCCTAGCCATGTTTCAGGAACCTTCAGTGCCCTAGGCAGCGGAACCAAGAACACTGACGTGAAGAAATCCGCAGCGGCAAGAGCACCGATCAGTGCATCAGTCGACCGGCAAGTGTGGCGCCTTTGGAGTAACACCAGGATCACTGTCAGGTTTCCCACTATCCCAAGCATGGACATTGCCAGTTGTGGAATTGTCACCCATGTCCATGCAACTGACTGCCATTTCCAACCCGGCTGGAGGACGTCGGGTTCTTCTTGTTTTTGTGCTGTCAAATTCACCGTACTAACGACCGCGGTCTCCGTATTGGTTTCAGTCTGATTTTCATGGTTGATTTCCGACATGTTAAGATCCCTTTGTGGAAATATCTTGATTTTACTGTTTTTGTTGTCTTTTCCAGCTGTTTCGGTACGTAGATAGCTCTTTTCAAGCTGAGTAGAAACAGAAACATTGTCTAAAGGTTGGGCAATTGTCGTCTCATTGCTGGGAAGGGCCTCGATGTCTGAATGACGTTTAAAATTGACAACTGGTGTCCCCGTAGTACTTGAGGGAGCTAGGTACTGAAAAGCCGTAGTGGTGACCGGTGTGGCTGTAATATGGACCGTTGTAGATGTGATGAGGAGAGCTATCGTCCTAGCTGAGAGTATCCTCATGTTTGTCCTTCTTTTGCTGTAAAGAACGTAATAACAACTAATCGTAAATTTCATACTTGGAGCTGATTCGTCTTTAGTGATGTCAGAGGATTGTTGAAGAACATTAGGACCACGATTCGAAGTTAACTTTGACTTTGAAAACATGGTACAGGTACAATCATACAAATAGATAAAATCTCATCAAAATCGAAAACGAGATAGCCATGGGTTTTTACAATGACAGTTTTTAGAAAACAGTAACATTACGTGAAACCACGTATACGTAAAACCACGTATACGTAAAACCAAGTATGCAAATACATTAAGCTGATTTTATCGTGTTATCAGTCTTCTTTTGACCAACTGATAGATTACCATCACATTTTTTTTTTTTGGGGGGGGGGGGATGGATTGACATCATAAGACATATACTGTCACCTTTCACACACTATTGTTTATTTGCTGTAATATTCATGAGTCGTAACTCTTGGAAACTTGGTATAGGTGATGTACGATAGTTTAGATATTTAAATTAATTACCGACAATCGGGAGAGTTTTCAGGTTTTAAAGTATTCCCTTTATCTACTAGTATTTGGACAATCAGCTTACGACGAATACTTTTTTTTTCATGTTAAGATTTCAGCTTTCACTCAATTTCAACAACGAGTTTTGAAGTTTTGGATTATTTTATTTACGCTTCTCAGTGACATCCGCTGGAACATACGGAGTGGCATTGTATGTTGACTAAATCTACATCGTTTTTAAGACAATACATACTGATCCAACTTAGTCTCTGCCAAAATGGTCACTAGTCGTAGAAATTGCAAGAGAGCAATCAAAGGGTCTTTAAGTGAAACAATTCATCCCATCAGTTAAAATAAGGACGCACCTAGGCGGCTTTCAGAGACTTCACTTCAAAATGCAAATGTACTAAACTTAGCCTCTGAATTACGGACTTTGCCTACCAGCTCTGTGGTAAAAATTTACAACCAATCTGTCCTACATATTTGTCTTGACGGTTGATTCATCGATTGAAATTACTAACTGAAATTGTCAGTTATTCAATTATTCAGGAGAATCAAAGGCTGTGGCTCGCATGGCTTCTGCAACTCTTCTTTCACGACTGCCTTTAAAGTAGACTACCATTCACGAGATATTTTACCATGTCAATATACGACTTTTTAACAACTTTTATATCATGTCAATACTGCAAGAAAAAAAAAACATTGGTTATTACTATAATAATATGACTATATTATGTAATGGAGACTTCATCTTCAAAGGTAGGGGGTTCGTTAAGAATCCCTTTTATTGTAACATTATGTGACATGAAAAGATAATTCATTATCATTGTTTTTTTTGTACACCTTAAAACTGAAATAAGAATGGAAATCAGTTATTGAAATCTTTGGTCTTGAGTAGTGATACTGCAACCAGGTTGAAGAAGGTTGCAACAGAGATGATTTGCAGCTGACATTATTTTCTTCAAAAGTATCAATAGTATAGAGTGTTTTTGTTTGTTGAGGCAATAAAGGTATTTATAAAATATTCCAGGCACCTACCACTGCAGGCCAACCGTTGTTTATAAGGAATCAAAAACTATGCTTGAGCCTGTATTCTTTTGCACGCCTGTGGAAATTATGTGGCAAAACTTACCCGAGAAGCAGATTGACTCCTGAACAAATATTGGCAATATCAGCTTGTCATGTAAATCCGCACGTCCTTAAAATGATGTATTCGAGCTGCATGTCCTCAAGCTTAAATAGTCGGCGTCAAATGATGCGCATGAGCAGAGTGTGGGCTGAATTCAGCCAATGATAATCGTACGCTAAACATAATCTGACACAGTATCCTTAGACAGACAGATACACACACACACACACACAGACACACACACTGACACACACTTACACACACACTCCATACAAATATTACACAGCACGCAAGAAAAAAAAAATCAGTCATGGACCGTGCCACTGAAAAGCTACTGACTAAATCATAAATACAGGGTGTACCTTAATTTGACAGCGTCTCTGATAATGAATATTATCCTCATGCAGTTATGTCATGTAAACAAGGCCAGATAAAACATTCAAACAAATACATCACTAGACAGTGCTAGCTAAATGTGTTAACGTACTCTAAGATCGTCATTGCATTTAGCAAATCTAGTTCGATAGATATGAAAAGGTAGAAGAGTAAAGTAAGTTCATTATACATTTATTGAACTTTCGAAAATGAAAGAAATCATCTCCTCCTAGTGGATCTTGAAGGAGTATAGGGAAATGCAATGTTAATTTGTAGTCGTAGGTGTTCCTTCAAGGAACTACACGTCTCAGTCTTACGTTCTGTTTAAATATTTCATTTTGAGGTACAGTCAGGTACAACAATTTAGGTTTTTATCTTAGGTTTGTATAAAAGTTGTATCTGTCGCAAACGTTCGAAAGAAGACATGTGATCATGACAGTAGGCATGACCGTATATGGTCTGCATGTGCGAAAATGCACGTAAATTAAATCCGTCGAATCGAAATGTAATTTGATTTTGTTGTCGAGACTCTGTGAGGCCATTAACAGCTGTCATTGGAATAAAACTTCTTTTCACATTTAGATTATGTGATACATACATGTTGGTTTGAGTCTTTTCATGTCTGCTATTTCTGTGGCATAGTATGGAGTTTCCTGGTAAATTGACTCTCTCCAATCAATATAACGTTTCAAACAATTCCGTCAAAACTGTGATCTCGGAAAAAAAGAAGAAAAAATATATCAGTATTCAAAGTTGTTGTGGCCGCTCAAAATAAACAACTCGCCAACCAAACTGACAATTGCTTGAATCAAGTTTGACAACATGAGCAATGTTATCCGTCAATCTTATTCAAGTTTTCGTCCATTCGTCATATTTTCCTCTTTCGATCATTTGTAATAATATTTTCGTCTTTTCGGTCACTCAAGTTCGTTAATCACATGCATATTCGAAATTACAGTAATCAAATTAAGAATGTGAGATTCCTGTAAAGAGGGAAAATAATAATAATGGGGTGGGCTTTGTGGGATACTAGTTCATGTGGCGATGACGTTGTCATGCTCATTTGGAAAATACCAGAAACATTATCCTTCCTTTCATGTCAAATCTGAGTAGAAATTTGACCTCTTTTGTAAAAGTGGTGCCTTCATTTCTTAAAGGGCCATGCCCCAGTTCCCCCTTATCGTAAAGAAAGTTGCCATGTGTACCTGAAAAATATGTACAGGTAAGAATAAGGTGAAAATAAGGAAAACAAACCAAAACAGAATGATGAAAATGAAAAGAAACGTGTCAGTGGGTCTAGAGTTCATCCGAGTGTCGCAAGATCAGCTTTCATGCATTCTTGCAGACTAGTAATGAAAGATTAACATAAACTGGGTGGGGGTTGTTCGCCAGAGGGGTATGGCGTCGATTTAGATATTCTGTCAAACAGTAGTCAACACCTACCAAGTTTGCTTACAAATAGATGGACCTTCGATCACCTGTTATTTTTCGCTGAACAAAGCCGTTTTCCCCGATGTGCTACTGGTTGATTTGAACAATTCTCCTATCGCTTTACGGAATTCTGGATTCCGAATCGTGTAAATGACAGGATTTTCGCAAGAATTACAGAAAGCTAGGACAACAAGAGTGAAATAAATAGGGCTGTACAAATACGACTCTGGCAGAACACGAAGGTTGTACAAAAGATATGCTATCTGTGTTGGTGTCCAAGACATGAGGAAAACGACGACAACAAGGAACAAAATCTTGAGAACATTTTTTCTAGCCACAAGGTACTTAGCTGTCAGGTTTGAGTTATTGCAGTTTAAATCTTCTCCTAATTTCCGACGGGATTGTCGATGGAGCACCAGCGCGGTCAGAACCTGGGCTACAAGCATGACGAAGGCAGGTATGAGAAACTGAACGAGGAAAAGCATAATGCCTGAGGTAACCTGAGAAAGCCGTGATTGAAATGCCGCATTACACTTTTCGTCCTTCGTACCAGCGACAAAGAATAAGAAAAAGTTTACCATGAATGCGATCATCCATGTCACGACAACAGCCTTACCAACCCTCTGCCGTGTTACAAGACGCTTAAAATGAAGAGGGTGGGCAATCGCAATGTATCTCTCTATTGGAATTAAGGCCAGACTGAAGATGGAGGCATCCACGGAAACCCACATGAGCATTGACGTGTAAACCACCTTGCAGTAGATACTCCCTAGCCATGTTTCAGGAACTCTCAGCGGCCTAGGAAGCGGAACCAAGAACACTGACGTGAAGAAATCCGCTACGGCCAGAGCACCGATCAGTGCATCAGTCGACCGGCAAGTGTGACGCCTTTGAAATAACACCAGGATCACGATCAGGTTCCCCACTATTCCAAGCATGGACATTGCTAGCTGTGGAATCGTTACCCATGTCCATGTAACTGACTGCCATTTCCAACGCGGCTGGAGGACGTCGGGTTCTTCTTTTTCTGCGTTGAAATTCACCGTGCTAATGACCGCGGTCTCCGTATTGATTTCAGTGTGATTTTCAAGGTTGATTTGCGACATGTTAAAATAGCTTTGAGGAAATATCTTCATTTGACTGTTTTTGTTGTCTTTTCCCGTTGTTTCGAAACGCAGATACCTCTTTTGAAAATGAGTAGAAACAGAAACATTCGCTAAAGGTTGGGCGATTGTCGTCAAATTGCTGAGAAGGACCTCGATGTCTGGATGACGTTTAAAATTGACATCTGGTGTCCCCGTAGTGCTTGAGGGAGCTAGGTAATGAACAGCCGTAATAGTGGTGACCGGTGTGGCTGTAATATGGACCGTTGTAGATGTGATTAGGAGAGCTATCGTCCAAGCTGTCAGAGTCCTCATGTTCGTCCTTCTTTTCCTGTAAAGAACGTATTTAACACCTAATCGTGGAAGTGATACTAGTACTTGGAGCTACTTCGTCTTTTGTGATGTCAGAGGATTATTGAAATACATTAGGCGTACGATTCGAAGGTAACTTTGACTTTGAAAACATGGTACATGTAACATCATACAAACAGATAGAATCTCATCAAAATCGAAAATCATTTCTAAAATGACAGTTTTTAGGAAACAGTAACATTACGTGAAACCACCTATGCAAATACATTAAGCTGATTTTATTGTGTTATCAGTCTTTTTTCCACTAACTGATTGATTACGACCAATTTTTTTTTTTTTTTTTGGGGGGGGGGGGGCAGGGGGGAATTGACATCATAAGATACATACTGTCACGTTTCACACACTATTGTTTCTTTGCTGGAAAATTCATGAGCCGTAATTCTAGGAAACTTGGTAGGTGATACACGATATTTTAGATATCTAAATTAGTTACTGACGATCGGGAGAGTATTGAGGTTTTAAATTATTCCTTTCATCTACTAGTATTTGGACAATCAGGTTACGACCAATATACATATATATATATATATATATATATATATTCCATGAAAACGAATACTTCAGTTATCATTCAATTACAGCAGCGAGTTTTAAAGTTTTTTATCATTTTATCTACCCCTCTTAGTGACATCCGCTGGAACATCGGAGTGGCATTGCATATTGACTAAATCTACATAGCTTTCCAAGACAATAAGTATTGATCCAACGTATTCTCTGTCAAATGCTCTCCATCGTAGAGATTGCAAGAGAGCAAACAAAGGGTCTTTAAGTGAAATAATTTATCCCAAAGCCGCACCAAGAAGACTTTCAGAGACCTGTTGAAAATGCAATAGTACTAAACTTAGCCTCTGAATTACGGATTTTCCCTACCAGCTCTGTGGTAAAAATTTACAACAAATCTGTCCTACATGCTTGTCCTTACGGTTGATTCATCGATTGAAACTGCAAATTAAAATTGTCAGTTACTCGTTGTTCAGCAAAATTAAAGACTCTGACTCGCATAACACTTCTTTTACGGCTGCCTTCAAAGTAGACAGCCATTCACGAGATGTTTTGCCATGTCAACATACGACGATGCTTTTATATCGTGCAAATACTAAAGGGAAAAATAAGAACTTTGGTTTTGACAACATGTATCTGACTATAATGATTATATTGTGTGTTGGAAATTTTATCTTCAAAGGCAAGGATTCATTAAGAATCCCTTTCAGTGTGACATTATGTGATTTGAAAAGATAATTCCTTATCATTTGTTTGGAGCCACCTTAAAATTGAAATAAGAATTGAAAGCAGTAATTGAAATCTTTAGTCTTGAATATTGACACTGCAACCAGGTTGAAGAAGGTTGCAGCAGAGATGATTTTCAGCTGACTTAATCATCTACTTCAAAAGTATGATTAGAATAAAATGCTTTTCATTTGTTGAGGCAATAAACTTATCTAAAAAAATATTTCAGGCACCTACGACTGTAAGTGGACAGTAACAACACAATCCTGCACAGGAGCGTTGGGTATAATAATAAAAAGAAATGTATTGTTTATAAGGAATCAAAAACTATTCTTGAGCCGGTATTCTTTTGAATGCCTGAGGATATTATGTGTCAAAACTTACCCGAGAAGCAGCTTGACTCCTGAGCAAATATTAGCAATATCAGCAGGTCACGTACATCCGCACGTCCTTAAAATTGTGTATTCGAGCTGCATGTCCTCAAGCTTAAATAGTCGGCGTCAAATGATGCGCATGAGCAGAGTATGGGCTGAATTCAGCCAATGATAATCATACACCAAACATAATCTGACACAGTATCCTTAGACAGACAGACTTACACACACACACACACACACACACACACACACACACTTACACACACACTCCATACAAATATTACACAGCACGCAAGAAAAAAAAATCACTAATGGACCATACCATTGAAAAGCTACTGACTAAATCATCAATGCCTTAATTTGACAACCTGACAGCGTCTCTGATAATCAATTTTACCCTCATAATAAGCAAAGCCAAACTGGACATTCAAACAAATACATCACTAGACAGTGCTAGCTATAACAGGAACGGAACGTGATGTTGTTGCTGTTTTTGTGTGGGTTATAGATAGATTCATTTAAATCCTATCTAGTCCTCAAAGAGATCCATCATCGTTTCTGCCCCTTTTCTGTCTCATTTTAATGAGGGGGATCAAGAAAGCATCAGAGACGAAGAAAAAAAAAATCACCCAATGTGTAAAGTATTCCAAGATCGCATTGCATTTAGCAAATCTAGTTCGATAGATATGAAAAGATACAAAACTAAAACAAGTTCATTATACTGAACTTTCAAATATGAAAACAATCCTCTCCTCCTAGTGGATCTTGACGGAGTATTGGGAAATCGGATGTTAATTTGCACTCATAGGTGTTCCTCCAAGGAACTATACGTCTCCGTCGTACGTTATAAATATTTCATTTTTCGAGGTAAAGTAAGGTACAATTATGTTTGCGTGAGCCATGAAAAACAATGCAAAAAAAAAAATGTATCTCTCTCAAATATAGGAATGAAGACATAATTTTTGTAAGCAATTGAGATGTAAAAGAACACCAACATTAGAATGATAATTTCACATTTCTGACATTTTGTGTCTTTCCCCTCCAATGACGATAAATCTATGAGCTGGATTACAAAGCGTGCTGATTCAAGGTAATCATGACAGTAGGCATGACCGGATATGGTCTGCATGTGCAACAATATACGTAAATTCAATCCGTCGAATCGAAATCTAATCTGATTTTGTTGTCAAGACTCTGTGGGGCCATAAGCTGCTGTCATTTGAATAAACTTCTGTACACATTTAAATTATGTGCTATATGGATGGTGGTTTGAGTCTGTTCATGCCCGTTATTTCTGTGGCATAGTATGTGAATTTCCTGGTAAATTGTGAACTCTCTCCTATCAATATAACGTGTCCAACAATTATTTCCCGCCCAAATTATGATCTTGGTAAAAAAAAAAAAATGAGTAACAAAGTTCTTGTGGCAGCTCAAAATAAACAACTTGCCGGACAAAATTAATTGGTAGTTGCGTATAGTAAATCAATCTGACAAAATGAGCAATGGTATCCGGCAGTCTTATTCAAGTTTTCGTCCAATCGTCATATTTTCGTCTTTCGGTCATTCATGACAATAGTTTTGTCTTTTCGGTCACTCAAATTCGTGAATGAGCATGGATACTGGAAATGAGTGCAATCAAACTAAGAATGTGAGATTCCTGTGAAGTAGGAAAAGATGATAGGGTGGGCTTTGAGGGATGCTAGTTCATGTGCATGGCAATGACGTTGTTATGCTCATTTGGCAAATACCAGAAACATTATTCTTTTATTTTTCATGTCAATCTGAGTTAGAAATTTGATTCCTTTTGTAAAAATGGGGCTTTGATTTCGTATAAATGCCCATGTTCTCCCTTGTAACTAATCCACTATCGTAAAGAAAGTTGGCTTGATTACCGGAAAAATATCCACAGGTGAGAATATGATAAGCATAAAGAACACAAATAAACAAAAAAGAATAATTAAAAAGACAAGAAACCAAAGAATTAGTGAATCTAGAGTTTATCTGAGTATCACAACTTCAGCTTTCACGTATTGTTATACATATATATAATAATCAAAGCTGAATACAACGGAGGGGGGGGGGGGGGTCGGCAGAGAGATATGACGTACATTTGCATATTCTGTCAACCGATCGTCAACACCTACCAAGTTTGCTCACAAAATGAAACCTACGTTTTCAACAAGAAGATGAGTATGTTAAAAAAAAATGACCCCAGTTTAGTCTCAAACAGGGCACGGAGGGCACGGGAGGGGCATTCCTGGATTTGTCATTAACAATCTTGATACACATACACACAGTACTAACTTAGCTCTATCCCTTCTCTCACTAGTATGGTGGGCCATAGCCTGTATCATAGGCTAGAGCATCCGTGAATATGAATATCGTTGGTTGTAATTGTGGTTTTTGTTCAGATGTTTCTTCCTTTTTTGTATTTTTCGTACCTTAAGTATCTTAGCCTTATGATGTTGTACAGTTCGTATTTCTTTCTTTGCATTGCATTCTGCATACATCTAATCTGTTAAGTTTGCCGTTACGACCGATCTCGTTTTGTCCGTATGCTTATACACTCCTGGCATTATTTGCTCATTGATATCGAAGAAAAGCAAGTTTCTACTTGAAAAGAAACCATGTATGTATACTATTTCACGCATAGATTCAAGTAAATGCAAAACTGTTCACTGCGTAGTATATAATTTGTCTTTATATTGTTTCATTTCACTTTCGATGAGCTTCTACTATGATATGATAACAATATTTCTGTTCAGCTAAGATCGAACCAGTGCAATGTACAGGGAATTCCATTTCTTTTTGTAAATACACATGTAGCAAGACTACGATGTGATATTTATGATATTGTAAGTAATACACGAATATACTCTTCTACTCGTGTTTATTATCGTCCTTTCACTCACACTGGCTGCGCACGCATTCACACACACCTACACCAGGCTCATCCATACACTCAATACATTTATACGCATACTTTGCAAAACTCATTCTCAATGTTTCACTCAACCATACAAACGGTTGTAAAGAAATACATAGTGGCAGAAGACAACACATACACAACACATACACATAAAATTCTTAGGGTAGGAGAATACGTATATAAATGTTGTTTCATATACTATATCAAGATAGATAAGCTCGGTATATGCAAAATGCTTACAATAATTTCAGGAATCTATCACGTTTTCGTTATCAAAGTTTACTACAGGCAAAAAAAAAAGTTATATCGAAGTGACATGATATATATTTTTAACATTTTTATGGTTCACTTTTGTGCAATTTGCTTACTTGAATATATTTCAAACAATAAATCACTATCTAGCACTTTCCAAAACGCCCTTTACTATTATTGTTTCATTGCTGCAAAGAAACATGATGAAATTATTATAAAGTTAAACTCTGCCAAATGTATCAATATGAATACAAAATAAAACATTTGAACAAATTACCGTGCATTGAGAAACTGTTGTTTTAGGAATTAATTCAGTTTGCCGATTAAGCGGATGTGAATATTTCATTACGGGAGGGACGGAAATACTGGTGGCACAACAACATTCTGACAACAAAACGAATCACCACCACCAATAATATCAAACTTAAAGTAACCAAAAAAACTTTATTCTTCTATCGCCTCAAACGGCATCGTCCCAGTCTCAGTCCATCTTCTTTCCAACGTGGACCGAACAGGCCGTACCAGGCCAGACCATGCGTATTCATGACATTTCGTTTACAATTCTACCCATTACAATGTATTTGAAAAGCCGAAAAATGCTTAGACATTGACATTGAAAATTGTTGAATCTGTTTCACCTGTTATTTTTTCGCTGAACAAAGCTGTTCTTCTCGATGTCCTAGTGGTTGATTTGAACAACTCTCCTATCGCTTTGCGGAATTCAGGATTCCGAATCGTGTAAATGACAGGATTTGCGCAAGAATTGCAGAAGGCTAGGACAACCAAAGCAGAACTTAGAGGGCTGTACAAATAAGACGTTGGCAAAAATCGAAAGTTGTACAAGAGATATGCCGTCTGTGTTGGTGCCCAAGAGATGAGGAAAACGACGACAACAAGAAATAGAATCTTGAGAACACTTTTCCTTGCCACGAGGTACCTAGCTGACGGCTTTGAGTTTTTACTGTTGTAATCTTCTCCCAGCCATTGGCGGGATTGTCGATGGAGGACCAGTGCGGTGAGAGACTGGGCTACAAGCATGATGACAGCCGGTATCAGAAACTGAACAAGGTAAAGCATACAACCTGAGATAACCTGTGAAAACCGTGACTGAAATGTCACAGCGCACTTGTCGTTCTTTGCACCAACCACAAATAATTCGAATATATTCACAAGAAACGCAACCAGCCATGTCACAGCAACAACTCTGCCAACCCTTTGCCGTGTTACAAGACGCTTGAAATGAAGAGGGTGGGCAATTGCAATGTATCTCTCTATTGGAATCAAGGTCAGAGTGAATATGGAGGCATCCACTGAAACCCACATTAACATGGACGTGTAAACCACCTTGCAGTAGATATTCCCTAGCCATGTTCCAGGAACCCTAAGTGGCGTAGGCAGCGGAATCATGAACACTGACGTGAGGAAATCCGCAACGGCCAGAGCACCGATCAATGTATCTGTCGACCTGCAAGTGTGGCGCCTTTGGAATAATACCAGGATCACGGTCAAGTTTCCCACTATTCCCAGCACAGACATTGCTAGTTGCGGAATTGTCACCCATGTCCACGTAACTGACTGCCACTTCCAAAGCGGTAGAGAATCCTCATTTTGCCCGGATAAATTCGGCGTACTAATGTTTGCAGTCTCTATGTAGATTTCTGTCTGATTTTCATGGTTTATTTCAATCACATTAAGATCCGTTCGTGGAAATATTTTGATTGGAATTATTTTGTCGTACTGTTGAGTTGTTTCGTTATGCAGGCCTAAGGATCTCGTTTCGTACCGATTAGAAACTAAATCATTTTCTAATGGTTGGGCATGTGTCGTCAAATTGCCGTGGGTGACATCGGTGTTTGAATTACTTTTAAAATGGACAAGCAGTGCCGCCGTAGTATTTGGGGTAACATATAGAGGAGCTGTAGTTCTGACCGGTTGTGCTGTAACTGAAGGATGAACCGTTGAAGATATGATGAGGAGAATGATCGTCCAAGTTTTCAGTACCCTCATGCTTGTTCTTCTCTTCCTATAAAGAACATGATGATAAACATTGGTATCAAACATGAACATGCGTGGAGTTGTCTTGTCTTTTGTGAGTACTATCAAGTGCACCATCATTCGATCTTCACTTGGACGTTGAAAACGTGCTATAGTAATACAAACAAATGGAATTACATCAAAATCGAAAATTAGACAGCCGTGGACTTTTATAATGACTGTTTTATGAAAGTCAGGACGCACCGGTAGGGCCTTCAGAGATATGGCCGAATTTCTGAATTTAGCCACTGAATAACGGCCTGAATTCAAGCCTGCTGGTAATAATTACAACCAATCTGTCATGCATGATTGTATAATATCTAATGACTTCTGATTCATTGATTGAAGAGACTAATTGAGTTAGTCAGTAATTGAAATAATTAGCAGGATCGGTTGGCTGACTCGCATTGCTTCTGCCCCCTAGCTCTTCGTTTAAGACGGCCTTTGAAGACTACCATCATGACCATTCACCAGACATTTTAACATGCCAGAATACTGCTCCGTTACGATAATTTTGATAAATGTCAATACTAAAAGAAACAATATCGGTTATAAATGCAAACTGTACATTCGGGGTTTCATTTTCAAAAGGCAGGGATTGCATTAAGAATCCGTTACATGACAACCCCCAGCTACATAAATTGTCTTAATTTATTTTATGTGATCGAAACAGACAATTGTCTATAATTCGTTTGGATACACCATAAGATTGAAATGGAAATAAAGTAACAATCAATTAATGTAGATGTTGAAAGATACATTAATTATACGATGCTACAGGAGCGTTGTAGAACGATGGAACAGAATTTCGTTAGAACTGATTTACTTAGTCCCTCATATATATAAAAAGCATCGAGAGTACACTGTTTAATTCCTTAGGATGATTAAGGTATTAAGCAAAATATTACTAATTCCGTCAGTGAACAGTAACAATATGTTCCTGATATTGTCTGATTAATTAAGAAACATTATTTCTGAGAAATCAAAAACTAGGCTTATCATGAAATATCAAACTCCCTTTTCAGTTCAGAACTGGTATTCTTTTGAATGCCTTAGTAAATTATGTGGTAAATCTTACCCGAAGCAGTGGAATTCCTGAGCACAGATTAGCAATATCAGCACTTCACGTATACATCAGCACTTCGTTGAATGATGCATTCGAACTGCACGTCTTTAGGCTTAAATAGTCGGCGTCAAAAGATGCGCATGAGCAGAGTATAGGTTGAATTCAGCCAATGACGATACACGCCAAACATGCGATGAGGCATATTACCCTTTAACATGCACACACGCACACACACACACACACACACACACACACAAACACGCAAACATAGCGAAGCACGCAAGAACAAAATCAATCATGCCCTAGAGCGCCATAAAGCTTCGGACTAAATCAACAACGGAATTTGACTTTGCTTCTGATAACTAAATCTTTCTGTGCGATATGAAGTAAAGCCAGACAAAACACTTACAAAAATACACCACTAGCTACATCACGAAAGGCCTGATTCTTTTTTTTTTTTATACGAGTTATAGATATTTCCACACAAATGTCGATCATTTCTGCAAGATATCCATCACCTTCTATTCTCTGTTCTGTCTTATTTGAGATGAGATAGGTCAATAGAGCATTAGATACAAAAGAAAAGGATCGATTCATCCAATGTGCTCATATAGGCTAAGACGGCCATTGCAGTTTACAAATCCAGTTTGATAGCTGTAAAAAGCGAGAAGAGTATAGTAAGTTTATTTTACGCAACCATCCAGATTGAAAGAAATTATCCCCTCCGAAGGAGTCTTACAAGAATATGGGAAATGTGAAATTAATGCTACTTTGGCGTGGCAAGCGTCCCCTTGAAGACACTTAATATCTCCCTCCTTGGTTCTATTGTAAGACTAATTTTTGATTACGAAGAAAATTCATGCAGAGTAGGCTGTGAATTCTAATAACGACTGGAATTTTTATTTCTATTCATCCTCTATAGTTCAGTCAGGTGCAAGAATGTGGATTTGCGTGAACCGTAAAAATAGGAATGCAAAAGGTTGCGTCTTTCGCAAATGTAGAAAAGAAAACATAATTTTTGTAAGCAGTTGAGATGAGAAAGAATGCCAGCTTTTGGTATTATTGGAACTTTGCTTCTTTCCCCTTCAATGCCAATGAATCCATGATTTAAATTGCGAGAGCGACCCCCACAGCCCCCATCACGAGTGCGACCCCCACAACGAGTCATACAGGCCACGAGTCATACATCCCGTGAGCATGACACCAGGCAAATAGGTCCCACTAGTGACACTAGGCAAACAAGACCAGGAATCGGACACTCATTACAATGTCACCATGGGGTTTAATGTCGGACTAGTGGACCTTGTTTGGCTAGTTTAACACTCATGGACCTTATTTCCTAATGGTGGGACTTGTTTGCCTGGTGTCGAGCTCATTGACCGTATGACTCGTGGACCGTGTAACTCACAAACCTTTTTTTTTTTTTCCAATGCCAAACTCCAGGGCCGTATGACTCGTCGGTATCGGTCTCGTCAGATGACCCTGTCATGAACGGAATATGACCTGCATGTGCGAAAATATACTTATACAGTCAGTCGAATCGAAATTTTATATACTTCTTATAGAAGGTATATTTTGTGGTCGAGACTATCTAGGGTCATAAGAAGCTAAATCTGGTCCTTGGTATATAACGTGTTTACACTTTTAAGTTGTTTGATATACACATAAGTTGGTTTGAGTCTATTCATGTGTGTTGCTATCTGTGGCAAGTATAGGATTTAAAAAAATCGAGCAAGCAATTCCGCCCAAAGTCCGATCACGGTTAAAAACAAACAAACAAAATGAGAATTCATATTCGTCATTCGTTGCTTAGCACATCGCACCAATCAAATTGCAAACTCTTTCAATCAATTCGACCAATAATGAGCACAGGTATACGTCGATCGAAATTCCCTCTTTTCCTATCAGCCATCTAAATTCATTAGGGAGTATGCATGCTGAAAATAACTGCAATCAAATGTGAGGTTCCTATTTAATACGTAGAAAATCAATATGGCGATTCAAGTTAATACTTGGCCATAGTGTTATTATGCTTATTCAGCAAATAACCAGAAAAATTCTCCTCCTGTACATACTGAATCTGGGTAGAAATGTTTGCGAAAAAAGAAGTAATTTTATCTTTAAAGGTTAAGAAAAAGCAACTATTCAAAGAAGTGAAAAATTCTACTTAGCGGCAGGCAAAGAAGACTGTATTTTATGTCACGCCCCGGTTCTCCCCTACTAATAATGTGGGACCTCCTTATCATGTTACTGTAAAGGTATGTGAGCTGAGGTGAGCTAAAATTAAGAGAGCAATAAAAGAAAGTCAATTATGAATAAAACAGAAGTAAAGAAAAATTCTGTAGATAGAAATAAGAAAAAAACGAATTAGGAAAAAAAAATGAAAAAAGAAACAAGAAATATGAAAGCAACTTGTGTGTACGTTTGTTTATGCATGCATGTTAGATTGAACTGCCTCTTCTAGCCCTGCGGATATATTGTGCAAAATAACTCTAATTTGAGTCAATGAAATAGCAAACTGACTCCCTAAAAATGAAAATCGGTCCTCTAAAATATAATGTTTTCTTTCCCTTATAGTAAAACATTTGTTTGTTTAAAGGTTAGTCGCTCGATCTAAAATAATATTTCTCGTTGTTTGTGCTAATGTGAGTGATATTACTGGTGTCGACTAAATCACCAAACCATTTTACAAAACTCATTGACAAGAGTCTCGAATCAACCGAAATATAATGTATTACACACACTGCAGGTTTCTTCACCTTATGCCAAGGTGATATTTCCCCTATTCGAATAGTTGCCTTTTCTTTTACGATTCGTGATTGAATCATTATTTAAATGAATACATTAAATGAAATTAATGAAATTATCATGACACAGACAGATATTACAATTTTAAAAGTCTAAGTACATCATGATGTGAGCAAATGATTTTAATGAGAAGAATGAAATTGATGCATAAAGGCAACAGACAAAACATACGCATAAAATTCAAAGGTCAAGAGGTTATCGTTTATATTGTTTAATTGTTGTTTAATCATGACTTTATTAAAGTTCAAAGCAATTTGATTGAAACTTTGCAAAATAAGTGTTGAAAGTTACATTACAAGACAAAATGGCCATATCATACACATACTATCAGGTATCTGAAGATAATATAACTCCATTACAATAACATTATTCATCCTCCGTAGAATCTCTGTAATAATTGTCGATAAGGATTAAAAAAAATAATAATACTTACACACAGAGAAAAATGAAAGGCTCGGTACATTATGCAAAATCCACTGTCTATCAAATATTTTTTTCTGAGCAGCTGACACATTTTCAAAATTAATCAGATCTAATGCAAGAAAAACAATGTGCAAGTGAGGTGACGTAATATACTAGGTGTTTCAAAAAAACATCTCCCACTTTTGGTTTTTGATAGATAATAAATATATATACGTGTATATAGCAGATATTGAATATTGAATATTGAATAACTGAAACTGCACTGGTCTTGCACTCGAGAAACAGTGAACAGTGCCAGCACGTTTATTTTCATATTTCACTTGACATCAAAATACATCCAAAAAAAAAGAAAAAAGAACACAAACCAAGCAAGATACAAAACATGTTATAAGTCGGGTCATGAACAGAAAATGTGTCAGCAAACGTAATGTACATAAGACAATTCTCTATAACTTGTGAAATATGATGGAACCGCAAAAGCAAAACTTGTAAACGCAGGTTCCATGAAAAAAATACCGGTGTAAATATGCTATGCAATCAATGGAGATAGGACACAAAGTAATAATGACGAAACGATATGAAAGCTAAAATATCAAAGTACGAAGGGAAAAAGATTACACTGACATTGATACAAGTATGAGCAATAGTTGATTAGTGTGCATACAATTTTGTCGGAGCTAATTCAAAAATGAAATCATATATCAGCTTCATTAAATATAAGATTAATTCTTAAGTTAGGTTTAAGATTTTGCTCTTTTTTCAACCCTCTGTAAAAAAAAATAAAAAAAAATAAATAATGATTTTGCACAGGGGTCAATTAGTGTACTGTATATAGCAGTGTGTGGTTAACACCCAGGCAATGTTCCTGAACAATGGCCAGAGTTTGAATGCTGTATTACATATTCATAAAAATTCCACTATCACAGCAGTGCATTCATCCTGAGATGTAGTGTATGCAAGCACATGAAAACATGAGCTATTTTTTTTTTCTGCATGTCCATGCATTTTACCCTTTATTATGTATTCAGACAGCAGTGACTAGGGCAATCCATCATGAAGTATTGATAAAGCATTCGTGTGCCTTGGAGCAGATCCCCGTATCAAAAGTCCAGAAGCCTAGGTAGCCGACCTTTGAAAAGGTGCTATTCGTGGTATTCATGTCTATTGTTTGATTTCATTTGATTTGATTTGATTTATTGGTTTCTGTATCATCATTGTACATATACACATTCATGTACAAACATAAATTATATATATATAAGTATTTTCTTGTTCATTGCCTGTGTATAATGTACAACAAAAGTACAGCAAAACATGCTACTATGAATAATACAGAGGGGCTACAGCATAAGCGTAGCTTGATTTGCGTGCAGCCCCCGTAGCATAACATAATATTAAAATATACATCGGAAGCAGAATAGGAGGGAGGGATGACTTGCATAGAGATAGGATAGTTGAAAGGAGAAAGGGAAAGGAGAGGTTTGTCTGCTTTCACTAAAGGTTTATACAAAGTAAAGTCACCTGTTTCACTGATTAGCAAAACATGACAAAATATTTCCTCAACGAGGTACAGGTGGACAGTTGATACAGGTCATGGTCGGTTACATAATCATTATTACATAATAGATTAATTGTGTCGATATTTCTACGAAAGAATTTCGTGTATATAACAATTGTTCAGGGTCATTGTACGCACACACTCACATGCACATCATTGGCTCTTGTGTAAAGTTCAATTTTGTACAGAGGATTCAAATTTGACCAAAATCTGGAATTTAACTTTAAGATTACTCATGGATTTAACCAAACTGATTCATGGTCTCATATTCAAGTCACCTCCAACTAAATTGTACTCTATTCAGCTATTACTCATACAAAATGACAGTGTTAACTCAAACACAAATTTTAAACTACTGAGGATTAAAAGTGGGAAATGTTTTTCTCTGTTTTGCTAACACCTAGTACATCACTAACATTTGTATAATCTTCTTTTCTGACATTTCCAAATATGGGTCCATATCAAACAATAGGTCACTGTGTAGCGCTTTGCGGAACGATCTCCAAGATTCTTGCCTCATTTTTGCTTGAACAATGAATCTCAATTTCCATTACTATAACTTTAAAACTTGAAATGATGTCCAATAAAACAAGCCCACATACATGATAATCCATTGTGCACTTATGAACCGTTGATTGGAACAGCAGGTGGCCGACAGAAGATTTGGAAAATAAAAATAATATTAAAACTATCCCTACCAGGGGATCCAAGAATTCTGTAAAGGGGGGGGGGGTGACTATTTTTCTGATGCCACTTCCGGGTTTCATTTCATTGTTTTTCTTTTTATTTCTTTTGTTTTTTACGAAAAATAAAGGGGGCGTGCGCCGATTGCGCCCCCTCTGGATCCGCCACTGCCTACAATGTCTTCCGATGCAACAAGAACGACAATGTCGGAAGTTTCTAGACATCTAATTTGAAGATGCTCGAATCTCCGTTACACATCATTTTTTTCGCTGAACAAACCTGTTCTTCCCGACGGGCTGGTGGTGGATTTGAACAATTCTCCAATCGCCTTGCGGAATTCAGGATTCCGAATTGTGTAAATGACAGGATTTGCGCAAGAATTGCAGAAAGCTAAGACAACCAAAGCAGAACTTAGAGGGGTGTACAAAAAGGACGTTGGCAAAACACGAAGATTGAACAAGAGATATGCTGTCTGTACTGGTGTCCACGAGATGAGAAAAACGACGACAACAAGGAACAGAATTTTGAGAACACTTTTCCGAGCCACAAGGTACTTAGTTGACGGGTTTAACTTATTGCAATGTGAATCTTCTCCTAGCCTTAGGCGGGATTGTCGATGGAGCACCAGTGCGGTGAGAGCCTGAGCTACAAGCATGATGACAGCGGGTATGAGAAACTGAACAAGGTAAAGCATGATGCCTGAGATAATCTGGGCATTTCTTGACTGAAATACTTCAGTGCACTTGTCGCCCTTCGCAACAGCCACAAAGAATAAGAAAACGTTTGCCAAAAACGCGACCATCCATGTAACAGCAACAACTTTGATAACTCTCTGCCGTGTTACAAGACGCTTGAAATGAAGAGGGTGGGCAATTGCAATATATCTTTCTAGTGGAATCAAGGTCAGAATAAAGATGGAGGCATCCACTGAAACCCACATTGGCATAGGTGGGTTAACTACCTGGCAGTAGACATCTCCTAACCATGTTTCAGGAACCTTGAGTGGAGTAGGCAGCGGAACCATGAACACTGACGTGAAGAAATCCGCAACGGCCAGAGCACCGATCAGTGCATCAGTTGACCGGCAAGTGTGGCGCCTCTGCAATACCACCAAAATTACGACAAGGTTTCCAACTATTCCCAACATGGACATTGCTAGCTGCGTAATCGTCACCCATGTCCATGTAACTGACTGCCACTTCCAAAGCGGTAGGGAGTCCTCATTTTGCCCGGTGAAATTCGGCGTACTAATTTCCGCAGTCTCTGTATAGATAACTGTATGATTTTCGTGGTTTTTCTCAATCACGTTAAAATCCGTCCGCGGAACTGTCTTGATTTGGTCGTTATTTTCATATTGGTGGGTTGTTTCTTTACATGGCCCTAAGGATTTCGTTTCGTGCGAAGTAGATACTAAATCATTGTCTAGTGGTTGGACATGTGTCGTCAAATTGTCGTGGATGACTTCAATGTGTGAATTACTTTCAAAATTAACAAGTAGTGCCTCCGTAGTATTTGGGGTAGCATATTGAGGAGCTGTAGTTCTGACCGGTTGTGCTGTAACTGAAGGATGAACCGTTGAAGATAAGATGAGGAGAATGATCGTCCAATTTTTCTGTACCCTCATGCTTGTTCTTCTCTTCCTGTAAAGAACATGATGATAAACATTGGTATCAAACATGAACATGTGTGGAGTTGTTCTTGTTTTTTTTTTTGTGTGTGTGAGTACTATCAAGTGCACCATCACTCGATTACTTGGACGTTGAAAACGTGATGTAGTAATACCAACAGACGAAATTACATCAAAATCGAAAATGAGACAGCCGTGGACTT
This sequence comes from Diadema setosum, assembly GCA_033980235.1. NCBI lineage: Eukaryota > Metazoa > Echinodermata > Echinoidea > Diadematoida > Diadematidae > Diadema > Diadema setosum. Next base: position 15,346,016 of record CM067074.1, read on the forward strand.
TTATAATGACTGTTTTATGGAACATTAACATTTTATTTTCGTGTTGCCATGTATGTAAAATCAGATGATGGTATGTCAATGTTTAACAAGTCTCTGACCAACTATATACTGTATCACCACTATTATACATATCTTTAATGAAGTCATCAGACAAAAACGCACATTATTGTTTCTTTGCTGTCAAAATTAATAAACCATAATTCTTGCGGACTTTGGTTGCTAATAATATGTATGGGACTTTTTTGTCAGATATGTAGCTACCAACCAGCGGGAGAGTCTTTTGGTTACACAGTAATCATTACATCCACTTCTATTTGATTTTTGAGATTATTACCAATATTAGTATTTCATGAAAAATAAGTAAAAATTCAGATTTCGGTCATTTCCACCTCCTAGTTTTACACAGTTTTAGATTTAGACGGCGGAACCGTGGGAGCCGTGGGGGCTCGGGCCCCAACACTTTTTGAGCGCCATACAAAGTAATACATAAGGTGTCATCACTTTTTTTTTTAAACCCGGAAGTACGTAAGTGGCACTAAATAGAAATAGATAGAGATCTTGAAGTGTGAGCGTGGTAAGGTTATGTCTTTCCACTGAAGACCCTACTTTTCGTTTTGCTTGTCAGCTGAAGAAACCTGGAAATGGAAGGGGAGAGATGAGGTGTGGACCTATTTTTTTTATTTATCTATTTTCTTTTTTTGCTTGTTAGCTCATGAAACCCGGAAGTGGGCCCCCACATTTTTTAAAACGCTCCGCCGGCCCTGTGTCATACATGATTGTATAATCATCTACTGACATCTGATTCACTGATAGAAGAGATTAGTTGAGATAGTCAGTGGCTTCTGCTCTCTAGCTCTTCATTTAGGACTATACCTTAGAAGTAGATTACCATTCACCAGACATTTTGTCATGCCAGAATACCAGTCCCTTACGATGATTTTAATAAATGTCAATAAAAGAAACAACCTTGGTTATGACTTCAGACTGTACATTCGGGATTGCATCTTCAAAGGCATGGATTGCATTAAGAATCCGTTTTATAAAACACCCAGGTATATAGGTTGTCTGAATTTCATTTATGTGATCGGAAAAGATAATTTGCTATCATTCGTTTGGATATACATATATATATATATATATATATATATATATATATATTGAATATTGAAATTGAAATGAAATAAAAATCAATTAATATGTTATGATCTATCTTATTTACCGATACTATAGCAACGTTGTAGAACGTTGCACCATGATTTCGTCATGAGAAGTGATTTACATAGCTCCTTACTTAAAAAGCTTCTTGAATACAATGTTTTATTCCTTAGGGTGATTAAGGTATCAAGCAAAATATTACAATTTCCGTGAGTGAACAGTAACAGTACGGTCTGATTAATGAAAAAAAAAACATTTTTTCTGAGAGGTAAAAAAAAACAAGGCTAATCATAAAAACATTAAGCGTCCTTTACTGTACACTATTCCATTGCATGCCTTCGCAAGTTATGTGGTAAACCTTACCCGAAGCAGCGGAATTCCTGAGCACAGATTAGCAATATCAGCAGTTCACGTATACATCCGCACTTCGTTGAAATGATGTATTCGAACTGCATGTCTTCATAGTCTTAAATAGTCGTCGTCAAAAGATGCGCATGGGCAGAGTATGGGTGAATTCAGCCAATGACGATACACGCCAAACATGAGATGAGGCATATTACCAATTAACATGCACAGACACAGACACAGGCATACACACACACACAAACACACACACACACACACACACACACACACACACACACACGCACGCACATAAACACACAAACGTAGTAAAGTACGCAAGAACAAAATCAATCATGCCCCAGAGCACCATAAACTTCGGACTAAATCAACAACGGAATTTGACATTGCTTCTAATGACTGAAATTTATCTGTGCGATAAGTAAAGCCAGACAAAACACTCACAAAAATACGTCACTAGCTACATCACGAGAGGCTTGATTCTGTCTTTAATTATAGAGTTATGGATATGTTCATATAAATGTCGATCATTTCTGCAAGATATCCATTATATTTCATTCTCTGTTCTGCCTTATTTTAGATGAGATTGGTCAATAACGCATTAAATACAAAAGAAAATGATCAATTATCCAAGTGCTCATGTAGGCTAAGACGGTCATTGCAGTTAATAAATCAAGTTTGATAGCTGTAAAAAGCGAGAAGAGTATAGTAAGCTTATTTTACGCAACCATCCAGAATGGAGGAAATCATCCCCTCCGAAGCGAGTCTTACAAGAACATGGGAAATGTGAAATTGATGTCATTTTGGCGTGGCAGGCGTCCCATTAAAGACACTTAATATCTCCCTCCTTGGTTCTATTGTAAGACTAATTTTTTATTACGAAGAAAAATCATGCAGAGTAGGCTGCGAATCCTAAAACGACTGGAATTTGTATTTTTATTCATCCTCCATATCTGCCATAGTTCAGTCAGATGCAAGAATATGGATTTGCGTGAACCGTAAAACAGGAATGCAAAAAGTTGTTCTTTGGCAAATGTAGAAAAGAAAACATCATTTTTGTAAGCAATTATTGAGACGAGAAAGAATACCAGCATTTGGCATTACTGGAACGTTGCTTCTTTCCCCCTTAATGCCAATGAATCCATGATTGAAATTGCAGGCGTGCTGATTCAAGATAATCATGACTGCAGTCCTGAAGGTTGCACGTCAAGAGTGCGACCCCCACAACGAGTCATACAGCCCATGAGCACGACACTAGGCAAATAGGTCCCACTAGTCAGACACTAGGCAAACAAGAACCAGGAGTCGGACACTCATTACAATGTCAGACTCGTGGACCTTGTTTGCCTAGTTTAAGACTCACGGACCTTATTTCCTTATGGTGTCGAACTCGTGGGACTTGTTTGCCTAGTGTCGAGCTCATGGACCGTATGACTCGTGGACCGTATAGCCTCTTGGACCTCTTTTTTTTTTCAATGTCGAACTCCAGGGCCGTGTGACTCGTCGGTGTCGGTCTCCTGAGATGACCCTGTCATGAACAGAATATGACCTGCATGTGCGAAAATATACGTATGTAGTCAGTCGAATCGAAATCTAATATGCTTCTTATAGAAGGTATATTTTGTGGTCGAGACTATCTAGGGTCATAAGAAGCTAAATCTGGTCCTTATGTGTTTACACGTTTAAATTGTGTAATATACACATGTTGGTTTAAGTCTATTCATATTTGTTGCTATCTGTGGCAAGTATAGGATTTTTTTTTATACTTTTTGCGATCGAGCAAGCAATTCCGCCTAAAGTCCGCTCACAGTTTAAAACAAACAAACCAAATCATAATTCATATTGGTCGTTCGCCGCTTAGCACATCGCGCCAATCAAATATTGCAGACTCTTTTTATCAATTTGACCAAATGAGCAAAGGTATACGTCGATCGAAATTTCAGTCGACACGTTTCCCTCTTTTCTTATCATCCATCTAAATTCATTAGGGGGCATGCATATTGGAAATGATTGCAATCAAATGTGAGGTTCGTATCACGTAAAAAATCAATATGGCGATAGCTTTGAGGAATGCCATGCAGTTAACATCAATACTTGGCCATAGTGTAATATTATGCTCATTCAGCTAATAACCAGAAAAAAAATTTCCTCCTGTAAATGCTAAATCTGGGTAGATATCTTTAAAGGTAAAGAAAAGGCAAATATTCAAAGAAGTGAAAATTTCCACTCAGCGGCAGGCAAAGAAGCCTGTACTTTGTGTCCACGCCCCTGTTCTTCCCTACTTATAATGTAGGACTTACTTATAATGTTAATGTAAAGGTATGTGAGCTGAAGCGAGCTAAAATCAAAAGAGCAATAAAAGAAACTCAATTATGAATAAAACAGAAGTATAGAAAAAATTCGGGGAAAATACAAGGAATTAGGCAAAATGAAAAAAGAAAGAAAAAGGAAACACGAATATGAAAGCAATTGTATGTACGTTTGTATTTGTATGCATGCATGTTAGATTGAAATGTCTCTTCCATCCCTACACATTGTGCCAAATGACTCTAATTTGGATGAAAAAAAGTAGCAAATTGACTCCCTAAAAATGTCACTGGGTTCTCTAAAATACTGTTTGTACTAAAATTAGTCGCGTGCTCTAAAAAATAAATGCTCGTTGTTTGTGCTAATGTGAATGATTGTTAAACGTGATACGACTGGTATCGATTAAATTGCTAAACCATTTTACAAATCTCGTTGACAAGAGTTTCAAAAAGTCCGATATATCTTGTATTACATATACTGCAGGTTTCTTCACCTTCGGCGATCTTGGCCGAGGTGATTATTTCCCCCATTCGAATAGTTGCCTTTCCCTAACAAGTACATTATGATGTGAGCAAATGAATTTAATGAGAAGAATCAAATTAACGTATAAATGCAAATGACAAAACATACTCATACAATTCAGAGGTTAAGAGGCATACATCTATATATTTAATGTTGTTTAATTGTTGTTTAATCGTGACTATGTATAATAATGCCTAGGCAATGAGAATGAAACTTCGCAAAATAACTGATGAGAGCTGCATTACAACAACACAAAATACACATATACCATATCATGATGATGATGAAATGATGATGAAACAACATTTACATGGCGTCATTTATCTGTAGAAACATTAACAGGCGTCCGGCTCCCACAATGTGTCACACATCATCCACAAAGTTGTTGGAAAAGATAAGTCTTCAGTTCAAACTTGAAGGTACTGAGGATGTTACAATTCCAAAACGGGACTGGTAGAGATTTCCACAGATGTGGCGCAAAAGAGAAAGCTCTATCCCCATGCATTTTTTTTTTTTTTTTTGTTTTTGGCGGTTATAGGGAACATGGAGAGACGGTCCAGTACAAAGTAGTCCTGGTCGTCGCTGACGTACACAAATGATTAAGCGTAGACACGTGGCCAGGAGACAAGTTGGAGAGCCTTATAAGTAAGCAGTAATATCTTACACTGCACTCTGTTGCACAGGCAGCCAGTGAAGCTCACGAAGTATTGGTAAGACATGGTCAAACTTCTTTGTGCCTGCAAGAAGGCGTGCCGCAGCATTCTATACAACCTGGATGCGTTTGATTGATGATGATGGCATGGCATCAAAGAGACAGTTGCAGAAATCCAGTCTAGATGATATCAGAGCGTGAATGATAATTTTCTGCAGCACTTCCTGTTAGACAGTGTCTGATCTCAGCAATCCGACGGAGTTGGTAGTATGCTGACTGACAAATCACATGTAATATGTGTTTGTCCATACTCATTGATCTGTCAAAGACTATACACCAAGGTTTTTAGCCTTACACAAATACTATCAAATATCTACAGAAAATATCACTGCATTAATTACAATTAGATATTCATCCCTCGTAATATACTGTGATAATTCTCGATAAGGAGAAAAGGAAGTATAACAAAGGGAAGAAGATATCAGTTTTGTACTACAACATTTACGATGAGGAGAAAAACTTGCATTTATAGCATGAAAAATTCGCAATACTGACACTTTGTTCCTGGCCCAGACAATCTATGAAGCACGATCAAAATTCAACGTGAACTGAGTCAAGAAAATCATAATGACAACAATCAAAAGTTGTGATAGAGAGCATAACGTGAAGAGTTTATTAAAAAAAAAATAGATACATATATAGGCCTATATCCATTTTCACAAGTTGACATATTTGACATTGAAGCAAAATGATTAATATAAAATGTAATGATCTTAATTGTATCTCCAACAACATTTCTTATTAAGTACCGAAGGTAATAAAATTGGAAAATAATGAATTTATGATATATAATAGATAATTGGATGCTCGGTGTACTTGAAAAAAAAAGGCATTTATCGGTTTTTGCATTAAAATTTTTGATATTATGTTCCTATCACGTACTTGATTACGTACCAGCTAGGGCCTGTGGCGAAATATACGTATTTATTTTGTAAAAATGAATCCTAATTTGCTTCCCTGGAGGTATATTTTGTTGTTTAGACTAGACCGTTAAGTGCTTAATTTCCATCGTTGGATTATAACTTCTAGTTTCAATTATTTTCTTAGATCAGTATTAAGTTTCCAAATTCATAAAATTCTTCCGTCGAGATGTTTTCATTGCAACTGATTGACAAATTGTCCTACATCGACGTAAATAAGCACTGAATTGATCAGTGTTTTAGTAGTAGTCATGATTTAAAAAAAAAAATCATGGGCATACATTCTCGAGTAGGATTCGAACCTGCGACCTCCTGATCACCGGACAGGCGTCATCTCCACTAGACCACCGAGCTTTCGCCCGACAGCAAGTGTTGGTTCTAATCCTCATAGCATGCAGTAATATACTATTACTTTTCCCAATTCATGAAATTCTTCCATCGAGATGTTTTCATTGCAACTGATTGACAAATTTCCCTACATCGACGTAAATAAGCACTGAATTGATCAGTGTTTTAGTAGTAGCCATGATAAAAAATCAAGGGCGTACATAGTCGAGTAGGATTCGAACCTGCGACCTCCTGATCATCGGACACCGGACATGAATTTGAATAATTACTCAGTACCCGCTGCATGCTATAAGGATTAGAACCAACACTTGCTGTCGGGCGAAAGCTCGGTGGTCTAGTAGAGATGACGCCTGTCCGGTGATCAGGGAGTCGCAGGTTCGAATCCTACTCTAGTGTGATACGTTGATTTGTATCTTACTCATGATTTAAGTGAACCTAACTAAAACATCAAGACTCAGACAGGCACTCCAAAAAAGTCTAAGTACTACACGACGGAAACAATTATTGTAATGCAAAGATCAAAATGCATAATGGCTAAACTGTGAGAATGAAAACATGACTGAAATATGTGTACTATAAATAATGTTGATAAGTGAGGAATAGTAATCAAAGCGCTCACTTTTTTTTTTTTTCGGAGGACCTAACACACTCATTTGCAATAAAAGTTAAATTCAAGCCAAACATAACATTGCTGTGAAGTGACATGATAAACATCTTTCAAATTTTCGTGGCCTATGAACTATTCTGCTAGTTTCCTACTTGCATTCAAACAACAGGACCCGTGGTTAACACTTGCAATATATCATATAAAGCAACAAACAGACAGACTTTTAGGAACTGTTGACTGCAGCAAGAACCTAAAGGCCCTGTCACACTGCCCAAAAGGCATTAATCACGTAAGAAATTCGAGCCTTACGCGATACATGCGTGATTTGCGCATTTCATGAGTTTGTCCAACGTGGAACCTTCGAAGTTGACCGCCGATGTGTGCCGGATCGGCGCTTTACGCGATTCCAGCTTTTGAGCAGCTCAAAACTAGGCTTCGCGTAAAGGTTTACGCAGTAGTGCGCTGTTTTACGTAATTTTTTGCGTAGTTTGCGTAGTTCTTACGCGTTAATGCGCGGATCATGCGCGATTTATACGCAGTTCATTAGTGATAATACGCAGATTATGGATTATGCGTGGTTTTCCGTGGACCTCGGTCGTCGCGCACAAACATGAATTCGCCCTATTTGGGGCATTTGCGTGCCTATGCGCTGAAAGTGCGTGGCTTGTTAGTGATTTTTGCGTGATCTTTCCGTAGTTCTTGCGCAATTCATCGGTGATTTTCATTGCGTAAATAAGCGAACATTCTCGACGGACAAGCATGCACAATCAAATTTCTTGCGTGATTCTTGCGTTTACGCGACTTTTGGGCGGTGTGACCGTGCCTCAAAGTGTGTAGGGTGACAGAAGACGCTCTCATTATACATAGTAAATGTACAACATCAAAGCAGAAGAGTAATAAGAGCAAAATAAAAATGCGTTCATCGTAGGATTTAAGTGAAGAAGTATGGTGTGATGGCTTTCATGGAGATGTTGATGACTATTTTGTACTTCGATATTTCATCATATAGAATACTCTACGTACCGTAATTTGTATAAGTCATTCGTCTTTATCGTAAATCATCTATCTCTACCCATAAAGGATAGCAAAGAAAAATGAAGACTTAATGTATAAACATTTATTAATCATCGATAATGTCAATTGTTGCATCTGTATTACTGCTTATTTTTTCGCTAAACAAAGTCACTTTTCCCGATGTACCAGTGGTTGGTTTAAACAATCCTCCTATAGCTTTGCGGAATACAGGATTCCGAATCGTGTAAATGACTGGATTTGCGCAGGAATTACAGAAGGCTAAGACAGTTAAAGCGGAACCTATAGGGCTGTACAAATAGGATGTTGGCAGAATACGAAGGTTGTACAAGAGATATCCCGTTTGTGCCGGTGTCCATGATATGAGAAAAACGACGACCACAAGGAAGAGAATCTTGAGAACACGTTTCCTAGCCCCAAGGTACCTGGAGTTTGAGTTATTGAAGACTGAATCTTCTCCCAACCTCCGGCGGGATTGTTGATGGAGCACGAGTGCGGTAAGAACTTGGGCTACAAGCATGATGCAAGCTGGTATCAGGAACTGAACGAGGAAAAGCATACAGCCTGTCATAATCTGAGAAAGCTGTGAATGAAACGTCTCAATGCACGTGTCACCTTTCACACCAACCACAAAGAATAAGAAAATGTTCGCCATAAATGCTAAAATCCATGTAAATACAACAACTTTGCCAACTCTCTGCCTTGTTACAAGACGTTTGAAATGAAGAGGGTGGGCAATCGCAATATATCTCTCTACTGGAATCAAGGTCAGTGTGAAAATGGAGGCATCCACTGAAACCCACATTAACATGGATGTGTAAACTACCTTGCAGTAGACATCCCCTAACCATGTTTCAGGAACCTTTAGTGGAGTCGGCAGCGGAACAATGAACACTGACGTCAAGAAATCCGCTGCGGCAAGAGCACCGATCAGTGCGTCAGTCGACCGGCAATAGTTGCGCCTTTGGAACAACACCAAGATCACGATCAAGTTTCCCACTACTCCCAGCATGGACATTGCTAGTTGTGGAATTGTCACCCATGTCCATTCAGCTGACTGCCACTTCCAAAGCACTACGGAGACCGTATATTCTTCGTCATTTTGAGATGCAGAATTCGGCGTACCAATCTCAACTGTCTCTTTATGGATTTTTGTAAGGTTTTCGAGGTTGATTTCAAAAAAGTCAAAATCCTTTTGTGGAGATGTCTGGATTTGAAGGCTTTTGTAGAGGTGTGAGGTTGTTTCGATATATGAGTAGCTCTCTTCAAACTGAGTAGAAACTGAAACACTGTCTGAAGGTTGTCTGCGTGTCGTCAAATTTCTGTTGATTACTTCAGTGTCTGAATGACTTTGAAATTTAATAAAGGATTTCCACACTGTGTTTTGGGTAGAATGTTGATCAGCGGTAGTTGTGTCCGGCTGTGCTTTGACAGTAAGCAGAAACGTTCCAGATATGATAAGAAGAATAGTCGTCCGAATAGTCATCATCCTCATTTTTTGTTCGTTTTTCCTGTAAAATACATGATGTCATAAATCGATATGAGAAGCTGACTCTAATGTTGTAACTTCAGACGGACATTAAAGTACATTTCTATTAATAGTGTTCTCTTTCTAAACTTGGCAAAATCATAAGGAGAGTGGATGTTACATCAAAACCAAAAACGAGAGAACAATGCGCGTCTGAAATGACAACTGTTCTTCGAGAAACAGTTTCCCATCAGAACTGCATACGCAAATCGACCAAATGAACCAAATATTCCACCAAAAGTAAGCATCAGATCTTTGAGTTGAAATCATTAAAAAAAAATGCAAAAGCTCTCTTGTGTGGGAGGGAGAATACCCCACCCCCATCCTTTCCCCGCCCGGTCTCCTCTGCACACTTGATAGCTTCTTTTATCTATTTTCTTTTTTGATCGACAAATTTCTAGAAATTCCAGAAAAAAGCAGATCTTAGAAATTCGAGTCGAAAAATGAATAAGCTCCTTCGAATTTTAGGGTGTATCCTCCTCCCACCCTCCCTTTGCTTTAGGTTCCCCTCAGTGTACACGTAATACACTTTTGTGATTGACAGAGTATCCCTCCCATCCACCTCAATTGATTTTTAACGGCAAACAGTGATGACACACTCTCGAAACAAGAGCGGAGATACCGTGATTTAGGCATTTAATTTTTCCTGAATGTTTCTTTTTCTTACATATTTCACAGAAACGATCCAAATATTTTACCAACGTGTGCACCAAAGCGCTGAACTATAGGTCCGAAATTGCAAATTTCCCCTCCTGTGCGAGGTGAGATACCTCCAAATCATAAACGGATCCACGTCTCTGACTCTCAGAGATTTTGGTAGCTCTTACGCAGGTCTCATAATAGCTATTTACCAATCACGCCGCGGGATGGTTTGAAGTCATCGTTATATATACCGCATTTATTACTTTGGCCAGTAAGGTTGTAACCAATGCTATTCTTCCATGAAAACAGATAAGACGTTAGATTCTAATATTCTAGTCTTCTACTTTAGCTTTGATATGCCAGATCTAAAAAGACAAAACATTGGTTATATACTGTAACTGACTTTACAAATTCCTTTAAGGGATATTATCTACAAAGTCAACAATTGCACTGATAGGCCTTCCTTATGTGACACTCCTGTACGTTGTCTTTATTCTTATCACATGATTGTCTCCTATCATTGTTGAAGATCCATCTTAAATCCAAATGAATATAAAATACCAATGATTTTTAATAGTTTAAAATTGAACAAGTTACTTTGATAATACCAATACCGCAACAAGGTCGTAAACCGTTTTACAGCAGAAAATATTTAGAGCTGATTTGCTTCAGTTCATTACTTTAAAGGCATCGTTTCGGTGAGTACAATGATTTTCCACTTTGGGCATTCAAGGTATAAGAAGAATGTTCCAGAAACGCATTATATTATTAATTAAGGTGACGAAACACGTTCACAATACAATCCAACAATATAGTAATTAACAAATTAACCTTTCATTTCTGAGAAAAGTTGAAATAGGCTAACTGTAAAATATTGTTAATTAGTTATTAATTGATAATCAATTCCTGTTCTACTCAGAGCCAGTATTCTAATACAGGCTTCAGCATATTATCTACAAAACCTTACCCGAAACAGCTGAACTCCGTAAGAACAGATTAATGGCAACCTGGGCAGTTCGCACACATCCGCACTTCTTCGTTGAAATGATGTATTCGACCTGCATATCTTAAGGCTTAAATAGTCGGCGTCAATGACGCGCATGAGCAAAGCATGGGTTGAACTCAGCCAGTGATATCACACGCCAGACACTGCAGTTATACATGTTGCCAAGGGAATATGCATACACACATAGACATAAATACTCACAGGCACACACACACACACACACACACACACACACAACGGAAACATTATCAAGCAAAACCAAATTTCATTCATGCACCTTACCACATGGTAAAACTTTGGATTATGAAATCAACAATCGCGTAATTTAACATTGCCTCTGATTATCAAATGTCAATTCATACAACGTAACAGCAAAGTCAGGCACAGCACTCGCAAGAATACGCCACTAGGTACATCTGGCAATCCACATGATGCAAAATTATATTTCACGATCTGTCTTTTCTTTATTCATCATTATCATCTTCTTTTTGAAATGCGATGGATCAATAATACATCAACTACAAAAAAAGGAAGAAAATCCCCACATATGTTTTGTCAATTTTGCCAACGTACACTCAAATTCCTATTGCGTTTTATCAAAGAGCAACGCTACTTGAGTACATGTGAAAAAAGTGAGAAGTGGAAAGTAAGCTTATTCCATCTAACTTTCAATATCGAAAGAGTCTTTCCTCCAGGTGAAATGTAATGGAATGTGAATAATGTTCCCTCAGGGAATCTCAATACTCAGCTCCCCGGTTCTACTGAAAGACTATCTTGCATGTCATGTGAATCGGTAGAACTGATAGGAATTAATTGTTGCGCTCCCTGTTGACCGTGAAAATTCATCAGGTTGTGTCTTTTGCAATTGGAGGAAAAGTACATCATTTTTGTGAAACGATTAAGATGAGTAGGAAAACCGCCATTTTGTAACAAGTTTTTTTTCTTGCTGACAATTTACTTATTTTTCCTCCCATAAATGTGTATCAAAATTGTAAATGTGATTATTCAAGACAATCATGGGGTTATGCACGTGATAAGACCTGTGTGAATATCCAATTTAGTCTGTCGAATCAAAATGTAATCGGTTGTAGATGAAGTCATATACTTCTTCACCTGTCGTTGAGGTGGTATTTTTCCTCTGTGAGTAATTGTCCTTTTTAACATTGACACACTGATGTATAATTGGCTTATGACTTTAGTGAACTCTTTATTGTGACTCAGAAACCCCCCAAAAAGTCTCAGTAGAACAAGGTGAGAAACAAGATTTTAATGAAAACATTCCCATGCGTATCGTCGAAAGACATTAATACTAACTACCATAAAGGATTCCAAAATGCTCTTAGATCTCAAGTGCTTAATAAAAGATATTTAATTGTATTGGTGAGCTAAACATGTCTTCATGTATCTCAAATCCAACGTATTTACATAAAAGTAGATGAATGCATTTGAATATGTATACTTTTGATATTCATATGAATCCTCAGCACCATTTTACTCTTTTCTTCGTGGCCCGTGAATGCTATCTTATGAAGGCCTAAAAAACAAACAAACAATCGTATCAACTAACTTATAAGCAATGCGATAAACCATTGAAAAATTTATGAACAATAATAATAATAATAATAATAATAATAGAGCGCTTTAGATAAATCATTCTGTTATATTCTATTAAAATAGGGAAAATCACAAAACAATTATTTTGAAGCAATAAAAAAAATGCAATGCTAATTGTATGCAACTTTTTTGGTTTAACTTTGTTGTTGTCAGTGGCAACAGTGGCAAAGAACTATAGATGCATTAACTGTAGATATAGATAATCCATAGGTATAAATATTTTCTCGTTTTATATGTGACCGTGCACCTCAAAGCGAACATAAAGTCGCACACACTGATTTTGCGTGAGGACAGAAAATAAGTGAAATGGGTCAACCTACCCGAACTTGACTGTTTCATATTTTCTGAAAGAACGGGTCTTCTTTTACATAATGCTAAAATTTGGTATCATAAAATTGGCAGAAAAATGTGTTTTTTTAGCAGTTTATCTCGAACATTTTTGGTAGAATAGTGTGATTAGGTGTGTCTTTAGAATCCCTTTTTCATTTCTGAAAAACCTTGTCCACACTCTTCACTTTCAACTCTAATAACTTTTGAAATGATAGTGCTACTACTTTGAAAGTTGGCATTAATTATGGACAGAATGTGTTAATGAGGCATGCCTAATTTCACTTTAATTTGATAATCTCTTCATTGTTGTTACTCTGGTGGTTCACTTCCTGTTTTTTTTTTTGTCCCATTCATCGCACAGCCAGCACGGTTTGGTAAAGATTAAGCGCTTGAATAGACACTGTACTTCAGAGCCTCTTTTCCCAGTTCACACTTTTCCTGAGTTTGTGCTTTCTTTCCAATGTTTAGATAGGTTAGGAGAGTCCTTTTGGTTAGAGTTATACATCATTTTAAAGCTTAAAGTCTGTTCTTTCAGAATATGGTCTAAACTAAAAATTCATGTCTGGCGACTTTTTGTTTGTTTTGAAGTGCAGGGTCACATATGCTTTCATTTCTTGAACAATGATTAATAGCTAAGTCATGATTCACGTAAACCCAACCAAACCATCAAAATTCGGACAAAAATCAGGAAAAATCACAAAACAATTATTTTGAAGCAAAGAAAAAAAATGCAATGCTAATTGTATGCAACTTTTTTGGTTTAACTTTGTTGTTGTCAGTCTTAACTAAAAATTCATGTCTGGCGACTTTTTGTTTGTTTTGAAGTGCAGGGTCACATATGCTTTCATTTCTTGAACAATGATTAATAGCTAAGTCATGATTCACGTAAACCCAACCAAAACATCAAAATTCGGACAAAAATCAGGAAAAATCACAAAACAATTATTTTGAAGCAAAGAAAAAAATGCAATGCTAATTGTATGCAACTTTTTTGGTTTAACTTTGTTGTTGTCAGTGGCAAAGAAATATAGATGCATTAACTGTAGATATAGCATAGGTATAAATATTTTCTCGTTTTATACGCTTTGATTTCTTAAACAATGATTAATAGCTAACTCATGCTTCACGTAAACTTAACCAAAACTTAACCAAAAATTCGGTCAAACACTTCAATAAAGTCTAAGTATTATGTGACGTGAACTCATGATTTTATTAAAAAGATCAAAGTGCATAATAGCAAAACACACACATACTTCATATAAAGAAACATAGAGGCTCAGATAACGTAAGTACTTGTTGATAAACATCTAAGGATACACTTGACTTCAGCATGCACTGATATATTTAAAGGTACTGTTCACCATTGGGAGCAGTAACTTCAAAAAATGTTCGAGAGAGATATCACATTTGATGCATAATGTGTAGGTTAGTTGTATCACAAAACATCCTACTATGTAAATTTTTCCCAATAAAGCCTAAAACATGTGAATATTTTTCTATTTTTCTGAATAAACCATAACTGTATACGGTTTATTCTAGAAACAGTTTTATTGTAACAATTGTTAACCTTTAGCATGTTAACAACACATGACATGAAGTATACTGATTTATTTTTTTTTACATTAGTTGATTCTATCCAAGACTCACATTTCAGAACTATTTTGAAGCAATAAAGCTGGGTTTTTGTTTCAACTGCAAATAGTAAATAATGCCTTTAAATTCTACGTTTTAGCAATATAAAGTAGATATGCATTCGTTGATGTTGAAGAATGCAAATATTGTAGACATATGTGTAATATAAATGATATCGATAAACGCAATATAGTAACTGCAAAATACAGTGGTAATTGAAGCGCTAACGATTTTTGTGATGATCTAAGACACTTCATTGACAACTTACAAAACTTAAATGCAAGCCAAACACAATACTTCTCTGAAGTGACATGATATACATCTTTCACATTTTCATGGCCCAAATACTTTTTTTCTGCTATTTTAACTGCATCCAATCAAAGAACAAGATCCGTGGTTAAGACCTGCAAAATCTATGAAAAAACAAACCAACATACACACACACACACACACACACAAACACACACGCAAATACATCTATTGTGCATTTAGAAACTGTTGATTGGCCGGCGGGACGTTTTCTAAAGGGTGGGGTCCATTTCCGGGTTGCTTCAACTTACAAGCAAAAAAAAAAAAAAAAAAAAAAAGGGTCTGCAGTGAACAACTAACCTTATGGCGCTTACACTTCAAGATCTCTATTTCTATTTAGTGCCACTTATGTACTTCAGGGATAAGAAAAAAGAGTGGGGCCCAAAGTGATGACACCTTATGTATTCCTTTGTATGGTGCACAAAAAGTGTGGGGGCCCGAGCCCCCACGGCCCCACGGCCCCCACGGTTCCGCCGGCCATGCAAGCAATGACCTCAGTTGGCTGACAGATGACGGTCTGAATATACATAGCAAATTTACAATGCGAATGCAAAAGTTTGATACAGAAGAAAATTTAAATACGTTAGTCAGTGATTTAAGTGAAAGTATGGCAGGAGGGAGGTTTGGAAATTAAGTTAATTATTTTGAACGTTTTTGCTTTGATAACAATGAGGAAATTATGCAAAACAATCTAAATACTAACATACATTTATATTAGTCATTCGTCTTTCTCGTAAAATTGTAAATCTGTCCTCTGCAATGCAAAATGAAGGCTTAATGGCTAGATGTTTCCTTTAGACATCGACAATGTAAATGT
The DNA here is from genome assembly GCA_033980235.1 of Diadema setosum. Taxonomy (NCBI): domain Eukaryota; kingdom Metazoa; phylum Echinodermata; class Echinoidea; order Diadematoida; family Diadematidae; genus Diadema; species Diadema setosum. Next base: position 15,361,860 of record CM067074.1, read on the forward strand.
AAATGCACCTGTATTACTTGTCATTTTTTTCACTGAACAAAGCCGTTCTTCCCGATGTGCTACTGGTAGATTCGAACAATTCTCCTATCGCCTTGCGGAATTCAGGATTACGAACTGTATAAATGACAGGATTTGCGCAAGAATTACAGAAGGCAAGGACAGTTAGAGCCGAACCTATAGGGCTGTACAAATAGGACGTTGGCAGAACACGAAGGTTGTACAAAAGATATGCCGTCTGTGTTGGTGCCCATGAGATGAGGAAAACGACGACGACAAGAAACAGAATCTTGAGAACCCTCTTCCTAGCTAAGAGGTACTTAGTGGATGGGTTTGAGATGTTGCATTTTGAATCTTCTCCTATCCTCCGGCGGGATTGTTGATGGAGCACCAGTGCAGTGAGAGCCTGGGCTACAAGCATGATGAAAGCTGGTATGAGGAACTGAACGAGGTAAAGCATAATGCCTGTTATAATCTGGGCAAACTGTGAATGAAAAGTCTCAATGCACGTGTCACCCTTTGCTTCAGCCACAAAGAATAAGAAAATGTTTGCCAAAAATGCTAGAATCCATATCACGGCAACACCCTTGCCAACTCTCTGCCGTGTTACAAGACGCTTGAAATGAAGAGGGTGGGCAATCGCTATGTATCTCTCTATCGGTATCAAGGTCAGAATGAAGATGGAGGCATCCACTGAAATCCACATGAGCATTGAAGGGTAAAGTACCTTGCAGTAAGCATTACCTAACCACGTTCTTGGAATGCTGCGAGGCGTAGGCAGTGGGACCATGAACACCGACGTCAAGAAATCCGCAACGGCAAGAGCACCAATCAGTGCATCAGTTGACCGGCAAGTGCGGCGCCTTTGAAATAGCACCAGTATCACGATCAGGTTTCCCACTATTCCTAGAATGGACATTGCTAGTTGTGGAATCGTCACCCATGTCCATGTAACTGACTGCCACTTCCAAAGCACGAGGGGGACAGTAGATTCTTCGTCATTTTCCGCTATAGAATTCGGCGTACCTATCGCAATTGTGTTTTCTGTCAGATTTTCGCTATCAATTTTAAAGATATTAAAATCCTTTTGTTGAAATGTCGGAATTTGACCTCCTTTGTCGAGTTGTGGGATTATACCCATATATGAATAACTCTTTTCGAACTGAGGGGAAACTGGAACATTTTCGATGACCTCAATATCTGAATCGCTCTTAAAGCTGACAACTGATGTCCCCACTGTGTTTTGGGTAGAATATTGAACAGCCGTAGTTGTGTCCGGTTCTCCGTTCACTGTGAGATGGACCGTTCCAGATATGATCAGAATGATCCTCCGAATTGTCATCATCCTCATTTTTGTTCTTTTTCTGTAAAATATATGATATCGTAAAAGGATACGAGGAGTTCCTCGATTAATGTCACGTCAGACGATAATTAACGTGTATTTCTATAATACTCGGGTTCACTTTCAACTTTCAAAAACATGGTACAATCATACAAACAAAGGAAATTCGTCAAAATCCAAAACGAGACAACAATGGTCCTTTAGAAAGACACCTGTTTTTCATGAAGCAGTTGCTCAAAACTGCATGTGCATATGAAGTAGGCCAGTAAGCATACAGCCAATGTGTTCTTCCATGAAAACAGATAAAAGGTTAGACGGATTGACGGCCTTTGAAAGAGACTACACTTTACCGAGCATTTTGACAATGCAGATACGAGTCTTTCATGTGAAGTGTTGATGTGCCAAAATTAAAAAGAAATAGCATTGGTTATAAAACCGACTATAGAATTTCTGTTGGGGATACCATTTACAAAGTCATAAATTTCACCGACCCCCTTTTATGACATTCTGAAACGTTGTCTTAATTCTTGTCTCATGATTGTCTGCTATCATACTATTAGATACACCTCAAAGGGAGCGTATAGTTTTGGTTGAGATAATGAGAAAGCTCTTATGAATTATGAAATGCATGTAATTCCAAAAGACATTTAACGTTCCTTTGATGAAAACTGATTGTGAAATATCTGAGCTATTCAAAACAGAGAAATCCTAACAAAAGATGGGACCTACCTTTTATTAGGATCGCTTTGCTTTACCTTGCTTTTGGATGTCACAGCCATTCCAAAATGGATTTTCATTTAGTAAACTTTGAATTTCTCTTAAAATGGTATACTTTGTATCATTTCATAAGTGGTTTCATGGTATTTCTCAAAAAGTTAAGAGCCTATTCCTCATATCCAACAGTACTATACTATCCCTTTAAATTGAAATGAAAGAAAAATAGTAATAAGCTTTTTCCAATTCTTGTTCAAAATTGAATAAGCTTCCTAATTACCAACACCACAGCAAGGATGTAGACCTTTCTAGCAGAATATATTTATAGCGGATTCGCTACAGTTCCTCACTTTTAAAGGCATCATGCAATGTTTCTTTGTTTTTTTCCCCTTGAGGTATTCAAAATATTCAAAATGTTCCAGGAACATGTTATTGTAAGTGACGAAAAACAGTAACAATACGATCCTACAATCTAATAATACAAAATAAACGTGAGAAATGAAGAAAATGGCCTAAACTGTCAAATATGCAATACATTTCCTGTTCAGAGCGAGTATCCTATTACAGGCTTAAGCGACGTATCTACAATACCTTACCCGAAGCAGCTGAACTCCGTAAGCACAGACTAGTAGCAAGATCAGTAGATCATAGACATCAGCACTTCTTCGTTGAAATGATGATGACGACCTACATTTCATAAGGCTTATATAGTCGGCGCCAAATAATGCGCATGAGCAGAATATATGTTGAATTCAACCAATGATATCATAGGCCAAACACAGTTTTGCATGATAAACTTATACATACACACATACACATACACACAAACCACGTAAACATTAAAGCACTTTACGCAAGGACAAAATTATTCCTGCACCTTACCATCTGGTATACTTAGGACTATTAAATTAACGATCCCGTAATTTAGTATTGCCTCTGATTAGCAAAGCTGTCTGCATATAACGTAACATCAAAGCCAGACAAAGCACTGTAAAGAATACGTCGTAGGTACATCAGGCATGCCGCATGGAGCACTTCTTTTTATTTCAGTGAAATATTTGAACATGAACGCCATTCATTTCCTAAGAAATCGATATTATATCCTTTCATCTTTTATTTGAAATGCGATGGATCAATCAATAATGCATCAAATACAAAAAAAAAGGAACTACATCATCCAATGTGCTATTGTTTGCTATGATCGCCATTGCACTTTATTGTTAAGAGCAAATCTACTTGGGTACTTGAGTAGATGTGAAAAAGAGAGAAGAGTAAAGCAAGCTTATTCAAAGGAACTCTCAATAGCGAAAGAAAATTTTCCTTCTGAGTAGAACGTGAGAGAATGTGGAATTAATGTTAATTTGCGTTGCAAATATTCCCTCAAGGAATCTGAACATTAAGTTCCCTCGTTCTCCTGAAAGACTATCTGTGAATCGGTAGAAATTAAGGTTGAAAAAATCATGGAAAATAGTCTGTAATTCTAATATTGACCAGAATTGATATTCTCTTAATACTTGATCGGTATGTTACTCAAGTACAACAGTATGATTTGCGCAAACCGTGAAAAGGCAGCAGGTTGTGTCTTTTTCAACTGCAGGAAAATACATCATTTTTTTTTTGTAAGCACTTAAGATGAAAAAGAAAACCGGCATTATCTTCTTTTTTCTCCCATAAGGATAAATGGGTCATGAAAATTGAAATGTGCTAAATCAAGACAATTACAAAGTCATATACGTGATAAGACCTGTGTAATTACACGAATTCAGTCAGTCGAATGGAAATCTAATCGGCTTTCCCGAAGAGAGATTTTCTTGTCAAAACTCTCTTGAACATTCTGTGCTACATATGCCTTATTGACACATTTTAATTATGTGTTATATCAATTTGACTTGATTTGATTTGATTGATATGATTTATTGATTCCTGTATTACCATTGTGCATGAACATACATGTACATAACGTTGTTGGAGCCATACATATACATAGATATCAGTTGTTAACAAAATATTTTTTTCATCATTGCCTTTACACAATGTACAGCAGAAACGTATCAGCAATACAACCGTACAATGAATAACACAGTAGGGCTACAGCTTTAGCTAAGTACAGCTTAAGCGGGGCTTGATTTGCGTACAGCCCTCGTACATAATACACATATAAGAAATAGGAGGGAGAAATGACTTGCGTAGATATAGGAGAGTAGAAAGCAGAAAGGGAAGTAAGAGGTCTGTCTGCCTTTATTAAAGGGCTTACACAAAGTTAGTTCGCCTGGATCATTGATCAGTAAGGCATGACAAAATATTTCTAACCGAGGTAAAGGTGAACAGTTACAGTGTTCATGGTTAGTTACATGATTACATAATAGATGAAATGCGGCGATATTTCTACGAAGGAATTTCGTGTATTATACTTGGGTCTGTTAATGTTAGTTGTTATCTGTGGAAATTAATGCAAAATACACTCATACATTTATTAATACGTTTTTAACATTGATTCATGATTGGCTCAAGATTTTAAGTGAATTCTACTATTAAAGCATCTTGACTCAGACACTTCGATAAAGTCTCAGAAGAACATGATGTGAAGTAATGATTTTAAGAAGATATTCCAATGCGTAATACCAAAATACAACAATATTTAAACAAAGAATTCCCAAAGGCTCGTAGAATGCATGTACCTCATGATAAATATCTAATTGTGTTCGTGAGTTAATTGTGTCTTCGTGTATCTGAATTTCAACGTGTTTAGATATACATAAACACTTTGCATACATGCAGTACAATTGTATACAGCCTCAACACTCATTTTGTTTTTACTCGGTGGTCCATGACTTTAATTTATGGTGGCGGGGAAAAATCAAGAAATCAACGATAATAAAACCAGATCAACTGTTAAGTAATGCAATATAACTTTGAAATAAAAATGAATTACAATATTTTTTAAAATTTGCCGTGCATTATAGAGTGCATTAAATACACTGTTCAGTGAATATTAAGAAAGATGCATTACAAAATAATAAGACAAAACTTAGAAAAGATTGAATAAATGCAATGATGATTATGTCCAGATTGGCAGGCACGATAAAGGATCTAATATACTACAAACCGTGACTAAGGTTGAATTATAAAACAGATGAAATACTGAGCTTAGGCATACTAATAGATAGACAATCATGGTCATGACATTTAACCGTGAGAATGAATTTATTGGTAATTATTAGTAATTACTCGGAAGAATTAGCCCATAAAACACACCATGAAAAACTGATATCTGGTCATCATTGTCACAGCACGTGGCGAAAATGCATGCAGGTACTGATACGGTAATATATGTGACCGTGCACCTCAAAACGAACATAAAGTCGCACAAACTGATTTTGCGTGAGGACTGAAAATGAGTGAAATGGGTCAACCTACCCGAACTTGACTTTTTCATATTTTCTGAAAGAGCGGGTTTTCTTTTACATTATGCTAAAATTTGGTAAAATTTCATAAAACGGGCAGGAAAATGTGTTTTTTTAGCAGTTTATCTCGAACATTTTTGGTAGAATAGTGTGATTAGGTGTGTCTTTAGAATCCCTTTTTCATTTCTGAAAAACCTTGTCCACACTCTTCACTTTCAACTCTAATAACTTTTGAAATGATAGTGCTACTGCTTTGATTAATTATGGACAGAATGTGTTAATGAGGCATGCTCAATTTCAGTTTCATTGTTGTTACTCTGGTGTTTTTTTTTTTTTGTCCCATTCATCGCACAGCCAGCACGGTTTGGTAAAGACTAAGCGCTTGATTAGACACTGTACTTCAGAGCCTCTTTTCTAAGTTCACACTTTTCCTGAGTTTGTGCTTTCTTTCCAATATTTAGATAGCTTAGGAGAGTCCATTTGATTTGAGTTATACATCATTTTAAAGCGTAAAGTCTGCTCTTTCAGAATATGGTCTTAACTAAAAATGCATGTCTGGCGACCTTCTGTTTGTTTTGAGGTGCAAGGTCACATATTATATACAAATGATGCGCAGGACAGAGTGGACCTATTTCGTGGATCAGTGAGAATTGGATGTTCTTGTTTAACGTTGGAACAGTCTGAAACCCAATTGCTGCACTCGTGGGTTTAAACAGTTCCAAAGTTAAACTCGCGCATCCAATTCTCAGTGATCCACGAAGTAGGCCTGTGCCTCATTTTTGCTGTAAAGTGGGTTCGTAAATTCATGAAATACAACCATTTTCCCCATCATGCGTCCAGTACATTTACAACACTATACATGTACAAATCTTGAGCAATGCGTTCGGATTTTACCGGACGCATAGCTCAGTGTGGCTCAGTAAAAATCACTTCATGACAATCGAGCGTGCGATTTTCTATTGGTTTTGTGTTCCGTGGTCAAATGATATAATACCCTCCGATTATGATCAATTGATTAGCTCCTTATAACCGAAAAAAAATGAAAATTGTTGTTGCGTAATAGGTGCTCACAATTTGGGGGTAACCTATACACGTACACGTTACGAGTTCGACATACCACCAGTCGTACAGCTGAATATCTCAACAAAACCTCACATGGTCCACGAGTCCAACAACCATTACATCATAGTGCTTAATGTGGTATCAGTCTCGTGAACTTTTTTTTTTTTTTGCCTAGTGTCCAGCTCATGGGTTGTATGACTCGTTGGCTGTGTAATTCTTAGACATTCTTTTTCAATGTCGAGCTCGTGGCAATTACCTCAGTTCGTTAGCAGCGGTCGATGTGAAAATTTCAAGTTAATCTACAACTTTTCTTCCGATGTAGGTTTGATGTAAAAAAAAAAAAAAACAAACAAACAAACGGTTTTTAGATTGTAGATTGTTGAATCTGAACACAATGTATTTCCTATTATTTCTCACTGAACAAAGCTGCTCTTGTGCTAGTGGTTGATTTGAACAATTCTCCGATTGCTGCGCGGAATTTAGGATTGCGAATCGTGTAAATCACGGGATTTGCGCAAGAATTGCAGAAGGCCAGAACAACTGAGGCGGAATTTAAAGGGTTATACAAATAGGACGGTGGCAGAACATGAAGGTTGTACAAGAGATATCCCGTTTGTGTTGGTGTCCAAGAAATGAGAAAAACGGCGACAACAAGGAACAGCATCTTGAGGACACTTTTCCTTGCCACAAGATATTTAGCTGATGGGCTTGACTTATTGCTGTTTGAATCTTCTCCCAGTCTCAGGCGGGACTGTCTATGGAGCACTATTGCGGTGAAAAGTTGGGCTAAAAGCATGATTAAAGCCGGTATAAGAAACTTAGCGAAGAAAAGCACACAGCCTGAGATAATCTGCGAAAACCGTGACTGAAATGCCTCAGTGCACTTGTCATCTTTCGCACTAGCAACAAATAGTAAGAAAACGTTTGCCAAGAATGCAATCATCCATGTCCCTGCAACAACTTTGCCAACTCTCTTCTGCGTTACAACACGTTTGAAATGAAGAGGGTGGGCAATCGCAATGTATCTCTCCAATGGAATCAAAGTCAGAGTGAGTATGGAGGCATCCACTGAAACCCACATTAACATGGACGTGTAAACTACCTTGCAGTAGACATCCCCTAACCATGTGTCAGGAACCCTGAGTGGCGTAGGCAGCGGAACCATGAACACTGACGTCAAGAAATCCGCAACGGCCAGAGCACCGATCAGTGCATCAGTTGACCGGCAAGTGTGGCGCCTTTGGAATAACACCAGGATCACTGTCAGGTTTCCTACTATTCCGAGAATAGACATTGCCAGTTGTGGAATCGTCACCCATGTCCATGTAACTGACTGCCACTTCCATTGCGGTTGGAGGACGGTTGGCGCTGTAAAATTAGGCATTCTCATCTCTACAGTCTCTGTATAGATTCCAGTAGATGACTTGATTTGAACGCCTTTGTCGTGGTGTAAGCTTGTGTCGATACGCAAATGACTGTTTCCGAATTGAGTAGAAGCTGGAAAATTATCTACAGGTTGTGTATATGTTGTCAAATTGCTGTCGAAGGCTTCAGTGGCTGAATTACTTTTAAAGTTCACAACTGATGCCCTCACATTTTTGGGGGTTGAATATCGAACAGCTGTAGAGTTGACCGGCTGTGCTGAGACTATAACACGGACTGTTATAGATATGACAAGGAGTGCGATCGTCCGAGTTCCTGATGTCTTCATGTTTCTTCCTGTTTCCGTGTAAAAGCAACAACAAAAAACATATACTCTTGTAAAATGGATATGAAGAGTATTCCTCACGTCGCCTGTCGTAATATCAGAGAATTATCAAAGCGCAGTAAAATCAGATGTTCAATTGCCTTTAAACGCTTTGTACACGTTGTAAAATCCTATACACAGATGACATTTCATCAAAGTAAAAAACGAAACGCCATAGAACCCTTCATTGGCAATGGTTCTTAAGACACAGTGACTTTTCTTCAAAACTTTTATAAAGCAATTTAGATGATATTATTATCGTGTGAATGCTAACAATTCTTCTTTTGACCAGTGGATCACTAAGAAATTTGTTTTCTTGACATGAAAATGTCTTAATGTCATGACAGATATCTCAAAAAGGCTTTCACACAAGTTTCTGTATTTCATTACAAACACTTGTAAATCACAAAACCTCGCTTATTCTTTGTAATTTGAAAGTGAAATGGAATTAAAACAGTAACAAACTTTTGCCAACGTTTATCAGTCTATATGTTATAACCTAAATCGATTAACTAAACTACAATATTGCAACAGGACACATGACATACATGAAGAATTGATATGTTTGTTTCTTCGTTCAAAATTGTCAGGAGTTATTGCTTTTATTTCTTGGGGTATCAAGTTATAAAAAAAGAACAACCAACTGGTATGGTAAATAAATAATAACAATACTATTTATATATGATCTAATAATAATAATACGCAAACAGTAAGCATATTTGTCTTCAGAAGGCCTGAACTATGTACTGTAATCAAGATACAAGTATATTCAATTTCGGTTTTATTCATAGACGGCAATCTATATTGCAGGTTTGAGCAATAGCCAACCTTACCTACCTGAAGCAGCTGAACTCCAGAGCACAGATTAGCAATACCAGCAGTTCATGTGCATCCGCACTTCGCGAAAACGATGTATTCGAGCTGCATGTCTACAGTGCTTAAATAGTCGGCGACATACCATGCGCATGAGCAGATTAAGGGTTGAATTCAGCCAGTTCTGTCATGCTCTAAACAAAATAAGACATAAACACCCTTATACATACATAATGAGTATTTTCGCCAGCACACACACACACACACACACACATACACACATACCCACATACGCAAACATGCGCAAACATCGTCACGATCGCAAACAAGAACATCATTCATGCTCCATCGTGTTGTAAAGATTCGGACACAAATCAAGAATCCAGCAAATTTTCATTGCCTCTGATCATCAAATTATGATAACGTACAAGCCAAGCCAGACAAAACACTCACAAGATCACATGTGGGAACATCAGGCATGCCACGTGATGATGATGTTGGTTTTTTTTTAATGAGTTAGACATCTACATTGACATTTGATCACTTTAGAGGTCTTTTACAGGTATATACTCTGTCTCTTTTTTTCTTTCTTTTTGAAATTGGATAGAAGAATTACGTGTAAGAGACAACAGAAAATAAAGATATTTACAATAGTTGTCGGAAACAGAAATATAACGATGAAATCTATGTTAAAGTTGATACGTGTGGCAACGGGTTTCAAATACCACCTACTGGAATCATTTGAATAAGTTTAGTTGAATAAGTGTGACATACCAAATGGTGAACTATGAAATCGAATATTTGCCATGACACCATAAACAAATGCAATGATTATATTCAACATCATTGTATAGCTGCTTCTGTTTTACATATATAAATTTTCGTCTTGAAAATAAATAATTTTGGCGACTTTGACAATGAAATACGCCGAGATAGTCCGTGAGGACAAGCAGTAATCAGCCATAGTCGTGGCATCTGGTTGAAATGCATGCATTTACTGAATCGCTAGTTTTTCTTGCACTATATACAAAGCTCTTGCTTCTGAATCGCTATTTACTTACTTCTTGAAACAATATACAAGGTCGCAAGAGTCATAGGTAGCTCGTTCGGGCAGCCAAAACATATCATTCCTTCGATAATAGTGGCCCAATATTTCTTTCTGCTACCCCTCCTTATACCCCTACCTCCTTGGTGACCACCGGCTTATGTTGAGCCTTTTATATGTGTATACAATTCTATACAACTAATACATTAATTATAATAAGTTAACAAAAATCAAATCTGAAATTTGTATTTTTAAAAAATCCATGCAATTGCTATACGCAGATAGTTGAAGTGGTTTCCAAAATGATCAAAGAATGTAAACTCACGTAACCTTTTCCCCCGCAAATCATTACCAACGTGTCTCCTTGTGACTAAAGTTTAAAATTTTCCAAATGAAAACCTGTAAATATCTATAAAAATAATCTATAAATCTGAAATATTGCAAATACAAATAATACGTAATGTGATTTTCATTGTGAATGGTCTGGCTTTTAGAAGCCTGCATGTTATTGCTCTTTTTTCATCAGCTGTAATGATCTTTCACTTTTTATTTTTTCTTAGCTTATTATAGATGGTTTGGTAAATGAGTTTAGCTTCAAGTTCTGTTTGAATTTTAGTATAATATATAAAACCTATAAAATGGTTATTGAGATTTATGTGGTATAATAATTGTAAATGCAGAATTGTGAAGGTGTGTACAATTTTTCGGGTGGACTAAGACACCAGAATTGTCAATCAAAATTTTAATGCAAGCACAATGCAATGTTTTTGAACATGACATAATATACATCTTTCAAATTTTCATGGCATACTATTCTATCATTTTGACCTGCATCCGGGTCAAACAATTAAGAGAAAGCGCTTTGACATTTTTACCTCATTCATAGTGAAACATGTACGTCGGTCTTCATGATTATAATGTTAAAATCTGCTAAATGTAGTTTTTAAAAAGCCACAGAATAAGTATCATATTATACTCTCTAATACGAAACTTTTAATGGGAGCAGTTACTTTAGCTACCAAAGAGAAGATAGTATGAATTTCTAAGGTGTAATTACACATCTTTATGTCTTCAGATTCTACAAGCTTAATGTAAAAAAAAAAAAAAAGATCTTAGACATGGACATTGCAAATTGCCGATTCCGTATGATTTGTTACTTTTTCGCTGAACAAAGCTGTTCTTCCCGATGTGCTAGTGGTTGATTTGAAGAATTCGCCTATCGCCTTGCGGAATTCAGGATTCCGAATTGCGTAAATTACAGGATTTGCGCAAGAATTACAGAAGGCTAAGACAATAAAGGCCGAATTTAGAGGACTGTACAAGTAGGACTTTGGCAAGACACGAAGGTTGTACAAGAAGTATGCCGTCTGTGTTGGTGTCCACGAGATGAGAAAAACTGCGATAACGAGAAACAGAATCTTGAGAACTCTTTTTCTTGCCACAAGGTACTTAGCTGATGGGTTTGACTTATGGTGGTGTGAATCTTCTCCTAGCTTCCGGCGGGATTGCCGATGAAGCACTCGTGCGGTTAGGGCCTGGGCTACAAGCATGATGCCAGCCGGTGTAAGAAACTTAGCGAAGAAAAGCATAGAGCCTGACATAATCTGCGAAAGCCGTGACTGAAATGCCTCACTGCACTTGTCGCCTTTTGCCCCAGCCACAAATAATAAGAAGACGTTTGTCATGAATGCGAACATCCATGTTAAGGCAACAACTTTGCCAACCCTTTGCCGTGTTACAAGACGCTTGAAATGAAGAGGGTGGGCAATTGCAATGTATCTCTCTATTGGAATCAAGGTCAGAGTAAAAATGGAGGCATCCACTGAAACCCACATTAACATTGATGTGTATACTACCTTGCAGTAGACATCCCCTAACCATGTTCCAGGAACCTTGAGGGACCTAGGTAGCGGAATCATGAAGACTGAGGTGAAGAAATCCGCAACGGCCAGGGCACCGATCAGTGCATCAGTCGACCGACAAGTGTGGCGCCTTTGGAATAACACCATGATCACGATCAGGTTTCCCACTATACCCAGCATGGACATTGCTAGTTGTGGAATCGTTACCCATGTCCACGTAACTGTCTGAAACATCCAAAGAGGTTGGGAGACTAAAGGCTCTTCATCATATTGCGTGATAGAATCCGGCGTGCCGATGTCAAATGAATCTGTATTTACCTTTCTCAGATTTTCATAGTTAGTTTTATACACAATGAAATCCATACGTGGAAATGTCTTGATTTCACCGCTTTCGTCGTAGTACGGGGTTGTTTCAATTTGTGAGTAGCTCTTTTGAAACTCAGTAGAATATGAAGCATTGTCTAGAGGTTGGGCATGTGGCGTCAAACGGCCTTCGATGTCCTTAATGTCTGACTGACTTTTAGAGTTGACAACAGGTGCCCTCGTAGTATTTGGGGTAGAACATTTAACGGGTGTAGTGTTGGTCGGCGGTGCTGATTCTGCAAAATGGACCGTTCCAGTTATAATAAGGAAAAAGATCTCCTGAGTTGTCAGTATCCTCATTTTTCTCCTTCTTTTTCTGTAAAGAACAGAATATTGTGAGAAACATAAGAAAAGTTGACTTGACTGTTATGATATCAGAGGATCAATAACGTGACAAAAGTTTCATCAAAATCGAAACAAGACAGTAATATTCAAATTCGTGAAATTCTTCCGTCGAGATGTTTTCATTGCAACTGATTGACAAACAACAAATTGCCCTACATCGATGTAAATAAGGACTGAATTGATCAGTGTTTTAGTAGCAGTCATGATAACAAATCATGGGCGTACATACTCCAGCAAGATTCGAACCTACGACCTTCTGATCTCCAGACAGGCGTCATCTCTACTATATAGACCACCGAGCTTCCGCCTGACAGCAGGTGTTGGTTCTAATCCTTATACAATGTAGTATGCAGCGGGTACTGCGTAATATGTATGTATGTCGAGTATGTACGCCCATGACTTTTTTTATCATGGCTACTACTAAAACACTGATCAATCTAGTGCTTATTTACGTCGATGTAGGGCAATTTGTCAATCAGTTGCAAAGACAGGAATAGGCTTTAAAAACATTCCTGTGTTAACTGTTTAAAAAGATAATGACGTTGCCAGAAACTACATATGCGAATAATGTGATATTTTTCATGATAACGCCTGTAAGAATGTTTCCACTGAAGAGACGACAACCGAATTTTCTTGTTTAAAGTTAACTCATAATTAAAGGTAGACTGACAACTTTCGCCCTTATTTGTTTCTTTGCGGTAGAAACTGATTGACTGCATAATAGCTGTGACACAGGGATTTTGTTTTCATAAATATTTGCTTACGAACAAGTAGGGAAGTTTCTAGGGTCATATATGCACTTTATCCACCAATATTTGTCCACCGAGGTTACGACCAATATAACTCTACAACGGAAACTTCAAATGTCATTCCTTTCTTAATTTCACCTCCGATTTTCAAGAAGCTTCGCATAATTTCATATGTCTTGTTCACTGATGTTCGATTGGACTGGGTAACATTGGGTGTTATGTAACTGCATGTGTATAGCTAACAAAAACAATGCCCTTCATTAATAGCTATAGATAAACTCATTCTTACAATGCTAGTCTTTGTCAAATGCCTCTTATAAAGCTGTTTTTAGCGCAAAAGAATTAGCGAGTAGAGGGTCTTTACGATTCAATTCAACGCATCAGTGAGAAGAGTCAAGGGGAAGCGAGGGGCCTTTGGAGATCATTCTGAACATTTACGTCTTTCATTGCGGGATTTGTCTATCAGCTATAGGTATAGCTTGTACGGAAAACACTGTTAACAATACATACATGTTCTTGAATGTAAGCACTGGCAGCTTATTCATTGCTTAAAGTGACTAGTTTAACTAGTCACTGGCTGAGTTATTCAGTAGGGGTCGTGCGCTGACTCGTATGTCTTCGTCTCTCTAGCTTTTCTTTCACAACTGTCGGAGCTAACAACAGCTTTACGGCCTTTGATAAAGGTAGGGCATTTTAACGTGTCAAAATACCGGGTCTTTTATGAGACTCTTGATGAGTCGATACTATTAAAAGACAAGATATCGGTTATGACTACACCTAGTCCGTTGGGGATTTCAATTTTCAATGGTATTTATTTTGCTTCTTATAATGCCGGTCATGTGATTGAGAAAAAAAAAATGTTTACTCGCATACATTTAGATTCTTCCTAAAATTGAAATAAAAATAAAATGATAGTAAATATCGCCACCGATATATTAAGTGCTACAAGCTACCTTCACTAACGACACTATAAACGAGGTTGTAGAAAGTTATAGCAAAATTCGTGATATCCGATTTGATTAATTCTTTATTTTAAGGCATTATGATTAGTCTCATTTTTAATGCAATTTTGTACATTAATATTAAATAATAATTCACCACAATGTTCAGTTTCTCTTTACTGTACGGTAATCTGTTGCAGTATAGGCAAATTAACTAGCAAACCTTACCCAAAGCAGCTGATCTTCTGAGCACAGACTAGCAATATCTGCAGTTCACGTGAATCCGCACTTCGTTGAAATGATGTATTCGTACACCATGTCTTCAGTCTTTATATTCGGCGTCAGATTGTGCGCATGAGCAGAGTATGTGTTGAATTGAGCCAATGATATCATTGTATACGCAAAACGTGGTTAGACGTTATCCTTTGACATGCACACATCATGAGCACGACATAGCAGCGCGCAAAATAAATGATTCATTATAGTATTGAATTTATGTTGTGAAGCAATACTTAGCAAAGTTGAATTGTTTGGGTATGTTTCATTACCAAAAACACATTTTTTGTTTGTTTTTTCTGAGTTTCCTGAGATAAAAGAGGTTCAAAAAATTACATATGTGCTTTGAATGAGACATTTCTTTCTTAAATTAGTGATTTTGCAAATAACTCGTGGTCGTACGTTGAAATGTCGTTTTTAGTTCAATAATACTATGATATTCCAGCATAAAAGTGGAATACAATTAGATTAGAGTCAGTATCAAGCAGTTGTGTAGATATCAAGGGCATGTTCAGATATATATACACACATATATATATATACCGCGTAGATGTTTTATACACATTATACATTATATCATGTAAGCTTGAAACGTAGGTCGATCATATCTGATAACGACTTTTGTGAGAAGGATATATTCCTTCCGTGGGAATTCCATGAAAATTAATTGTAAAGCCCAAAAACGTTAGGGATTACTGCAAAGACGAAAGTGATTGATCAGTATGTTTGCTTTCAATGATTCACGAGAGTTAGCCTTTCGGTAATTAGCGAAATTGTCTTATCCACGTGTGACTCAAAATTCAAAGATGATTCGAAGGATTTGAGCTTGATTCAAACAAATGAGATATGTAGATAACTTAAGGTTCATTACTACTGGTTTCTTCTTTGTAATGTTAGGAAATGATGGATGTCTAATTGTCAGCAAAATGTGTAACATTGAGAAGTGGGGGAAAACTTAATATCACTCATGCAAACATTGACTGATAAATGCTCACATCTTGAGGTACCCCCTACCCGCATGTAATGTCGAATTCCAAGACCCCCGAAACTGAATAGTCAAGTATTGCCAACAGTTTTACAAATAATTTGTAAGCCAAAACAGGGCTTGACCCCGTTCTTGGTACATGTTAAGTTGATGAATTAACATTACCAGGTCCATTGTGCCGTTGTGTCAAATGCTTTTGATAAGTCCATGTATATGATATGCACATCCATTTTTGTATCTATATCTATATCTATATCTATATCTATATCTATATCTATATATCTGTATCTATGTATAGAGAGAGTGATATAGATATATTTGAATATACTGGTCCCGGTTTACGGAGATATTGCGTACATAAGCATATCAGTTGAAAACCTTTAGACGACACAAATCTTCTCCCTTTATATGTCGTTTTCTCCTTAATATAATATCATGAGTATACAATTTCTCCCGAAAGCTCGATCCATTATAGTTTTTACATCAGTGTTCTATATAAATCGTTGTATTTTTTAAGTTAACACTATAAACAATCGTTTTTTTAAAGGTTTTGAACACCATCAATAATGTCGCTATCACTGGGGGGGGGGGCAACTCTCTTTCGCAAAAGTTATCGTAAGGCCTAAATGATTGGTAACATTCCTGTTGTACCTAGATCTACACTAGATATTGAACTCGGATGAACATTTACAAAATGATTTTAGAAAAAGGTGTCAGCAATCGCGGCAGGATCTGTAATCTGATGGTTGTCAATGATGGTGTTGGTAGTTTCTATACATGTCTTTGTCAATGGATGGGAAAGAATGAGAAAGAATCTCTCTTGTGCACTATATTGGTTGAATGATGTCATTGCCTGCAATCTTATCATCTTTCTCATTTGAAGCGTTTTCTGTAAATCTTATATTGTATAACTTTTGATTACTTTGATTTTGATTGCTCGCTTACATAACTTACTAAGGTTGATTTCGAATAAATAATGATTTTGAATAGACGTTTTCCGGAAGACATTTAACTTTAAATAATGGAATAGTCGACAGATAAATTTTCCATACTCAATGTATGCATTATTTTCATGAAATACGTCAGTATGTTCGTCAATCGATAAATCCAGTCATTTTTAATCAATGCATTGAGGAAGCTAAACAATAGAATCGAAATTCTGCATTGCATCCCCCGTACAGTTAGTTATGACTTACGCTTGCTGTATTTCGACCAGACGGCAGCGTGGGAAGCACGAAGCTGAAGTGGTAACGCTATGCGTTCTTCGTAATTGCTGAAACGTCACACACAGCCAACTGTGACTGTAGTCTATGCAATACAGCTACTCACCACAACAATAAAAAATAAACAAGCAAACAAAAAGGCACTACACTGTATTATATGTAACAGTGTAATGCCAACTCCCCAAACCAATATCCAGCCACGTTCCACACTATCCCAACAGCCCGCCAATTCCGAATACACTACTCACCACACACACAACCAACCACATGACCTACCATCACATCATACACCAGAGCCACGCACAATAATATTACTCACCATTCGTCACGATGTCACACTACAATGGTCATAAATTAAAACTAGTTTTCTCTCTGTATATCTATGTAAACCGGTTTATGTAGAATTTCACGGATTTCAGTATTTCCGTTCGTGCTTTGATAGTTATGATTCCATCTGTATCCATTTCAGCATAATTCAGGATGTTTCTGTATCGTCATTTCAAGGGATTGTTTAGTTTTGGCAAAGACCTAACTACAGGATTGTAATATTTTTGTTGAGACAATGAAAACTCTACTAAACATCTTATGAAATGTGAAAGCGCATGTAATTCCAAAGAAATTTTGTTTGGAAATGCCTGAGACATCCAAAACAGAGCAACCATAATAAGAGGGGGTTTATTACCATCGTTTTGTATTACTTCGTCTTTTGATGTCTCAGCCATTCAAAACCGATTTTCATCAAATAAATTTTGAACTCTTCTCAGAGTGGCATGCTCTGTATACCATACGTTTTCCTTGCCAATTTTTGCACTTCTGCCAGTCCAATTCCTTATTCCTGCATTCAATTTAGCAAAATTTAGGGTAGATGATATTTCAATTTTATGATCTATTTATTGAAATTCATTCTGGAGCATTTAAATTACCATTAAGCTCATTCTAATTAACACTTTTTCAAGTTAAATTTGTAAAACAAGTAACGTTTCGTTAATCGTTCATGGCGATTTAGAATGACATGATCACGTGATCACCTATATGCTACGCTCGTTCATTCGAATTCGTTTTGGACATCCAATTTAACATCTGTTGCACTCAATTTGGCAGACATGTTTATGTTTTGGCGTTTTCTTTATTTTATATAACACAATTATTGTTTTTGTAAGCATCATGATATACTTCATATTTTCGTATTTATTTTGAAGATGTTGGCGGCAGCTTTTTTATTTCAATGTGCTTATTGAGATTCCTAGTCCGAAGATAGTGCATGTGGCCACAACTTACCTGGCCGTTGAGCGCTTTATACTCCGAGTGTGTCGGCCAGTTCTAGGAAGTCAAGGTTATAATCATCGAAATGTTCCTATAATTCTTTCTCTGTCTGAAATATACGTCTGTATCTAACTTGTGCGTTCATGACTGTAAGAAGATGAAGTTAATCTGTAGTATTGGTACATGTAGGCCTATATGAAAGAAAAGGGGAGTCACAGAACAAGAAACTCGAGTCATATTGGGTCATAAAGTGATACTTTTACTGCTTAACAGTATGTGGAAGAAACAAAAAAGTCACGTTGAAATGCATATATTTGAATGTCCTCACCTATTCAAAAAAGAAATAACATGACATTAATTTGACTGCTCATTTGCGAAATTGAATGACTCAAGTACCCTTTTCGGGGAGTGGTGGCGAATTTGAATAAACGTAGACTACCAGCCTATTTGAATGCCCTTTTTACAAATTTGAAAGCCACATGTGCACATTTCATAAATCGAAATGCTAAATTGAACGTACGAAGTGGAATTTTGAATGAAAGACTATTCGATAACGAGGTGTTTTTGCTAAATTGAATGAACCTTCTATCAAATGGACTAACAAAAGTGCGAAATTGGCAGGGAAAACCTACATTCCATGAATAGTTTCTCGGTGTCTCGCAAAAAGTTAAAAGCCCAATCCTGATCACCACCAATACTTTACCATCCCTTTAATGTTCGATTCTGACATATTGTGATTGTGCTTGTAGCAAAACCCATACAGTCACGACTATAAATGCTGAGAGGCCCAAAACTTGGTGCATTAGGTGCGGTATAGCAACGTCACTGGCTATTATGGCTCTATTTCAAGCACTTATTATACAGACGGCACCCAAAAGTTAAAAGCCCTATCCTCATCACCATGAATACTTTACCATCCCTTTAATATTCGATTCTGACATATTGTGATTGTGCTTGTAGCAAAACCCATAGAGCCACGACTATAAAGGCTGACAGGCCCAAACCTTGGTGCATTGAGTACGGTATAACAACGCCACTGGCTATTATGGCTCTTATCTCAAGCATTTATTATACAGACGGCACACAATGTTGACAGAGATTTTCAGAAGACCTCAGACTCACATAATTATATCTATACACTGACAACAGAGTAGATGTGTCACTAATGTGTTTGCATTGACAAGTTTAATGAGCATTGGGGCTTATGGCCTTCGCTAGATCTATAGCAACGACAATGATAACGTTCATAATTTAAAGACTCTACGTTTCATAGTAGTTTAACTATATGCAGATACAGAGTTAGGGCACGTAAGATACAAAGTAATACACGGCGTATAAACTCAGTCGTGGAGAATAATTATTATGACAGTGCATGCCTTCGTTTATGGTTATATATCAGCAATTTAGCTGCGTGAAATTTAAGCTACAAAAAAAAAACATACAAAGAAAGCTCCCTGTTTTAGTCTGCTCTTACTCCTATAGTGTTCAAGAACATATCCATCATATTACGAAGTTCAAACGCTTTTTAGTAGACGATATTTATATATTTCAAATGACCAATTTTTGTTTGAATCATTGACACAACATCTCCCTTTAACTTTTCAAAACGGATTCCTATATACATTGTAGCATCAGTGTCCATAACAACGTCAATTTTCAGATAACCTCTTGAACAATCCCATACTAGTCTGATAAGTCATACACAAAATACCAATAGATACAATGTTCATGATATGGCAATTATTACCCGAATATAATACAGAAGCCGTGTCTTCCGTGTTTTTCTATCAAGGTCATTATGAAGAGACATTTGCAGCTGTAATACAACCAAGAATCATTGATTTGAATGTCTAGACCAACTTTTGCTTTATGTTCTGTATTTTCTTCTTACACCAAACAAAATACTCAAAATTTTCAGATCTGCACGCTGCATCAGTACACATTGCATTAATTATGAGCAGTAATGCAATTTCTGAAGTCTCCATTCCCATACATAGGTTACTATCGCCTCAAGCAATTACTTGTTATTCTCGCTGCCATTAACCGACATGATATTTCTTTTGTATTTTTTTGTATTGCACCTATATTACCAAATGAGGTTTTCATCAATCATAGCTATGTCCAATGAATGTCCAATGTCCAATGAATTTATTTATTCATTTTGGCATTTACGGCAATAGTTCTGCTAACATTATTTCGAAGTTAATGCAAAAAAAAATGTACAACCAAACAACGAAAATGGATGCATAATTTCTTGCGATGTGATATTAAAATTCAAAGTCGAAAGAAACGTCTTAAACATCGACATCGTAAATGGTCAAATCTGTATTACCTGTTACTTTTTCGCTGAACAAAGCCGTTTTTCCCGATGTGCTGGTGGTTGATTTGAACAATTCTCCTATCGCCTTACGGAATTCAGGATTCCGAATCGTGTAAATGACAGGATTTGCGCAGGAATTACAGAAGGCTAGGACATTTAGTGCATAATAAAGATCCGTGTCCACATAGGACGCTGGCAAAACACGAAAGTTAAACAAAAGATATCCCGTCTGTGTTGGTGTCCACGAGATGAAGAAAACGACAACAACAAGGAAGAGAATCTTGAGAACCCTTTTTTTAGCCACGAGATATTTAGCTGACGGGTTTGAGTTGTTGCATTTTGAATTTTCTCCTAGCCTTTGTCGGGATTGTTGATGGAGTGCCAGTGCGGTGAGAGCCTGTGCTACAAGCATGATGAAAGCCGGTATGAGGAACTGAACGAGGAAAAGCATACAGCCTGTCATAACCTGGGCAAGCTGTGACTGAAATGTCTCAGTGCACATATCGCCCTTGGCACTAGCCACAAAGAATAAGAAAAAGTTTGCCATGAACGCAATCATCCATGTCACGGCAACAACTTTTCCAACTCTCTGTCGTGTTACAAGACGCTTAAAATGAAGAGGATGGGCAATCGCAATGTATCTTTCTATTGGAATCAAGGTCAGAATGAAGATGGAGGCATCCACTGAAACCCATATGAGCATGGATGTGTAAATTACCTTGCAGTAGACATTCCCAAGCCATGTTTCAGGAACCCTAAGCGGCGTAGGCAGTGGGACCATGAACACTGACGTGAAGAAATCCGCAACGGCCAAAGCACCGATCAGTACATCGGTTGACCGGCAAGTATGGCGCCTTTGGAATACTACTAAGATCACGATCAAATTTCCTACTATTCCCAGCATGGACATTGTTAGTTGCGGAATAGTCACCCATGTCCATGTAACTGACTGAAACTTCCAAAGCGATTGGGGGAGGACAGATTCTTCTTCATTATGAGCGATGAAATTCGACGTACCAATCTCTGTGGTCTCTGTATAGATTTCTGTCATATTTTCACTGCTGATCATAACCATTTTGTGAAAACGATTTGATTGGAATGCTCTTATCGTGATGTGATGTCGTTTTGGTTTGTAAATGACTCCTCTCGAACTGAGTGGAAAGGAAATGAGGAGAAACTGGATAATTTGCCGAAGTTGGTATATGTGTCGTCAAAATGTCGATTGCCTCAACGTCTAAATAACGTTTTAAGTTGACAAATTATTCCCCCCAAAAAAGCTGTTGTGCTGTGACTGTAAGATGGGCATTTCTAGATGTAATCAGGTGAACGATCGTCCAAGTAGGAAGTTTCCTCACTTCTGTTCTTCTTTTTCCTGTAAATCACAAGATATCGTAAACTGAATACGATGAGTTCAATCATATGACACGTTATGATATCGGAGGATCAAACCTAAAGCCCAAATATAAATATGGATTCAGTGAAAAAACATACAAAACGGTAATATCGATACAACACATCACTCATACTTCGAGGAAAATTTCGCTCGATTGTAAGGAGACTGCTCCACTTCATGACGTTTTTATGGACAATATACTAATACAGAAAATATCAATTAAAACTCAACAAATTGTCGCTTATCAAGCATAATAAAATGGCAATTGACTTTGCTCCTTCACAAAGAATTAACAAGTCATTGTAATATGTAATCATTAGAAAAATGCAATTTTGAAGAGTTGCCCCTTCATTTTCTTTCTATCATTGTCCAAAATGACGTCACGAACTGTAGTAGTCTCGTATCCCTTTTGATCGATTGTCCAGTTTTCCTCATGCTAATTTTCATTAATGTGTTCTACTGATGTCGTTGCTTTTCACTCAATCCTCGTGTATTATTCGAGCTAGGGGTTCCTTTACAATCCATTCAGTGTTCGCTTTAAGTTTGAAAACATTGTGGTATCTTACAGACCGATAAAGTATCAAAATAAAAAAATGGATAAAATCATATTCTAGAATGACATTTGATTTTTGAAGCAGTAAGTTTTCTTAGGTGAAAAAAAAATGATTAATGATAACTATTCTGAACTTTTGTTGGTAAAACGTTATTTGTTTACATGTCTTTTGTATCAACCAGCGGAAAAGCTGAGAGGTCATGGTATACACTCAAATATATTTGGAAAGCTATTTTTGGAGCAATATTATTCTCCCATGTTAATTTACCTACTTAAAAAGCACCATGAGCATAAAATTTTACATTTCTTATGGAACCAAAAAAACATTTAAAAAAATATTCCATATATATAAATATATTTATGTAAGAAACGAGATGCAGTAACAAGAATACAGATTTGCCTTGCTGTAGTATTCTAAAGGAAATTGTTATTTCAAAGAAATAAAACATAGGCTAAAAAAAACATGAAAAATCATATGTAGCTTTCGCTTAGGACCGTTATTCTACACCAACCTTAAGCAAATCAACTATAGCAAAACTTACCGAAGGCAGTTGAACTCCCAAGCACCGAATGGTAACAATATCAATAGGTGAGGAACATCCGCACTTCCGTAAAATGATGTATTCGAGCTGAATGTCTTTATGATTATATAGTCGGCGTCAAATAACGCGCATGAGCAGACTATGGGCTCAATTCAGCCAATAATACCAAACGCAAAGCATAATTTGACATATTGCTCTTAAATAGAGACACACACACACACAAACAAACAAACACACACACCACGCAAACATTCCTGTAGCGCACGCACGAACAAGCTCACTCGTGCACCATGGCACTGATACGCTGCGGACTATCTAAAATGAACACTCCAGTAGTTTAAAGTGGCTTTTGCGTTTTTGCGTTTATGTGCATGATAGTGTTCAAGAAAAGTCATTCAATACTCACAAGAAGACATCACGAGGTACACCAGGAATAACACTTGATGCTGGTTGTGTGTGTGTGTGTGTGTGTGTGTGTGTGCGTGTGTTTGTGTGTGTGTGAGTAAGTTACATGTTTGTAAATGAGCCTCATTCAATTCGGAAAGGTATTCATATTTTTTCTTTGTGCCTTGTTGTAGTCCTATCTGAATTCCAGTGGATGAAATTACAGTACATTAAATATGAAAACAAGTGATCCAATATCTAATGTACTGATGTCAATAAGCCTAACAAAATAAAGCCTACTTGAGTGGCTGTCAAAAAGCGAAATGTCACTTTAAAAAAAAGATATTTGTCACACCTTTCAATAGTGAAAGCAGTAACCCCCTCCGACATCATTGCCCGAGTGGAAATTTGACGGGAGTAGAGATTGTGATATCAATGTTTACTTGACGTGGCACACATTACTCAAACTAATCCTATCATCCCCCTCCATGGTTCTATCAAAAGACCACTTACCATATGTGACTCTGCACCTCAAAACAAACAGAAAGTCGCCAGACATGAAAATTTAGTTAAGACCATATTATGAAAGAGCAGACTCTAAGCTTTAAAATGATGTATAACTCAAAGCAAATGGACTCTCCTAACCTATCTAAATATTGGAAAGAAAGAACAAACTCAGGAAAAGTCTGAACTGAGAAAAGAGGCTCTGAAGTACAGTGTCTATTCAAGCGCTTAATCTTTACCAAACCGTGCTGGCTGTGCGATGAATGGGACAAAAACAGGAAGTAAACCACCAGAGTAACAACAATGAAGGGATTATCAGATTAAACTGAAATTAAGCATGCCTCATTAACCTATTCTGTCCATAATTAATGCCAACTTTCAAAGCAGTAGCACTATCCTTTCAAAAGTTATTAGAGTTGAAAGTGAAGAGTGTGGACAAGGTTTTTCAGAAATGAAAAAGGGATTCTAAAGACACACCTAATCACACTATTCTACCAAAAATGTTCGAGATAAACTGCTAAAAAAACACACTTTCCTGCCCGTTTTATGATACCAAATTTGAGCATAATGTAAAAGAAGACCCGCTCTTTCAGAAAATATGAAAAAGTCAAGTTCGGCTAGGTTGACCCATTTCACTTATTTTCAGTCCTCACGCAAAATCAGTGTGTGCGACTTTATGTTCGTTTTGAGGTGCACGGTCACATATAGCAAAAAGGAAGCCGGAAAGAATTGGTGAGAATAATACGTTACGATTCCAATAAGAACGGCTGCTTAAGTCACGTACAAGGAAGTAGGTTTGGGTGGAACGTGAAAGAAATGTAACAGTTATAGCAATGTAAGGTTGTATTTTATGGTTGCTTTTTTTCCGTGGAAAAGTATTACAAAAACTATAGGATTCTACAACTGCCGCGGAGATGATATCAATTTGAATTTCAATAGTCCTTTTTAACAATGAGTCGTGATTTTGTAATGACATGAATGGACTCCGCTAAAACATCAGGTCTCAGACACACACTTCAATGAAAACTCAGTAGAATAAGTAGATCAAGTACATCATGCATTGTAAATTCATATGCATTATGCAAAGGCCAACATAATGCATGCAGAGAAAGAAATAGAGGTTCGGCGAACTGAAGTACTAAGCATTCATAAACATCCAGGTGTATGAAGATTAACTTAAAGTTCATACGTAATTTCCATAAGATAGCAGACAATCTCGATTTTTGTTCTGAAATGGAAGCCAATGCATTAAAAAATTGTAATAATGCTGCGATAACATGAATCAAGTCAGATAGACGAAAATGCGAAATGCTACTTTTAAAAGATAAGAAAGGAGGAATTCAGTCTCACAGCATACCCGATCGTGGTTGCTAATTGATTATATATTATATATATATATATATATATATATATATATATATATATATATATATATTATATTGTTTTCGTCACCAGCCTACGCCCGGATATCGTGACATGGTCGGAGGAAAAAAGGCAGGTGTTTATCATTGAACTGACTGTACCAGATGAAGCAGGCATGCAAAGAGCTCGCGAGAGAAAACGTGACAAATACGAATACCTCGTTTTGGAGATTCAAAAACGGAGATGGATGGTAGACCTTTGGACAATAGAGGTCGGCTGCCGTGGATTCTCCAATGGGTCTTTAGCTTACGTCCTACGACGTCTAGGTTGTGGAACGAGGACGACAAGGAGAGTAGAAGGAGAAGCATGCAGCCGTGCTGACAGGGCCTCGTTTCACTTGTGGTTGATGAGAAATGAGACTCAGTGGTCCACGCCTACCTATATGACGTCATAATACCTACTCAGAGACAATAACCATGGTGCCCAACAACGCGAGTACAACTGTGGCAACGCGCGTACAACTCTTGCAACGCGCGCGCATGGTTTCATCCAAAGATAGTAGAGATAAGCGTCTTTGGTGTTTCATCACCTACTCGGATCATTTGAAATGCAGGTTAGTTGAAAAATCCGTTCGGCCAGGAGCAAACGTATTTTGTACGTTTGCTTCAGAAACGGATTTAATTTTACATCTTTTTCGCACCCTGGCCGCTGACGAAGAGTGCGACTACCTGCTTGTACAATTATGACTTGCGAACTCCTCCGGCAGGAAGGAGTTTCCTGAATTTGCCGTTTTGGTTTTTCATACATATAATATTTTTTATACTCTCTCTCTCTCTCTCTCTCTCTCTCTTTCTTCCTCTCTGGATATCTATTATTAAGTATTATACAACGTCCAAGTAGATCCTTGCAATTTGATTGGAGGATTGTTGGTGACGTGATATTCAATAAGTACCCCATTCAACGCGCCGTGCAATTTTGGTTCTATTTTTGCGTGCAACTTGGTTCGATTTTTTCGTTCTATTCCACGGTTCGAGAAATTGTACGGTACTGCATGTACTGTGTGTTGCATATTGAGGATCGCATGCAGCTAGCTCAGTGTACGTGTGCGGTACATGCATGCGCGTACGTAGGCCTACGTAGTGCTAGTGTACGTGTGTATGAGCGCTAGTATAGCTGTGACCTGTATCTACACTGATTGCATGCACAAGCCAGAAAGAGAATCGCAGTGGATCCACGTAAGTATGGCTATATTTTTCATACATTTCTAGGCCTACTTAGACCTACCCAACAATCCTCCAACCAAAAAGATCTACTTGGACGTTGTATAAATCAAATAGTGTATGGTCTTTACTCGTGAAATGGAACGAGATTTCGCACTCGGTGAAAGATGAGGCGCACTATTCAACTCGGCTTCGCCTCGTTGAATAGAGCACCTCTATCTTTCACCTCGTGCGAAATCTCGTACCATTGCACTCGTGACCATTCACTATTTGTATATGCTTAAATATGATATGAATAAGTATAGATTACAAGGTCATACAGGTATATAAACAATGTTTATAAATTTGATACATAGACATAAACATTGTTTATATACCTGTAACATGTATTTATATATATATATATATATATATATATATTTGATTTCGTCGATTGCAATTGTCAGGGGGAACTTACTGCGCTACTTTACTCTAGTATAGACCACGTAAATAACACAGCGTGAAGATTTTTGTTTTGGATTCAAAATGCAATAAACAAAAATTTAATTCCTCTGCGGGTTCTATGTTTTCTGACAAATCTCCTCATAACGCAATGCAACGTAAATGAATTATCTGCTTATATACTTAAATCAAATATTCCACTAAATTCATTAGATTAAATCAACCTCATCAAACTCCCTGTTACAATTACACTACACTTGTACTACTGCCTACGGAGCTCCTGTACTATCAACTATCAGGCGTTATCTTGCCGAGTTCTGTGTCCTATGACGTCGCTGGAGGGCGCCCTCGTGCGTCTTGTAGATCGCTAGGGTGCAGCGTCGGTGCCGACGTCGACCAGTCTGGCCCGGCCAGTGATGACAGCGTCTCTGCTGACGACCGTGACTGTGTCACCGAGCAGCGGCTGGTCCCGGACTCAGCTCGTAGTGCGGCTGTGTCAGCTCGTAGCACTGCTGCGGCCTCAGCTCGTAGTGGTGCGGCTGTCTCAGCTCGTAGCACTGCGGCTGTCTCAGCTCGTAGCAATGCGGCTGCCTCAGCTCGTAGCAATATAAGGATGCGGAGTTATTTCTGCCCTGCACCGCGCGGAGAGTTGCCGTCTGCCCTCGGAGTTGTCGTCCAGTACCCCGTCTGCCAATTCCGCTCAGCAGCAGGAATACTTTAGCCTCGGAGTATCACAGGTTCAATTTCTCTCTCGCTTTCTCCCTTACTGCCTTTTAGCTCGGATCTCAGCGGAGTCTTATCCTGGATTCCCTCCTATTTCGACGAGCCTGGACCCTTCCCAATGGGCACAAACGGTCTTTCCACTCTCGCGTCGGATTAGCTTCTCCTCTCTTATTCCTCCTTCACAGCTATTTATCTTCTGTCACGCTCCCTCTCTCGCTCTTACCCTTGCATACATTATCACTCGCCAATCAGTGCGATTCCCTTAATTCTAACCTTTCACTCCCATACCAATACAATAATGATTAACCTGTAATTTAACTACTCACTATCACTTACATTCTCTTTATTCAAATACCGGGGTGCGGCCTTTATTGATAACCAAATGAATCATAACAAAATTCGCGGGAAACCCAGCCAAGCATTTCTTCCCGCGCTGCGAGAAGGGTGCAGCTTGCAACCTCGATCTCGCCAGCTGTTGGCCTAAAAATTCCTTCTACCTAGACAGTAGCCCACCGTAAACAAGAGGGTAGGAGAAAAGGAAAAAAAAAAAACCTTTCCGTGCCGTTTACCTCTGACAATTCACCCCCTTCTTATGTTTTTTTTTTTCTCTTTATGTACCTGCTCCAACCTTTTGCCTACACATTTCAGTCTCCCTTTTCCCTCAACTTTACAATATTACTTGCTTCTTAATTATTTGCACCTTTTTTGTATTTGTGCCCTTTACCTACTATCGGGATGACTGCGGCTCAAGTAGTCTGCCCCTACATTTTCCTTCCCTTTGATAGCCTCTACTCGGTACTGGTATGGCTGTAGGGCTAACGACCATCTAAGCACTCGGGCGTTTGCCTTCCCCTTTCTCATCGCCCGCAACGGTTCGTGGTCGACCTCTAACACGAATTCACGCCCGTACAGGTAAGGCTCGAATTTCTGGACCGCCCACACCACGGCAAGGCACTCCTTCTCTATCGTCGAATAAACACGTTCTCGAGGTAGTAACTTCTTGCTCGCGTAGGCGACTGGGAACTTCTCCCCTTCGGTCTCCTGTAGGAGGACAGCGCCCACTCCGTTGTCGGATGCGTCGGTGCGGAGGATGAATGGCTTGGCAACATCCGGGAGTTGGAGGATGGGTGCGTTAGCCAGTGCGGCCTTCAAACTCCTGAACGCTTGTTCTTGTTCCTTCTCCCACTTTACCTTGTTTGGCTCTCCCTTCTTAGTGCGGTCTGTCAGTGGGACGGCAGTGGCCGAGAAGTTCGGCACGAACTTGCGGTAGTATCCTGCTAGCCCGATGAAGGACCGCAGCTGTTTCTTCGTCTCCGGGCGTGGGGCGCTCACGATGGAGTCGACCTTGTCGAGCGTGGGCCTCACGCAGCCCTTGCTTACTTGATGGCCCAAGAACTCGATGGTGTTGAAGCCGACGAAGCACTTGTTTGGCTTGGCTGTGAGGTTGGCATGTCTCAGACGACGCAGCACTTCTTCAAGCACGTCCAGGTGCTGTTCCCATGTGACGGTGTGGATCAGGATATCGTCGATAAAATTATCGACGCACGGCACTCCACGAAGTATGCTCCTCATCAAGCGGCTAAACGACGCCGGGGCGTTGACGAGGCCGAATGGCATAGTACGAAACTGATAGAGGCCATCTGGGGTGACGAACGCGGTCAGTGGCTTCGCTCTGTCTGTTAGTGGCATCTGCCAATATCCTTTTGTCAGATCTATCTTCGAGAAGTACTGGTCGTTTGCTAACTTGGCAAATATCTCATCTTGGTCCGGTATTGGTTCGGCGTCCTTGACGGTGACGACATTAAGCTTCCGGAAATCGCAGCAAAATCGATTGGTCCCGTCTTTCTTGGACACTAAGACAATCGGCGACGCGTATGGCGACGTCGAAGGCTCGATGACCCCATAGTCGAGCATCTCTTTTACCTCACGCTTCACGACTTCTCTTAGGGCGTGGGGCAGTGGATATGGCCGACTCTGGATTGGCCTCGGATCTGTCAGCTCAATGTCATGGTAGCCAGCGTTGGTAACCCCGGGGACATCTGTTAACGAATCAGAGTACTTGTTCAGTAATTGCTTTACTTCTGATTTTTGTTTACTCGTGAGATCAGGGCTTACCTTCACGTCTTCAAAGGTTTGAGTTTGCTGTAGCGTTGGTACTTCCAGGAGCTTTGGTTTAGGTGGGTCCGTGTGCGTTTCGGCGTCATCGGTGTGGGGCTCGTCGTCATCCTCTTCGACGACCGAGGCTGCGGCGACGTCGAACGGGGTGCCTGTATTTGCATTGCCCTGCTGGTCATCCTCTCTCCGCAGATACCTTTTCAGCAGGTTTGCATGGAAGGTTGTCACCCTCTGCCCAGTGTCGATGCGGTAATCCATCTTACCCACGACACCTACCACTCGGAACGGCCCCTTCCAGTGCATCAGTAACTTGTTCTTATCGGTAGGGAGTAATAACAGCACCTCGTCTCCTACCTTGAACGATCGTGCCTTGGCTCTCCGGTTGTAGTTTTTGCGATATCCTTCGTGTGCCTTCATCAGCTCCTGGCTTGCTATTTCACATGTTTTCTCCAGCTTTTCTCGGAGGTCCATGACGTATTGGTACGCCGTCTTCGTCTCGGGCACCGTGTCCTCGTCTGTCCACAGTTCTTTCAAGATCATGAGGGGTCCTCGAACGTCTCTGCCGTATAGCAATTCGAAGGGTGCGAACCCCGTGCTGTCATGGGGCGTCTCTCTATAGGCGAACAGAAGGGAGTCGAGGTACCGATCCCATTCTCTGGGTTGTTCTTCACACATCTTTTTGAGCATAAGCTTTAATGTGCCGTTGAATCGTTCCACTAGCCCGTTACACGCGGGGTGGTAGGGAGTGGTGGTAAGATGCGTGATGGACAACAATCGACTTACTTCCTTCATGACGCCTGACGTGAATTGGGTCCCCCGATCTGTCAGCATTTCGCGCGGGAAGCCTACCCGAGAGAACATGCTGAGAAGAGCCTCCGCCACGGTTTGGGTATCGATGTTACGTAGTGCCATCGCTTCGGGGTACCTAGTGGCATAATCAACCAAAGTTAAGATATACCTATTCCCTCGTCCGGTGACCGGCGTGATTGGGCCGACTATGTCAACCGCGACGCGTCTGAATGGCTCGTCGATCAAGGGGGTCGTGCCGAGGGGCACCTTACTGACTTTTCCCTTGGGGAGTGAGCGCTGACATCCGTCACAAGACCGACAGAATCGACGAGTGTCCGCATACATCCCCGGCCAGTAGAAATTTGCGCTGATTTTCTCCGAAGTCTTCTTCGTTGCCAGGTGTCCACCTAACAAGGACTCGTGAGCGAGGGACAAGACCTGTCGTCGAAGTTTTTCAGGTACAATCAACTGCCATGTTGCATCCTTGCTGTCTGCATAACTGGATGAAAACTTCCGGTACATCAACTTTCCCTTCATGACAAATTTAGTCTTATTGCCCTTTCGGCTCACCTTCTCTTCTCCTGACTGGATCTGTCTCCGAATGTTCCCGAGCGAGGCGTCCTTCTCCTGCTCTTGCCGGAATTGCTCCGCCGTTATCGCCTCTTTCTGACCAGGCACCCTCAGTTCCCTCAGTGGTTTGGTAACGTCACGACGTTTACTCCGAGTCTCCACTGCTAGGGCTGTATCCTCGTCAGGCTCAGTTGGCGTCCATTCCCGGTCTGGCTGGCTTGGTTCTCTCACTCCTGGGACATTACCTAGTATCAAGTCATAAATCGGGTTAGTCACGCACAACACTTCCAATTTCCCTTCATAGTAGGGCGTATCCACGTGTACCTTAGCGACTTGGAATTCTCTCACCGTGCCATCAATCAGGACACACGTGCGAACCTCCTCTGTCAACTGCTGGTGGTCGATCAACTCGGCCTTGGCGACGGCTGTCGAGCATCCACTATCTCGCAGGACGGTCACCTTCTTGCCGTTTAGGAGTCCGCTAACTACTGGCATTGCCCGAACTGGCTTCGCTCCACAGGCGGCACTTACACTCGGTAGCATGGTATCCTTTCGCTGCTCTTTTTCGTGTACCTGTGTGGTGGGACTACATGAAAAGCAAGAGTCGATTAATAGACACCCTTTCTCACCCGTGCCTCGCCGGTTCTTGTCTCCCTCTCGACGGTTGTCAGCTACCACGTCCCTCTCTCCTTTTTCGTCCGTCGCGGCCGTCGCTCCCGAACTCTTCCCGTCTCGCACCTGTGGATAGGACGACTTGTCGACTCCCGCGGCCAGCTTCTCCGGCTTGTGGCGTTTCTGACAGTTCCTCGCGAAGTGTCGGGTGCTACCGCATAGAAAGCATCCGGGCTTGTCGCGCGGGGTCTCCTCCTTTGGCTTGGCGTCCGGCTTTGGGCGAGCGGTACCTGTATTGGGACGACTACTCTGATTCGGAGTAGGCCTGGTTAGTGAGCCCTTGTGACCTGCTGGTGAATACCATCCTGATCGAGATTCTACAAAGCGGTCGGCGATCTCGACCATTTCACTTAGGGCTGTCGGCCTACGTTCTCGAATGAACAGTACCATTGGTTGCGAACAGCTAGTAAGGAATTGCTCCATTAACATCAACTCTACTAATGCTTCATACTGAGGTTTTGCTCCCGCTAGTTCTACCCATTTGTCTAAATAACTCCGCATTCGAACAACAAATTGACTGGCGGTTTCCCCATTGTCAGGCTTCGCCGCCCGTAGCTTCTTTCGGAATCCCTCACTTGTGAGAGAGTACCTATTAAGAAGCGCCTTCTTCACAACCCCATAATCCTGTGCTTCTACATCACTCAACCTTGAGTACGTTTCCAATGCTTTCCCCGTAAGTAAAGCACTGAGATTCGTGGCCCACGCCTCCTCCGGCCACCGCTGTGTGGTTGCGTATCTCTCAAACCTGTTAAGGTAGGCATCCATCTGATCTTTACTATCATTAAACGTCGGTAGCTTTGGGGCCTGTACAACTGAAGCATTACAACTATTGTTCCCATTATTTGAGTTTCCCTTAGCCTTCTCTAATTCCAACCTTAACTTAATTAATTCTCGCTCTTCTGCCCGCGCTTCCCTCTCTCTCGCCCGCTCTTCCTTAGCGTTCTCCCGTTCTCTGGTTATGAAATCCTGCAACTCATCACCCTTAAACCCAAGAGACTCACCAATCTTCGCCAATCTCTCAAGCTCCATCTCACTCAGTCTGCTTCGTCAATTCCCTCGGAGAATACACTCCCTGACTGTAGCTCGTTCACGGATAGGCAGGCGAGGCGAGGACGAATCGATGGGGCAGGCAGCACTCTCCCAAACTGCAACGCGCTCTGACGGACCTTCCTGTGCTAATAAAAATTACTCATACCGACAAACCGGTTACAGTCTACAATTATCACTACACTCTTAATTACCTTCACAATTCTCTATTGTAACATGATTGCCATACCAGACTATGCATGAATAAAGTTTCACACTGCTAACTGCACAATCCTAACCCTTTTCTTTTTGCCTACCTTCTAACACTCTGCTTTATAATTTCGCCTACTTCCAATAATCATTCACTATTCCCCAAACATAAGGTCCCTTCGTGGTCGCCAGAAATTGTCAGGGGGAACTTACTGCGCTACTTTACTCTAGTATAGACCACGTAAATAACACAGCGTGAAGATTTTTGTTTTGGATTCAAAATGCAATAAACAAAAATTTAATTCCTCTGCGGGTTCTATGTTTTCTGACAAATCTCCTCATAACGCAATGCAACGTAAATGAATTATCTGCTTATATACTTAAATCAAATATTCCACTAAATTCATTAGATTAAATCAACCTCATCAAACTCCCTGTTACAATTACACTACACTTGTACTACTGCCTACGGAGCTCCTGTACTATCAACTATCAGGCGTTATCTTGCCGAGTTCTGTGTCCTATGACGTCGCTGGAGGGCGCCCTCGTGCGTCTTGTAGATCGCTAGGGTGCAGCGTCGGTGCCGACGTCGACCAGTCTGGCCCGGCCAGTGATGACAGCGTCTCTGCTGACGACCGTGACTGTGTCACCGAGCAGCGGCTGGTCCCGGACTCAGCTCGTAGTGCGGCTGTGTCAGCTCGTAGCACTGCTGCGGCCTCAGCTCGTAGTGGTGCGGCTGTCTCAGCTCGTAGCACTGCGGCTGTCTCAGCTCGTAGCAATGCGGCTGCCTCAGCTCGTAGCAATATAAGGATGCGGAGTTATTTCTGCCCTGCACCGCGCGGAGAGTTGCCGTCTGCCCTCGGAGTTGTCGTCCAGTACCCCGTCTGCCAATTCCGCTCAGCAGCAGGAATACTTTAGCCTCGGAGTATCACAGGTTCAATTTCTCTCTCGCTTTCTCCCTTACTGCCTTTTAGCTCGGATCTCAGCGGAGTCTTATCCTGGATTCCCTCCTATTTCGACGAGCCTGGACCCTTCCCAATGGGCACAAACGGTCTTTCCACTCTCGCGTCGGATTAGCTTCTCCTCTCTTATTCCTCCTTCACAGCTATTTATCTTCTGTCACGCTCCCTCTCTCGCTCTTACCCTTGCATACATTATCACTCGCCAATCAGTGCGATTCCCTTAATTCTAACCTTTCACTCCCATACCAATACAATAATGATTAACCTGTAATTTAACTACTCACTATCACTTACATTCTCTTTATTCAAATACCGGGGTGCGGCCTTTATTGATAACCAAATGAATCATAACAAAATTCGCGGGAAACCCAGCCAAGCATTTCTTCCCGCGCTGCGAGAAGGGTGCAGCTTGCAACCTCGATCTCGCCAGCTGTTGGCCTAAAAATTCCTTCTACCTAGACAGTAGCCCACCGTAAACAAGAGGGTAGGAGAAAAGGAAAAAAAAAAAAACCTTTCCGTGCCGTTTACCTCTGACAGCAATATATCGCGCAGTAGCAGTATCCATCGCGCAAGAGAGAATTGCATGCAGCTTATGAGCTACATGGGATTCAATATTTACTAGGGGACGATTCGATCATCGTGTTCGCGTAGCATTTGACATATGTACCTGCTGAACGAGGAGGGCTCTTCAGAAACAAAAGTCAGGTACATCGACTTTTGTAATTTTTAGTCTCAAAATGTTCCAAAACAACCCGTTATCCGGGCAAAGAGCGTCAGCCAGACAAGTTTCTTTGTAAACATTCCCGATAAATTGATATGTCTTGCAAGAAAATTCCAAATGGTGGAAGACGAATGAGCTCATGAGCTCTTCTGAGTCCAATGTATCTACACTTTTATACGTTTGAAAAAGGTACAAATAAACACATCCGTTTACGTTTGAGAAAACAAGCACAACTGAAATACGTATTACATTAAGTAACTTCTTAGCCGCATATACAAATATAATATGTACATCTTCATTATGCTTATGTATGTGTATTGTGTAATTTATTACCGCTTTTTAGGTATTAAAAACATTAGTGTAAATGATCGAGAACCTTACTTTTTTTTTCGCATGAAATGCTAATTAATGCCAAACATGTACTGCAGCAAAGTGTCGTGCTATCCATCTTTCATATTTTCATGACCAGCTTTGACCAGTTCTTAAAGGCATAACTTAAGATTTCCAGATGAAACAAAAACAGCATTAGTGCTTTAAATTATTTGTAAAATGTGATTTAGGT
Source organism: Diadema setosum (assembly GCA_033980235.1). Classification (NCBI taxonomy): domain Eukaryota; kingdom Metazoa; phylum Echinodermata; class Echinoidea; order Diadematoida; family Diadematidae; genus Diadema; species Diadema setosum. The sequence continues at coordinate 15,397,060 of CM067074.1, forward strand.
ATAGAAACAGCGAAAATTTATATCAGTACAATTGATGTTAAATATTGCTGCAGCAGCAGAAAAATATGCAAAATGTGAACGATAGTCATAATAAAAATGTTTCCAGACTAAACCGTCAACAGTTCTGGTTTATTGAGAAAAATATTGACACCTCCTTATATTTAGGGTATATATATATATATATATATATATATATATATATAATTATGTATTATACACTCAACAAAAAAAAAGAGAAAGTAAACACATTTTAGAGGTCATATTTTTCATATGATTTTGATGAAAACCAATGTATTATATACCATATTAAAGGTAATTCAATTGGCTATTACGTTCATAGGTTGATTGAAAAGAATCTTTACGCATGAGTGAGCACATTCGTTTTTGTCCTCCAAGGGACTAAATTAAAAATTGCAAAAATTGACGTTTTCTTTCATTTGCAAATGCCCTTCACGATAGCATTGACAACAAAAGACCAGTTTAACACGATAAGAGACATGAATGAAATTTTCTTTCTCTTCAGCTTTTTATAACCTCTACGAAAAGCAAAGTGGGAAACTAGAGGGGGAAAATAAGAATTTTCTGTCATGTCAAATTTCAAATGACATAGGAATAAATAAGCATACAGATGATTAAATGAGCAGAATTTCTTTATCTATTTCTTTTAATCTAGTGGTTTTTGCTGACCTATCAGGTTGACAGCCAATTAAATTACCTTTAATATGGTAAAAAAAAGCGTTTACTTTCTTTTTTTTTTTTGCTGAGTGTATATATATATATATATGGAAGGGTGTTTTGTGGTGCAACAGAAATACACATATGCATGAAAGGCGATATCTTGAATTGTCAAATCACTGCTCCCAAAGGTAAACTGAACCTTTAACCTACATCTAGACCAAATAATTGAATGCTGAGATGCGCCTTGCCTAAAGCGTGCTTTGGAGTTACAACTCAATTGTTCCAAAAAAAAAAAAAAAAACAGGAACCGCATGTCTGAACATTATTGTTGCGATGAAACCTGCCAAAAGTATCCAAATCATACTCATACATTATGTTTTATGTGCTTACACACAGGTGATAAGAGGAATTATTTCATTTGGCCTATAAAAGAAGATGCAGATGACGTTGATTTTTTTCGTAGCCAGTAAAATTCATTATATGGCCATTCAAATACAACACTACCTTTCGTATGCCTATATATCATGTAAATTAACAAAATAACAAGCAAACTACATATAATCGAATTTGGAACACATACGTTTAATAGTGCCCATAATTACTCATGCGCTGTAGAATATGACATTTTCTGCGATTGATATGAGCAATCATGGCTGGTGAAAGTGTAAGCATTAGCACTTGTTTTCCAGAAATAAGATTTTCTACTGTAATCATTTCCATTAGAATTGTTGTTTACGTTGTATCCTTTTAGGTGTGGCATTCATACACACACGAACGTGCATAATTTGCTGTTAAGTTTTTGTTTCCTTTCCAGTGCTTTATTTCTAAGATCTTCCTTTTCTGTGCTTTCAATGTTGTTCTCTACGTTTACTTCATGAGTCAAAGCTTCAAGTGAGCAACAGCAACATGCAATCATATGTCGTCGAACTTTCATGTGATTTTCATTTTTTCTATGTTTATATTAAGATTTCATATTTCTAATCACTAAGATAATGAATAAGAGGGGACAAGGGCGATGACCCCTTAAAAATATGAAATGCGCATTAAGAAGAAAATCACTATGCCACTACTTGGCCATGGTGGTATTGTACTCATTTTGCAAATTGATACGTACCTGTTAATGTCAAATTTCGTTTTAGAGTTCAAACACTTTTGTGAAAATGATACTTTGATTATTCAATTTGAATGCTGATAAACAAAATGAACAGTATAGGCCTAACATTTGGAGATATCATTGCTAGTTGGTATTGGTTGGCCCAGGAGTCATCCCACGAGCTAGACACCCACGATTCACATTGCCTACGAGCTATAAACCATTAAAAAAATCCCTGTGTAATTCGTTCACAAGTCATACAGCCTATGAATGAGCTAGGCGCCAAGTTAATCAGGCCCACGAGCTAGACACTAAGCAGAATGGGGTCATGAGTTATAACACTGAGCAAATAAGGGCTACGAGCTCCACAATAGGCAGAACAAAAAGATCCTTGAGATCGACAATACGTAAACTATTCGATCTGATGGACCCTTTTTGCCTAGTGTCGAGTTCGTGGGCTTTGTTTGCATATAGGTAACCGTGTATCACAAAACAAATAATAAGTCACACGCATTGATTTTCTGTGAGAGAACTGAAAACAGTTGAAACAGATCAACCAAGCCAATCTTGAGATTTTCATGTTTTCTGAAAGAGTCTTCTGCTACAATATACTTAAAAGTATCGAATCATAAAACGAACAGGAAATTGTGCTTTAGCAGTTTTTCTCGAACGCTTTTTGGTAGAAAAATGTGATGGGCTCGGCCTTAAAGAGTCCCCTTTTCATTCTTAAAAACCATGTACATGCTCTCCGATTTAAAGTCTAATAACTATAGAAAGGATAATGCTACTGCTTTGAAAGTTAAAATTGATCATTTAAAGAATGTGGTAATAACGCATATTAATTTTAGCTCAATTTGATGATCCCTTCATTGTTGTTGCTGCGGTGGTTTTCATATTTTTTCTTCCATTCATCGCACAGCTAGCACGGTTTTGGAAAGATGAAGCGCTTGATTAGACGGGTGCTGTTCGTTATTCCGAAGGTTCGTTATTCCGAAGGTTCGTTAATCCGAAACACACAAATTTCCTATAACTAGAGGTTCGTTAATCCGAAAATGAAAAAGGGTTCGTTAAACCGAAAATGTGTGGCGTTATTCCGAAGGTTCGTTAATCAGGAAATGAAATAGGGTTCACTATTACGAAGGCCCGTTTATCCGAAAATGAAATAGGGTTCATTACTCCGAAGATTCGTTAATCCGAAAATGTAATGAAAGGTTCGTCGATCCGAAGTGATATAGGGTCCGTAACAAACCTTCGGAACAACGAGCTTTGATTCATTTTCGGATTAACGAACTTTCGGAATAAAGAACCCTATTTCATTTTCGGATTAACGAACCTTCGGAATAACGAATCTTTGGAATAACGAACCTTTGGACTAAAAAACCTTCGGAATAACGAACCTTCGGAATAACGAGCTGTAACCGATTAGACTCTGTACCTCAAAGCCGCTTTGATCAGTTCACACTTTACAGAGTGTGTGCTTTCTTTCCAATGTTAGGATAGGTTAGGAGAGTCCTTTTGAATTGAGTTGCACATCATTCAAAAGCTTAAAGTGTACTCTTTCAGGATCTGTCCTTAACTGAAAATCCATGCTTGTCACTTTTTGTTGGTTTTGTGATGCAAGGTCACATAGTGTCTAAATCATAGGTTTTATTTGTCTAGCATCCATCTCTTGGAGCGCATACATCGCATACCTATTTCATTTGATGTCGAGCTCTCGGACCACTTTCATTCGGTGTCTAGTTCATGAGATGTATCACTTGTGAGCTGCATAAGCCGTTGCATAGCCAGTTGGCTGTGCGACTCAAGGGCAATGAGACTCAGTCATGGGCTGTATGACTCGTTGGTGTCGAGCTCGCTGGGTTATAGGTTTTGAGGAGCTAAAGATGAATATCAATTCTGACTTTTTTCCTCAATCATATTCTTTTGAATTCGAATTCTCGAAACCGTCAATTGATTTTGAGAAAGATACAAATCTGACCGGGGAGTCCTACATATCAAAAATTATACTCACACTTCTTCGTGATACAACAAAAAGTTTTAAAATCTGTAAATTTCCCCGACATCCACATCAAAATTGTCGAATCTGTATATATTACCCATTGATTTTTTCGCTGAACAGAGCCGTTTTCTCCGACGTGCTACGGGTTGACTGAAATAATTCTTTTATCGCTTTGCGGAATTCCGGATTTCTGATCATATAAATGACTGGATTTGCGCAAGAATTGCAGAAGGCTAGGACATTTAGAGCGGAAAATAGAGGGCTGTTTAGATATGACGTTGGCAGAATACGAAGGTTATACAAGAGATACCCCGTCTGTGTCGGTGTCCATGAAATGAAAAAAACGACGACTACAAGGAAGAGAATCTTGAGAACACTTTTTCTAGCCACAAGGTACTTAGTTGACGGATTGGAGTTACTGAATTTTGAATCTTCTCCTAGCCTTTGTCGGGATTGTTGATGGAGCACCAGTGCGGTGAGACCTTGGGCTACAAGCATGATCACAGCCGGTATGAGAAACTGAACGAGGAAAATCATACAACCCGTCATAATCTGGGCAAGCTGTGAATGAAACGTCTCGATGCACGTGTCATCTTTCGCGCCGGCCACAAAGAATAAGAAAACGTTTGCCAAAAATGCGAAAATCCATGTAACGGCAACAGCTTTGCCAACTCTCTGCCGTGTTACAAGACGCTTGAAATGAAGAGGGTGAGCAATGGCAATGTATCTCTCAATTGGAATCAAGGCCAGAATAAAGATGGAGGCATCCACGGAAACCCAAATCAACACTGCTGAATATATTAACTTGCAGTAGATATTCCCTAGCCACGTTGCAGGAACCCTGAGTGGCGTAGGCAGCGGAACCATGAACACTGACGTGAAGAAATCTGCGGCGGCTAGAGCACCGATCAGTGCATCAGTTGACCTGCAAGTGTGGCGCCTTTGGTATAACACCAGGATCACGATCAGGTTTCCCACTATTCCAAGTATGGACATTGCTAATTGTGGAATAGTCACCCATGTCCACGTAACTGACTGAAACTTCCAAAGTCGTTGTGGGACTACAGGCTCTTTCTCATTTTGGACGATAAAGTTCTGCATTACGGTCTGCGCAGTCTCTGTGTAGATTTGTGTCATATTTTCACGGTTGATTTCTGAACCATTTGAATCCCTTTGTGGAAATGACTTGATTTGAGCAGTTTTGTCGTGTCGTGGCGTTGTTTCGTTATGTAGATCCCTCTTTTCGAACTTAGAAGCTGGATTATTGTCATTGTCCAAACCTTGCGCACGTGTCGTTAGATTGCTGTTGATGTCCTCAGTGTGTGTGTGACTTTTGATGTTGACAGCTGATGGTCCCACAGGTTTTAGGGTAGAGTAATGAGCAGCTGCAGTACTGACTGGTTCTGCTCTGACTTTGTGTTGGACCGTTCCAAGTGTAACAAGGAGAACGATCGTCCAAGTTGTCACTATCCTCATTTTTCTTCTTCTTGTCCTGTAAGGAACATAGTATCGTGAAATGGATATGTTCGACGAATTGATTCGTCGGTTGTGATGTCAGAGAATCTAAACCGCATTAAAATGCATTTCTAACTTTGGCTTGGAAAACATAGTGAAATCATTGTTCAAAACAGACGTAGATTTGCCATAATTAAAAATGCATGACAGCAATGAAACTTTTGAAAGACATTCCGTTTTAAGAAACAGCGACGTTTTACCTGCAATCACATTGGAATTGCTTTGTAGATCTTTTTTCTTTTACCACTGTCCAAGTGACCAACTTGAAGCCTCTGAAATGGACCTTACTTTTAATATCAAACGTTTAACATATCAAATACTTGCCGTTTGGAAGTCTTTTGATATGTCGATGCTAAAATACACGATATTGGTTATGACTATAAAGACTGTCTCTTGGATGTCTTGCCTTCAAGTACTCCGATTTCCTTCATGACAACATCTACTTACGTTGTTATACCTTTATTACCAATAATATAAGCAGATTTCTAAACGTTAAAATGGAATAAAATGATTTAGGTCTTAACCTTAGTTCCTTTCTTGGAAGGTACAATGAGGAAATTGTTTCAATTCTAAAAGGTATTAACGATTTCGCAATATTACAAACAACGCGTAACGAAACACAGTAGGAATACGATCCTGCAATGCAATACTAATTGAAAAAGAAAATATCATTTGTGAGATGTCAAAAACTGACCTGACTCCAAAATATTCAGTTTAGTTTCCGTTCAGTGACGGTATTCTATTGCAGGCTCGAGCAAATCACTCTATCAAATCTTACCCGAAGTAGCTGAACTCCTGAGCACAGATTAATAGCAATATCAGTAGTTCACGTACACCCGCACTTCGCTGAAATGATGAGTTGGAAGTGCCTGTCTTTATGCTTAAATACCGGCGTCAAAGTATGCGCATGAGCAGAGTATGGGTAGAAATCAGCCAATGATATCATCCGCTGAGCAAAAGTTGACATAGTACCCCAATAAACGAACTCACACGCACACATACGCACGCACTCCGCTAACATTTACCAAAGGGCACATCACGCAAGAACTAAATCATACATCCACCATAGCACTGTAAAGCTTCTGACTATAAAAATAAGCAATCTCGTAATTTGACATTGTATCTGATTGTTACCTGGTTATTCAATCTGTCTGAATAAGAACATAGCATTCATAAAAGCCAGTCAAAACACTAGAATACATTACAAGGTACATCAGGCTTATAACGTCGATCATAGTGTTTACATTGATAACGTCTGTATCGTACGTGGTCATGTCGGATTTACATTTATTTTCTAAAGAAATTTTCAAATCCCAAGATGCTTTGCTCCTTTTCCATTGACTTCTGGTAAATCTGCGATAAAAAGTAAACATGCCTTTCAACCGCCGAGTCGTGATAATTTTATTTTTCTAATTGATTGTCATATGCAAAGATTGCTTATGAGCGTGTCACGATATAGTTGAACTCTCCTTAAAAAAATGAAATGATGATTTAAACACAAATTTCAATGGAGTGTTCATTGAGATCCAAATAATTTACCAATTTAAATGGACATATTTAAATGTACAGCGGATAAAAGAATACGTGCTTCAGTTGGGAAAAAAAATATGCGTGACATCAGTTTGAATTAATGTATCTCACATTTTACATTTTCATTTAAATGTATATAAATGCTTTTGTTTAAATTGCAGCTAGGTGGCAAGGATAACTCAGATATAGTACTAGGTGTTAAAAAAAAAAATTCTCACTGTTTATCCTTTATAGTTCAAAAACGATATATCGGATAAAACTAATATTGATATGAGCAATAGCTGAATAGTGTACAATTTTGTTGGAGGTAATTTTAAAATCAAAGCTTGTTTCAGTTTGTATAAATTCAACATTAATTTTTCAGTTAGGTTTCAGAATTTGCCTTGTTATCAACCCTCTTTAGAAAACTTTAACTTTGCACAGAGGTTATTGGTGTGTATAGGAGTGTGAACTGGATACCTAGACAATGGTCCTGGACAATGACCAAGTTTAGAATGCTCTATTACATATTCATGAGAAATTCAATTATCACAGCTAATCTATATTCGTTCTAAAATGTGGTGTATGCAAGCACATGGAAACATGTGCTTACTTTTTCATGTGCATGCATTTCACCCTGTGTCATGAATTCAGACTAGCAGTGCTCAGGGCAATCCATCATGAATAATAAATAATAAAGCATACATGTGCCTTGCAGCAGAGCTCTTAACACGTGGTAGTCATGTCCATTGTTCATTGTCATTGCAAGCACACACTCACATACACATCATTGGCCCCTGTGTAAAGTTCAAGTTTTGTACAGAGGGTTAAAATTTGAACAAAATCTGGAGCCTAACATTGAAGTAAATCATGAATTTCGTGAAACTAATATAGGCTTTCATATTCAAATCACCTTCAACAAAATTGTACACTATCCAGCTATTACTCATATCAATTACAGTTTTATATGATATATAGTTTTTGAACTATTAAGAATATAAAATGGGAAGTGTTTTTTGTAACACCTAGTAGTACCAGTAGTAGTAGTAGTAGTAGCAGTATAAGTAGTAGTAGTAACAGGGTATATTTATATTTCTTGTTTCCGCTCAGTCTGAGCGCTCAAAGGGCATGAAAGATGTCAATTACAATGTGAAAGACAGAAAGAAATTGAAGAAAGAAAGGAAGAAAGAAAGAATTAAATCATTGACTAATCATATGCTATATGAAATAGGTGACAATTTTAAGTGGAATGATATATAACTCCAAAAAAGGTCATGTCCTAATTATTGTATATACAATTTATTGTCAAAATAAAGTATTACTCAACGTCAAAGCAAATGCAATTCGTAATGATTATTGCAATGGAATGATGTAATAAACTTATCTTACTTGTTAATACCGACTTTCCAGCCATCTTCGTTTTTGTATCATTGTCAAAAATTGAGGCACCATTTTTATTTTTGATGGAAGCAAGCTTTGATAATATAACGTCATTTTTTGCCTAGAAACTTGAAGAACAATTTACCTAATTAGTATCCAAACACATAAAAAGATCTGCCTTTCATTTGACTTTGAGTAATACTTTATTGAACCACTTCAGTTGAGAATACAGGAGGATGTAAAAAAATATAAAACTAATCTATGTTTCTCTTCACATTTCTATGGAATGCCACATGAACGTTTCAAGTAAAATCATTTTCTTAAATATCCACATTGTAAACTGTCGACTCTTTTGTTACCTGTTACCCTTTCGCTGAACAAGGACATTCTTTGCGACGCGGTTTTGGTCGGTTTGATCAATAATCCTATCGCTCTACGGAATTCAGGATTCTGAATGGCGTAAATAGCAGGATTTTACGCAAGAATTACAGAAGGCTAGGATAGTAAGAAAGAAATATAGAAGGCTGTGAAAATAGGACGTTGGTAGAACTCGAAGGTTGTGCAAGAGATATGCCGTCTGTGCTGGTGTCCATGAGATGAGAAAAACAGCAAAATCAAGGAACAGAATCTTTAGAACACGTTTTCTAGTCACAATGTACTTAGTTGAAGGGATTGAGTTGTTGCAGTTTGAATTTTATCCTAATCTCTGGCGGGATTGTCGATGGAGCACTAATGCGGTGACAGCCTGGGCTACAAGCATAATGAAAGCTGGTATGAGAAACAGAACGAGGTGAAGCATACAGCCTGTGATAATCCATTCTGAGAAATTCGTTGTGAATGAAACCTCTCAGAACATTTGTCGCCCTTGGCACTAGCCACAAAAAATATGTAAAGGTTCAACGAAAACGCAACCACCCATGTCACTGCAACAACGTTGCCAACTCTCTGCCGTGTTACAAGGCGCTTGAAATGAAGAGGGTGGGCAATTCCATTGGAATCAATGTCAGAATGAAGATGGAGGCAACCTACAGAAACCCACATTAACATTGCTGAATAAATCAACTTGCAGTAGACATCCCCTAGCCATGGTCCCGGAACCTTGAGTGGAGGAGGCAGCGGGACCAATAACGCTGACGTGAAAAAATCCGCAATGGCCAGAGCACCGATCAGAGCATCAGTCGACCAGCAAATGTGGCGCCTTTGGAATAACACCAGGATCACAGTCAGGTTTCCCACTATTCCGAGAATAGGTATTGCTAGTTATGGAATCGTCACCCATGTCCATCTAATTGACTGCCACTTCCAAAGTGGTTGAGGGACTACATGTACTTCCTCATTTTGTGCTGGAGATTTAGGTGTACCAATCTCGGTAATTTCAGTATAGATATCCGTTACATTTTTAGGGTTGATTTCAAAAATATATTTTAGATGAAATGTCTTGTTTTGAATGATTTTGGCAGGGTGCAAGGTTGTTTTGATATGGAAAAATCCTTGTTCGAACCGAGTGGAAACCGGTTCATTATCTGAAGTTTGCGTATGTCTCGTCGGATTGCCGCCGGGGACCTCAATGTAATCTAAATGACTTTTATCTTGGTCAACTGACACGTCTAAAGTGTTTGCGGTTTAATATAGAATGTTCAAGAGGGACTGTGCTGAACGGTTGTTCAGTGATTGTAAGATGGATGGTTCTTGCTACGATGAGGAGAACGATTGTCCGATTTGTGTTTATCCTCATATTCTCTCTTCTCCTGTAAAGGGCAAAATTTTCGTGAAATACTTGAAAGCAGTTGATCTGTTATGAAAAAGATTCATCCAACAGTGTAACAAAATCAGACAATATTTTGTCAGTGCTTTGAATTATTCTTTTACCTCACTGAAAACCAGATCCTTGAAAACATGAACATCACTGTTTTCTTTTTAAGCTGACATAAAGAAATCTATTTTGACAGCTGAAATTTTCGGAACGCTCCTTTAATCTTTCATACAAAGTTCTCATTTGTTCAACTGAAGATGACCGTCACGTGAAGATGAAGTGGCATTTCACTTTGTGTCTAGATGGCTTATACGACCTCTTTACCAATTAAGTCTCTGTCAAATGCCGTGGAGCTCTAGTAATTGTAGGAGGAGGAGGAAGCGAAGGAGCGATACACCCCCCCCCCCCCCGTGAGAGACAAGAAGCATGGAGAAAGCCTTTGGAAATCTGCCCGAATTTCTGATCTAATGTCTTTGAATTGCGGGAATTCATCTACAAGCCAGCTGGTAACAAAAGTCACACCATAATATTGCTGACACATACAATGAAGTGACAGTTGATTCACTAATCAAGGATACAATCTCTACCTATTTTTTTTTTCCAGCAGGATTGGTGAGTTCTTTTTTTTTTTTTTGAATTGTCGTAGCTAACATCTATGGAGCCTTTGAAATAGATTACACTTTGCTCAACATTTTACGGGTCAAAATACGAGCTTTTTACGACTCCTTTGACATATTATTAGTTAAATGCACAGCATGGGTTCGACAATCAATAGATTGTTAACGACTTCATTTTCAAAGGGATATATTTTTCGTTAAGAATTATTTTTGTCATACCATCTTGCTATGCTTGCTCAATCCCGTTTTTGATTGGAAAATATGACATACATTTTTAAGATAGACCTTAATAGTAAAGTGAGAACAACAGAGTCATCCATGTTAACATAGTTGTAAAAGCTACAATGATTACGACCATTGTTTCATTTTCTTTTGGGGAGATTACTTTACTCTTTTGTTTTTGCTGCTCACTAACGTAAGTGTTGATTAACAATGATATAACCTAAAATATTCTAGAAACCTATTTGACAAACTAAACAAAGCAAAAGTGCTATCCATTTTTATGATATGATAATGAAACAAGGTATCATGATAATGAATACTATCGATAATATATATATATATATATATATATATATATGTGTGTGTGTGTGTGTGTGTGTGCGTGTGTGTGTGTGTGTGTGAATATATGTATATGTGTGACAAGTCACAAGTTAGGTTAACAATGACAAATTCAATTCCAATTCTGTTCACGGTCAGTATTCTATTGCAGGCTGGAGCCAAACAACTTTCCAAACTTACCTGAAGCAGCTGAACTCCTGAGCACAGATTAGCAATACAGTGTATCAGCAGTTCACGTACATCCACACTTCGTTGAAATGATGTATTCGAAATGCACGTCTTTGGACTTTATTAGTAGTCTGTATAATGCCTCCGACTAAATTCATCATTGGAGTAGACTTTACTTCTGATCGTCAAACTCATTTACATATGTATTAGCAAAGCCAGGGAAACATTTAAAAGTACACGCCACTGGGTACATCAGGCATTGCACTTGATAATGTCGCCTTTTAAATGAATGGGATATTTGTAGAAGCTAAGATGATCGTCATTTCATTTTATTTCTTCAAGAGATGGGGTATTTGTACCCTTTGTTTTTATTTAATTTGGAATGTACTGCTACATGGATCAATAAAGCCTTTTACCTCGTGTTTGGGCATTGCTGATACTTATACTTATTTTCAGTCCACTGAAGGTAATAGTATGATCAAATTTAAACGTTTTCTTTAACTGTCGATGACGCCGAATCTTCATATTTTGAACAGTGGACATTTTATATTTAAACTCTACTTGAAGAATCATCATTTAAACACATTTTCAAAAAGACGACATAGAAGATGAGGTGAACCAATTTGTTTAAATGAAACTGACCGAGGGTAACTTGTTCATAGTATAATTTATGCTTGACATCAGTGTGTCTGGACATATCTTATGTCTCTGTAAGATCCAGTTAAAACCCCATTCTGTTTGCAGATGACACGATGGAGCACTTTTCTTTCTTCTTATTATTATCATTATTATCGAAGCTGTCATACAATCGCCACAGTTATTAATTCAGAACAATGATTTTGTCATAATTATTCTGAACAATGTAGTCTCAACATCAAATAAATATTGATAAAACAACCGAAGTTATTTTTTAAAATAACCATACGTCTACTGAAAATAACACTCTTCGTGAATGTGGCCACTAAAAAAAAAATCAGATCAAATGTCTGGCGTTAAATTTGCAGGGAACACTAGTGCATGCACATATCATAGTCCAATCGTCGTATACACACTGCTCATTCAACAATATCAGAAGTATCGCGCTCCATTAGAAAGTCGTACATGCATGACAAATCACAGTATTCATGAGAAAATGTACTTCAAAAACTCTGAGATCGTTATGATGTTTAAAGATGAGTCTATCGTAAACTTTAACACTCATTCATATGCTATATTTGTCATACAACATACTTTAAAGGGTAATGTGAAAAATCCTGACCTTATCGCAAGTGAACCATAGACTTGTCATATGGATCTCATCATCTGACGATTATAAACACTGATAAGGGTAGCCTTTTAAACAATGTTTACAATCGTCTTCCAAAAAAAGAATTCTTGCAGTTTATCATTCCAATTACACATTTTGGTAACCGATCTATTAAACATACCACAAATCGCAATTTATTGCCTTATCGTACAATTCCTATTTCTTTTTAATACAAATTCAAAGGTAAAATTAGTTTGGTGTTTGTTTTACATTTTGGTTTCCTGTCTGTAGTTATTGCTTTTCTTCTCTCAATTTTCCATGATACATGTATCCCTTCCTTTGTCCTCTAAATCTGTCTCTGGGTATACAGTATATTCCCTTTGTTTTGTCTCCTCAGCAAAATTATATCAAAGTTTTACATACGTGTTTTCTTCCTTTAGTTAATAAGGGAGAACGTGTTTGAAAAAAAGTTATCCTACTTTAAATACTCAAGTGAGGTGCTCCTTGAAATGTGCAAATTATGTGCGTACATACTTATTTCTTTTGTGTATTTCTATTCATGTTTGCATGAGAAATTTGTTGATTTTTTTCATCATTTATAATTTTGTATAAGTGGAGAAACAAATCAATATGGAAGGGAAACAGAAGCATGCTACATCATCATATAAAGGTACATCGTGTATAGATAATCACATTGATTTATGTGGAAATACAAACAAAACTGAAATATGTAAATTACTTGGGCGCTATACAACGAAAACAAACCAAAACAAAACATAGAAAACCACCTTCACTATTAGTTAAGGAATTATGCAATACAGAACATGATATTTCAGAGGAGTGACGAGAGGTGAATATTTCATTTCACCTTATGTTTCAGTTTTCTCAAACAGTAGGTGGTACAGATACAGATGGTTCTACACGTACTCGTAGGGGTGAGATAACGAAACAGACTCCTTTGTTTAGCTTGCAAAATACTATTCTATATGTATAAATTGTCTCTGTAAAGGCTCCTGTCGTTTACAATTAGGTGCTTTACTGTCACATGCTTGATTTTATTCAATTTCATGCTATTTTTGTTTCTCCGTTCCTTTGGGTCATTTGATTTTTACTCATGTTTGTACTCTCAAACACTGTATTATCTTTCACATCTTTGTATCATTGCGTATAATCTACCATTATTGCATTCAGAAGTCTTTCCTTCGTAATCTGTTTGTCTGTACTTTTACAATCCGAGAAGGGGTCCAAATAGTTGATAAAATACAAGTCATCATATTTTCATCATCTACATAAATATCTTCCGCTTTAACACTTGCATCGTTATCAAACACCATGGCACTGTCACGATGATAGTGTAGCACTTTTAACTGAAAGCATATCTTGAAGTTCTAGCATCGTTGTTCCAGAGAAACATGAACCATGATTTACAAAATTACAACACTAAAACACTCAACAAAGCCATTTTACACCTCGTTTACGATGCACTAATTTACAAACTTATAATTGACTAAGCTCCTTAAGACGACCAATAGAGGATTAAAAAACAATATATAAAGTAAATCTATGTTTCTATACATAGTTCTTTGCAATCCAACGTGAAATTTTCAAGTCAGAACATTTTTTGAAATATCCACATTGTTAATTATCGAATCTGTGCTACCTGTTACTTTTTCGCTGAACAGGGACGTTTTCTGAGAAGAGCTTTTGGTTGATTTAAACAATTCCCCTATCGCCTTCCGAAATACGGGATTCCGAATCGTGTAAATAACAGGATTTGCACAAGAATTACAAAAAGCTAGAACAGTTAGAGCGGAATCTATAGGGCTGAACAAATATGACGTGGGCACCAAACCAAGGTTGTGCAAGAGATATCCAGTCTGCACTGGTGTCAATGATATGAGATAAACGACGATAACAAGAAAAAGAATCTTGAGGACACTTTTCCTTGCTATAAGATACTTAGATGACGGGTTTGAGTTATTGCAGTACGAAGTTTCCCCTAGCCTTCGGCGGGATTGTCGATGGAGCACCAGGGCCGTGGCAGCCTGGGCTACAAGCATGATGAAGGCCGGTATGACAAATTGAACAAGGTAAAAAATACAACCAGTCATATTTTGGGAAAGTCGTGAATGAAACCTTTCAGAGCAATTTCCGCTATTTACACTAATCACAAAGAACATGTAAAGGTTTGCCAAAAACGCAACCATCCATGTCATGGCAACAACTTTGCCAACTCTCTGCAGTGTTACGAGGCGCTTGAAATGAAGAGGGTGGGCAATCGCAATGTATCTTTCTATTGGAATCAAGGTCAGAGTAAAAACGGAGGCACCCACTGAAACCCACCTTAACACAGTAGAATAAATCAACTTGCAGTAGATATCCCCTAGCCATGTTCCAGGAACGCTCAGAGGAGTAGGCAGGGGGACCATGAACACTGACGTGGAGAAATCCGCAACGGCGAGAGCACCGATCAGAGCATCAGTCGACCGGCAAGTGTGGCGCCTTTGGAATAACACTAGGATCACGGTCATGTTTCCTACTATTCCTAGAAGAGACATTGCTAGTTGTGGAATCGTCACCCATGTCCATGCGACTGACTGCCACTTCCAAAGTGGTTGAGGGACTGCATGTTCTTCCTCATTTCGCGCAATATGATTCATTGTCCCAATCTCTGCAACGTCTGTATAGACTTCTCCCAGATTTGTAGAGCTCATTTCAAAAACATCTTTTTGAGGGAATGTCTCGACTTGAATGGATTTATCGGGGTGCGGGGTTGTTTCGATATGAAAATATCTCTGTTCGAACTGAGTAGAAACTGGTTCATTGTTTGAAGATGTGGTTTGATTGCGTCCGAAGGCCTCAATGTCTGAATGAATTTCAACATTGACAACTAGTACTTCCGTAGTGTTTGGGACAATACGTTCAAAAGCTGCTGTGCTGACCGGTTGTGCTGTGACTGTGAGATGAACGGTTCTTGACAGGATGAGGAAAGCAATCGTTCCGGTTGTGGTTATCTTCATTTTTCCTGTTCTCCTCCTGTGAAGAACATAACATCATCAATAAATACAAGCTGTTCTAATTAAAAAAAAAATCATTAAACAAAATTACAAAATTAGAATAACATGGTATCACGTCAAGGCTTAAATGTTGTCTTTTGTCTCACCGACAGATTACAACCATTATTTCTTTTTTCTTTAACGAAATCACCGTGAAAGAGAACCTTAAAAGTTAAACAACTATTGCCATCGGGGAAATTGGTTGTAAATCATAACATGGTAAATATCTTACAACCGACGAGAAAGATACTGGCGAGGTCATGATACACACCCTATATACCAATGAGAATTATATAAATATGGTTACAGCCAATATCACCCTGAAAGTAGGTTAAGCTTTCTGTCATGTGCTCTCCAGGTTAGCAGTAATTGTAAGAGGAGGAAGCAAAGGGTCGATATGAAAAAAAGAAAATACTCCACCAGTGAGAGACAAGAAGCATTAGAGATCTGTCTGAATTTCTAAAAAGTAAAGTAGCAATATTCACAACCACATTCGCTGTTGATGCATGATCTTACTGGCTTACTAGATGATTCATTTGATGTTTCACTAATTAAAGTAATGAATTGAATTAGTAACTTGATTTGTCAGTAGGACAACTGTAGGAGGGGTGAGGGGTGACCTGACTCGTATCGCTTCGGTTCTCTTTTAGGACTGTCGGAGCCAACAATTGGATGGCTTTTGCAATAGACTACAGTCAATTTGCCAGACATTTTTAT
The DNA here is from genome assembly GCA_033980235.1 of Diadema setosum. Taxonomy (NCBI): domain Eukaryota; kingdom Metazoa; phylum Echinodermata; class Echinoidea; order Diadematoida; family Diadematidae; genus Diadema; species Diadema setosum. The sequence continues at coordinate 15,413,352 of CM067074.1, forward strand.
GGGTCAAAATACGAGCCATTTACCAGTCTTTTGATATGTCATAAGTTAAATATACAATATGGGTTATACAATAAATTGTCTGTAAACGCCTTTATTTTCAAAGGAATACATTTTTTTCGCTAAAATTCATTTCTATGCCGACATCCAACTACGTTTCCTTATATCGAGTTTTCCACTGGAAAAGATAATGTATACTAGCATTTCCTAAGAAAAACGTTGATGAAAACGAAGTGAGAACAAAATAGTACTAATTATCTTAAAAGTTAATGTAGTTATAACAAGCTAATAATCAATAATGATTATGAACATTTTCACAACGAAAACAGAAAAATTCAGATTTCACTTTTTCCCAGTTCTATTTATGTTTAATTCTAGATTTTGTTTTATCTTGTGCTAATCAGTTACTTTACCAAAATAGATGTGACAAGCTAACCTTTATAATTAATAATACAACCAGGTTGTAATTTAAAAAAGATAGTATATTGCAGACACTTGTTTGAGAAGCAAGACGCACTAATAGTACGATCGTATCATGATATGATAATGAAAAGAAATAAAGATTTTAGGTAGCCTTGGTAGTTATGGAATATCCTCCTCCCATTCGGTTCTGTTTAGAGTCAGTGATCTATTGCGGGCTTGCGCAAATCAAGTAGAAAACCTTACTACAAGCAGCTGAACTCCTGAGCATAGATTGACAGCAATATCACCATATCACGTACATCCGCACTTCGCAGGAATGATATGTTCGAACAGCATGTCTTTGAACTTAAGTAGCCAGCGTCAAAATATGCGCATGAGCAGAGCATGGATTGAATGCAGCCAATAAGATCACAACCTAAAGATGTGTACTCTTAGGGTGTGTTTATGCTCAATTTGCGAAGGCACAATCAACGATTTTAAACGCTTATTCAAAACGCTGATTCAAATCGCCGTTCACGGGAGCACTGTTTATGCTCACTTTCTTGGAGCTTGGAAAGAGGATGTGAATTGCGTTTATGCTTTTCCCATGAAACGTGATTAGTCAGAAAAGTCGATTGTAAACGCACATATCCGTGCGTTTTGAAAAGGCGTATATATCAGAGTGAGGACGCAACCATGTTTTGAACTATTTTGAATGAATCGAAACGCTGATTTTGACCTGGAAGGGGAAAGTATAAACACATCCTTACACATACATACACACATACACCTACACACACCATGCAAACATTGTAGCACCGCGTGCAAGAAGAAAATAACACGTGCATCCTTGATCTGTAAAGCATACCACTGAATTAACAACCCTGGAAGTAGATATTACATCCAATCATAACATTTATCTGCATGATTTCGTACAAGCAAAGCCAGTTATACACTCACAAGAATACATCACTGGGTTCATCAGGGATAAGACGTAATGATGTCGCCTTTTATGGGAATGATATTTGTAGGAGCATACATCAGCATCATTTTATTTGATTTCTCAGAGACATACAATATATTTCATGCTTTTTTATCTTATTTGTTATGTCATAGATCAATAAAGCATTTAACCTTTAATAAACTTCGCATTACTAAAACTCTGCTTCTTTTCGCTCCACTAAATTAAAGTCTTTGATCAAAATTATACATTTTCTTCAACGTCAATAGTTTCCTATTTTCAAAAGTGGCCACTGTTTAACATTCATTCATTATTGACTCAAAATTTAAGTGAATTCTAATAAACATGATTCAGAAACGCGCTTTGATGAAGTCTACGTAGAAGATTATGCTACAAACGCAAACAGAGGGAAACTTACCAGAGATGAATATAATTAAATTGTTATATATATATAAATATAATTAAATTGTTAGCGCACTTCCGTGCGCATGGCAGAATGTTGTTAACCCTATGCGCACTCCCACACCCTAACGACAATCTGTCATGCGCACTCCCACACTGTAACGACAATCTACCAGGCGCAAGGAAGCGCTGTAATGACAATCTGCCATGCGCACGACGATTTATTAGTGGAAAAATGAGGAAAGAAAGAAGGGGTTCCATCTTGATTCGAACCCGAGACCTCCGGATTGCTAGCCCTGCTCTACCGACTGAGCTATAGAAAGCCCTAGTACAGTGTTCGTCACTGGAATCCCATTTTCATTGCTCATTTTTCCAATAGAAGATCATATGCAGCACTGATTTTGCTTGATTTTACTCCACTGACTGAAAGTCTATGATCAAAATTATACGTTTTCTTCAACTGCCGATGACGTCATTGTTTCCCATTTTCAATAGTGGCCATTACTCAACATTTGTTCATGAATGACTTATGTATACAGCTTGTTAAAGATAATGATTCAGAAACACCCTTCAATTATGTTTTTTTATGTGAAGAAGATGTGTGCCAATGTTAACGAAAGATTCTAATGCACAGTGTCAAAAGCCAACACAGTCTCGCGTTAAAAATTCAGGGGCTAAATTACAAGTATATACTTGTGATAAACGTGTAATAAAGTGATTTTGCGTGTTTTTTTTTAATGGGTTCTCGTCTTGCCTCCATCATAGCTGAGGGAAATGCACAAATTTTTAAAAATAATCATTCACCAATAGAACACATGACCATACAGGTAGATCAAAAGTCAATTGGATCAATAGTCTTGTGTTAATTTTGGGAGTTATCGATGCATTTACACTGAACATGGTCCGATCATGTACAAACGATTCTTTGAACAATATCGATAAATGTCGGGTTCCTCCGGAAAGATAGAGAATGTGTTATCAAAAACAACTTCCTTTTTTAGTGCATTCATACCAGCATTTAGCAACTACTGAAGGCCTAATATTGTACCTGGAAAATGTGGTTATAGCAAAATCAAATCTAAATTGTCATTACAAGTGTATGATAACATTAATCCCCTGTTGGCATTACCTGCACATCCTTAGTGCGTCTTTCTGTCATGATTTAGATTCTCCGATATGCATGCATGGCACACTGCAATATTCATGTTTGAATATACTAAAAATCTGCTCCCTATAATGTTCCAAATACTTTTATTCTGAATTTTTACATTCTTTCATATCCTACCCGGAATGCAAAAGACTATAATTTAGAAAATCCTAACCTTATCACATCTCATTGTATGGAACTCATTGTTTGACCATCTAAGGCGAGTTCTTTTGAATATTCTTTCAAATCATCAAACAAGATCATCATTCTGGCAATGTGTCTTTTGAGCAAAATATTGCTCACGGCTTCATTTTAAACCACAAATCATGATTATTGGTTTACCGTAAAATTATCATGTAGCTTAGATTAAATTTCTTACGCAAAGTTCGTTATTGTTTCTTTGTTGAAGTTGTTTGATTTGTATATATATACAAAAACATTTCTCACTGTTGATCCTTAATATTTCAAAAACTATATATCAGATATTGACAACTAGAAATAGCTGAATATCGTACAAATTTTTTTTTAGGTAATTTGAAAATGATAGCATAAATCAGTTTCATGAAATTGAAGATTTATTTTTAAGTTAGGTTTCAGGTTTTGCTCTGTTTTAAACCCTCTGTACAAAATTTTAATTTTGCACAGGAGTCAATTGGTATACGGAAGTGTGTGGTTAAGACCCTGACAATGGTCTTGAACAATGGCCAGGATTGGAATGCTCTATTACATATTCATGAGAAATTCCACTGTCACAGATAGTCTTTATTCATCCTGAAATGAAGTGTAAGCAAGCACTCGAAAACATGTGCTTATTTATATATTTATTTGTGCCTATAGGGAAATCCATAATGAATTATTAATACAACATTCATGCGCCTTGGTGCAAAAGTTCAGAAGCCTAGTCAGCAGAGCTCTGACAAGGTAGTATTCGTGGTATTCATGTCTATTGTTGAGGGTCACTGTAAGCACACACTCACATGCACATCATTGGTCAGACTTGCGTAAAATTAGATTTTGTACAGAGCAAAATCTGGAACTTAACTTTAAAACTACTCATGGATTTAAGGAAACTGATTCATACTCTCATATTCAAATCACCTCCAACTAAATTATACACTATTCAACTATTACTCATATCAATGACAGCGTTATCTGATCGAACTATCTATCTATCGAACTATTGAGGGGCAAAAGTGGGAATTTTTTTGTACCACCTAGTATATATATATATATATATATATAGATAGATAGATAGATAGATAGATATTTCCAAATGTATAACTTTTTTTTTATATACAGGTATCTCTTTCTTTGTGCATGTGCAGCAGGTACTGTGCACTTAAAAACTGATGATTGGATCCATTACTTCAGTTAAACTATACAGGAGCATGTAAGTATCTAAAATTAATGGATTTAACTCTACATTAATTCCTGCTATGTTACCACAAAGTTCAAAAGCGAAAAAAGTTTCTTAAACATCCATGCTGTAAATTGTCGAATCTGTATTATCTGTTATTTTTTCGCTGAACAAAGTCGTTCTTCCTAGTGTGCTTATGTTTGATTTGAACAATTCTCCTATGGCCTTGCGGAATGCAGGATTCTGAATAGTGTAAATGACAGGATTCGCGCAAGAATTGCAGAAGGCTATGACAACAAGAGCGGAACTTAGAGGGCTGTACAAATAGGACGTTGGCAAAATACGAAGGTTGTACAAGAGATATGCCGTCTGCGTTGGTGTCCACGAGATGAAGAAAACAACGACGACAAGAAACAGAATTTTGAGAACACTTTTCCTTGCCACAAGATACTTAGCTGAATGGTTGGAGTTATTATTGCAATTTGAATCTTCTCCTAGCCTCCGGCGGGATTGTCGATGGAGCACTAGTGCGGTGAGAGCCTGTGCTACAAGCATGATGAGTGCCGGTATGAGAAACTGAACGAGGAAAAGCATACAGCCTGTGATAATCTGTGTAAGTTGTGAATGAAACGTCTCAGTGCACTTGTCGCCCTTCGCACCAGCCACAAAGAATTCGAAAAAGTTGACCAAGAAAGAGACCAGCCATGTCAAGGCAACAGCCCTGCCAACTCTCCGCCGTGTTACAAGGCGCTTGAAATGAAGAGGGTGGGCAATCGCAATGTATCTTTCTATAGGAATCAAGGCCAAAATGAAGACGGAGGCACACACAGACACCCACATTAACACCGTAGAATAGATTAACTTGCAGTAGATATCCCCTAACCATGTCCCAGGAACCCTGAGTGGCGTAGGCAATGGGACCATGAACACTGACGTCAAGAAATCCGCAACGGCAAGAGCACCGATCAACGCATCAGTCGATCGGCAAGTGTGGCGCCTTTGGAATAACACCAGGATCACAGTAAGGTTTCCCACTATTCCAAGTATAGACATTGCTAGTTGCGAAGAAGTCACCCATGTCCATGGAACTGACTGCCACTTCCAAAGTGGTTGAGGGGCTACAGGTGCTTCCTCATTTTGCGTTGTATCAATCGCTGCAACCTCTGTAGGCCTATAAATTTCTGTCAGATTTTTAGGGTTGATTCCAAAATCATCTTTTTGACGAAATGTCTGGATTTGAACGGTTTTCTCACGATATGAGGTTGTTTCGATATGGAAATATCCTTGTTCGAAGCTGGTGGAGGCTGGTTCAATATTCGAACCTTGCTTATAAGTCGTCTGACTGCCGCCGGGGACCTCAATGTCTGAATAACCTTTAACATTGACAACTGATACCACCATAGTGTTTAGAATAGAATCTTCAAGAGCTGCTGTGCTGACCGGTTGTGTTGTGACTGTGAGAAGATTGGTTCTCGACACGATGAGGAGAACAATCATTCCAGTTGTGGTTATCCTCATTTTTCCCGTCCTCCTGTAAATAGCACAATTTCGTTAAAAAGGATGAATGCAATTGATTTGCTTTGGTTATATCTTAGAATATTTATTTAAATTGGGATCTGTTGTAACATTAGATGATGTGATGGAAATCCATAAAATTCTTCTGCCTCGCTGACAAATGGCTACTATTTTTTCTTCAATTAAGTCATTGTGAAAGAAAACTGTAAAAATTAGCTAATGATTGCCGGGATACTTTTTAGGTTGATAAAATGTGGTTACAGTCAATATCGCTTTGTCTTAAAAGCAGGTTAAATTTCAGAATTAATTCTTTTCCTTATTACCTGCCCCCCACACCAAAAAAAAAAAAAAGACTCTTTTTTTGTACTGTTAAACTTTAGATTTTTGCAACTAACACTGACAAACATTGAGTAGTATTGCACATTGTGTACTTAGCTTAAGAGGACGATGGCTTTCCAACAGAGCACGATTTAAAACCTTGTTACCAATTAAACCTCTTTCAAATTCTCTCCATTAATAGTAATTGCAAGAGGAGCAAGAAGAAATTATTGGTTTTGACAATAAATTGTCTGTAAACGACTTCATCTCCAAAGGCATAGAATTTTCGCTAAGAGTCATTTTCATGGCAACGTATAGCTGCGTTGTCTTCATCCCGTCTTCGACTGGAAAAGATAATGTACTAACATTACTCATGTTAATGTATTATGAAAACTAAATAGTACTGTGACTTTATTCAACGTTGATATAGTTCTTATAAGCTTTAATAGTTATGAGTATTTTTTCAGTCTAATGAAACCGTTTCATCTCCGACTTATCTTACCTTTGGGATTGTTTTATTTTGTGCCAGTCACTTGCATTATCTTAGATATAATAAGCACAATGATACAACCAGACCGCATAATGGTTTTAACATAATGTATTATACCTTTATTTTTCTTTAGCAATTAAACAAATTACTTCTATCTCAGACACCCCTTTGAGAAAAAAAAACACAATATTAGTAAGATTGTACTAATATGTTACATTAGAAATAAAATAAGTGCAAAAGAAAACACAATATTAGTAAGATTGTACTAATATGTTACATTAGAAATAAAATAAGTGCAAAAGTGGAAGGTTAAGTACCTATGCAATATTCGATTCTCATTCTGCTCAGAGTCCGTGATCTATTAAGGGCGTGAGAAAATCAATTAAAAACCCTTACCAGAAGCAACTGGGTTTCCGAGCACAGAAAGATAGCAATATCAGCAGTCACCGTACATCCGCACTTCTTGGAATAATGTGTTTGAACTGCATGTCTTTGGACTTAAATAGTTGGCATCAAATTATGCGCATGAGCATAGTACAGGTTTAGTTCAGCGAATCAGATCATACACCAGACAATTTGACATAGTATTTTTCCATAAGCATGCACACATACACACATACTCACACACGCACACACGTATAGACACAACATGCACACATTGTAGCACCGCCCGTAAAAACAAAATTACATGCGCACTCTAGAGATGTAAAGCCTCCGATATCAACTCAGCATCATGACATTACAACTGATCATCAAATTCATCTGCTTGATCACGTATGAGCAAAACCATTAAACATTCACAAGAATACATCACTAAGTACATCAGTCATGACACACGATGATGTTGCCTTTTGCGTGAGTTAGATATGTGATATTTTTAATCATCTTCATTTCTTTTGATTTGTAAGAGACATCAAAACTTATTATGCTTTCTATTTGTCTTATTATTAACGTCACCGACCAATAAACAATCTAATCTTCAAGAAATTTTAAGAAACATCGCATTACTGATACTCTGTTGATTTTTGCTCCTCTGAATCAAAGTTTTTGTTTTTTTTTCAACTGCCGATGACGTCATAATGCTTTTCTTATGTTAAAATGTATTTAAATTCGTTCATGATTACCTACTGATTTAAGCGAACTGTCATTCAAAAAAAATTATATTCAGAATAGCACTTTAATTACTAATGACGTCTACGAAGATGATGTGAACCAATGATTTCAATGTGAACCAGTGATCAGCCGATATCCAACACATACTCTAACAATTGTATCAATTATGTTATACTCCCTGTCTCTTACATCATTTAAACTCAGATCGTATTATGCGAATGCACTGATATATTGAGAACTTGCTATTTTTCCTATAATTCTTTGCCTAACATTGTCACAACTCCCTATAATAATTATATACATGTACTACTCCATCAGTATACTGATGATTTGCCCCATGTACTAAAACTGCTTTTTATATCTTTGCCATTAACACTTCAGAACCTATCTTTACAATGATACCTGACTTAGATAATAATGTACAACCACTCATAAATTGTAAGTATTATTTGCCGGATGTATTCAATCGTATTTTTGTAAATGTTCCTGACAAATTTGGTTTATTGCATTGTAATGCCCGGAGTTTAAGTAAGAACTTTGATAATGTCACTGATCTGTTGACAAATATGTCCTTTTCTTTCTCAGTAGTTGGAATCACTGAAACTTGGTTAAACACCAGATCCCCAGACATATATAATATTCCTAATTATCATTTTGTACGCAGTGACAGACAGGACGGTCGTGGTGGTGGTGTTGCTTTTTATATATGTAAGTCTCTGTCCTATAAGGTCAGATATGACCTTTCATTTGTTCATAATTCCGCAGAATTATTATGTATAGAAATAGACATGGTCAACAGTAAAAACTTAATTGTATGTAATATATATCGCCCCCCTAATAATTGTATTGATAGTTTTTTAGAAGATTGTGATGATGTATTACATAATCTGAATAGAGAAAGTAAAATTATATGTTTAATGGGAGATTTTAATGTAGACCTGCAACAGGATAACAACAATGTCAATCAATTCAAAAGTGTAGTATACTCAAACGCCTGTTTTCCCGTCATCGACAAACCTACAAGAATTGTAGGTAATTCGTCTACCCTTATAGACAATATATTTATCAATGTACACAATTGTCATATTCATTCAGGTCTTGTATATTCTGAAATCTCAGATCATATCCCTGTCTTTGTAATGATTGATTCCCCTCCTCCTCGTAGAAATGGACAAACATTTTCAGCTCGTAAATTCACCACTGGAAATGTAGCTAGGTTAAATGAAAATTTGCAGAATGAAGATTGGGAAGATGTTTTAACCTGTGACGATACCGAAAGAGCATATCAGTTATTCTGGGCTAAATTTGAGATGTATTTCAACATTAGTATACCTAAGACCAAGGCAGGGAGAAAACGTAATAAACCTATAAAACCTTGGATAACAAGAGGAATTTTGAATTCTATAAATAAAAGAAATATTTTGTACAAAATAAGTCTTCATCAAGCTAGCCCTGAAAATGTTTCCAATTATAAGACATATCGAAATAGATTAACAAGCATTATCAAACAGTCCAAACAAATGTATTTTTCTAAAAACATAGATAATGCTCAAGGTAAAAGTTCAACTATATGGAAAATAATTAATGAAATTCTTAATAGGAGTAAATCATCATCAGTTTCTCAAGTATTTTATAAAGATGGCAATACCTTAAGTAATCCGGTAGATATAAGTAATATGTTTAATGAATATTTTGTGCATATTGGTCCACAACAGGGCTCTAAAATCGATAAGAGTAATTGTGATTTCGCAGATTTTCTGCCACAACCAATAGATTCATCCTTATTCCTAAACCCAACAGATTTTATTGAAATATTAAGAATCGTTCGTGCTTTTAAAAATAGTTATTCTGTCAGTCATGATGAAATCAGCACTAATTTACTTAAGCAGATTATAGGTAGTATTTTGTCTCCCTTAGCCCATATTTTTAATCTATCTCTTTCTTCTGGTATTTTTCCAAGTTCCTTCAAAATTGCTAAAGTAATACCGATTTATAAAAAAGATGATCCCACGTGTGTAACTAATTACCGTCCCATTTCCATTCTCTCTAGTTTCTCCAAAATACTCGAGAGAATTGTATATAATAGGTTGTATGGATTTTTGTGTCAGAATGATTTCTTCAATCCTGATCAATTCGGTTTCCGAACCAATCATTCTACTGATCACGCGCTAATGCAGTTATTTGATAGAGTATCGAGTGCCTTGGCAGATCGCAAACATGTAATTGGTATATTTATGGATCTGAGCAAGGCATTCGATACTCTTGACCACAAAATATTATTATATAAGCTACGACATTACGGGGTTCGGGGTATTGCACTTACATGGTTTGAAAACTATTTGTCATGTAGAAAACAATTTGTTTCCTTTGATTCAGTATCCTCCAATACATTACCTGTAACATGTGGAGTTCCCCAGGGTTCAATCTTAGGGCCGTTATTGTTTTTAATCTACATTAATGATATTTCAAACGCATCATCTATATTGCAGTATATATTATTTGCTGATGATACAAATGTGTTTTACTCACATACTGACCTAAACCAGGTAGTTGCTACTTTGAACAATGAATTACCGAAATTATCTACATGGTTTAAAAGTAATATACTGGCACTTAATTTAAGCAAAACTAATTTCATTCATTTTAAATGTAATAAAGCTGATCTCCCAGAATATGAATTGTATATTGATGGTATATCTCTTGAAAGGAAAATATCTAATAAATTTCTCGGTGTGTATACAAATGAAAACCTAAAATGGGATGATCATGTAAAACACATCATTTTGCCTATATCCCGAAACGTTGGCCTGCTAACTAAGCTTCAGTATTTTTTATCAACTCGTGTATTGTTTACCCTATATAATGCCTTAATCTTACCATATATATCGTATTGCAACATTATCTGGGCAACCCACAAATGTAACACAGACCGTATACTTCTTCTACAGAAAAAAGCAATTCGAGTGTGCAGTCGAGCACGCTCTCGAGATCACACCGACCCATTGTTTTTCCAGCTTAAATCCCTTAAGATAAATGACATAAATTTTCTCCAAAAAGCTGTATTTATGTTTTGTCTCAAGTCAAACCTCTTGCCTCCAATATTCAACAGAATATTTCGGTCAAATTCAGAGATTCACTCTTATCCAACTAGACAATCCACAAATTTACATTTATTTAACCCCAAAACCGCACTCGCGCATCATTCTATCAGACACTCCGGCCCTGACACTTGGAATTCCCTTCCCATCGAAATTAAAAACATGACCACTATGTATTCATTTAAGAAGGCTGTAAAACTTCACCTCCTTAAGCAGTATTCCCCAGGATAACATTCTAATTCCTTTATTGTATTATAATCAAATGTATATGAAAATGTACGTGGTACATGATGCATGTATGTGTGCATACATATATCGATTTATTTATCTGTCCATATTATGAATATGAATATATATGTATGTATAGGATAGGTACATCATGTATATTATATGAGCATGTATATGTATGTGTACGATGTGCCTTACCATTACTGCGTACATAAAATAAGCACGATATATTTCATTTCATATCAGATAACAATATGTATAGGATACTTTGTATTCACACATTATTATTTTCATAGTGCATATTCGGTCATTACTCCGGCAAAGGCAACTGAACGTGTAAACTTTAATATCATTATCACATTGTATTTATCATAATTACTATTATTGTAAAGTAGTTGGAGTGGTACACATACACTCTGTAACTTTCCCTCTTCCCCCTACCCTTCCCTATTTCTCTCTTTCTCTATTCCCTATCCTATCCAGAGTAGGTAAGCATATTATGTAGTCTCCATACCGTCAAGCCTCGGCTTATTTTGGAGACCGTTCTGTTTAAGTTCCATAAGCTGTTTGTATTTGTCTTGTATAATTGTACTAAAAAACTATGTATCGATATACTGTTTGTCATAAATGACATGTACATAATCATATCTGATGTAACGGAATTAAGCAGAAATAAATCAAATCAAATCAAATCAACAGTTTCAAATGCACAATATCAAAGGCAAACACATACATTTAAAATTCAAGGGCTAGTTTAGTTTCTGATAACCTTCGAAGTTCATGGTTGACAACAGTGTGCCTTGATATATCTTATAACGCCTTATTACTTTAAATGATCCCGTCAAAATTGCAAGAGAATGTTGATGTTGTCGTTGTCGTTCTTCAGTTTAATTCTCTTCTTGCCTCAACCATACTTTGAGGAATACTCACTCTGTTTACATGGCACGATCGAGAACTATGGCGTTGTTGTTGTTTTTTTAACAAATGTGACCCTGCATCACAAAACCAACAAAAAGTCACCACACATGGGTTTCTAGTTAAAGGCAGATTCTAAAAGAACTGACTCTATGCTTTAAAATAACATTATTGTGTATAACTCAATTCAAAGGAACTCCCATAACCTACCTAAATACTGCCAACAAAGCACACACTCTGGAAAAGTGTGAACTGAAAAAAGAGGCTCTGAAGTAAAGGATCTGTTCAAACGTTTAGTCTTTACCAAGCTGTGCTAGCTATGCGATGAAAGGGACAAAACACAGGATGAAAACCACCAGAGCAACAACAAGGAAGAGATTATGAAATTAAGCTGATATAGAACATGTTCTATCAACACATTCTGTCCATGAGTAATGCCAACTTTCAAAGCAGTAGCAATATCCTTTCCAAAGTTATTAGACTTGAAAGTGAAGAGTGTGCAAAGGACAGCAAGAAATGAAAAGGGGCCTCTAAGACATACCTGATCATTCTACTCTCCGCAAAAAAAGGGTTGTAGAACACTGGCACTGAAAACTCACTTTCCCATTCTTGATATGATCCCAAACTACAGAATAATGGAGGAGAAGGATAGCCCTGTCAACATTGACTCGGTTGACTAATTTCACACATTTTGAGTCCTCACGTAAGATCAAGGGGTGCGACATTTCGTTAGTTTTGTGATGCACGGTCACAAATATTACATAACGCTGCCCACGGTAATTGATTATTTAAAGTCTCAACAAGACATAAGTGTATTGTAACTAAATCACGTCCTAAACACACAGCATATATTATATCACTCTTTCTCAGTTTAACCTACACAAGTATCCCATTTCTTTGTCCTCTAAATTTGCTTCTCTGTATATTCCTTTGTCTGCTTGTGTCGTTCTCCTCGGCCAAAATGGCGATTTAAGGATATGGCAAATACCCGGAACATCAAGTTGTTTAATATCATATTCGTCTATGCAGCGAGGTGGAAGAGACCCACCTCCCTGGTGTATGTGTATGTGTATTATGGGAGAATAATCTTACACCTGTATGTAACCAGAAACAAAAAAGAGGCCATTATCCCATAGTCAAGCAAAGTCCGTATCGATAACGGCCTGCTCCACACATGTATAATTTATCTTAAGATACAATAAGATATCATATATATATGTTCATATATACGTATACCATACACGTAATCATATCAATTTCTTAGGAAAAACACTCTTGTGCATGTTTTAATGTAAATGCAAAATTGTTAATTTGGTCATAATTTCATTCGTATAAGAGGAGAAATAACAGACTGAAACTATATAAATGCAAAACATACTGTCTTAATCTGTGTATCTACAATATTTCCTGATTCATTGAATACATAACATAGGATTGCAGTGAAATAACAAGATGTAGGCTTCACAATGTTTCATTATCTACAATTCTGCCATTCCCCCCTTGCATCATTATAAAACACCATGGCACAGTGTAGCATTACACATGTTGGCCTACCTGTTAATCTGATAAATTACTTAAGTTGATACAACAGGATGTGAACGGATAAAAGGAATTTATTACGCAATACCTAGGTCATTGAAATACAACATGAAAGTTTCAAGTTTACAATATTCCTTAGATATCCACATTGGAAACTGTCAAATCTGTATTGCCTGTTACTTTTTCACTAAACAGAGCCCTTCTCTGCGATGCGCTTGTAGTTGATGTGAACAATTCTCCTATAGCCTTACGGAACGCAGGATTCTGAATTGCGTAAATGACAGGATTTGCGCAAGAATTGCAAAAGGCTAGGACGTTTAAAGCAAAATATAGTGGGCTATAAAAATAGGACGTTGGCACAAAACGAAGATTATGCAAGAGGTACCCCGTCTGTGTAGGTGTCCACGAGATGAGAAAAACGATAACAACAAGGAACAAAATCTTGAGAACATTTTTTCTAGCCACAAGGTACTTTGATGTCGGGTTTGAGTAATTGCAATTCAAACCTTCTCCTAACTTCCGACGGGATTGTCGATAGAGCACCAGAGCAGTCTGAGCCTGGGCTACAAGCATGATGACCCCCGGTATCATAAACTCAATGAGGAAAACCAGACAGCCCGTCATAATTTGGGAAAGACGTGAATGAAACGTATCGGAGCATGTGTTGCTTTTGGCGCTTACCACAAAGAATATGAAAAGGTTTACCGAAAATGCGGCAAGCCATGTCAAGGCAACAGCTTTACCAACTCTCTGCCGTGTAACAAGACGCTTGAAATGAAGAGGATGGGCAATCGCAATGTATCTCTCTATTGGAATCAAGGTCAGAATGAAGATGGAGGCACCTATAGAAACCCACCTTAACACGGCTGAATCAACTAACTTGCAGTACACATCCCCTAACCATGTTTCAGGAACCCTGAGTGGCCTAGGCAACGGGATCATGAACACTGACGTCAAGAAATCCGCAACGGCCAGGGAACCGATTAGTACATCAGTCGACCGGCAAGTGTGGCGCCTTTGTAATAACACCAAGATCACGATCAGATTTCCTACTATTCCCAGCACAGACATTGCTAGTTGTGGAATCGTCACCCATGTCCATGCTACTGACTGCCACTTCCAAAGCGGTTGGGGGACGACAGGTTTTTCCTTATTTTGCCCAACAGAAATCGCAGTACTTGTTTCCTCTGTATAGATTTCAGCAAGAGTTTTAAGTTTGATTTCAAAAATACTCGAATCCTTTAGCTGAAATGTCCTTGTTTGAACGGGTTTTCCGTGTTGTGAAGTTGTTTCGATACGTAAATAGCTCTGTTCAAACTGAGTAGAAACGAGATCATTGTCTACAGCTTGTACGTGTGTTGACTGACTGCCGTTGGAAGCTTCAATGTCTAAATGACTTCCAAAGTTGATAACTGATGCCCCCAAAGTGTTCGGGGGAGAATGTTCAAGAACTGTGGTGTTGACCGATTGTGTCGTGACTGCACAACTGACAGTTCTTGATATGATGAAAACGATGATTGCTAATATCCTCATTTTTGCTGTTCTCTAGATCCCTGTAAAGATTATGACACTGGAAAATGAGATGAGAAGGTGAAACGGAAATTATTTCAAAGTTGTATCAAAAGTATTACCAAATGAGAGGATGTCATGTATACTCCTAAGGTCCATTTATGACCGAATGACAAATCACTGTTTATTTTAAGGAAATGATCAGAAAGAGATTATTTCATTTTTCGCAAAACAAAATGTGGTTTCACTGCCATAAAGCTGATGAGACACTCTCGTGGCCATTGATTGTCATATATGTACAGATCTACAGTGCGTATTAAATAAAAAACGCAAGATTTGATTTCAAATTTGTGAAGACTGTGTTAACTTTACACCAAAATGAGTAACAACATCTCCACATAACTCCTCTTTCCAATGATATCTTATTTATTCATACACGGTTATGGATGGCTGACTAATCATTCTCTTTAGACAATGGGTCAAATTGGACTTGGGCCCAAGTTTAGACACTGCAAGAATCAATGCACCTTACATATTAGAAATTAACTTAACAAATAGAATAATGAAATTAATAATCGCAACTTACCATTGTCTTCTTTCGGATATCTCTTTTTAACATTACATCCCATGCCCCTCAACATGGCCACCGTTCCTTTCCACACAGAGATTAGCTCTTTTCTCCATCTCATGCACAGCCCTGCGAATCATTGGGGCTTGGTGGCGCAGAGCTTCAAACTCATCAGTGATTCTTTGTCTCAAATTTGCAATGTCAGGTGGAGGGGTAATACACACTTTGCTCTTGAGATAACTCCAAAGAAAAGAGTAACAACAAGTCAGATTAGGAGATCGTGGTGGCCACTCCACATCACGATACAACAGTCATACAAGGCAATCTACCGATTTCCAAATACCTCAGCCAATCTGTTTCTTACTGCAAATAGTCGATGGGCTGGAGCGCCATCCTGTGTCCACCATAGGCGTCTGAACACACCCTTTTGTTGCACAGGAAAATTTCCATCAATTCAGGAATCACATGTTCATTTAAAATTTGTAAGTATCTATTTCCCTTCATGTTGTTTTCAAAGAAAGAGGGTCCTAGGAGCAAACCATTTTCACAAAGTCCATGCAGCCCAGACATTCAGCTTTTCTGTAGGAAAATCGACGTTATAGTTAAATGAAGAAATTGAAACTTGGTCCCAAGTCCAATTTGACCCATTGTCCAAAAAGAATGATTACTCAGCCATCCATGACTTTGTAAGAATGAAAAAGATATCATTGGAAAGAGGAGATAAGTGGCTTTAAGATGTTGTAACTCACTTTGGTGTAAACATAACACAATCTTGACAAATTTGAAATTAAATCTTGTTGCGTTTTTTTTTTTTGATACGCACTGTATGCATACTTATCCCTGTTTGCAAACCAACGAAGTGATGAGGTCATAATATCTAATTCATGCAATGGCTTTTGACGAATGATATAACTTACAATATCATTATTCCTGGAAAACAGGTAAAAAATTCATTCCTTTCCTGTCCTAGTTTCACGTCTCTTTCATGACTTTCTAATTGATATATAAGTACCTGCTTTCCAATTGCAGTTATTGCAAAAGTATCAGCCACAGGGTAGCTACGAGAGACAATTAATCCAACCAGGGAGACCCCAAACGTGCGAACAAGACATAGTGAAATAGAAGAAAACAATTCACGTATATTTCTGTTCATAAACCTTAATGCCAAAGTGACCACCATTCCCGTCTCCTGTTTAAGAAATTAAATTAATACGATCCTTCTATGATGAAAGAAAAAAAAGACCGAACCCAATTGTTTCTGATAAACTAAAACTTCCAGCGATGAAATTTTCAATTCTCATTCTGTTCTAAGCCATTATTCAATTTCGTGTTTGAGCAATTCTATTTCCAAGCCTTACCCGAAGCAGCTGAATTCCTGAGCACTGATTACTTCCAATATCAGCAGTTCACGTACATCCGCACTTCGTTGAAATGATGTATTCGAAGTGCACGTCTTTGGACTTTATTAGTAGTCGACACGAAATTGTGCGCATGAGCAGAGCACGAGTTGAATTCAGCCCATGATATGAAACTCCAAACATATTGGGGCGTAGTATTCTTTACTACACATACACGCAAACACACACACGCGCGCGCGCGCTACACACACACACACACACACACAGAAACAAACACGAACATAATACACTTCAAGCACAATATTATAGCAGCGCACGCAAGACCAAATTTACTCGTGCAGCCTCGGCTACAGTAAGCCTTCAACTAAATTGGCAACCATGAAAGTGGACATTATACCCCCAATCATCACTTTCATCTGAATGATTATGTATTTAGAACCTAAGCAAGAAAAAAAAAAACTCCCAAGACGACATCAGTGTGCACATCAGGAAGAGCACGCGACGATGTGGCCTTGTATGTGAGGTGGATATTTTGTAGAAGCCTATTATGATCATCATTTCATTTTATTACTCAGAAAGATCAAGCATTCTTTATGCTTTCTTTTCATTTTATTTGGAATGCAATGGATCAGTATACCATTTTATATAAGAACAATTTAAAGAAAATGTGCCATAGTAATACATTGCTTGTTTTCACTCTACTAGCATGACGTCTATCATCAATATATGACATCTTTCTTCAATTGCAAATGACAGACAGAGTTTCCTTATTTGAAAAGTTGGCATTCCATAACATTCACCCACAATTTACTAACAATATTCACAGTGAATTCTACTGACGAAAAATCAGAAACACAATTTAATGATTTCCACGCAAAACATGAAGTGAACCAATAATCAAATGCACAGTGTCAAAAGCCAACACATACACAAAAAATTATATGCCAAATTAGTTTTTTATAAACATCTAGGTATACTGGTCAACATCACTGTGCCATGATATCTTATGTCTCTAAAGGATCCAGTTATAATCGCAAAAGAGTTGAATACGATTTTTAAGGGTTCTTGTCTTGTCTCCAGAATAGATGTGGGAAATGCCCATTCTGTTTCTTTTTTTTTTCTTCTGATAAAAACAAATGTACACTCACCACAGTAAACAATTTACAATTATGTCTCAATATGATTGTACAGTGTAATAAAGTGCCATTGAATATTGATAAGACGGATTACGTTTTTTAGAAACTATTGTGTTAAATTTATTTGGCATAGCCATTGATTCTTGCTGAACCTGGTCCGATTATATATTGTTAATACAACAAAATTCCAAGCAATGTCGGGATCCTCTGCAAAATTACAAATGAACTGAAATGTGAAATACCCCTATGAAATATCATTTACCTGACAAACATCGTCAACATAGTCAAAACAGAGAATATGTTACAAAAAGTTTGAATTCCTTCTATTGTAAATGCATTCAATGTCCTTATGGTAAAATAATGATTATGTTGAAACTATGCATTAACAAAGTCATATCTGTGCTGTTATGACAAAAAAAAAAAGTGCCGGAATATTTTTTTCACTATTTTCACTATTTTTTATTACTTAACACACACTGACTGCTTGTTTATAACTTCAAGAAAATGGAACCTTGCATATAGGCATATACATACTTGTCAAACGATAATATTTAGTTCCTTGGCCTCAAGTTTGACATAAAATATATCTAAAGAAATGTTAAATTGTGAGAAATCTAAAGATGTTGATATGTCAATGGTTGCAGGAGTACCCAGACAATGAAATTGATTATCAGCGGCCCCGATCATCCATCATTTTTTTTTTTTTGGGGGGGGGGGGGTGGTAATACGTATTGTATTCTAAATTCATGTAATTCGGTTTTGCGATTCCACTCATTATTCATAAAATAACAGGCGATTATTTATCACCATTTCACTATGTTGTGGGGGGATTGCACCTTAATAGCAATGTTCTTTTGTATTCCTCTTCATCTCCACCGTTTTCATATACACTGATATATTCAGATGTTTGTGGGCTGATTTTCTTTTCACATTCCTTATTAATGGCATATCAAGAATTTAACTTTCTACATTTTGTGATGTAAATATAATCCACTTGTATATCGCTCACAAAAATTGTATTTACGCGTTTAATTGAAGGACAAGTAAGTGAATGAAATGAATAATATTATTATGAAAATACTATAAAGAAAACTCGCTATGATATTAAAAATACGTTAATCTTAAGCTTTCACATTCTCCCATGTCCATATACTCGTCATGCACCACAACTAGAAATTCCTTAGGTACCTACATTGTGAACTGCAAAATCAGTATCACCTGTTACTTTTTCGCTAAACAGAGCCCTTCTCTGCGATGCGCTTGTGGTTGATGTGAACAATTCTCCTATCGCCTTACGGAACGCAGGATTCTGAATAGCGTAAATGACAGGATTTGCGCATGAATTGCAGAAGGCTAAGACGTTTAAAGCGAAATTTAGAGGGCTAAACAAATAAGACTTTGGCACTAAACCAAAATTGTACAAGAGGTATGCTGTCTGTGTCGGTGTCCACGAGATGAGAAAGACGATGACCACAAGGAACAGAATCTTGAGAACACTTTTCCTAGCTACAAGGTACTTAGCTGACAGGTTTGAGTTATTGCATTTTGAATTTTCTCCTATCCTCCGGCGGGATTGTCGATAGAGCACCAGTGCAGTCAGAGCCTGAGCTACAAGCATAATGACAGCCGGTATCAGAAACTCCATGATGAAAACAAGACAGCCCGTCATAATTTGGGAAAGGCGGGAATGAAACGTGTCAAAGCACGTGTCGTTCTTGGCGCTTACCACAAAGAATATGAAAAGGTTTACCGAAAATGCGGCAAGCCATGTCAAGGCAACAGCTTTGCCAACTCTCTGCCGTGTAACAAGACGCTTGAAATGAAGAGGATGGGCAATCGCAATGTATCTCTCTATTGGAATCAAGGTCAGAATGAAGATGGAGGCACAAACAGAAATCCACTTTAACGCGCCTGAATCAATTAACTTGCAATAGATATCCCCTAACCATGTTTCAGGAACCCGGAGTGGCCTAGGCAGCGGGACCATGAACACTGACGTCAAGAAGTCCGCAACTGCCAGGGATCCGATTAGTATATCAGTCGACCGGCAAGTGTGACGCCTTTGGAATAACACCAGGATCACGATCAGGTTTCCAACTATTCCCAGCAAGGACGTCGCTAGTTGCGGAATTGTTACCCATGTCCATGTAACGGACTGCCACTTCCAAAGTGGTTGGAGAACGACAGGTTTTTCTGTATTTTGCCCAACAGAACTTGGTGTGCTAATTCCTTCTGTAAAGATTTCTGTCAGAGTTTTAAGGTTAATTGTAAAAATACTGGAATCCTTTAGCTGAAGTGCCCTTGTTTGAACGGGTTTGCCTTGTTGCGAGGTTGTTTCGATTCGTAAATAGCTCTGTTCAAACTGAGTAGAAACGCGATCATTGTCTACAGCTTGTGTGTGTGTTGACCGATCGCCGTTGATAGCTTCAACGTCTGCTTGACTTCGAAAGTTGACAATTGATACCCCCGAAGTGTTCGGGGGAGAATGTTCAAGAACTGTGGTGTTGGCAGGTTGTGTTGTGACTGCAGAACTGACCGTTCCTGATATGATGAGAACGATGATTGCCATTATCTTCATTTTTACTGTTATCTCCCTGTAAAGATTATGACACCGCAAAATGAGATTTATTTGTTTATTATTTACTGTTTTCTTAAAAATACAGGGTTGGCACATTCAGATCGATAACTGCTTTACAATGGCGCATTGTACATACACAAAATATACATTTACAATACATTTTATAGCAACATGATTTACACGATGAGAGATCAATGACAGAAATACACACAACAAAAAAATAACCACATTTCTGTTTCGTACTATATACTAGATATATCAAAGGTTTTACGGCCTCAGCAATTTGGAAAAGGGGAGAGTATCTAACAATAAACAACAAAAAAATAATTAATGGGTGTGACAATGAAAAAAAAAAAGTAGATGTTATCGGATTCATTAGAGAGAAAAAAATAAAGTATGCGAATAAATCTTAAACAATTTGCTTTGAATACATTAAGAGACGAGGACAGTTGTACTGAAATGGGGAGTTTGTTGAAAAGAGAGCTACCGGTGTACGAAAGGAAAGTTTCTTATATTCAGTTTTCGAGTAAAGTATTGATAAAGTGCAAGTATGAGAATACTGTGTTTTTTAGTAATAGGTCGAATAAGAAATAATCAAAGAGTTTAAATAAGTAGGTACCAGATTCTGAATGATTTTGAAGGTGACCATGCAATATTACAGCTTGATTCATTCTTCAATAGAGAGCGAGTTTAAAGTGATGAGCAGAAAGCACTGGGGTGTATAACAATCAACATTAAGCACTAATCGTGCATATTCATTCTGCATCCTTTTGTAGCTTTTGAACATTGGTTTTAAAACAACTCCCCCATGCAGTACAACAGTAATCAATGTGTGGGGATATAAAATCGAAATATAAATCACTCAACATTTTTTAGGTAAAAGATTTCTATTTTTATTTTCATTTCTTCCACGGCGACTGCATCCAATGGCTCGAGACATCTTTTTCACATACATACAGAATATGATCATTCCTCAATAGCTGTGAGTCTAATATACCCCCAAATATTTTAAAGTATCAATAGTTTCTAATACAAGGAAATCATAGGAAAAGGATTATTTCATTTATCTCAAAATACAATGTGTTTTTTTTTATCATAACAATTAATAAGATACCCTCTTGAACATTAGTTGCCATATGTATGATTTATTCTTATTCCTGTTTACAAACCAGTGAAGAGTTATGGAGTCATAATATCGAATTCCTGCAGTTATTATTGGCGAATGTAGTAACAGACGCTGTCATTACTCCACGAACACAGGTAAAGCATTCGATTCCTTCTCCTGCCCTAGTTTCGTGTCTAATTCTTGACTTTTTAATTCACAACTAAGAATTTGCTTTCAAACTGCTGAGATTGCAACAAAAGTACCACCCCCAGGGTAGCTAAGGGAGACAACTTATCCCACCAGAAAGACCCAATCGTGCGAACATGACAGTCACGATGGGGAAAAAACACTTATATCTCTTGAGATACACCTTAATGTCAAAGTGACAGCAAAATAATAATAAGGCTTAACATTCGACAATAATCTTAATGTTATCTGCAACAATGAATATTACTATTGTTTCACTTCTCTTAACTTCAGCATGTATCTAGGAATATGTAAAGTTTATGATTTCCATTTTGGTGTCATTTTCTCGAGCTAGCTAAAATGTCCCAAATAAGTCACTGTCATTGACATAACAACAACAACAACAACAACAACAGAAATATAATACATTTATGACTGATTCCATCATCCCCTTACTTCAAAAGTATAGGTCGTATGATATATATCTAAATCCATTAATATTGAAAAAATAACATCATTTCAGACGCCTATTTAAGAAATTGAATACAGTGATTATCATACTATGATTAAAGAAAAACAGGAACAAAGAACCAATATCTTTTCTGAGGAAATAAAACTTTCAACTATGAAATATCAAATTCTCATTCTGTTCTAAGCCAGTATTACATTTCGTGCTTAAGAAATTCAACTTCAAAACCTTACCCAAAGCAGCTGAACTCCTGAGCACTGATTACTTGCAATGTCAGCAGTTCACGTACATCCACTTCGTTGAAATGATGTATTCGAAGTGCACGTCTGTGGACTTTATAAGTAGTCGGCACGAAATTGTGCGCATGAGCAGAGCACGGGTTGAATTCAGCCAATGATATCACACTCCAAACATAATGGGACATTATAGTACTCTTACACACAAACACACACACAAACACGAGCATAAATACACTCCAAGCAAAATATTGTAGCACCGCTCACGCAAGAACAAAATCACTCGGGAGCCTAGATTACTGTAAAGCCTCCAACTTAATTGACAAGTATGAAAGTACACATTACATCCGATGATCGCATTCACCTGCATGATTATGTATCTAATAGAACCTGAGCAAGGAAAACACTCATAAAACTACATCACCGAGTACATGAGGTATAAGACGCAACGATGTGGCCCTTTATATAAGGTGGATATTTGTAGAGGCATATCATAGATGGTCGTCATTTCATTTTATTACTCAGAGAGATCCAGTATTTTTCATGATTTCTTTTCGTTTTATTTGGAATGCCATGGATCAATATACCATTCGTGACCCTGCATCACAACACCAACAAAAAGTCGCCAGATATGGATTTAAGGTTAAAGGCAGATTCTTAAAGAGCAGACTCTAAGCTATAAAATGATGTATAACTCAATTCAAATGGACATCCCTAACCTATCTAAAAACTAGAAGGAAAGCACACACTCTGGAAAAGTGTGAACTGAGAGAGGAGGCTCTGAAGTACAGGGGGTCTATACAAGCGCTGAATCTTAATATCAAGTCGTGGAATGGAAGGGAGAAAATACAGGATGTAAACCACAGGAGCAAAAACAATAAAGGGATTATCAGATTAAGCTGAAATCGAGCATGTTCTATTAGCACATTCTGCCCATGATTAATGCCAACTTTCAAGGCATTAGAATTATCTTTTCATAAGTTACTTGAGAGTGAAGAGTGTGTAAAGGGTTTCAAGAAATGAAAAGGGGATTCTACGACATACCTGATCATGCTATTCTCCCCCCCCCCAAAAAAAAAAACAACAAACAAAACAAAACAAAAACAAAACGGGTTTTAGAAAAACTGCTGAAAACAGATTTTCCCGTCCATGTTATGATCCCAAACTATAAAGAATAATATATAAGAAAGATAGCTCTTTCAAAAAACATGAAAAACTTAAGATTGACTCGGTTGACCGATTTCATCTTTTTTTTTTAGTCCTCCTGTAAAATCAAGGGTTGCGACGTTCTGTTTGTTTGGTGATGCACGGTCACATATATTTGCTTCTTCAATTCAGTTGACCTCAAGGAAAAAGTAAGAACAGCACTATCGGATCATTCTGTTATCAAGAAAGGAAAATAGAATCGTTTTATATATATTTCCCTTATTTTAAGAACAGACTGTGCAGCCGGTCTTCAATTAACATTCCTCCTTTTAACATTTTAGTATTGGACTTCTTTATACATGTAATTCAGTTATCACTTTCAACTTTACCTCTCTAAAAAAATAATTTTGTCTAGGTAATGGGATTCTCTGAATGTCATTTTAGGTACAGCACTCTGTTCAGCATGTGCTACAGCCTCAAAAGGGAAATCAAAACAATTGTACTTGTTGCGCTCATCAACGACAACATTGCAGGTCTTAGTGAAAATTCACTTGAAGTGAGGCAAGTTTTGCCATTGTTAGAGTCGATGGCAAAGGAAAACCCTATCAGAACTTTTTTTTTTTGGTCTTTTGATATGATACATAGTAGTTCAATTGCACATCCCTACAATATCATGACTTACCAAGATCATGAACATGATTTCTGAAACTCCTGTAAAATAAAGACTAGTTTCCTCTCGCCATGAACCACAATATCAAATTATCAATACTAGTTCTTTGGTTAAAATGCTAAAAACACAAATATAAACAGATGGGGAATTCATTTTTCTTGTCTATTTTGTGTGTTTGAGGAGACCTGGAATGCACACTAGTAGGAAAACAGGTGTGCTCTGAGAAACCTTCATGTAAGTCAGGAACTCCTGTAAAATAAGCACTAGTTTATTTTCGCCATGAACCACAATTATCAATACTGGTTGTTTGGTTAAAGGTCCAGTTTACCTTTGGGAGCAGTGATTTCAAAAATGTTCAAGATATCACATTTGATTCATATGTGTAGGTCTGTTGTGTCATAAAACATCCTACCATATAAAATTTTTGCAATAAAGCCTAAAACATACGGAGATCATCAGTGTTTTTCTCAATAAACCATAACTGTATACGCTTTAGTCTGGAAACATTTTTATTATAACTATTGTTTATATTTTGTGTATTTAACAACACTTGACATCGATTATACGGATTCACACTTTTACAGTGGTTGTTTCTATCCCTAACTCACATTTTAGAACAATTCAAAGCACTAATGCAGGGTTTTTGTTTCATCTGCAAATGGTAAATTATGCCTTTAAAGTGCTAAAAACACAAATATAAACAGATGGGGAATTCATTTTTCCTTTTCTATTTTGTGTGTTTGAAGAGGCCTGGAATGCACACTAGTAGGAAAACAGATGTGCTCTGAGAAACCTTCATGTAAGTCAGGAACTCCTGTAAAATAAAGACTAGTTTACTTTCGCCATGAACCACAATATCAAATTATCAATACTGGTTCTTTCGTTATAGTGCTAAAAACACATATATAAACAGATGGGGGATTCATTTTTCTTTTCTATTTCGTGTGTTTGAAGAGACCTGGAGTGTACACTAGTAGGAAAACAGATGTGCTCTGAGAAGCCCTCATGTAAGTCAGGCCATGAATCATACTTATATCGTACCCCACATCTACACATTATCATCATGCATTGCAATCGGGTACTGTGTGATCAAATGAGGTTATTAGAATTTATCCAAATTGTAAGTTTCAGATCAGTGAGTTACTTAAGTGTTTAAAATCTAATAATCTTTCACGGTATCAGTACACAAACATACAGCATACTGTACTATATCTATGTTTTAATGCAAAATTGTTAGTTTGTTCATGATTTCATTAGTATAAGTGGAGAAATAAAACAGACTGAAACTTCATCCATGTATGTGGAACATAAGTAAACAAGACTGAAATATATGAATTACTTGGACACTATAAAGCAAAACGTACTGTCTTAATTTGTGTATGTACAATATTTACTGATTCATCTAATGCAAAGTGCAGTCATTGCAGTAAAATTACAAGATGTATTTCATAATGTTTCATGATCTACAATTCTAGCACTTCCCCTTGCATCAGTATAAAACACTGTGGCACGGTGTAGCACAATACCTCTACTTGTTAATGCGATAAATGTCACCCTGCATCACAAAACCAACCAAAAGTCGCCAGACATGGACTTGTAGTTATGAGCCTATCCTGAAAGAGCAGGCTTTAAGCTTTAAAATGATGTATAACTCAAATCAAATAATTTAGATACTGGAAAGAAAGCACACACTCAGTAAAAGTGTGAACTGAGAAAAAAGAGGCTCTGAAGCACATGGTCTACTCACGCGGTTAATCTTTCCCAAGCCGTGCTGGCTGTGCGATGAATGGGACAAAAACAGGATGTAAACCACTGGAGTAACAACAATGAAGGGATTATCAGATCAAGTTGAAATTGAGCATACTTCATTAACAAATTCTGTTCATGATTTCAAAGCAGTAGCAATATCCTTTCTGAAGTTATTAGAATTGAAAGTGAAGAGTGTACACTGTTTTTAAGAAATGAAAGGAGGACTCTAAGACGCACCTAATTACATTGTTCTTGAAAAAAAGAATTCGAGATAAAATGCTAAAAAGCACACTTTCCTGTACATTTTATGATCCCCAATTTTAGCGTAATGAAAAAGAAGACTTGCTCTTTCAGAAAATAAAAAAAAGTCAAGATTTGCTTATAGGTCTACCCATTTCACCAATTTTCGGTCCTCACACAAAATCAATGTGTGTGACTTTTTGTTCGTTTTGTTATGCACGGTCACAAATTACTTCAGTTGGCTGATAAAACAGGATGTGAATAGATAAAATGAATTTATGGCGCCATACATACAATGTAGGTCTTTGAAATACAACATGAAATCTTCAAGACTAAAGAAATACAAAATTCCGCAGATATCCACATTTTAAACTCTCAAATCTGTATTACCTGTTACTTTTTCGCTAAAGAGAGCCCTTCTTTCTGATGCGCCTGTGGTTGATTTGAACAATTCTCCTATCGCCTTACGGAACGCAGGATTCTGAATAGCGTAAATGATAGGATTTGCGCAAGAATTGCAGAAGGCTAGGACATTCAGAGCGAAATACAGGGGGCTGAACAAATAGGACGTTGGAACAAAACGAAGATTATACAAGAGGTATGCCGTCTGTGTCGGTGTCCACGAGATGAGAAAAACGACGACCACAAGGAACAGAGTCTTGAGAACACTATTCCTCGCCACAAGGTACTTAGTCGACAGATTTGAGTTATTGCAGTTTGAATCTTCACCTAGCCTCCGGTGGGATTGTCGATAGAGCACCAGTGCAGTCAGAGTCTGGGCTACAAGCATGATGACAACCGGTATCAGAAAGTAAAAGATGAAAACCAGACAGCCCGTCATAATTTGGGAAAGACGTGAATGAAACGTGGCAGTGCACGTGTCGCTCTTGGCGCTTACCACAAAGAATATGAAAAGGTTTACGGAAAATGCATAGAGCCATGTCAAGGCAACAGCTTTGACAACTCTCTGCCTTGTAACAAGACGCTTGAAATGAAGAGGGTGGGCAATCGCAATGTATCTCTCTATTGGAATCAAGGCTAGAATGAAGATGGAGGCAGCTGTAGCAACCCACCTTAAGAGGGCTGAATCAACTAACTTGCAGTAGATATCCCCTAACCATGTTTCAGGGACCCGGATTGGCCTAGGCAGCGGGACCATGAACACTGACGTCAAGAAATCCGCAACGGCCAGAGCACCGATCAGTACATCAGTCGACCGGCAAGTGTGTCGCCTTTGAAATAACACTATAATCACAGTCAGGTTTCCCACTGTACCCAGCATGGACATTGCTAGTTGAGGAATCGTCACCCATGTCCATGTTACTGACTGTAGTTTCCAATGCGGTTGGGGAGAGACATGTTTTTCATCATTTTGCCCAACAGAAATCGGTGTACTATTTTCCTCTGTGTAGATTTCTGTCAGAGTTTTAAGGCTGATGTCAAAAATACTTAAATTCTTTAGCTGAAATGTCCTTGTTTGAACGGGTTTGCCGTGTTGCGAGGCTGTTTCGATACGTACATAGCTCTGTTCAAACTGAGTAGAAACGAGATCATTGTCTACAGCTTGTGTGCTTGTTGACTGATTGCCGTTACCAGCTTCAGTGTCTAAATGACTTCCAAAGTGGACAACTGTGGTGTTGGCCGCTAGTGCTGTGACTGCAGAATAGACCGTTCCTGATATGATGAGAACGATGATTGCCATTATCCTCATTTTCGCCGTTCCCTCCCTGTTAGAATTATGATACTGCAAAATAAGATGAGGAGGTGAAACGCAAATTGTTATAAAGATGTTTCAAAAAGTATTACCAACTAAGAGGATGTCGTGTGTACAAATCACTATATTTTTAAAAGGAAATCATCAGAAAGAGATTATGTCATTTTTCGCAAAACAAAATGTGATTTCACTGCCATACACACTAATAAGATACTCTCTTGGACATTGATTTTCATATATGTATGTATGTATGTATGTATATATATATATATATATATATATATTTATGTATATGGGTCAGAATTTTGAACGATATACAAATGAGCCAAACAAGGCAAAATTTAAAAAGTAGGAAATTATCCAAATTTATTATTCATTTATCATACCTGAAAGAGTATAACTCAAGCTTTAGTATGAACCCAATTATACTAGCATTTTCCCAGATCAACAAGTTTTTATTCACCGCGGAAGTTTACCATGTCCAGAGCAGCGAACGTCCGTGAGGAATAGTACTGCACATACATTTGAATACCATTTAACATAGTTTGCAAGGATCTGATTCAGTTCAAAATCGTAGCGAAATATCTTAAGGGACATGTGTATGTGTTGGCAGAATATTAAGCTTGTACTCTTAACCTGTACGTAATGGTAGACAACTGATGATTTAACCAAATTCGTCATTTCTGTTGAAATATTGCTCTTCCGCTAAACACTTTCTCCACTTTACGCGCATTTTACAGAAACTCAATATTTTGATCTCTTATTTCACTATCCCATACTTTAATCCTCACTACCAAATAATAACATACCTGTTTAAGATGTATCTGATCTAGGCAGTCTCTATAACCCAACAAACAAAGCATAGTTTCCATCACGGAGGTTCGCATGTAGCTCACGGACGTTCGGAATAAACAAGATATTGAACAATGCAATTCATTTGAGTTGGAAACGCACTCTACTCACAACAGACAGCAAAAAAAGCACAAATAAATTGACGATCTCTCTGTCTCTGAAATGTAGAATGAAAACAAAATTGTTAGAAAGAATAATATACAAATTAACATTGCGGAGGATTTGCCTGTTTTCATCAGACAATAATTGTACACTGCATTATTTTTGTTCTCTTGTGACGGCATTTCCGTGAATAAAAAAAAAAAAAAAGAATGAATTCTCCAGAGAGGAATTTGGTATAACGGGAGTGCACTGGCAATTCATTTCTCTGTGACTTGGAGCTCGATCCTTTCTCTGTTTCATTTCATTTTCATTCAACTCCTTCCACGTCCTTTTGAAACTTTTCCGTTTCTTCTTAAACACATGCCCATTACAGACTTCTTCCGTCATTATCCTGAATGTGATTGCGTAGCACTTTTCGGATTTGTTTTGTTTTGTTTTGTTTTTGTTTTCTGTTTGGTCGCAGTATATTCATGCTACTCAGGGAATGAGAGAAAAATCGTGAAGAGAAAAATAAGAATGAATTAAGGCATTTAAATTCATGATTTTCTTCCGTCGAGATGTTTTCATGGCAACTGATTGACAAATTGCTCTACATCGACGTAAATAAGCACTGAATTGATCAGTGTTTTAGTAGTAGCCATGATAAAAAATCATGGGCGTACATACTCGAGCAGGATTCGAACCTACGACCTCCTGATCACCGGACAGGCGTCATCTCCACTAGACCACCGAGCTTTCGCCCGAAAGCAAGTGTTGGTTCTAGTCCTTATAGCATGCAGCGGGTACTGCTTTGTTATTCAAATTCATGATTTTCTTCCGTCGAGATGTTTTCATGGCAACTGATTGACAAATTGCCCTACATCGACGTAAATAAGCACTGAATTGATCAGTGTTTTAGTAGTAGCCATGATAGTATTTGATAGTGTTTTAGTAGTAGCCTGTCCGGTGATCAGGAGGTCGTAGGTTCGAATCCTGCTCGAGTATGTACGCCCATGATTTTTTATCATGGCTTCAGTCCGCTCCAAAAATGACATGCAGCTCCTCGGCTAGAGAGCCAAAGGTAAAATGTACCTTCGCCATCAAAGCAAGATGGTGTCCCACTCGAAAACGTTTTAACAATCACGGACGTTCTTTTTTTCTCGGAGGTTCGTCTACAAAAAAACTCGGTTCCTATTTGACAAAGGATGGACAGAAACTCAAAACAAACATATCATCGTGTGGCTAGATCTTAGTTGATTAGGACTCAGAGCAATATCGCCAATAACGTTTAATGGACTACGATCATAATTAGAAAAAAGCGGAAGCACGTCCGTGACGAAAACTGAGTGTAATTTTGGGCATAAAAGAATATTACGTCCCATTTACAGCCAGCAGACGTACATTCTTTTTTGCAGGATATGTTCATTAGGTGGAGCACCAAATTTTCGTACACATTACAGCTGGGACAACAAAGTAGAATTTGCAGCAGCGATAGAAATAAAAGCATCACGGACGTTCGTCTGCTTAGGGCTTTGATATTTCAATTGCTCTCTGTAATTTTATACGTTCTCATAAAGTTCTTATAATTTTGTGGTACATACCGATGATATGTCAGATCCAGAACATGATCAGACTGATAATAGATGCCACGTACCATAAAAAAGAACATCATTAGTTTGAAAAACAAAAATTATTATTATTTTTACCGTATTTTTACGCTTTAAGTCCTTATCAAATGAAAAATATCAGGCAAAAGTCAACCAAACCATACATTTCCAGAAAGGAAATTTACCAATCTTTGAGATGACATGAAAAAATCTGGTTTCTTAGATCATCCTGGCGTGTTCTAAGGGAAAGACTGTCATGAGGTGCGAAAATTGGCAATTGTACATCGTTCAAAATTCTCACCCATTTATGTATACATTATATAAACAATGATTATTACCATTGTTTTCACTCTTCTCTTAACTTCGGTATAAGCTTAGGAGTATGTAAAATTTAGAGTTTTCATTTTGGTACTAGCTTCTCGCGCCAGTTGAAATGTCACACATAAATTCCTCTGATTGACATAACAACAACAATACTATACATTTATGGCTGATTTCAATCATCTCCTTACATCAAAAGTATAGTTGGTATAATGTATATGTAATTCCATGAAATTTAAAGAAAAAAGGATCATTACAGTGATAATGCGATCCTACTATGATGAAAAAAATAACCAACGAACCAATATTGCGTCTGAGAAATTGAAACTTTCAACCATAAAATATTCAATTCTGATCCTGATCTAAGCCAGCATTCAATTTTGTGCTTGAGAGATTCAACTTAGAGACCTTACCTGAAGCAGCTGAAATCCTGAGGACTGATTATTAGTACTTGCAATATTTGCAGTTCACGTACATCCGCACTTCGTTGAACTGATGTCTTCGAAGTGAACATATTTGGACTTTATAGTAGTCGGCACGAAATTGTGCGCATGAGCAGAGCACGGGTTGAATTCAGCCAATGATATCATACTCCAAACGTAATGGGGCATAGTGCTCTTACACACACACACACACACACGCACGCACACAAACACGCGCATAAATACACCCCAAGCAGAATATAAGAGCACCGCACGCAAGAAAATTACTCGTGCATTCACCTGCATGATTATGTATCTAGAACCTGACTACATCACTGAATACATCAGGTATAACACGCGACGATGTGGCCTTTTATGTGAGGTGGATATTTGTAGAGGCCTATATAATCGTCATTTTATTCAATAGCTCAGAGAGGTCAAGTATTTCTATGCTTTCTTTTCATTTTGTTTGGAATACAATGGACCAATGTACCATTTTATACGAGAGCAATTTGAAGAAAATATGCATTGGCAATGTATTGCTTGCTTTCCCTCCACTTTTCTTCAATTGCAGATGACATGCAGAGTTTTCTATTCTAAAAAGTTGGCATTTCATAACACTCACACACGATTCACTCATGATCTTCACAGTAAACTCTACTAAAGAAAAATCATAATTAAGAAACGCAATTAAACGATATCCACGGAGAAGATGAAGTGAACCAATGATTTTAACAATTAAAAAAAAAAATCACATGCACAGCGTCAAAAGCAAATACAAGCACTAAAAAATCATAGGCTAAATTAGTTTCTGATAAACATCAGAGTACACTGGTCAACATCAATGTGTCACGATATATCTCACACCTCTAAAAGATCCAGATATAATCGCAAAGGAATTGAATACGTGTTTTTTTTTTGGGGGGGGGGATTGATGGGTCCTTGTAATATTTCTCCACCATAGACGGGGGAAATGCCCATTCTGTTTTCAGATGACGCAATCGAGCACTTTTTTTTTCTTCTGATGAAACTTGCATACATTGACCACAGTTATTGATTTACAATTATATCTCAACATTGTTATAGAGTGTAATAAATTGTCATGGAATATTGATAAGACGGATTATGTTCCTTACAAAATAACCATATTATGTAGATTAAAATTATTTTGTCAAGTGTATTTGCCATAGCCATTTATTCTTATCATGATGAACATGGTCCGAATATATATGTTTAATACAACAAAATTCCAAGCAAAAATACAAATGAAATATTTGAAATAAAATCTCTGAAATCTATTTGTTCTTTCATATACTGGCAAACAACTTCAACTTCGCTTTCCCTTCCTCTTCTTTCCCACTTTCCTTTCTTTACTAACGAAGCGTCCTAGTGTTGTGATTTGTATCTGCCTTTTTTTGGGGGGGGGGGGTGGTAATAGGTTTGTATTTTCAATTCATGTAATTCGGTTTTGCAATTCCACTTAATAGAAGGTTGATTACGATTTATTTTTCACCACTTACATATACACTAATATATGCAGAATGTTTTTTTTTTTTTTCAGATCCCTTATTATTGGCATATCATGAATTTCACTTATTACATTTTGCGATGTAAATGTGTGCACTTGAATCTCGTTTACAAAAATTGTAATTACGTGTTAAAATGGAGGAGAAATATATAGTGAATGAAATGAATAAATGAAAATACTATAAACAAAACTCACTATACAATTTAAAAATACGTTCATCTTAAACTTTTAACATTCAGTCATGCACTACACATAGAAATCCTACTCCATTGAGAGAATCCCAAACATACCATGAACCATGAACCTTGTGTATATACAACTTATTGTGTGAGGATTTCAAATGCCGCCCTTCTCTCTATAGTGTTTTATCTCATCTTACCAAAACAAAAACAAAACAAAAAAATATCCTTCCCATGTATCACATGGACTGGAAATTTTGCTTCCGACCATTTGAAACCACATATCATAATCACTGGTTTACCGTAAAATTTCTCATTTCATTTTAATAAAAATTCTAAAACAGAATTAGTTTGATGTATTTTTCTTTTTAGCTTCTAATTATTTCAAGCAATTATCGAGATATAAATTTGATAAAGCGACCGATTAACTTAGCATCATTACATTACAACTGATCATCAAATTCATCTGCATGATTACGTAAAAGCAGAACCAGTTTAACACTCACAAGAATACATGACTTGGTACATCAGTCACGACAGATGATGATGTTGGCTTTTGCTCGAGTTAGCTATTCTTGAGGGTCGACATGATCTTCATATCTTTTGATTTCTAAGAGACATCCCAAGTTTTGAATGCTTTCTTTTTTCTCTTGTTTTTAACGTCATCCATTCATAAAGAATTTACCTTTAAAAACCTTTTAAGAATTATCGCATTACTGATACTCTGTTTATTTTCGCCCCACCGAATCAAAGTCTATGATCAATTTTCTACAAAGTTTATGATCAATTTTCTGTAACTTCTAATGACGTCATATATTTCGTCTTTTTTTTAAGCCATACATTTGCTAACATACAGTCATTATTGACTTAGAATTTAACCGAAGTGTTCTAAAAAATAATGACTGAGAAACGCACTTTAATAATGTCTACGTAGAAGATGATATGTAGGGCCTACCAATGATTTCAATGAACAGATTTAGAAAGCGTGTCAAAAGCCAACACATACATTGGGCTAGATAAGTTTCTGATGACATATGTTGCGTTCATGCTTGACATCAGTGTACCTTGATATGTCTCATAATGACTCATAACTTTAAATGATCCGGTTAAAATCGCAAGAGAATAGTGCTATTGTTGTTGTTCTTCTTCAGATGAATTCTCGCCTTACTACAACCATACATGAATCATACTTACATTGCACTCCACATCTACACATTGATAACATGCATTACAATCTGGTACTGTGTGATTAAATTATGTTATTAATATAATTCATCCAAATTGTAAGTTTCAGATCAGTGAGTTACTAAAGTGTTTCAAATCTAATAATCGTTCTGTGTATCAGTACGCAAGCATACAGCATACTGTACTTGTACTATTTGTACTACTGTACTTGTGTACAAGGTAAAGCAAGTTTTGTCTTAGTTTTGTATACCTGAAGCCAGCAATAAAAAAAAGAAACAAACAAACAACATAGGTACACCTATCGTCGCTGGGGTTACAAGACCTTGTATCTGAAATTTTGGTGAAATTGACTTTTTTTATTAATAGTCAAATAATGGGTTAAGTGATGTCCTGACCAAATCCTAACTAACGTTTCAAACAATTCTAAAGCTCTGTTATAGACAACTTGCAATGCAAAAGCCTAGAGCTACTGAAAGTACTCGTTTCAAACTGTGTTTGCAAATACATGGCATAGTGTATTTAGATTCCAATGTTCAAACTATCAAGGCTACAAATTAGTCATGATAGATTATATGAAGGTCACATGTTAGAATTAGCTCAATATTTCTTTTCCAGTTGATGAAAACATTAACTTAAGACTATTACAACTGGGCTAAAAATAGAGTGCCAATATACTGTATCTAAAAAAATGCGTGTATACTGTATGCACGCACATGAAGCGGGTCTCCTTTGCAACCTTTCATCAAATAAGATCATATTTGTTTTTTGAAACTTTCACTCAAAGTGTGCACCAGATCGCTGAATTTCAATTCAAAATATGCAAAATCTCTCGTGCTTCGGAGGGGGTATCCCCCTCCCAAACCCTCCCCCTCTGTGCCTCTTCCCCTAGCTTAGTACACTTTTTAGATTTACCAAAAAAAAAAATAAATATGAATAATTCTGAGTGCACAAGACTTATCACTTATATTCCGAAAACTCAAACTTTCCTCATGTACAAGGGGAATTTCACCTTTTAATAGACCCTTTCCTCCGTCAGTCCCCCCCCCCCCATCATTTTTTTTTTTTTTTTTTTTGGTGATTTCCAAAATATTCCATCAAATATGCGTGTACGAGATATCTCAATTTCAACCTTAAAAAGGCAAAAGCTCCATAAGGGAAAGATGGAGATAACACTCGCCCTCGCCTTCTCCCTGCTCGCCCGCCCCTCCCTCCCCCGCCATGCATAGAAGTAGACTGTGGCTACACTTTGAACATAAACAGTTTTCCAGACACAAAATGTGCGCACCAAAACGTTAAACTGCAATCAGAAAATTATACAGAATCTCCTTCCACAGACACTTCTCTTCTGATTGACAAATTTCCAGATATTTCAGCAAAAGTGTGTGCCAGATTGTTGAATTTCAGCTCTAAAAGCTTAAAACTGAAAAAAAAAGGCTCCCTTGAATATGGGAGAGGTATCTTGCCACCCATTCATTGCTTGTTACCCACTATAGACTTGGTACATTTTTGGGAATGACAATTTCCGAATTTTCCACAAAAAGTGTGCCATAGATCGCTTTATTTCAATTCTAAAAACGCAAAAGCTCCGCGAGCAGGAGGGGGAATCCCCCTTCCCCTAAGCTCTACCTCACTAGACTTTGTATATACACACAGATGATTCACATTCGGAATAAGAGCTAAATTCCGTGATTTTAACACTTCGATGAAAAAGTATTGCTCCAAAAATTTGCACCAGATCGCTGAATTTCAGGTCTGAACACGCAAAAATCACTTTCGTGTGGGAGGGGATATGCCCCTATCTATACACCCTCGTGTGCATGCTTTTTCTGTTTGATTGCTGAACAGACAGCGTTCATGATATTCAGTGTAAGAATTAATACAAGAATATTATTTAAATGATACCATTTTATAGGCAACGCATTGTTGAATAATAATCTACATCAAAATATACTGCTACCTTAAACAAGTGGAACTGTTTCACGTCGATAAAACGCGCAAAAACATGCATCAAATTGCACAATTTACATCATCAAAATGCAAAAAGTTCTTACCGTGGGAGGGGGACACCCCCTCCCACACCCTCCCCTCCCCCTCGCTCGCTCCGCTCGCTCGGGTTCAGTCTCGTTCATGATATTCAGTGAAAAGAATTAATACATGAAGTGTATTTAAATTATACCATTTTATAGGTAAATTGTTCAATAATAATCTACATCAAAATATACTGCTACCTTAAACAAGTGGGACTGTTTCACGTCGATAAAACGCGCAAAACATGCATCAAACTGCACCATTTGCAACATCAAAATGCAAAAAGGTCTCACCATAGGAGGGGGGTCACCCCCCTCCCACACACTCCCCTCCCCCCTCGCTCGCTCCGCTCGCTCGGGTTCAGTCGGGTTCATGATATTTAGAGAAAAGAATTAATACAAGAAGTGTATTTGAATTATACCATATTGTAGGCAAAATGTTCAATGATAATCTACATCAAAATATACTGCAACCTTAAACAAGTGGGTCTGTTTCAACTCGTTAAAACACGCAAAAATATGCATAAAATTGCACCATTTGCAACATCAAAATGCAAAAAGTTCTCACCGTGGGAGGGGGACACCCCCTCCCCCTTGCTCGCTCCGCTCGCTCGGGTTCAGTCGCGTTCATGATATTTAGTGAAAAGAATTAATACAAGAAGTGTATTTAAATTATTCCATTTTATAGGCAAATTGTTCCATGATAATCTAGTGGGACTGTCGATAAAACGCGCAAAAACATGCATCAAACTGCACCATTTACAACATCAAATGCAAAACGTTTTTACCGTGAGAGGGGGGAAAACCACCCTCCCACACCCTCCCCCCCCCCCCCCCCCCCCTCGCTCCCTCCGCTCGCTCGGGCTCGGTCGCTTCGCTCCCTCGCAGACTAACCGCCCCCCGAAGATGAAATCCTGGCTACGCCGTTGCGTCCTATGGTCAAGCAAAGTCCGTGTCGATCTCCTCCACACGTGTATATCTCAAGATACGATAATATATTGTATGTGCTCATTTATACGTCATATTATTTATGTAATCATATCTTCTTATGAAAACACTCGTTTCTATATTTTAATGCAGAAATTGTTAATTTGTTCATAATTTCATTAGCGTGAATGGGGAAATAAAACAGACTTAAATTGCATCTGTTTATGTGGGACATAACTAAACAAGCCTGAAACATTTGAAGTACTTGGGCACTATAAAGTAAAACGTACTGTCTTACTTTGCGTATGTACAATATTTACTGATTCATCTAATGCAAAACCTAAAAT
Source organism: Diadema setosum (assembly GCA_033980235.1). Taxonomy (NCBI): domain Eukaryota; kingdom Metazoa; phylum Echinodermata; class Echinoidea; order Diadematoida; family Diadematidae; genus Diadema; species Diadema setosum. The sequence goes on from CM067074.1 coordinate 15,450,974, forward strand.
TGCAGTGAAATGACAATATCAACAATTCTGCCATTCCCCCTTGCACAATACATGTATACTTGTCGATATGATAAATTACTTAAGTTGATACAACAGGATATGATCAGTGTACAAGTGACGCACAGGTCTGAGTGTGTCGGTCGGAATTGTGTGCATAGGGTAATTATGGAATGCTTAACCCACGAGGCGAAGCCAAGTGGGTTTAGGCTAAAATCCATAGTTGCCGCATACACACTATATTCCTACTGGCGCACGAAAAGACATGTGCGTCATCTGACTTATGAAATGGATAATTTTCTTGCCAAAAACCCATTTTTCTATCGTGTTACACGATGACAAAGTTACTGGATGCATTTTCTTTTGGCTTGCAGTAGACGAGAGCCCGCAAACCATGCATCAGTTTTTACTGGACGCATGGCCAACCGTGCATTAGGCTTTATTATATCCCTCACAAATTGCTTCTCGTCCTCTGATTGGTGGAGAGCTTGAAAACAACAAAACATAATTGAGTATATGAATATAAGAACGACCCAAGTCCATGGAAGACCATTTCGAGTAAACTAAAAAAAACTTCATATCTTTTTTTTTTTGTTCAATAATATTCTATTTAACTGTGATGGGAAGGCAACATTGTACGTACAAATTAGAACATATATTATTATGACAATTAACATTAACATTAATTGTGGAGAGGCCATTTTGTGTGATGGACTTGGGTCGTTCTTTGATTCATATACATGATATTCTGCTATAGAGATGAGAGGACGAGAGAGGGCGCTATAATATGAATGTAAGAATGACCCAAGTCCTTCATTCTTACATTAATATAACATTTAACTCATTTATTTCAGGCACTTCCGGGGGTAATTAGGATTTATCATCTATACACAAGATGAGTCCATGCATAAGCTACAATTTCCCATGTCAAACTGAATTTGGCCAAAAATTGGACTTGGGTCGTTTTTATATTCATAAATATACTCAATTCTACAATACAAATCCGCGACTCGCCATTCTCCCTAGGGAAATAGTAAAAAAAAAAAAAAAAAAAAAAAAAAAAAAAAAACTATATCACGCTGGTGAAATTCGTGCCTTTTTTGCTTCGCTTCGCGTCGCGACGCGAAAGATTTCACGTGCAAATGGATGGGTATCGCAGCATCTTCGCTTCGCGAGAGATTTCATGTACAAATGAATGGGTATCGCGGCGCCTTCTCTTTGCAAGAACCACACAGTCAATATTTACATACAAATATGGCACGCACAATGTAGACAATATACTCAATACGTGTAGGCCTAGCGTTAGAGAAACTAAAAGACTCAGAAAGACCCTCGTTCTACCTAAAAAGATGCTCATAGCGTTGTGGAATGGAATATTACGTTACAACAGAGTTGTAATTAGACAACAACAATATTAAGCAAGGGCTCTACGACGTACCGTAGCGTAGATCTAACGTTAGGCCTCATTCGGGTTTTGAAGATGCATGTCGTAGACCCCCCCCCCCCCCCCCCCCATAGAGATATTGGAAGGTCATTCCAAGGGTTTGGGGCAATGTATGAGAAAGTATGATCTCCTAACTACGGTATGCTAGATTCGAGGTAGTGTTTATTATGCCTATCCCAGTATAGGACTGTCTAATTTTGGGGAGTTCATGGTTCGCCGTTTGAAATTTAGTCTCGCAGTTTACTAACTCGAGCGACCCACCAAAAAAAAAAAAAAAAAGTCTTGACAATAGTGTATTAGATAGATGTAGGCCTAGCGTAAGTTAGATCTAGCTAAGCCTATATCAAACTATCTAACCGTAGTTCCTGTAATCTCATCCTTAAAGAAACCCTAACAATTTTTTTTTTTCGGTGACTTCAGTAGCACAATTTTCTTTGGCCCTCAGAAAATAGTGCTACTCAGTCAGACCGCAGCACCCTATAATTCGCTAGTATTTATTAAACTCGTATGCAAGCCCGCTCGAGGCTTACATAGGTAATGAGCTGCGGAGGGGGATTTTGTCCTTGGGCTTTCGGCAACAAAAATACACCTTATATTCACAAACTTGGTATCAAATTCAAGGAAAATATAGAAGTTATCGTCACATGTTACTCAAAGTTATTGTAAATGAAAAATATCATAGCGTAATTTGAGCTTGAAAATAATGAAAAAAAAGTAATTCGTGTAGTACACGTTCAAGACATCAAAAGAATACCAAATTCACCTTGCGTCTTAATGAAAATGCATTATTTGGTAGTCCATCTTTTAATCTTTGAATCCATGTAAATATCTTGACAATTTGTTGCTTAATCCGGTCAGGAACCAGTAACACATACATCGATGTCAGTTCAGGTCAGCTTGAAACCGTGAAATCTCAAGACTAAGCTGTCTCATTGGACAGCGCTTGCATTACGTCATTACGCTGCTGCGGTTTCATGCCACGTGCGTGCATAGCGCATGCTTGCATACAGGCACGCGTGTAGTTCTGTGCGTGTACGACAGACTAGAAGCTTGGTATTGGCCCACAGCGCGCGCCAGTCGCCGAAATTACACTCTTCCGCGCCACTGTACACTTTGTGTGGAGCATACTCCCGGCTTTGGAGTGAATTTTACAGACATTTCAAAACGGAAAAAATGATATAAATCATGCTTGAGTCTCCTTGACTCCATTATGATGAGCATCTAAGTTTCCTTTCTACGAAAACTCAAAATCAGAAACAAGTGGATGTAAACCACAAGAGCAACAACAATAAAAGGATTATCAGATTAAGCTGAAATTGCAATGTTCTATTACCACACTCTGCCCATGATTATGATGCCAACTTTGAAAGCAGTAGAATATCCTTTCCGAAGTTGCTTGAGAGTGAAGAGTATGTTTGAATATGTATATGCATGTAAATATATGATATTTTTTCATTTTTGAAGCGCCATGAGCACTGAAAAGTGGACCTGTGCGCTATACAAGTAGCCACTATTATTATTATTATTATTATTAAAGGGTTTTCAGAAATGAAAAGGGACTCTAAGACATACCTGATCATTCTATTCTCCCCCCCCCCAAAAAAAAAAAAAAAAAACTGGTTTTAGAAAAAAAAAAAACTGCTGAAAACACACTTTCTCATTCATGTTGTGATCCCAAACTATAAAGAATAATGTAGAAGAAGGATATCTTTTTCAAAAAACATGAAAAACTCAAGATTGACTCGGTTGACCCGGTTGCATATATTTGCTACTCTTATTCAGTTGACCTCAGGGAGAAAGTAAGAACAGCACTATCAGATCATTCTGTTATTAAGAAAGGGGAAAAAAGAATCGTTTTATATCTATTTTCCTTATTTTCAGAACAGACTGTGCAGCCGGTCTTCAATTAACATTCCTCCTTTTAACATTTTAGTATTGGACTTGTTTATACATGTAATTGAGTTATCATTTTCAACTTTACATCTCTCAAAAATTAATTGTCTAGGTAATGGGATTCTCTGAGTGTCATTTTAGGTACAGTACACTGTTCAGCATGTGCTGCAGCCTCAAAAGGGAAATCAAAACAATTGAACTTGTGGCGATCATCAATGACAACATTGCAGGGCTTAGTGAAAATTCACTTGAAGTGACAGCAGGCAACTTTGTCATTACTAGAGTTAATGGCAAAGGGAAAGCCAACTAGCATTTTTTTTCCTTTGATATGATACTCAATTGCACACCCCTAGAAAACCACAAATATAAACAGATGGGGAATTCATTTTTCTTTTCTATTTCGTGTGTTTGAAGAGACCTGGAATGCACACTAGTAGGAAAACAGATTTGCTCTGGGACACCTTCATGTAAGTCAGACCATGAATCATACCTATTTTTTACCCCACATCTACACATTATCATCATGCATTGCAATCTGGTACTGTGTGATCAGATGAGGTTATTAGAATTTATCCAAATTGTAAGTTTCAGATCAGTGAGTTACTTAAGTGTTTAAAATCTAATAATCGTTCACTGTATCAGTACACAAGCATACAGCATACTGTACTATGTCCATGTTTTGATGCAAAATTGTTAATTTGTTCATGATTTCATTAGTATAAGTGGAGAAATAAAAAGACTGAAACTGCATTTATTTATGTGAAACATAGGTAAACAAGACTGAAATATATGAATTACTTGGACACTATCAAGCAAAACCTACTGTCTTAATATGTGTATGTACAACATTTACTGATTCATCTAATGCAGAGTGCAGTTATTGCAGTGAAATGACAAGATGTGCGCTTCCCAATATTTCATGATCTACAATTCTACCACTTCCCCTTGCATAAGTATAAAACACTGTGGCACGGTGTAGCACTAAACATCTACTTCGGCAATCCGATAAATGTGACCTGCATCACAAAACCAACAAAAAGTGGCCAGATATGGATTTTTTTAGTTATGAGCCTATCCTGAAAGAGCAGTCTTTAAGCTTTAAATGATGTATAGATCAAATCAAATAATGGACTTTCGTAACCTATTTAATTACTGGAAAGAAAGCACACACTCAGGAAAAGTGTGAACTGAGAAAAAAGAGGCTCTGAAGCACATGGTCTACCCTTGCGCTTAATCTTTACCAAGCCGTGCTGGCTGTGCGATGAATGGGGCAAAAAAAAAAAAAGCAGGATGTAAACCACTGGAGTAACAACAATGAAGGGATTATCAGAGTAAGTTGAAATTGAGCATACTTCATCAACAAATTCTGTTCATGATTTCAAAGCAGTAGCAATATCATTTCTAAAGTTATTAGAGTTGAAAGTGAAGAGTGTACAGGGTTTTTAAGAAATGAAAAAGGGACTCTTAAGACACACCTAATTACACTGTTCTAAAAAAAAAGGAATTCGAGATAAACTGCTAAAAAACACACTTTCCTGTTCGTTTTATGATCCCAAATTTTAGCGTAATGCAAAAGAAGACTAACTTGCTCTTTCAAAAAACATGAACAAGTCAAGATTGGCTTATAGGTTTACCCATTTCACCTATTTTCGGTCCTCACACAAAATCAGTGTGTGCCGCTTTTTGTTCGTTTTGTTATGCACGGTCACAAATTACTTCAGTTAGCTGATAAAACAGGATGTGAATAGATAAAATGAATTTATGACGCCATACATAGGTCTTTGAAATACACCGTGAAAGCTTCAATTCTAAAGAAATTACAAATTCCTTTGATATCCACATTTTAAACTGTCAAATCTGTATTACCTGTTACTTTTTCGCTAAACAGAGCCCTTCTTTGCGATGCGCTTGTGGTTGCTTTGAACAATTCTCCTATCGCTTCACGGAACGCAGGATTCTGAATTGCGTAAATGATAGGATTTGCGCAAGAATTGCAGAAGGCTAGGACATTCAGAGCGAAATACAGGGGGCTGAACAAATAGGACGTTGGCACAAAACGAAGATTGTACAAGAGGTATGCCGTCTGTGTCGGTGTCCACGAGATGAGAAAAACGGCGACCACAAGGAACAGAGTCTTGAGAACACTATTCCTAGCCACAAGGTACTTAGCCGACAGGTTTGAGTTATTGCAGTTTGAATCTTCTCCTAACCTCCGGCGGGATTGTCGGTAGAGCACCAGTGCAGTCAGAGTCTGGGCTACAAGCATGATGACAGCCGGTATCAGAAACTCAATGATGAAAACCAGACAGCCTGTCATAATTTGGGAAAGGCGTGAATGAAACGTGGCAGTGCACGTGTCGCTCTTGGCGCTTACCACAACGAATATGAAAAGGTTTACCGAAAATGCAGAAAGCCATGTCAATGCAACAGCTTTGCCAACTCTCTGTCGTGTAACAAGACGCTTGAAATGAAGAGGATGGGCAATCGCAATGTATCTCTCTATTGGAATCAAGGCCAGAATGAAGATGGAGGCAGCTGTAGCAACCCACCTTAAGAGGGCCGAATCAACTAACTTGCAGTAGATATCCCCTAACCATGTTTCAGGAACCCGGAGTGGCCTAGGCAGCGGGACCATGAACACTGACGTCAAGAAATCTGCAACGGCCAGAGCACCGATCAGTACATCAGTCGACCGGCAAGTGTGTCGCCTTTGGAATAACACCAGGATCACGGACAGGTTTCCCACTATACCCAGCATGGACATTGCTAGTTGAGGAATTGTCACCCATGTCCATGTAACTGACTGCAGTTTCCAATGCGGTTGGGGAACGACAGGTTTTTCATCATTTTGCCGAACAGAAATCGGTGTACTAGTTTCCTCTGTATAGATTTCTGTCAGAGTATTAAGGCTCCTGTCAAAAACATTCAAATTCTTTAGCTGAAATGTCCTTGTTTGAACGGATTTGCCGTGTTGCGAGGTTGTTTCGATACGTACATAGCTCTGTTCAAACTGAGTAGAAATGAGATCATTGTCTACAGCTTGTGTGTTTGTTGACTGATTGCCGTTGGTAGCTTCAATGTCTAAATGACTTCCAAAGTTGACAAGTGTGGTGTTGGCCGCTAATGCTGTGACTGCAGAATAGACCGTTCCTGATATGATGAGAACGAGGATTGCCGTTATCCTCATTTTTGCTGTTCTCTCCCTGTAAAAATTATGATACTGCAAATTAGATGAGAAGGTGAAACGCAAAGTGTTATATCAAAGATGTATATAAAAAAAAAAAAAAATTACCAAATAAGAGGATATCATGTGTACGCCTTAGGTCCTTTTTCATGACCACTCACTATTTATTCTTAAAAGGAAATCATCAAAAAGAAATTATGCCATTTTTTTGCAAAACATAAATGTGATTTCACTGCCATAAAAACTAATAGGATACTCTCTTGAACATTGATTGTCATATATATATATATATATATCTATATATATATATAATAAAAGTTAGATATTTATATGAATATATATATATATATATAATAAAAGTTAGATATTTATATGAATATATATATATATATATATATATATATATATACATATATGAATGTATATATGTAAAAATTATGTATACAATGATTAGTACCATTGTTTTCACTTCACTCTTAACTTCGGCATTAGTTTAGGAGTATGTAAAATTTACAGTTTTCATTGTGGTACTAGCTTCTCGCGCCAGTTGAAATGTCCCATATAAGTTACTCTGACTGAAATAACAACAACATACAACACATTTATGGCTGATTTCAATCATCTTCTTACATCAAAAGTATAGTTAGTATAATGTATATCTAATTCCATGAAATTTTTCATGACAGTACCAAAATGTATTCAATTTCATTTTGGTACTAGCTTTTCGCGCCAGTTGAAATGTCTCATATAAGTTACTCTGAATGACATAACAACAATACAATACATTCATGGCTGATTTCAATCATCTCCTTACATGAAAAGTATAGTTAGTATAATGATATCTAATTCCATGAAATAAAAAAAAGTGATAATGCGATCCTACTACGATGAAAAAAACAGCAACAACGAACTCATATTGTGTCTGAGATATTGAAACTTTCAACCATGAAACAGTGCTTGAGCGATTCAACTTAAAGACCTTACCTGAAGCAGCTGAAATCCTGAGCATTGAATACTAGTACTTGCAATATCACCAATTCACGTATATCCGCACTTCGTTGAAATGGTGTCTTCGAAGTGAAAGTATTTGGACTTTATTAGTAGCCGGCACGAAATTGTGCGCATGAGCAGAGAACGGGTTGAATTCAGCCAATGATATACTCGAAACATAATGGGGCGTAGTGCTCTTACACACACACACACACACACACACAAACACGTGTATTTTATACACCCCAAGCAGAATATAAGAGCACCGCACGCAAGAAAATTACTCGTGCAGCCTATAGGTTACTGTAAAGCCTCCAACTAAATTGGCAACTATGAAAGTAGACATTGCACCCGATCATCGCAGTCACCAGCATGATTATTTATCTAGAACCTGAGCAGAAAAAAAAACTCACAAGACTACATCTCTGAGTACATCAGGTATAACACGCGACGATGTGGACTTTTATGTGAGGTGGATATTTGTAGAGGACTATACAATTGTCGTTTTATTCTAAAACTCGGAGAGATGAAGTATTTTTTATACTTTCTTTTCATTTTGTTTGGAATACAATGGATCAATATACCATTCTATACGAAAGCAATTTAAAGAAAATATGCATTAGCAATATATTGCTTGCTTTCCCTCCACTGACTTGAAGTCTATGATCAAAATAAGACATTTTCTTCAATTGCAGATCACATGCAGAGTTTTCTGTTTTGAAAAGTTGGCATTTCATAACACTCACGATTTACTCATGATCTTCACAGTAAACTCTACTAAAGAAAAATCATAATTAAAAAATGCAATGAAATGCTATCCAAGTCAACAATGATTTCAACAATAAAGAAAAAGATTCAAATACACACTGTCAAAAGCAAACACAAACACTAAAAATCATAGGCTAAATTATTTTCTGATAAACATCTAAGTACACTGGTCAACATCAATGTGTCATGATATATCTCACGGGGGGGGGGGGGGATGGTGGATGGGTCCTTGTCTTTTCTCCACAATAGATGTGGGAAATGCCCATTCTGTTTTTCAGTTGACGCAATCGAGCACTTTTTTTGTTCTGATAAAACTTGCATACACTGACCATGATTATGTCCCAACACTGTTATAGAGTGTGATAAATTGTCGCGGAATATTGATGAAACGGATTATGATCTTTAAAAAATAACCATATGTGGATCAAACTACTTTGTAAGATTTATTTGGCATAGCCATTTATTCTGATCATGATGAACATGGTCCAATTGATATGGTTACTACAACACAATTACAAGGAATGTTGGTATCCTCTTCAAAATTACAAATGAAATGATGTTTTTAAAGAAATTTATGAAACTTCATATGCTGACAAACATCGTCAACAGCCAAAACAGTCATAACAGTCAAAACAAAGAATATGTTACAAAAAATGTGAATTTTTTCTATAAATGCATTCAACGTCGCAATTATCACCTATAGTAGTATAATGATTATGTTGAAACTGTGACATTTACAAAATCGTGTCTATGTTGTTATAATTACAAAACAAAACCAGAAAAAAAACCGTGCCTGAAATTTTATCACTATTTTTCATTGCTTAAAAAACACTTCATGACTTGAAAACAATGGAACCTTCCATATACCCATATACATACTTGTCGAACGGTAATATTTAATACCTTTGCCCCAGATTTGAATTCTTTCAAATAGATTCCAAGAAATCTTTATAGGTACTTTAAAAAAAAACCTAAGCTTCATTAGTGAATATGATAGCTTTGTTTCTTTAACATTTATCCAAATTGTGGGAATAAAGATGTTGAATTGTCAATGGTTGCAGAAGTACATTGAGATTCAAAGCTCAGCGGCCACATTCATCCATCACTCTTTGTCTTCGCCATCGACATACTTTCATCTTCACCGTCCTCTCTTTCCCTTTCTCTTCTTTCCCTTCTTTCCCACTTTGAACATTTCTTTACTACCTCGCGTCCTATAGTGTTGCCATTTGTCTACGCCTCTTTTTTTTGGGGGGTGGTTATAGGTTTGTATTCTTAATTCATGTAATTTGGTTTTGCAATTCCACTTAATATGCATAAGAATACGAGATCGATTATGTATTGTTATTTTTCACCACTTTCATATACACTAATATCTGCAGAATTTTTTTTGGCAGTTTTTTTTTTTCACATTCCTTATTATTGGCATATCATGAATTTCACTTATTACATTTTGTGATGTAAATGTGTGCACTTGTTTCTCGTTTACAAATATTTAAATAAATGGAGAAGGACAAATAAGTGAATGAAATGAATAAATGAAAATACTATAAACAAAACTCGCTGTGAAATTAAAAAACACGTTAATCTTAAGCTTTAACATTCAATCATGTTCATATACCAGTCATGCACCACACATAGAAATCCTTCTCCATTGAGAGAGACCTGGTGTATACAACTTATTGCGTGAGGATTTCAAACGCTGCCTTTCTCTCTAGTGTTTTTTTATTATCTTACAAAAATAGAAATTTCCTCCCCATGTATCACATGAACGGGAAATTTTGCTTGCCGACCATTTTAAACCACATATCATAATCACTGGTTTTCAAAAAACAAAAAATCTACGGCAGAATTACTTAAATGTGTTTTTCTTTTCTAGCTTCTAATTAGTTCATACAATTATCGACATAAAATTTGATAAAGCGTCCGATAAACTTTGCATCATTACATTACAACTGATCATCAAATTCATCTGCATGATTACGTATAAGCAGAACCAGTTAAACTCTCACAAGAATACATCACTTGGTACATCAGTCACAACAGATGATGATGTTTGGGGGGGGGGGTGAGATATTTTTAGGAGTCGACATGATCTTTGTTTCTTTTTATTTTTAAGAGACATCAAAACTTTTGAATGTTTTCTTTTTTCTCTGTTTTTAACGTCATCCATCAATAAAGAATTTACCTTTAAAAAAATACTTTTAAGAACTATTGCATTAATGAACCTCTGTTTATTTTCGCTCCACCGAATAAAAGTATATGATCAATTTTCTTCAACTGACAATGACGCCATAGTTTCCTTTTCTTTGAAAGTAGCCATTTGCTCACATTCATTCATGATTGACTTAGGATTTATCGAACTGTCCTAGAAAAATCAAGATTGAGAAACGCGCTTTAATGATATCTACGTAGAAGATGGTCAGTACAATGCTTTCAATGAACAGATTTAGAAGGAGTGTCAAAAGCCAACGAATACATTTAAAATTCAGGGGCTAGATAAGTTTCTGATGACCTATGTTCCGTTCATGCTTGACATCAGTGTACCTTGATATAGCTCATAATGTCTCATAACTTTAAATGATCCGGTTAAAATCGCAAGAGAATAGTGCTATTGTTCTTGTTCTTCAGATGAATTCTCGTCTTGCTACAACCATACGCTGAGGAAGTTCCCATTGTGTTTGCATTATATTCAAGTCATATTCATGTCTCCCATGCACAATCGAGAACCCCTATTACATACGCTGACCATATATGTCTCCACAAGACTTAAGTGTAATAAATTGTCATTTGATTACATCCTTAACATATTTATCACTTTCTCTCAGTTTTCCCTGTACAAGTATCCTCTTAATTCGTTTCTGTCCTGTTATATTCCTTTGCCTGCTTGTGTCGTTCTCCTCGGCTAAAATATCGATTTTAGGATATGGCAAATATCCGGAAATTCAAGTTGTTTGTATTTGTCTATGCAGAGAGGTGGAAGAGATCCATTTCCCTGGTGTGTGTGTATTGTTCGTCTACTTGAACATAATTATAGGAGAATAATGTTATGTAGGGCAAGTCCAAGATAATATCCCCTCAGATGCTCAAAATTCATCTTAATTTAATCAAAAAAGATATTTAAATCATGTTGTAGTCAAAGAGATACGTTATATATTTCCAGCAAAGAAAATTATGCCAATTTGAATAAAGAAATGCCTTAATTTGCATAAATCTAAAACAAACCTTACGTGTGGGACAAATCAAAAATATTCATCTAAAAATCATTTGAATTTGTTTTTTACCTAGTTCCTTTATGGACATGATCCCTTTGTGACGTAGTATATAATTCCCGATTGGTAAAACAGATTTAAAATTCAGCAGATTTTATAATGATGCAAATTATACATTTCCCAAAACAAAGTGAGTGTTTGTTTTTTTTTTTGTCTGAAGATTTCTAACATTGAGCAATCATACTTGACGAGGTCCTTATTCATTCATTCTTCTAACTCCTGATTACCAAACCTAGATGCTGAAATTCAATTAGTCTTTCATCTTATAACTATAAACAAAGTTTTCTTACGCATGGGGCAAATGCCTTACGTATGGGATATTATATACAAAGTGAATCGGAAAACCTCTCCTTTTGACATGTACTTGCAACTGTGTGGTTTATGGTCATCTTTGTACCTACTCTGAAGGAAATGTCTTTATATTTGCCTCTCCGATTCAGTTGACCTCAGGGGAGAAAGTAAGAACAGCACTATTAGATCATTCCATTATCAAGAAAGGAAAAAAGGATAGAATCTATTTATTTCTAATTTTCTTATTTTCATAATAGGCTGTGCAGCTAGTCTTCAATTAACATTCCTCCTTTTAACATATTAATATTGGACACGTCTATACGTGTAATTCAGTTATCATTTTCAACTTTACCTATATACAAAATTTATTTTGCCCATTTAACGTATATTATACTGTTCATCATGAGCTACAGCCTCACAAGGAAAATCAGAACAATTGTGAAAAACCACTTGAAGTGACAGCGGGTAACTTTGTCCTTACTAGAGTTGATGGAAAAGGAAAACCCCTGCTAGAATATTTGTTTCTTTCTTCACTTCTAAACAGAACTTGATCAGCAAGATACTTTCAGAAAATTTTCAATTCAAACTTTATTTTTCAGAATGTAGTTTTTTTCTCTGATCCAATATGTAAGTTGACAGCCCTACTGATGATGATGATGATGATGATAATAGATAACTATTATTGTATGTCTTCACTTATACGTAATATTATGCACATAATTATATCTATTCATGGAAACACTCTTGTCTATGTTTTAATTTAAAAATTGTTAACTTGGTCATAATTTCATTAGTATAAGTGGAGAAATAAAACAGACTGAAACTGCATCTGTTTATGTGGGACATAAGTAAACAAGACTGAAATATGCCAATTCCTTGGGCACTATAAAGCAAAATTTACTGTCCTAGTCTGTATATAATACTGTCATCTAATGCAATGCTTCACATTACAGTGAAATGACAAGATGTAGGCTTCACAATGATTCATGATCTACAATTCTGTCATCCCCCTTTGCAAAATTATAAAACACTATGGACCGGTGTACTGCACTATACATCTACTTGTTAATCTGATACATTACTTCAGTGGCTGATATACCAGGACGTGAATAAATGAAATGAATTCATAGCGACATATTGGGTAATTGAAATACAACATGGAAGTGTCAAGTCTAAAAAAGAAAATTCCTTAGACATCCACATCGTGAGCTGTCAAATCTGTATTACCTGCATCTGTATAAACTTTTTCGCTAAACAGAGCCCTTCTTTGCGATGCGCTTGTGGTTGGTTTGAACAATTCTCCTATCGCCTTACGGAACGCAGGATTCTGAATAGCGTAAATTACAGGATTTGCGCAAGAATTGCAGAAGGCTAGGATGTTTAAAGCGAAATATAAAGGGCTATACAAATATGACGTTGGCACAAAACGAAGATTGTACAAGAGGTATGCCGTCTGTGTCGGTGTCCACGAGATGAGAAAGACCACGACAACGAGAAACAGAATCTTGAGAACTCTTTTCCTAGCCACAAGGTACTTAACTGACAGGTTTGAGTTATTGCAGATTGAATCTTCTCCTAGTCTCTGGAGGGATTGCCGATAGAGCACCAGTGCAGTCAGAGCCTGGGCTACAAGCATGATGACAGCCGGTATCAGAAACTCAATGATGAAAACCAGACAACCCCTGATAATTTGGGAAAGACGTGAATGAAACGTGTCAGAGCACGTTTCGCTCTTGGCGCTTACCACAAAGAATATGAAAAGGTTTACCGAAAATGCGGCGAGCCATGTCAATGCAACAGCTTTGCCAACTCTCTGCCGTGTAACAAGACGCTTGAAATGAAGAGGGTGGGCAATCGCAATGTATCTCTCTATTGGAATCAAGGCCAGAATGAAGATGGAGGCACATACAGAAATCCACTTTAACACGGCTGAATCAACTAACTTGCAGTAGACATTCCCTAACCATGTTTCAGGAACCCGGAGTGGCCTAGGCAGCGGAACCATGAACACTGACGTCAAGAAGTCCGCAACTGCCAGGGAACCGATTAGTACATCAGTCGACCGGCAAGTGTGACGCCTTTGGAATAACACCAGGATCACGATCAGGTTTCCAACCATTCCCAGCATGCACGTTGCTAGTTGCGGAATCGTCACCCATGTCCACGTAATGGACTGCCACTTCCAAAGTGGTTGGGGGACGACAGGTTTTTCTGTATTTTGCCCAACAGAACTTGGTGTACTAATTTCTTCCGTATAGATTTTTGTGAGAGTTTTATGGTTGATTTCAAGAGTACTCGAATCCTTTAGCTGGAGTGTCCTTGTTTCAACGAGTGTGCCGTGTTGCGAGGTTGTTTCGATACGTAAATAGCTCTGCTCAAACTGAGTAGAACCTGGATCATTGTCTACAGCTTGTATATGAGTTGAGTGATTGCCGTTGTCTAAATGACTTCCAAAGTTGACAACTGATAACCCCTGGAAAGTGTTCGAGGGAGAATGATCAAGAACTGTGGTGTTGGCCGGTAGTGTCGTGACTGTAGAACTGACCGTTCCTGATATGATCAGAACGATGATTGCCATTATCCTCATTTTTGCTCTTCTTTCCCGGTGAAGATTACGATACCGCAAAAGAGATAGGGAGGTGAAATGCAAATTGTTAAATTAAAAATGTATCAAAAAGTATTACTAAATATAAGAATTTTTTCACTATTACGTATTTGCCTAAGACCCTTTTTATGACCAACTGATAGATCACTAGATTTTTTTGAATAGGAAATCATCAGTAAGAAATCATGTTATTTATCGCAAAACAAAAATGTGGTTTTTGTTTTTTGCCATAAAAGTTAACAAGATGCCCTCTTGGACATTGGTTGATATATATATATATATATATATATATATATATATATAACTTATTCCCGTTTACCAACCAGCGAAGAGTTATGAGGTCATAATGTCTAATTTATGCAATGATAATTGGTGAATGTAGTAACGGACGCTATCATTATTCCAGGAAAACTTTTGTAAGACATTCTAGTCCTTTCCTGTCCTAGCTTCACGTGTATTTTATGACTTTCTAATTTCTCTTTGGATATAATTACATGCTTTCCAACTGCAGTTATTGCAAAAGTATCAGCCACATGGTAGCTACGACAGACAAGTAATCCCACCAGGGAGACCCCACATGTGCGAACAAGACTTTAATGAAATTAAAAAAAAAAATCAGTTAATCTTATATTTCTTCAGATACACCTTAATTTCACAGTGACAGCAAAAGAGTGTTAAGGCATAATTTTGACCAATATATATCTTCATGTCATCAGCTACAATGAGTATTACCATTGTTTTTCACTCTTCTCTTAACTTCGGTATGAGTTTAGGAGTATGTAAAATTCAGAATTTTCATTTTGGTACTAGCATCTCGCGCCAGTCGAAATGTTCCATATAAGTTTATACTCTGATTGACATTACAACAACAATACATTACATTTTATGGCTGATTCCAATCATCCCCTTACATCAAAAGTATAGTTAGTATAATGTATATCTAATTTCATGAATATCAAAAAAAAAAAAATAAGGTCACTACAGTGATAATACGATCCAACTATGATGAAAGAAAGAAAAAACAACGAAACCATATTTCTGAGTAATTGAAACTTTCAGCCATGAAATAATCTAATTCCCACACTGTTTTAAGCCAGTATTCAATTTCGTACTTGAACGATTCAACTTCAAAACCTTACCCGAAGCAGCTGAATTCCTGATCACTGATTACTCCCAATATCAGCAGTTCACGTACATCCACTTCGTTGAAATGATGTATTCGAAGTGCACGTCTTTTGACTTTATATGTAGTCGGCACGAAATTATGCGCATGAGCAGAGCACGGGTTGAATTCAGCCAATGATATCACACTCCAAACATAATGGGTTACAGTACTCTTACACACACACACACACACACACACACACACACACACAAACACGCGCATAAATACACCCCGAGCACAATATTGTAGAAAAGCATGCAAGGATAACTCGTGCCGCCTGGGTTTAATACTGCAATGCCTTCGACTAAATTGGAAATCATGAAAGTAGACATATTTACACCAGATTATCACATTCACCTGCATGATTATGTATCTAGAGCATAAGCAAGAAAAACACTCACAAGACTACGTCACTGAGTACATCAAGTAACACGCGACGATTTGGCCTTTTATGTGAGGTGGATATTTGTAGAGGTCTAAATGATCGTCATTTCATTTTATTACTCAGAGAGATCCAGTATATTTTGTGCTTTCGTTTCTGTTTGTTTAGAATGCAAAGTACCAATATACCATTATATATGAAAGCAATTTAAAGAAAATATGCAATACAACTACATTGTTTGTTTTCATCGTACTGACTTGAAGTCTATGAACAAAATAAGACATTTTCTTCAATTGCAGACGACATGCGGAGTTTCCTATTGTGAAAAGTTGATAATTCTTGATATTCATTCATGATTGATTCATGATCTTCACAGCAAACTCTACTAAAGAAAATCATAATTCAGAAACACAGTTTGATGCTGCCCACGCAGATGAAGTGAACCAATAATTTTGATTTTAAAAATTATTCAAATGCACAGTGTCAAAAGCCACTATATACACTAAAAAAAATCATAGACCAAATAATTTTCTGATAATCATCTAAGCACACTGGTCGACACCAATGTGTCATAATGTATATCACGTATCTAAAAGATCCAGTTATAATCTCAAAATAATTGTATACGGTTTTTATGGGTCCTTGTCTTGTCTCCATCATAGACGTGGAAAATGCCCATTCTGATGGTAGATGACACAATCGAACATAATTTTTTTCTTCTGATAAAAACTTACATACACTGATCACAGTTATTAATTTTCAATTATGTCAAGTCTTAAAATGATGAGAGTGTAATAAATTGTCATTAAATATTAATAGGATGAATAATGTTCTTTATGTATGTATATATATATATATATATATATATATATATATATATATATGTTGATAAGGTAGTCCACGTGTTGGCAAGATAAAAAGATAAGTAACAAAGCTGCAACAAAATTATTTCTGTGGTATATGGCAAAAAGTGCCGTTACATCTCTCAATATTTTTCATTACTTTAAACCACATTGACTGCTTGTTCAATTCAGTTCAATTCAATTCAATGATTTTTTTTTTCATTCTGCTTTTTCCAACCAAACATGCCTAAAGACAAAAGAACCGTCAATATATCCATATATATGCGTGTCAAACTGTAATATATGATACCTTGGCCCCAAGTTTGAATTCTTTCAAAATAGATTTAAAGAAATTTCTTATAGATATGTTAAAAGAAAATCATCTTAGCTTCATTACTGAATATAATATTTTTGCTTTCTAATTTCAATCCGAATTATGAGAATGAAAATGTTGAATTGTCAATGGTTGCAGAAGTACCGAGACAATATAGCTTTAATTTTCTGGTAAAATTGATAGCTCAGCGGTCCCATTTATTCATCACTTCTTGTCTCCGTAATCGACATTCTCTCATCTTCACCATGCTCTCTTTCCCTTCCTCTTCCTCCTCTTCTTTTCCCATTCTCCTTTCTTCACTACTACAGTCTTGTGAGAGTGTTGTGATTTGTCTACGCGTTTCTTTGGGAGTGGTAATAGGTTTGTACTCTTAATTCATTTAATTCGGTTTGACAATTCCACTTATGCATAAGAATAGCAGGTCAATCACATATTGTTATTTCACTCTTTTTTGTTGGGGGAGGGGGATGGCACCTATGGATGGTTTTAATTCTCAAGGGTGTTATATCTTTGGTTGCTGATTCACTTACTCATCTATTCAATTTGTCAATTTTCGAGGGTGTGTTTCCCGTTAGAATGAAATTGGCGAAAGTGATCCCAATATTTAAGAAAGGTGATATACTTGTAATCAGTAATAATCGCCCAATTTAGTTATCATCATCATTGTTTAAAGTTTTAGAAAAAAAGTCACTTACAAGAGAATTATTTTTGTGATAGTACATGAAGATTTTACAAATTCACAGTTCATGCTCTTTCACAATTCGTTGATAGAGTGGCTTATGTAATGGATAAGTACTCCCATTTAATCATTATTTTCTTGGACTTCTCCAAAGCCTTTAACACGATTAGTCATGACATTTTACGTTACGCTCTATACTGATTTGCACTAGCTATGCAATCCGTGGGAAAGACAAACTCATTAATTACAGAATTTCAATGTGGCGTACCTTAGAGAATTCTCTTAGGGCCGTTATGATTCATTATCTATACTTGTATTAATGATTTTTGTCACGTACCTGATGACCTCCCCTTTATCAATTTTGTTTTTTCAGATGGCAACAAGGTTTGTTCTTTTGTTTTTGCCCACAGTGAAATTGATTTTCTTTTTCACAAAATCACCAATGAACTGAAAAAAAAGGTAAATGACTGGGTCAGAGGTAATAAGTTTTCCTTGAATGTCAAAAAATGAAATATATGATTGTTAGTAATTTTCCGGTTAATTTCATACTTTTGTCATTCAAGCTCCTGTTACAAGCATCCAATTTCACACAGTGCAACCAGGCGAAAATATACCGGCATTCAAATTCAGAAATCGAGCAATCAAATTTAATAATGGGAACTGTCATTTGTTCCTGGCAAATAAAAATCACGTATGTGCCTTCAATTTCCAAACGCTGCCATTGCAGTTCTTACTTGTGCATTCATATTCGCGCGATAATCACGGGGAACTTGTTCGGGCGTTCAATTTGTTTACGGGTGATCAATTTCCCTCTCCGTGCACTCTGGAGAAGAGAGGACAGACTTTCTAAGAAGAGGGTAATGGGGGAGGGGAGAAGGGGAAAAACAATTGTCATAAAACAAACACCACAGTACGCGGAGCCCGCCGACGCCTCTTCCCAAACACACACACACACACACACGATCGCAAAATGATTGGATAGTGTCAGGAGACAAACAGGAAGGCACAGCCTTATATCTAAGCCTGTCTCCAAAAAAAAAAAATAATAATAAATACACATATATTATAATAAATCATGTCATGGAAAATATCTTTGATAAATATAAAGACATCATAATTACAGCAAATTCAAACATGATTATACACACCTATCAAATATATACACACACACATACGCACATACGCACACCTACACACAAACGGCCTAAGAATCAGAAAATTCAGTGTATTGCTCATATAATATCTACAATTAGTATATAACTTAAAATAATCTAATAAACTTTTAGGAATCATAATTGTTAAAACACGAATACATAAATATTGCACACTGATAAATGTAAATATCTTGAAACCTTAAAAGTTTCAATTGGTAAAATATTGGAGTAGTATGGGCATCAATAATCACTGTGATTTATCAAACGAATAATTTTCTTTTGAAGCTATAATATTCTATTTACATTTGACATACTGGTGTGTGTGTGTGTGTGTGTGTACAGTCAAATTTGTCTGTAGCGGGCACCAAGTGGAGACAAATAAGTGGCTATTATAGACAAGTTATCGCTAGGACAGATGTATGTATATGATATGATGTGTGTGTGGGTGTGTGTGTGTATGGTTCTGTGTTGTTCTCTTATTGTATGTCCAAGATATCACATCGATATCATGTCTTTGTATAAAAATGTGATCATGTATTCTCGTTCCATTTCACTAAATTTTTAATAAAGCAAAGCCAACAGTACATCCATACAATACAACGTAATGTTCTCTTTATTGTATCTCCTAGATATCACATCGATATCATGTCCTTGTTTAACAATATGTTCATGTATTCTCCTTCCATTTCATTAGATTTTGAATAAATAAAAGCCAACAGTGCATCCAGACAACACAACGTCATTTTTTTAATCTACACTCCTTGAAAACACCACACAAAAGAACAATAGTAGCCACGCAAGGGCAAATCCGAACAAGAAATGATAAACAACCCGATATCACAATCTCACCGGTAGAAAGATGCATACAAATCGACAACTGTTTACCTTACAACTTTTAACGGAAACATTTAATTCGTAATTCTTTGAAATTGAACTGAAAGAAGAAATATATCCTCAAGTATACATTGCTCAACTTGTCAAAGACATTTCCAGCTTGAAAACCTGCTACGAAGATAAACACACTTCAGTCACTGCCACAAAACCCCTAAAACAGTGAAAGGATGGGTTCAACCTTCGATATCCTGTCGAGCGAGACATCGCAGCATGTAGACTTGAGCGTAGCTCAAGTCCTCCATTGCTGTCGGTTCATTGCTGAGCCGCTTCCCGGTCCCCAATACGACGTTGCCACTCTGGATGAGCAATAACTCGCTTGAGTGCAGCCTTAAATACCGAATGAGGCATTTAAGTTGTAGTCAAAAAGGGCAAAAACGATGGCAGGAACCTGATCTACATCCATGGGTTGGTAACTTCAGGAAGCCGTGTTGTCAAAGACCAGAAAAATAGAATCATCCTGTGGAAATGGCTGCCCGCATTGACAAGCTTTTTTTCCGCTAGAAAGGCCTCAAAGGAATCCCTTGTCACCGTTTCCTGCGAGACTGAATGATAAACGAAGCCGATCTCCCCAGATACGGCGAAAGTCATGATGCAGTTTCTCCCACGCTGCCTATTCACCACCCTTCTTACTGGAACGCCTCGCAGTGCTCTGCCAAACGATTTCCTCGTCCAGATGTTGTAGCCCGTCTCATCGATGAGCAGCAACCTCGTTTCGTGAGCAACTGACCGTATTCAGGCGTAGGTCCATAACTCAGAGAGAATTCCTCGCGTCGCACACATCTTCTGTGAGCTTTATGGAGATGAGCATTCCATCTAGGGATCTGGCTATGGTGCTTGTGCGCTCCTGGGCTGTTTCTGTGGCAAAGAAGCTTGGAGGTCTGCCTTCAAATGTACTAGAGTCTTCTGGGAATTAAGCTCATATGCATGCATCAGACGATTTCTCTCATCTCATCGTCCATTTTGTAATGTCTGTCACCTCCCTTTGGCAGCTCATCATGTTGACCATCTTTCAAGTGCTTTGCTACTGTCGACCTGGCCGTTGCTCTGTTTATTCCAAGCGTGTCTGCCAGGGCAATGTAGTCATGATTGTCGTTCTCGAAGGCATGGATCAACTTTCCCCTATCCTCCTAACCCTAGCATTGCACCTGAATGAGCTTAAACGTGAGAATGAAGAGATAATTATGAGCCCGAGCTAAAGCCACTGTATTGATGCTATGGATAATTTATTCAAGACTAAATTGAAAAAAAAAAGACACACATAAATCCCAAGCTCATGCAAATGTCATGCAATGATTCATTTAAATTGAATGCACTTATTTGGAACTTAATTGCCTATTCACGAATATCAATGACCAACGGGTTTCCGCCGCCGCGCAGGCTTGAAATGAATTTGAATGCTCATTGCTCATACTATTATGCATGCTCCATCTGGAATTTGAATGACGCTAATGAAC
Organism: Diadema setosum; assembly: GCA_033980235.1. Lineage (NCBI taxonomy): Eukaryota > Metazoa > Echinodermata > Echinoidea > Diadematoida > Diadematidae > Diadema > Diadema setosum. Next base: position 15,472,319 of record CM067074.1, read on the forward strand.
AATTGAATGCTTGGATAGTGAAGTTTAAAGACCAAATTGGGAATTTGAAAGCTGATCCAGTGCTGCCAGCATGAAATGCGTGAAACTGAATGCTCGGAATATAGATTTAAACGAGAAGAGTATGAAATTTACCGGAAAAATCTACGCTATTGATATTTTGAGCACAGATATAGTTTTGATTAATTCTTCTTTTTTCAATACGAAGAGTATCTTATATTTCTGGGTGTCATTGTAAATCATGAACTTTCTTGGAAGTCACCTGTTGATTATGTTTGTAACACAATCTAGCGTAATATAATAGGCGCTATAAATAGGGCGAACATTTGAATTACACACAGAAACATACTTTTGTTGTATTCGTTATTATTGCCTTTAATATCTTAATTATGGAGTTTTAGTTTGGAGTCACATGCATCAGAGCCCATAAATGGAATGTTCCTTTTCCAAAAGAAATTTTTCCTTGATATCAGTTATTCCTTGTGCGTTCTCATACAAATATGTTGTTTGCTTCTTGCAATAAGCTGTAAAAAAAAATGATTGGGCTGTACTCAATTTAGGACAATTTATGAACATTATAGCAACAATTTACTTCAGTGCATCTTTGATTCTACATGTATGTTCCTCAAAAATCAACCATTTCATAAATATCCTACTTGTTGATCAAAAACTTAATGAATTTCATTTACCTCTCGTACGAACGGTCTTTGCTATTCAAAAACACGTTTTTCTATGTCGGCCCTGAACTAGCCTGCTGGCTTACTTGTACACTCACTTTGTCTTACCCTTCAAAGGATTAATTGCACCTTTTTTTTTGGGGGGGGGGGAAGGGGTGTTTGATGTCACTTCTGCTATTGCCCCTAGCGTCTTACTAGATGGACATGGCTAGGAGTCGAATTTCTTTATGTTTTTCCTGCTCATGTGTCCCTCTATTTCCTTGTCTTTTTCAGGCGTCACAATATTATTTCTTTCTTAACAACTGTTATCTGTTGCTCTCGACATGCTTCTGCCAAATATCGGTGTTTCTGTTGTGGGTTAACGGACTATCTTGTTTTTGTTAGTCCTGTCCGCTCTGTTTTGTCTCTTGCAGCCTTTCTTTCAGTAGTCTAAGTGTTGTCTTGTCTCGTTTCATGTTTGTTTACGTCGTCTGTGTAAATGTACTTATCTGTTACGCTATTTTTCAGTGGGCTTCAAGACTTATTCTTTCTGTTTTTGGGTATGTTTTTTTTTTTTTTGGTGCTTCTGTTATCATTTTATTCATGTTCTCAACCAGACGGGCTGACATTCCCCAAGCTCTGCCTTTTTAGTGGGTCCCTCAATTTGTCGCACTTTCCGCAATATTATACTTTACTTCGAACACTTCTGTTTTTATCAGAATGTATAGTTATCATGGTTATAATAAGTTTCCTCAATTTTTGTATAGCCTTTTCATTCTACAATGTTCTGTTTATCATATTCATTGTTTTCAATGGAACTGAAATGTACATGTTTCGTTGAAAAAAGGAAATCAACTTTGAATAGAAAACTGTAATGTCCTAATCAATAGAGGATATCCAAAACTTACCATATTTGAACTATGAACTCGGTGAGTAAAACTTATTGTCTGAAGATGTTAGAGGGATGGTACAGTAGGCCTATTGGTGGAGATGACAATTGGGCTTTTACCTTTTTGAGAGATACCAAACAAACACTTATGATAATATAGTACAGAACATACCATTCTATTAAGAGGAATTCAAAGTTTATTTGATGAAAATCTGGGTTAGACTGACTGAAACATCCAAACACAAGTAAAACAGAGCGATCGTGATAAAGTATGGGTCCCACAATTTATTAGAATCGCTCTTTTTTGGATTTCTCAGCCATTTCAAAACCAATTTTCAAGAAAATAAAAAAAAATGTTAGAAACCTGAAATTACATTTCACCGATACGATCCCTTTAAACGCTCCCGTGTCTCTAGTGTTTTATATCATCTTACAAAAACCTTCACTTCGCAATGTAACGCGTGAACTGGAAATTTTGCTTACCGACCATTTCTTACCACGGTAAGATTTACGGTAAATATTTCTCATTTCTTTTCAATATCAGTTTCAAAAGGTAATTACATTGATTTTCCCTAGTCTATTGAGTACTTCTAAACTGTTAATCAAATTGATTAGTTCAGTTGCCCAGTAGATGAGGATATTAATGAATAAAATAAATCGTTTCTTACATATCAACATCGTAAATTGTCGATTCGGCATTCGGTGTACCTGTTACTTTTTCGCTAAAAAGAGCTCTTCTGTGCGATGCGCGTGTGGTTGATTTGAACAATTCTCCTATCGCCTTACGGAACGAAGGATACTGAATTGCGTAAATGACAGGATTTGCGCAAGAATTGCAGAAGGCTAGGACATTCAGAGCGAAATACAGTGGGCTGAACAAATAGGACATTGGCACCATACGAAGGCTATACAAGAGATATGCCGTCTGTGTCGGTGTCCACGAGATGAGGAAAACGACGACAACAAGGAACAGAATGTTGAGAACCCTCTTCCTAGCTACAAGGTACCTACCTAAAGGGTTTGATTTATTGCCGTTTGAATCTTCTCCTAGCCTTCGGCGGGATTGTCGATGGAGCACCAATGCGGTGAGAGCCTGGGTTACAAGCATGATGAAAACAGGTATTAGAAAACCAATGAGGAAAACCATACAGCCTGTCATAATTTGGGAAAAATGTGAGTGAAACTTCTCACTGCATGTACCACCCTTGGCCCTAGCCAAAAAGAATATGTAAAGGTTTACTAAAACCGCGGTAAGCCATGTCATGGCAACTGCGTTGAAAACTCTCTGCCTTGTTACAAGCCGCTTGAAATGAAGAGGGTGGGCAATCGCTATGTATCTCTCCAGTGGAATCAATGTCAGAATAAAGATGGAGGCACCCACTGAAACCCACATTAACACGGCTGAATAAATCAACTTGCAGTAGACATCCCCTAGCCATGTTTCAGGAACCGTGAGTGGAGTAGGAAGCGGAACCATGAACACTGACGTCAAGAAATCCGCAACGGCCAGAGCACCGATCAGTGCATCAGTCGATCGACAAGTGTGGCGCCTTTGGAATAATACCAGGATCACGGTCAGGTTTCCCACTATTCCAAGCACTGACAATGCTAGTTGCGGAATCGTCACCCATGTCCATGCAACTGACTGCCACTTCCAAAATAGTTGAGGGAATACAGGTACGTCTTCATTTTGCGCAGAAGTAGAATTCAGTGTATCAATACCCAAAGCCTCTGTATATATGTCTGTCAGACGTTCAGCATTGATTTCAAAAACATCCTTTTGAGGAAGTGTCTTGATTTGAACGGATATATGGGGTTGCGGGGTGGTTTCAATGTCAAAATATCCTTGTTCAAATTCAGTAGAAACTGGATCACTGTTTGAAGTCTGTCTGTGTGTGGTCTGGTAGCCGTCGGGGATCTCAATGTCTGAAGAACGTTTAACATTGACGACTGATACACCCATATTGCTTGGGATAAAATTCTCAGGAGCTGCAGTGCTGACCGGTTGTGCGGTGACTGTTAGATGGAAGCTTCTTGATATGATGAGGACAACAATCATTCGAGTTGTCAATATCCTCATTTTTCTTGTCTTTTCCCTGTATTAAAAGAAAATGATATAATAAACTGAATGCGAGGAGCTGATTCGGCTATTATGTAAACGATTCATTAAACAGTAGTCATGCAATATCACGTCAATGCGTACAATTTTTCGTTTTACTCACTGATAAATAATTGCCATTTCTCTTTTTCAATGAAATCATCATGAAAGAGAACCACAAGCACTAATTGATTATTACGCATCTGGAGATTGGTTGCTAAACATAATTTTGAGAATACATGATAACCTGCTTATGAGGTCATGATACACACGTTATCTACGGAACTTGTGACGTTACATTCAATATCACTCTTTCATGATAGCAGATTAAACATAAGAATCCATCCCTTTCTTAATTTCACCTCAAAAATACTATGATAATAACAAACACACAAACACACACACACACACACACACAAAGAATGATTGTGTCAAATCAGAACGTATGCTAATTATCTATGAAATATTCCATTCACGTTTCTGTTCAGGCGTTTTCTGAACATTTCTGTTCAACTTTCAAAGCTTACCCGAAGAAGCTGCAGTCCTAAGCATAGATAACCAATATCAGCAGTCCACGTACATCCACGCTTCGTTGAAATGATGCTTTCGAATTGCATGTCTTTGGACTTAAATAGTCAGCGTCAAATTATGCGCATGAGCAGAGCACGGGTTGAAGTCACCCAATGACATAATACGTCTTACATGATTCCATATTGTACTCCTACACATACATACTCCCCCTCCCCCACTCGCACATACATGTACACACCAAGCAAATAGTCTAGCACCGTACCCGATTACAAAATTACTCATGCACCACAGATCTGTAAGGCCTCCAACTGAATCAACAATAACGCAAGTAGACATTATTAAGACCGATCATTAAATTCCTCTGCATGATTATGTATATTTAAAGCAAAGCAAGTAAAACACTCAACAGAACACATCACTGCGTAAATCAAGCATACCACGTGATGATGTTGCCTGATGCAGGGACCTGATGTTCATCCAGCCATTATTTTCTTAGAGAGATCCAATAATGTCGATGCTTTGTTTTAGTCTTATACGGAATGCAGTGGATCAATAACGTATTCTACATTAAAGCAGTTCAAAGAAAGTTTGCGCTACTGATACCTAGCTTCATTTACGTTTACTGAATGAAGGTCTATGATCAAAAATTGAATATTTTCTTTTACTGTATCATCTTTTGAATAATGAATATTTAGAACATTCGCTCATGATTCACAAAAAAGTAAACTCTACGAAAGAAAAAAATCATGATTCAGACACACACTTTAATGAGATGAGGCAAACCAATGAATTTAATGAAAAGATTGATGTGCAAATTCAGTGTCCAAGCCAACAACTGCCTAAATTATTTTCAGGTAACTATATGCTTCACATTAGTGCGTCTTCAAAAAAATGCAGTTAAAATCGGAAGTGAAATATTTACGTTTTTGTTGCTGTTTGTTGAGATGGATTCCTTTTCCTGACCCCAGTAGGACAGTTAGTATAACGTAAAGTCTTAACATAATTCAGTTAAATGCATTGTCATTAAATACTGATAAAACAATTGAGTTTGAGTCAACGTACACCAATAGAGAATATTACTATTTGTGTCGACTAAAAAAACTAAATCGATTCAAGTCTTTTGTTCAATTGGTGGGGATAAGTATTGACTCACACAGAATAGGGTCCAGTCATTTACACAACGTTCATTCAACAATATCTAAAGATATATCGATCCTCTCGAAAGTCAGGAATATGTTACTAAACACACTCTGAAAATTATCTCAAATGCATTGATACTATTTTATATTGCCTACTGTGATATTGTTTGAGGGAAATTGTGGTATTAGCAAAATAAATTCTATAATATTTTAATGACAAAAAAAATGTGCCATAAAATTTATGACTTGTCTCTACTACTTAGTACACATTGTATCTATATTTCATGACTTAGATATGTTAAAGACCCTTACTTACTCCTCCCATATACACATGGCAAACCGCAATATTCATGTGTAATATAAAATTATCTAAAAAGTCTTTATAATACTTATAGATACGTTGACTTTACACATAAGCCTCCATTCTTATTCTATTCGTGATGCAAAAGACCATCATTTAGAAAATCCTAAACTTATCGTACCTCAAAAACTCGTTAAGACATTATAGACGTGGTGTGTGGAACTCATTGTCTTAGACGAGTACTTCTCAACAATTTTTAAATAATCTTACAAAAATCATTCTTCGTCCCAATGTGTCACTGGAATCATTGTTATTTTTTTTTTCAAGCAGAGATGTATTTCCGACCACAAGTCATAATTATTGGTTTACCGTACAATCTCATTTCATTTTTTACATACTCTCAGTATTTTAAGGTAGAATTAGTTTACTGGTAGTAGTTTGTTTGGTTTTGTTTATTTTTTTCTTCCATACACGTCCAAATTTCTAAACACTGCTTGTTATCGCTTTTCTTCTCTCACCTTTTCCAAATACAGCTATTCCATCCTTTGTCCTCTTATGATAATTCACTCCTCACTTTGTATATTCCACTAAATGTGTTGTCCTCATCGGCCAAGTGATACCCTCAATATTCAGAACTTCAAGTTCTGAATATCAGACTTCTTCCTTTAGTTTAAAACAAAAAGAAGAATCGCAATAATGATAATAATAATAATGATAATAATAATAACATACTCACCCGTGAACAGTTTTCTTTTGTCAAGAAAAGTGATTATCGATAGCGGTCTACCCCACCTCTGTAATTTTAACATACGATGAAATGATATGAACGAATGTAACTCGCATAATTATATCTATTTTTGGAATGTATTTACACTTTGGTGCGGAAATTGTTCATTTGGTCATCTTAAAAGAAAAAAATCTTACATATCAATATTGCAAACTGTCGAATCTATATTACCTGTTTTTTCACTGAACAGAGCCGTTCTTTGAGACGTGCTTGTGGTTGATTTGAACAATTCTCCTATCGCTGTACGGAACGCAGGATTCTGAATTGCGTAGATGACAGGATTTGCGCAAGAATTACAGAAGGCGAGGACAGTTACAGCGAAATAAAGAGGGCTGTACAAATAGGATGTTGGCACAAAACGAAGATTGTACAAAACATACCCTGTCTGTGCCGGTGTCCATGAGATGAGAAAAACAATAACAACAAGGAACAGAATCTTGAGGACGCTTTTCCTAGCCACGAGGTACTTAGCTGTCGGGTACGAGTTATTGCAGTTAAAATCTTCTCCTAATCTCCGGCGGGATTGCTGATGAAGCACCAGTGCAGTGAGAGCCTGGGCTACAAGCATGATGACAGCCGGTATGAGAAACTGAACGAGAAAAAGCATACAACCTGTCATAATCTGGGCCACTCGTGAATGAAACACCTCGATACATTCATTGCTTCTGGCACTAGCCACAAATAATAAGAAAAAGTTTGCCAAAAATGCAACTATCCATGTCAAGGCAACAACTTTGCCGATTCTTTGCCGTGTTACAAGATGTTTAAAATGAAGAGGGTTGGCAATCGCAATGTATCTCTCTATTGGAATCAAGGTCAAAATGAAGATGGAGGCATCCACTGAAACCCACATTAACACGGATGTGTAAAATACCTTGCAGTAGACATTCCCCAACCATGTTTCTGGAACCCTGAGTGGCGTAGGCAGTGGGACCATGAATACCGATGTGAAGAAATCTGCAACGGCCAGAGCACCGATCAGTGCATCAGTCGACCGGCAAGTGTTGCGCCTTTGGAATAACACCAGGATTACGGTCAGGTTGCCCACTATACCCAACATGGACATTGCTAGTTGCGGAATCGTCACCCATGTCCACGAAACTGATTGCCACTTCCAAAGCGGTTGGGGGACGGCAGGTTCTTCTTCATTTTGCGCAGTATAACTTGATATATCCGCAGGCTCTGTATAGATTTCAGTCGCATTTTGATACTTGATTTCAAAAATATTGGAATCCTCTAGCTTAAATGTATTTGTTTTAATTGTTTTGTCGTGGTGCGAGGTAGTTTCGATATGTAAATACCTCTCTTCAAACTGAGCAGAAACTGGATCTTTGTCTAAAGCTTGCGAATGTATGGACTGATTACCGTCGTTTGCCTCAATGTCTGAATGACTTCCAGAGTTAACAATTGATACTCCCATTGTATTCTGGGGAAACTGTTCAAAAGTTGCGGTGCTGGCCTGTTGTGTTGTGACTGTAGAGTGGACCATTCCTAATATGATGAGAACGATCGTTGTCATTATCCTCATTTTTGCCGTGTTATTTTTTTCCTGTTGAACAGAATAACGCAATGCGAGGAGTTCATTAGCCAATGGTAAAAGATTCATAAAGCAGTACTAGCAAATCATATAATATCATCAATGCCTAAAAATTCGTCTTTGGACTTCCTGACAAGTCACTGCATTTCATTTCTTCAATGAACTAAAAAAAGACTTATACTTTAAAAAAAAAAAAAAAAACTTAAGAACAGTTACCGGTGGAGACTTTGATTGCTATACACATAACATTTTCCAAGCAACCAGTGAAAGATTTGTAAGGTCATTGAAGATAAATACATTTTATTCTTTTGATTACGGCGGAAATCATTCTATCATGAATACAGGGGAAACGGCAGTTTTTATTCCTCTTTCCTTTCTTAATATCACCTCAAATTCACATTACTTTTAACTGTTGTATAAAAGTTTTATCGAGTGCTATTCATACTGACGTCAACGTAAAAAAAAAAAAAAAAGATTGAGTGACTGTATAGGCAAGTTGACTGCGTGTAAGAAGCTTACAAAGTCGATGCCTTTCCAGCAGAACAGGAATTGGAAACCCCTTCACCAAGGCTCTGTCAAAAGTACAGGGTCGTTTTACTTGAGTCAATTCAACCCACTAGTAAGAGCAAAGACATACGGAGAGAAGAGCTTAAGAAATCTATACGAAATTCTAAAGGTAAGCCTTTCAAATTCCGGAATTTTTCTCTCAGATACCACTTAGTCATAAACATCACAACCACAATCGTGGACACATAGCCGTTCTGACAGCTCATTCATTTATTGAGGTTACTGCAAGAGTTAGTCAGTGACTGAAATATTAAGTTGGAGTGGTGCGCTAAGGATCATGGCGTAGGTTCTCAAGCTATTGTAGAATGGCGGACCTGACAACTTGATTACCTTTGATATAGCCTACACTTCACCAGACACTTTGACGTGTCAAAATAACAACATTTTAAGAGTTCTTTGATGACTATGTCAATAGAAAACCCCTTAAAAATTGGTTATTTCAAAAGATTGTCTGTAAACAATTTTATTTTCAAATGCATGAATTTCGTTAAGACTCATATTTCATAGCATTAGCCTTTGTTGTTTGAAATTCCTTTTTATGACTCGCAATTATGACTGAACATGCTACTAACAGTAACTGGATATAATTGGTAAAGAACAACACAGTAATCAATTTTCGTCAGCGTTATAGATTTTATAGTGTACAATGACATTTCAGACGAAACATAAGGTAGTAAAAATACAACCCTTTTATGATGTGAAAACGAAAAGAAGGGCAAATTATTTAAGGCAAATTCTAAAAGAACGCAAACAATAGATTATCAAATTCCCTTCTGTTCAGTGTCAATATTCTATGACGGTCTTAAGCGAATCAATGTGCAAACCTTACCCGCAGCAGCTAAATTCATCAGCGCAGATTCCTGGCAAAAGCGGTAACAGATTCACCTGCACTCGCACTTCGTTGAAATGGTGTAGTCGAACTGCATGTCTTTGGACTTATGTAGTCGGCGTCAAATTATGCGCATGGGCAGAGCAGAGGCAGGCAAAAGCCAATCACATCATACATCAAACATACTCTGACCATGGAGCTACAACGGATATAGAAATCTTACACATTCATAAACACATACAATGTATACATCCACACAACACGCAAACATTATAGCACCGCACCGAAGAAACAAAATAACTCGTGCACCCTAGAAATGTGCAAGACCTCCCACTCAATTAACAATCACGGAAGTAGGCATTACCTTTGATCATCAAATCTTCGTGAATCTGAATAGCAAAGCAAATAAAACACAATAATACATCGCTGGCTACATTAGTCATTACCTATGATTATGTTGCCTTTAATGTACATGTAAGTTGGATATTTGTTCCATAGGGGTCTACATGTTCGTCATTTCATTTCATTTCTTGCCATTTTGTTTCTTGAAGGCATCTATTTTTAGGGGTATTTTTGTGTTTGTGTTATTTAGAATGCGAAGGAACAATAAAACATTTTATACTTTAGCAATTCAAATGAACCTCGCATTAAGTGATACATTAACAACTCGTTTTTGCTCCCCTGAAGGAAAGCATACGATCGAAATTGAAATTTTCTTCAACCTTCAATGACGTGGACATTTCTAATAGTAGTTCATGAATAACTCACGATTTAAGCGTTTTTGGAAAAAAAAAATAGAACACTTGAATGTGGTGATGTTGAGGTGAAACAATGATTGTAATGAAAAGATTCAAATGCGCAGTGTCAAAAGCCAACACATACTTACATTAAGATTTCAGGTGCTAATAAGTTACTTTTTGATAAACTTGTTTATAAACATTTATCTCCTTCTTTGCGTTTTTGTCACTACTGTGTGCTTAAAAACTATATTACCTTAAGTAAATTCTACACATTCATTCCTGCTATGCAAGCAGAAGGTTTAAAAACGAAAAAGTTTTTTCATAAACATCCACACTGTAAATTGTCAAATTTCGATTATCTCTTATTTGTTCGCTGAACATAGCCGTTCTTTCCAATACACTAGTTAGTGGTTGATTTAAACATTTCTCGTATCGCCTTGGGGAACACAGGATTCTTAATAATGTGAAAGACAGGATTTGAGCGAGAATTGCAGAAGGCTAGGAAAATAGAAGCGGAACGTAAAGAGCTGTACAAATAGGACGTTGACAAAACTAGAAGGTTGAACCAGAGACATCCCGTCTGTGTTGCTGTCCATGAGATGAGGAACTCGACGACAGGGACAAGAAGTTTGAGAACACCTTTCCGAGCCAAAAGGTACTTAGTGGATGGGTTTGACTTTGCAATTAAAATCTTCTCCTTGTCTCGATCCGACTGGATTGTTGATGGAGCACCAGTGCGGTGAGGCCTGGGCTACAAGCATGATGAAAGCCGGTATGAGGAACTAAACGAGGAAAAGCATACAGCCTGTGATAATCTAGGCAAGCTCTGAACAAAACGTCACAGTGCACATGTCGGCCTTCGCACCAGAAACAAAGAATAAGAATACGTTAGCTGAGAAAGCAACCGGCCATGTCAAAGCAATAACTGTGCTAACTCTCCGCCGTAATACAAGACGCTTGTAATGAAGAGGGTGGGCAATTGCAATGTTTCCCTATCATTGGAATCAATGCGAATTCACTAGCGGAGCATCCAAAATCACTAATGGAACATTCAAATTCACTGTCGGAGCTTTCAAATTCACTTAAAAGGGCGCATTTCAGCAATGAGCATTCAAATTCATGTCAAGCTGGCGACGGAATCTCGTCGGTTATGCAAATTCGTGAATAGGCAACCATATTCCAAATAATTGTATTCAATTCAAAAGAAGTCCTGAATATAGTTAATTTGGGGCCTTGTTTCTGTCATTTTCCACTTAGCTTAGAATACATTTTGATTTTTGATGAAGATTATCTATTTTGCAGTAGAGGTCCTCCTCTTCATTTAAAATTTGTCATCGTTGTCAGCACGCGGTATCATCAAGAAATGTGATTAGATTGTCGTGCTGTTTGGATGTAATGCTGACTGGACCTTTATTTATTGAGATGAAAAACAACGATGAGCAAAAAACAATGTACAACCTTTTAACAATCATAATTGTGTATGCCCTTTCTCCTTTGTTGAAAAAAAAAAGTCTACTCAATTTTCCTCGTCAAATTGATTGCACGAAGTAGGAACTTGATCGCTTGAAAATGAAATGGAATGTACCAAACAAGCTCATCTGGACTATCACATGACTGTCTCGTGAATTTGAATGCACGAGCAGGAGATACAATGTTCGAATTAAGACATTGAGGACCCAAGCGTGAATTAGATTTGACGAAAACGAAGTAGAACTCCCATAAATTAAATTGATCGCTCGGATTCTGAATTTGAATGGCCGATTTTTTTTTTTCGCGTGCGTGCTCTGTGTGAATTCGAATGCATACTAATGAATCGAAATGACCAAAGTATGATTGATTGACCGGTAAAATCTATGATATAAATATGTTTATGATACGAGCATTGACGTTTTGAATCGTTTCAGCTTCCTTCTTTTTTAAAGACTTCAGGCGTGCATGGAAGTGTCATTTCTCTTAAACTATCGTAAGGAGTCATACTGTTTGGGAGAGTCTGTTTGACCCACTTTTATACATGAATTCCGATTTTGGCCCAAATCAGCCCAGTATCTTGTCTGAGTCTGATTACCATGTCATTTCTGACTGATTAGTGTCCTGTGATTGTCGGAAGTGTTTGAAAAGTGTCAGATCCTCATCCAATCACAAACAGACAAACGGGCTGCTACCTGTCGGTGGAATTGGGCCTTTACCGTAAATAATCATGTGTTTTCATACAAGTTCTTACGTAAAGTTATTTTTTGTTGCTGTTTGATGTAAATAGTTCCAAACATATAAACATTGTATGCTTTCGCTTCTCTTCTCTCAACTTTTTCATACACAGGTATCCCTTTCTTTGCGCATGTGCAGGTACTGTGCGCTTAAAAACTGGTAAGCTGACCATTATTTTGGTTAGACGATACAGGAGCATGTAACTATTTTAAGGACATTAATAACTCTATACATAGGTTCCTGCTGAAAGTTTCAGGTCGAAAGAAGTTTCTTAAACATCCACATTGTAAACTTTCGAATCTGTATTAGGCCTACCTATTATTTTCTCGCTGAACAAAGCCGTTTTTTCCGATGCTCTTGTGGTTGATTTAAACAACTCTCGTATCGCCGTACGGAACGCAGGATTCTGAATAATGTAAATGACAGGATTTGCACAAGAATTACAAAAAGCCAGAACAGTTAGAGCGGAATCTATTGGGCTGTACAAAAATGACGTTGGCACAAATTGAAGGTTGTACAAGAGATATCCCGTCTGTGTTGGTGTCCATGAGATGAGGAAAACAACGACAACAAGAAACAGAATCTTGAGAACACGTTTCCTAGCCACGAGGTATATAGCTGACGGGTTTGAGTTGTTGGATTTTGAATCTTCTCCAAGTTTTTGGCGGGAATGTCGATGAAGCACCAGTGCGGTGAGAGCCTGGGCTACAAGCATGATGAAAGCCGGTATGAGAAACTGGACGAGGAAAAAAATACTGCCAGTCACATTCTGGGAAAGTCGTGAATGAAACGTGTCAGAGCAATTTCCGCCTTTGGCACTAACCACAAAGAATATGTAAAGGTTTAACAAAAACGCCACAAGCCATGTCATGGCAACAACTTTGCCAACTCTCTGCCGTGTTACGAGGCGCTTGAAATGAAGAGGGTGGGCAATCGCAATGTATCTTTCTATTGGAATCAAGGTCAGAATGAAGACGGAGGCACCCACTGAAACCCACATTAACACAGCAGAATAAATCAACTTGCAGTAGATATCTCCTAGCCATGTTCCAGGAACGCTGAGTGGCATAGGCAGCGGGACCATAAACACTGACGTCAAGAAATCCGCAATGGCGAGAGCACCGATCAGTACATCAGTCGACCGGCAAGTGTGGCGCCTTTGGAACAACACCAGGATCACGATCATGTTTCCCACTATTCCGAGAAGAGACATTGCTAGTTGCGGAATCGTCACCCATGTCCATGCGACTGACTGCCACTTCCAAAGTGGTTGAGGGACTGCATGTTCTTCCTCATTTTGCGCAATATTATTCATTGTACCAATTTCTGCAACGTCTGTATAGACTTCTCCCAGACTTTTTGAGCTGATTTCAAAAACATCTTTTTGAAGGAATGTCTTGATTTGAACGGAATTATCGGGGCGCGGCGTTATTTTCATATGAAAATACCTTTGTTCAAACTGAGTAGAAACTGGTTCATTGTTTGAAGCTTGCGTATATGTGGACTGATTGCGTTCGGGGACATCAATGTCTGCATGACTTCCAACATTGACAACTGATACCTCCGTAGTATTTGGGACAAAATGTTCAAGAGCTGCTGTGCTGACCAGTTGTGTTGTGACTGTGAGAAGAATGGTTCTTGATAGGATGAAGAGAACTATCGTTCGCGTTGTGATCATCCTCATGCTTCCTGTCCTTTTCCTGCCAAGAGCATAACATCGTCAAAAGTAATAAATACAAGCAGTTGTTACGTAAAAAAAAAAAAGTAATCAAGCAATATTACAAAATCAGATGGTATCACGTGCAGGCTTCATCATTGTCTTTTGCCTCACCGACAGATTACAACCATTCCTTTTTTTAACGAAATCACTAAAAAAGAATAAACAGTTATTGCCAGCGGGAAAATTTGTTGCAAATCATGACATGGTAAATGTCTAATAACCGACGAGCAAGATGCTGGCGAAATCATGATACACATCCTATCTACTATTAAGATTTATGAAAAATGGGTTACAACCAATACCACCTTTTCCTGAAAGTAGGTTAAACTTCTCTGTCTCTTGCTCTCCGGCTGCAGTGATTGTAAGAAGAGGAAGCAAAGGGTTGATATGAAAAACAATTTTTACCCCACCAGTGAGGGACAAGAAGCATTAGAGATCTGTCCACAATCCTAAGCTAACATCTCTGAATTGCGTGATTTTGGTACCAGCCACCAGGTATCAAAAGTCACAACCATATTCGTTGATGCGTAATCTTAGTGATCTTATCAAATCTTTGATTTGTCAGTAGGAGTGGTGACCTGATTCTATGGCTTCGGTTCTCTCTCTTTGTGTGTGTGTGTGTGTGTGTGTGACCGTGCACCTCAAAACGAGCATAGCGTTGCACACACTGATTTTTCGTGAGGACTGAAAATAAGTGAAATGGGTCAACCTAGCCGAACTTGACTTTTTCATGTTTTCTAAAAGAGTGGGTCTTCTCTTACATTATGCTAAAATTTGGTAAAAACGGGCAGGAAAGTGTGTTTTTTAGCAGTTTATCTCGAATATTTTTGGTAGAATAGTGTGATTAGGTGTGTCTTTTTGATAGAATCCCTTTTTCATTTCTGAAAAAAATTTTCCACACTATTCACTTTCAACTCTAATAACTTTTGAAAGAATAGTGCTACTGCTTTGAACGTTAACATTAATTATGGACAGAATGTGTTAATGAGGCGTGCTTAATTTCAGTTTAATCTAATAACCCCTTCATTGTTGTTACTCTGGTGGTTTACTTCCTGTTTTTTGTCCAATTCATCGCACAGCCAGCACGGTTTGGTAAAGATTAAGCGCTTGAATAGACACTGTACTTCAGACTTTTTCTGAGTTTGTGCTTTTTTTTCCAATATTTAGAAAGGTTAGGAGAGTCCATTGATTTGAGTTATACATCATTTTAAAGCTTAAAGTCTGTTCTTTCAGAATATGGTCTTAACTAAAAATTCATGTCTGGCGATTTTTGTTTGTTTTGAGGTGCATGGTCACATATATATTGGTGTTGTTCAACATTCTTTATTGTATCAATAAACAATGTAACATGAAAAATGGACTGTCGGAGCCAACAACAACTTGATGACTTCTGTAATAGACTAAAATTGACCGGATGTTCTTATGTGTAAATACACGAGCCTTTAACCGGTCTTTTGATATGTCATTAGTATATGTACAATATTGGTTACGACAATAAATTGTATGTAAACGACTTCATTTTCAAAGGCATAGATTTTTCAGCGAAGAGTATTTTTTTTATGCAAACATCCAACTACGTTTTCTCAAATCGAGATTTGTACTGGAAAATATATTGTAGTAGCTTTTCTTCAAAACAAAAACCAAAAACAAACGCTAATATCGAAGTAAGAAAAATGGTATTCAATCATATGAAACTTTAATGCAGTTGCAGTAAGCTGCAATGATTATGAACTTTAACAATGAAAAAAAAAATAAGATTTAGATTTTGTTTCATAATGTGCTAATCAGTTGCCTTACCAAACCGATAAAATAAGTTAACCTTAACAACCAATAATACATCCAGGTCGTAAATCTTCTAACAGAATGTATTATGGATTATAACTTTCTGTATTCTGTGGTAATTAAACAAATTAGTACAATCCAGACACCTAATAGAGAAGCAAGACGCAATAAAAGTGCGATCGTACTATGATGTGACAAGAAAATAAAACAAAAAAAAATGTAAGATAGTCTTGATAGTTATGAAATATCCGCATATCATTCTTTTTAGAGCAAGTTATTGCGGGCTTGCGCAAGTCAAGAAGAAATCCTTACCCCAAGCAGCTGAAATCCTGAGCACAGATTGACAGCAATATCTCCAGATCACGTACATCCGCACTTCGCAGAATGATTATGTTTCAACATCGTGTTTGAACTTAAGTAGCCGGCGTCAAATTATGCGCATGAGCAGATCATGGGTTGAATTCAGCCAATAAGATCATACACCAAATATGGTTTGTCATAGTAATCTTACACATGCATACATACACACATACATGTACACACACCATGCAAACATTGTGGCATCACGTACAAGAACAAAATCACACGAGCAGCTGGAGCTGCAAAGCCTCCAACTATATTAACAATTATTGAAGCAGATTTTACATCCAATCATAACATTCATCTGCACGATTACGTACAAGCAAAGCCAGTTAAACACTCAAAAAATACTAGTACATCACGGGGTCATCAGGGATAAGACATGATGATGTCGCCTTTTATGTGAGTTTGATTTATGTAGGAGCATACATACACATTGTATGAATTCTCAGATACATACATAATATTTCATGCTTTTTTATCTTATTTGTAGCGCCATCGATCAATAAAGCATTTTACTTTTAAGCAATTTAATAAACTCCGCATTACTAAATTTTTCGTTAAGAATCCTTTTTTATCATAACATCTAGCTATGTTTGCTTTAATCCCTTTTTCGACTGGAAAAGATAGTGTAGTAATATTTCTTAAAATAAACCTTAATATCAAAGTAAGGAAAAACAGGAATTGAGGCTATTATAGTTTTTATAAGCTACAATGATTCCGATCATTGTTTTTTTTTTTTTTGTCTTTCGGGGAGATTACTTTACTATTTTGTTTTTGCTACTCACTAACGTAGATGATTGTTAATGTACCTTGATTAACAATAATATAACCGACAATATTCCAGACACCTGTTCGACAAACAAAACAAAGTATTTAATGCGATTTTTTTTGTGTGATGACATAATGAAAATCTGTATAATGAGAATGATATGATAATATACACACATATAATGCATATATATGTGTGTGTGTCTGTGTGTGTGAGTGAGTGAATGAATGTGTCCTTGACAAATCACAAGTTAGGTTAATTATGACAAATTCATTTCCAATTCTGTCCATAGTCAATTTTATATTGCAGGCTTAAGCCAAATAATTTTCAAAACTTATCTGAATCAGCTGAACTCTTGAGCACAGATAGCAATATCAGCAGTGCACGTACATCTACACTTCGTTTAAATGATGTAGTCGAACTGCACGTAGATCTTTGGACTTTATGTAGACGGAATTCACGTATGCGCATGAGCCGAGCACGGGTTGAATTAGGCCAGTTATATCATATATACTGAAAACATAATTAGACATCGTACTCTTACACCTCTATACTGACATCCATACACACACACATACACACACACATACACACGCTCACACACACCACGCAAACATTATATCACAGCACTCAAGAACAATGATCGTCATTTCATTTCATTTCTTCAAGAGATCGGGTATTTTTATGCTTTGCTTTTGTTTAATTTGGAATGCAATTGATCAATGAAGCCTTTTACCTCTAAACAGTTCAAAGAAAGTTGGCAATAATAATATTTTGCTTGTCTTTGCTGTGCTGACGGGAAGACTATGATCAAAGTTAAACGTTTTCTTTAACTGTCGATGACGTCATAGTTCCTATTTTAAATTGTGGACATTTTGTATTTACATTCATTAATTATTTATTTTGACTTAAGTAAAATCTACTAAAGAATCATGATTCAGAAACACACTTTAAAAAAGGTACATAGAATACGAGGTGAACCAATATGTTTTAATAAGAATGACAGAGGCTAAATCATGTATCAGTGTTTGACATAGTGTGTCTAAATATATCTCACGGTTCTATGAGATCCAGTTAAAACCGCAAAATAGTTGAATACGTTGTTGAGATGGGTCCTGATCTTGCCTCCACCATAGATGCTGGAAATGCCATTCGGTTTCTAGATGACACGATCGAGAACCTTTCTTTCTTCTTCTTCTCATAAAAGCTGACATACACTGACCACAGTAATTCATTTAGAACTATTTAGTCTCAACGTCATGTAAATATTGATGAAACGACTGACGTTCTTTATGAAAATATTCATACACCAACAGAAGATAACCTCGTATTCATCGTACGTGGCATTGAAAACATAGAATCGGATCAAATGTCTGGTGTTAAATTTGCGGGGATAACTATTGCATGCACATATCATAATCCGATCGTTCTATTCACACGGTTCATTCAACAATTTCAGAAATATGGCGATCCTCTGGAAAGTCGGAGAAAATCTTACCAAACACAGCATGCAAATTCTCTATGACGCATTAATAGTCCCTCATATCCCCTACTGCATAATATTCCATGGGGAAACTGTGGTCCTATACCAAAATCAGTTATATTGCCATTACAAAAATGTGCCATAAGACTTATTATTCTCACTACTTAGCACTCATTAACAACTTGTTTCATGACTAAAAGACTTACTTATCTCCAATATACTTGCATGACAAATCACAATTCATGTGAAAATGTAATAAAATACTCGGATATCGTTATGTTGTTTAAAGATGCGTTTATTTCAAACTTTAACACTTATTCAGATCCTATATCACGCAACAGACTTTATGTGACAAATCCTGACCTTATCGCATCTGAACCATCATCTGACGATTATAAACACTGATAAACGAAGCCTTTTCAACAATGTTTACGATCATCTTTCAGAATCATTCTTTCTGCAGTGTATTATTTCAATTACACATTTTGGTCACCGATCCATTACATACTATTAATCGCAATTAGTGCCTTATAGTAATTCCCGTTTCTTTTTGATACAGATTCAATAGTAGAATTGGGTAGATAATATTTTTGTTTCTTTATTTTGGTTCTTGTCTGTAGTTATTGCTTTTCTTCTCTCAATTTTTCCAATGACAAACATGCATCCCCTTCTTTGTCCTCTAAATTTGCTTCTGTCTTGGTTTATTCCTTTTGTTATGTCTCCTGAGCAAAATTATATTAAAGTTTTACCTATGTGTTTTCTTCCTTAAGTTAAACATATGGGAGAAAAAGTAAAGAAAAACAAAACAAAATAAAACCGTTGACATGTTTAATACTCAAGTGAGGTGCTTATTGATAGCAGTCTCTTCGAAATGTGCACCCTTTAGGATACGATGAAATTATATTCTTACATTCAACTTACTTCTTTTGAGCAACTTTATTCATGTATCGGTGAGAAATTTGATGATTTGATCATTATCTATTATTTTGTATAAGTGGAGAAACAAATCAAAATGGAAGTGAAACCGAAACATTCTACTTCATCATAATCATTATAAAGGTAAATCGTGTTTAGATAAACACTTTCCTTTTATATGTGGAAATGCAAACAACACTGAAATACGTAAATTACTTGGGCGCTATACAATCAAAACCTAGTTTCTAATCGCGATATGTACAATTCACCTTCACTATTAGTTAAAGATTTATGCAATACAGAACATAATATTTCAGAGGAGTGACGAGTGGTGAATAGTTCATTTCACCTTATGTTTCAATTTTCTCAAACAGCAGGTGGTGCAGACACGGTTGGACCTATACGTACTCGTAGGGGTAGGATAACGAAACAGACTCCTTTGTTTAGATTGCAAAATATTGTTTTATACTTGTAAATTGTCTATGGAAAGGCCCTTGTTGTTTGAAAGTAGGTGCTTTATTGTCGCGTGCGTGATTTCATTCAATTTCATGCCATTTTGGTTTCTCTGTTTCTTTTTTTTATGTGATTTTTACTCATGTTTGGACTCTCACACTCTGTATTGCCTTTCATATCTTTGTAGCATTACGTATAATTTACCACTATCGTATTCACAAGTCTGCCATACTGTTCTACATACATAAATATCTGCCACTTTAACTCTTGCATCGTTATCAAGCACCATGACACTGTGTAGCATGAACCATGATTTACCAAATTAGAACGCTAAAACACTCAACGAAACCATTTTCATACTACGTTAACAGTGCACTTATTTACAAACTGTTCCAAACTGGATGAACTCCTCACCAATAGAGGAACCAATAAAAGCAATATGTAAAGTAAGTGCATGTTTCTATACATAGTCCTTTCCAATGAAACATGAAATTTTCAAGTCAAATCATTCTGTGAAATATCCGCATTGTAAATTGTCGAGACTGTGTTACCTGCTACATTTTCACTGAACAAGGAGGTTCTCTGAGAAGACCTTTTGGTTGATTTGAATAATTCCCCTATCGCCTTCCGGAATACGGGATTCCGAATCGTGTAAATGACAGGATTTGCACAAGAATTACAAAAAGCTAAAACATTTAGAGCGGAATCTATAGGGCTGAACACATATGACGTTTCCAAAAAACCAAGATTGTTCAAGAGATATCCCGTCTGCACTGGTGTCAATGAGATGAGATAAACGACGACAACAAGAAAAAGAATCTTGAGGACACTTTTCCTTGCCACAAGGTAGTTAGCTGACGGCTTTGAGTTATTGCAGTATGGATCTTCTCCTAACCTCCACCGGGATTGTCGATGGAGTACCAGTGCCGTGGCAGCCTGGGCTACAAGCATGATGATGCCCGGTATGACAAACTGAACGATGAAGAAAATACTGCCAATTATATTCTGGGAAAGTGAATGTAACGTGTCAGAGCAATTTCGGCCATTAGCACTAACCACAAAGAATATGTAAAAGTGTAACAAAAACGCCACCAGCCATGTCATGGCAACAACTTTGCCAACTCTCTGCCGTGTTACGAGAAGCTTGAAATGAAGAGGATGGGCAATCGCAATGTATCTCTCTATTGGAATCAAGGTCAGAGTAAAAATGGATGCACCCATTGAAACCCACCTTAACACAGTAGGATAAATCAACTTGCAGTAGACATCCCCTAGCCATGTTCCAGGAACCCTGAGTGTCGTGGGCAGCGGGACCATGAACACTGACGTCAAGAAATCCGCAACGGCCAGGGCACCGATCAGAGCATCAGTCGATCGGCAAGTGTGGCGCCTTTGGAATAACACTAGGATCACAATCAGGTTTCCCACTATTCCGAGAAGAGACATTGCTAGTTGCGGAATCGTCACCCATGTCCATGCGACTGACTGCCACTTCCAAAGTGGTTGAGGAACTGCGTGTTCTTCCTCATTTTGTACAATATTATTCATTGTACCAATCTCTGCAACATCTGTATAGACTTCTCCCAGATTTTTAGAGCTGTTTTCAAAAACATCTTTTTGAAGGAATGTCTTGATTTGAACGGATTTATCGGGGCGCGGCGTTGTTTTCATATGAAAATACCTTTGTTCAAACTGAGTAGAAACTGGTTCATTGTTTGAAGCTTGCGAATATGTGGACTGATTGCGTTCGGGGACATCAATGTCTGCATGACTTCCAACATTGACAACTGATACCTCCGTAGTATTTGGGACAAAATGTTCAAGAGCTGCTGTGCTGACCGGTTCTGTTGTGACTGTGAGAAGAATGGTTCTTAATAGGATGAAGAGAACAATCATTCGCGTTGTAATTATCCTCATGTTTCCTGTCCTTTTCCTGCAAAGAGCAGAACATCGTCAAAAGAAATAAATACAAGCAGTGCTTATGTAAAAAAAAAAGTTATCAAACAATATTACAAAATCAGATGGTATCACGTGAAGGCTTAATGTCTTTTGCCTCACCAACAGATTACAACCATTCCTTTTTTTTTAACGAAATCACTAAAAAAGAATAAAGAGTTATTGCCAGCGGGAAAATTTGTTGCAAATCATGGCATGGTAAATGTCTAATTACCGACGAGCAAGATACTGGCGAAATCATGAGACACATCCTATCTACTAATGAGATTTATGTAAATGGGGTTACAACTAATACCACCCTTTCCTGAAAGTAGGTTAAACTTCTCTGTCTCTTGCTCTCCAGCTCCAGTGATTGTAAGAGGAGGAAGCAAAGGGTTGATTTGAAAAACAATTTTAGCCCACCAGTGAGAGACAAAAAGCATTAGAGATTTGTCCACAATCCTAAGCTAACATCTCTGAATTGCGTAATGTTGGTACTAGCCACGAGGTATAGCAAAAGTCACAACCATATTCGTTGATGCGTAATCTTGAATAGTGATCTTATCAAATCGTTGATTTGTCAGTAGGAGTGGTGACCTGACTCTATGGCTTCGGTTCTCTCTCTCTCTCTCTCTCTCTCTCTCTATATATATATATATATATATATATATATATATACATACATATATTTGTTGTTGTTGTTGTTCAACATTCTTTATTCTTTATTGCATCAATGAACAATGTAACATGAAAAATGGACCGTCGGAGCCAACAACAACTTGATTGATTTTGTAATAGACTAGAATTGACCGGATGTTCCTATGTGTAAATACACGAGCCTTTTACCGGTCTTTTGATATGTCATTAGTATATGTACAATATTGGTTATGACAATAAATTGTATGTAAACGACTTCATTTTCAAAGGCATAGATTTTTCAGCGAAGAGTACTTTTTTATGCCAACGTAAAACTACGTTTTGTCAAATCGAGGTTTGTACTGGAAATTATATTGTACTAGCATTTCTTCAAAACAAAAACAAAAAACCAACGCTAATATCGAAGTATAAAAATGGTATTCAATCATATGAAACTTTAATGCAGTTGTAGTAAGCTGCAATGATTATACATTTTAACAATGAAAAAAAAATCAGATTTCATTTTTCCCGGCTCTATCTATGCTACGTTTTAGATTTTGTTTTATAATGTGCTAATCAGTTACTTTAGCAAAAAGATAAAATAAATTAACCTTAACAACCAACACTACATCCAGGTCGTAAATCTTCTAAGAGAATGCATTATAACTTTCTGTATTCTTTGGTAATTAAACAAATTAGTACAATTCAGATACCTGATAGAGAAGCAAGACGCAATAAAAGTACGATCGTACTATGATGTGACAAGAAAGTAAAAACAAAAACAAAAAAGTGTAAGGTAGTCTTGATAGTTACGAAATATCCGCTTTAGAGTAAGTTATTGCGGGCTTCCGCAAGTCAAGAAGAAATCCTTACCCCAAGCAGCTGAAATCCAGAGCACAGATTGATAGCAATATCTCCAGATCACGTACATCCGCACTTCGCAGGAATGATTATGTTTCAACAGCGTGTTTGGACTTAAGTAGCCGGCGTCAAATTATGCGCATGAGCAGATCATGGGTTGAATTCAGCCAATAAGATCATACACCAAATACGGTTTGACATAGTAATCTTACACATACATACATATACACATACATGTACACACACCATGCAAACATTGTGGCATCGCGTACAAGAACAAAATCACACGAGCAGCTGGAGCTGCAAAGCCTCCAACTATATTAACAATTATTGAAGCAGATTTTACATTCAATCATAACATTCATCTGCACGATTACGTACAAGCAAAGCCAGTTAAACACTCAAAAAATACTAGTACATCACGGGGTTCATCAGGGATAAGACATGATGATGTCGCCTTTTATGTGAGTTTGATATATGTAGGAGCATACATACACATTGTATGAATTCTCAGATACATACATAATATGTCATGCTTTTTTATCTTATTTGTAGCGCCATCGATCAATAAAGCATTTTACTTTTAAGCAATTTAATAAACTCCGCATTACTAAATTTTTCGTTAAGAATCCTTTTTATGATAACATCTAGCTATGTTTGCTTTAATCCCTTTTTCGACTGGAAAAGATAGTGTAGTAATATTTCTTAAAATAAACCTGAATATCAAATTAAGGAAAAAACAGGAATTGAGGCTATTATATTTTTTATAAGCTACAATGATTCCGATCATTGTTTTTTTCGTCTTTCGGGGAGATTACTTTACTATTTTGTTTTTGCTACTCACTATAAAACGTAGATGATTGTTAATGTACCTTGTTTGACAATAATATAACCGACAATATTCCAGACACCTGTTCGACAAACAAAACAAAGTAATAATGCGATCTTTTTGTGATGACATAATGAAAATATGTATAATGAGAATGATATGAAAATATACACACATATAATGCATATATATATGTGTGTGTGTGTGTGTGTGTATGTGTGTGTGTACGTAAGTGTATGTGTGTGTGTGTCTGTGTGTGTGAGTGAGTGAATGTGTCCTTGACAAATCACAAGTTAGGTTAATTATGACAAATTCATTTCCAATTCTGTCCATAGTCAACTTCATATCGCAGGCTTAAGCCAAATAATTTTCAAAACTTATCTGAAGCAGCTGAGCTCTTGAGCACAGATAGCAATATCAGCAGTGCACGTACATCTACACTTCGTTGAAATGATGTACTCGAACTGCACGTAGATCTTTGGACTTTATGTACACGGAATTCAATTATGCGCATGAGCCGAGCACGGGTTGAATTAAGCCAGTTATATCATACTGAATACATAATTAGACATCATACTCTTACACCTCTATACTGACACCCATACACACACACACACACACACACACACACGCACACACACGCTCACATACACACGCTCACACACACCACGCAAACATTATATCACAGCACTCAAGAACAATGATCGTCATTTCATTTAATTTCTTCAAGAGATCGGGTATTTTTTATGCTTTGCTTTTGTTTAATTTGGAAATTCAATGGTTCAAATGAAGCCTTTTACCTCTAAACAGTTCAAAGAAAGTTGGCAATACTGATACTTTGCTTATCTTTTACTGTGCTGACGGGAAGACTATGATCAAAGTTAAACGTTTTCTTTAACTGTCGATGACGTCATAGTTCCTATTTTAAATTGTGAATGTTTTATATTTACATTTATTGATTATTCACTCATGATTTAAGTAAAATCTATTAAAGAATTATGATTCAGAAACACACTTTAATAAAAGCTACATAGAATACGAGGTGAACCAATTTGTTTTGATAAAAATGACAGAGGCTAAATCATTAATGTTTGACATTAGTGTGTCTAAATATATCTCACGGTTCAATAAGATCCAGTTAAAACCGCAAAATAGTTGAATACGTTGTTGAGATGGGTCCTGATCTTGCCTCCACCGTAGATGCTGGAAATGCCATTCGGTTTCTAGATGACACGATCGAGAACCTTTCTTTCTTCTTCTTCTCATAAAAGCTGATATACACTGACCACAGTAATTTATTTAGAACTATTTGTGACCCTGCACCTCAAAACAAACAAAAAGTCGCCAGACATGAATTTTTAGTTAAGACCATATTCTGAAAGAGCAGACTTTAAGCTTTAAAATGATGTATAACTCAAATCAAATGGACTCTCCTAACCTATCTAAATATTGGAAAGAAAGCACAAACTCAGGAAAAGTGTGAACTGAGAAAAGAGGCTCTGAAGTACAATGTCTATTCAAGCGCTTAATCTTTACCAAACCGTGCTGGCTGTGCGATGAATGGGACAAAAAACAGGAAGTAAACCACCAGAGTAACAACAATGAAGGGATTATCACATTAAACTGAAATTATGCATGTCTCATTAACACATTCTGTCCATAATTAATGCCAACTTTCAAAGCAGTAGCACTATTCTTCCAAAAGTTATTAGAGTTGAAATTGAAGAGTGTGGACAAGGTTTTTCAGAAATGAAAAAGGGATTCTAAAGACACACCTAATCACACTATTCTACCAAAAATGTTCGAGATAAACTGCTAAAAAACACACTTTCCTGCCCGTTTTATGATTCCAAATTTTAGCATAATGTAAAAGAAGACCCGCTCTTTCAGAAAATATGAAAAAGTCAAGTTCGGCTAGGTTGACCCATTTCACTTATATTTCAGTCCTCACGCAAAATCAGTGTGTGCGACTTTATGGTCGTTTTGAGGTGCACGGTCACATTTAGTCTCAACGTCATGTAAATATTGATGAAACGACTGACGTTCTTTTTGAAAATATTCATACACCAACAGAAGATAACCTCGTATTCATCGTACGTGGCATTGAAAACATAAAATTGGATCAAATGTCTGGTGTTAAATTTGCGGGGATAATTATTGCATGTACATATCATAATCCGATCGGTCTATTCACACGGTTCATTCAACAATTTCAGAAATATGGCGATCCTCTGGAAAGACGGGGAAAATCTTACCAAACACAGCATGCAAATTCTCTATGACGCATTAATAGTCTCTTATATCCCCTACTGCATAATATTGCATGGGGAAACTGTGGTCCTATACCAAAATCAGTTATATTGCCATTACAAAAATGTGCCATAAGACTTATTATTCTCACTACTTAGCATTAATTAACTGCTTGTTTCATGACTAAAAGACATACTTATCTCCAATATACATGCATGACAAATCACAATTCATGTGAAAATGTCATAAAATACTCTGAGATCGTTATATTGTTTAAAGATGCGTTTATTTAAAACTTTAACACTCATTCACATTCTATATCACGCAACAGACTTTATGTGACAAATCCTGACCTTATCGCATCTGAACCATCATCTGACGATTATAAACACTGATAAACGAAGCCTTTTCAACAAAATTTACGATCATCTTTCAGAAACATTCTTTCTGCAGTGTATTATTCCAATTACACATTTTTGTCACCGATCCATTTCATACTATTAATCGCAATTAGTGCCTTATAGTAACATTCCCGTTTCTTTTTGATACAGATTCAAAAGTAGAATTGGGTAGATAATATTTTTGTTTCTTTATTTTGGTTCCTGTCTGTAGTTATTGCTTTTCTTCTCTCAATTTTTCCAATGACAATCATGTATCCCCCTTCTTGGTCCTCTAAATTTGCTTCTGTCTTGGTTTATTCCTTTTGTTATGTCTCCTGAGCAAAATTATATTAAAGTTTTACCTATGTGTTTTCTTCCTTAAGTTAAACATATGGGAGAAAAAGTAAAGAAAAAAGAAACCGTTAACATGTTTAATACTCAAGTGAGGTGCTTATTGATAGCAGTCTCTTCGAAATGTGCACCCTTTAGGATACGATGAAATTATATTCTTACATTCAACTTACTTCTTTTGAGCAACTTTATTCATGTATCGGTGAGAAATTTGATGATTTGATTATTATTTATTATTTTGTATAAGTGGAGAAACAAATCAAAATGGAAGTGAAACCGAAACATTCTACTTCATCATATAAAGGTTAATCGTGTATAGATAAACACTTTCCTTTATGTGGAAATGCAAACAAGACTGAAATACGTGAATTACTTGGGCGCTATATACAATCAAAACCGAGTTTCTAATCGCGATATGTACAATTCACCTTCACTATTAGTTAAAGATTTATGCAATACAGAACATAATATTTCAGAGAAGTGACGAGAGGTGAATATTTCATCTCACCTTATGTTTCAATTTTCTCAAACAGCAGGTGGTGCAGACACGGTTGGACCTATACGTACTCGTAGGGGTAGGATAACGAAACAGACTCCTTTGTTCACATTGCAAAATATGGTTTTATACTTGTAAATTGTCTATGGAAAGGCCCTTGTTGTTTGAAAGTAGGTGCTTCATTGTCGCGTGCGTGATTTCATTCAATGTCATGCTATTTTTGTTTCTGTGTTTCTTTTTTTATGTTATTTTTACTCATGTCTGGACTCTCACATCTCTCTCTGTATTGCCTTTAATATCTTTGTGTCATTACGTATAATTTACCACTATCGTCATACTGTTCTACATACATGAATATCTGCCACTTTAACTCTTGCATCGTTATCAAGCACCATGACACCGTGTAGCATGAACCATGATTTACCAAATTAGAACGCTAAAACACTCAACGAAACCATTTTCACACTACGGTAACAGTGCGCTTATTTACAAACTGTTCCAAACTGGATAAACTCCTCACCAATAGAGGAACCAATAAAAGCAATATGTAAAGTAATTGCATGTTTCTATACATAGTCCTTTCCAATGAAACATGAACATTTCAAGTCAGAACATTCTGCGAAATATCCACATTGTGAATTGTCGAGTCTGTGTTACCTGCTACATTTTCACTGAACAAGGAGGTTCTCTGAGAAGAGCTTTTTGTTGATTTGAATAATTCCCCTATCGCCATCCGGAATACGGGATTCCGAATCGTGTAAATGACAGGATTTGCACAAGAATTACAAAAAGCTAGAACGTTTAGAGCGGAATCTATAGGGCCGAACACATATGACACTTGCAAAAAACCAAAATTGTTCAAGAGATATCCCGTCTGCACTGGTGTCAATGAGATGAGATAAACGAAGACAACAAGAAAAAGAATCTTGAGGACACTTTTCCTTGCCACAAGATACTTAGCTGACGGCTTTGAGTTATTGCAGTATGGATCTTCTAACATCCGGCGGGATTGTCGATGGAGCACCAGTGCTGTGGCAGCCTGGGCTACAAGCATGATGATGGCCGATATGACAAACTGAACGATGAAAAAAATACTTCCAGTTATATTCTGGGAAAGTCGTAAATGTAACGTGTCAGAGCAATTTCCGCCATTGGCACTAACCACAAAGAATATGTAAAGGTGTAACAAAAACGCCACCACCCATGTCATGGCAACAACTTTGCCAACTCTCTGCCGTGTTACGAGGAGCTTGAAATGAAGAGGGTGGGCAATCGCAATGTATCTCTCTATTGGAATCATGGTCAGAATGAAAATGGATGCACCCATTGAAACCCACCTTAACACAGTAGTATGAATCAACTTGCAGTAGACATCCCCTACCCATGTTCCAGGAACGCTGAGTGGCGTGGGCAGTGGGACCATGAACACTGACGTCAAGAAATCCGCAACGGCCAGAGCACCGATCAGTACATCAGTCGACCGGGAAGTGTGGCGCCTTTGGAATAACACTAGGATCACAGTCATGTTTCCCACTATTCCGAGAAGAGACATTGCTAGTTGCGGAATCGTCACCCATGTCCATGCGACTGACTGCCACTTCCAAAGCGGTTGAGGGACTGCATGTTCTTCCTCATTTTGCGCAATCGAATTTAGTGTATCAATCCTTGCAATGTCTGTATAGACTTCTCCCAGATTTTTAGAGCCGTTTTGAAAAACATCTTTTTGAAGGGATGTCTCGACTTGAACGGATTTATTGGGGCGCGGGGTTGTTTCGATATGAAAATGTCTGTGTTCGAAATGAGTAGAAACCGGTTCATTGTTTGAAGCTGTGTGTGGTGTGATTCTGTTCGGGGACCTCAATGTCTGAATGACTTCCAACATTGACAACTAATACCTCCGTAGTATTTGGGACAAAATGTTCAAGAGCTCTGCCGGCTGCTGTGCTGACCGGTTGTGTTGTGACTGTGAGAAGAATGTTTCTGATTAATCTTAATAGGATGAAGAGAACAATCGTTCGCGTTGTAATTATCCTCATATTTCCTGTCCTTTTCCTGCAAAGAGCATAACATCGTCAAAAGTAATTAATACAAGCAGTTCTTCTGTAAAAACAAAGTTATAAAAAAATATTACAAAATCAGCTGCTATCACGTGAAGGCTTCAACATTGTCTTTTCCCTCACCGACAGATTACAACCATTCGTGTTTTTTTTTACGAAATCACTAAAAAAGAATAAACAGTTATTTCCAGCGGGAAAATTTGTTGCAAATTATGGCATGGTAAATGTCTAATAACCGACGAGCAAGATACTGGTGAGATCATGATACACATCCTATCTACTAATGAGATTTAGGTAAATGAGGTTACAACCAATATCACCCTTTCCTGAAAGTAGGTTAAACTTCTCTGTCTCGTGCTCTCCAGCTGCAGTGATTGTAAGAGGAGGAAGGAAAGGGTTGATATGAAGAACAATTTTACCCCACCAGTGAGAGACAAGAAGCATTAGAGATCTGTCCACAATCCTAAACTAACATATCTGAATTGCGTGATTTTGGTACCAGCCACCAGGTAGCAAAAGTCACAACCATATTCGTTGATGCGTAATCTTAGTGATCTTATCAAATCGTTGATTTGTCAGTAGGAGTGGTGACCTGATTCTCTGGCTTCGGTTCTCTCTCTCTCTCTCTCTCTCTCTATATATATATATATATATATATATATAGTTGTTGTTTTTGTTGTTGTTCAACATTCTTTATTGTATCAATAAACAATTCAACATGAAATGTTTGTATAATTGGACTGTCGGAGCCAACAACAACTTGATGGCTTTTGTATAGACTAGAATTGACCGGATATTCTTATGTGTAAATACACGATCATTTTGCCAGTTTTTTTGATACGTCATTAGTATAGGAACAATATTGGTTATGACAATAAATTATATGTAAACGACTTCATTTTCAAATGGCATAGATTTTTCAGCGAAGAGTATTTTTTATGCCAACATCCAACTACATTTTCTCAAATTTAGGTTTGTGCTGGAAAATATATTGTACTAACAAAACAAAAAAAAACAACGCTAATATCGAAGTAAGAAAAATGGTATTCATTTATATGAAACTTTAATGCAGTTGCAGTAACCTGCAATGATTATGAACATTTTAACAATGAAAAAAAATAAGATTTCATTTTTCCCGTTTTTATTTATGTTAAGTTTTAGATTTTGTTTTATAATGTGCTAATCAGTTACCTTATCAAAGAGATAAAATAAGTTAACCTTAACAACCAATAACACAGCCAGGTCGTAAATATTCTAACACAATGCATTATAACTTTCTGTATTCTTTGGTAATTAAACAAATTAGTACAATCCAGTACCTGATAGAGAAGCAAGACGCAATAAAAGTACGATCGTACTATGATGTGACAAGAAAACAAAAAAAAAATGAAAGTGTAACGTAGTCATGATAGTTATGAAATATCCGCGTATCATTCTTTTTAGGGTAAGTTATTGCGGGCTTGCGCAAGTCAAGAAGAAATCCTTACACCAAGCAGCTGAAATCCTTAGCACAGATTGATAGCAATATCACCAGATCACGTACATCCGCACTTCGCAGGAATGATTACGTTCCAATAGCGTGTTTTGGCCTTTTAAGTAGCCGGCGTCAAATTATGCGCATGAGCAGACCATGGGTTGAATTCAACCAATAAGATCATACACCAAACATGGTTTGACATAGTAATCTTACACATGCATACATACACACATACACGTACACACACCATGCAAACATTGTGGCATCGCGTACAAGAACAAAATCACACGAGCAGCTGGAGCTGCAAAGCCTCCAACTATTTTAACAATTATTGAAGCAGATTTTACATCCAGTCATAACATTCATCTGCACGATTACGTACAAGAAAAGCTAGTAAAACCCTCAAAAGAATACTAGTACATCACCGGGTTCATCAGTGATAAGACATAATGATGTCGCCTTTTATGTTGGATATATGTAGGCACATACTTTTTATATGAATTCTCAGATACATACAATATATGTCATGCTTTTTTTTTTTCTTATATGTAGCGTCATCAACCAATAACGCATTTTACTTTTAAGCAATTTAATAAACTCCTCATTACTAAAACTCTGCTTGTTTTCAATTTTTCGTGAAGAATCCTTTTTTTATGATAACATCTAGCTATGTTTGCTTTACTCCCTTTTTCGACTGGAAAAGATAATGTAGTGATATGTCTTGAAATAAACCTTAATAGCAAAGTGACAACATAACAGGAATTGATGTTATTATAGTTCTTATGAACTACAATGACTACGATCATTGCTTTTTTTTTCTTTTGGCGGATTACTTTACTATTTTGTTTTTGCTACTCACTAACGTAAGCGTAGATGATTGTTAAGCTACCTTTATTAACAATAATATAACCGACAATATTCCAGACACCTGTTCGACAAACAAAACAAAGTAATAATGCGATCTTTTTATGATGTCACAATGAAAATATGTATAATAATAATATGATAATATACACACATATAATGCATACATGTTTATATATATATATAAATATATATATATATATATATATTTATATATATTTATATATATATGTGTGTGTGTGTGTGCGTGTGTCTGTGTGTCTGTGTCTGTGTGTGTGAGTGAGTGAATGTGTCTATGACAAATGACAAGTTAGGCTAACTATGACAAATTCAATTATATTCTGTCCATAGTCAATATTATATTGCAGGCTTAAGCCAAACAATTTTCAAAACTTACCTGAAGCAGCTGAACTCTTGAGCACAGATAGCAATATAAGTAGTTCACGTGCATCTACACTTCGTTGAAATGATGGAAATTCTGTAGACGGCATTAAATTATGCGCATGAGCCTAGCACGGGATGAATTCAGCCAGTTATATCATTCTGAAAACATAATTCGACATCGTACTCTTACACCTCTATACTGACACCCATACACACACACACACACACACACGCACACACACACACACACACACACACACTCACACACATCACGCAAACATTATAGCATTACAGCACTCAGGGACAAAATTACTTGTGCATACTAGGAGGGTATTATGTCTCCGACTATAATGAATAACCATGGAAGTAGACCTTACATCTGATCATTAAAGGGGATGGCTAGTAACTGATCAGTGGGAATGCTGGGGGATGATTGTGTCAACCCTTGTGGGATTCATTAAAGAGTACATTATGTATCTATTGTTGTATGAAAATTATTTGCTTCACAATGGTCTCATATTCAAGTAATGTGCAGTTTAATATTTCCAGGTTAGCATGCCTGTACAGTGACGGGGCGATCGTTAACGATCGCCCCGATACTGCATTGGACTGCACATTACATGAATATGACACCATTCTGAAGCAAATAATTTTCATGCAACAATAGATACATAATGAACTCTTAAATGAATCCCACAAGGATTTTAACAATCATCATGACTATGTTTAAGCAAAGCCAAATGAAATACTTTAAAACATACACCACTGGGTACATCATTCATTGCAAGAAATGAAGTTGCTTTTTATGTGAGTTGGATATTAGTAGAAGCTATATAGCATGATCGTCATTTCATTTTATTTCTTCAAGAGATCGGGTATTTTTTATGCTTTACTTTTGTTTAATTTGGAATGCAATGGATCGATGACGCCTTTAACCTCTAAGCAGTTCAAAGAAAGTTAGCGATACTAATACTTTGTTATCTTTACTCCGCTAAAGGGAAGACTATGATCAAAGTTAAACGTTTTCTTTAACTGTTTATGACGTCATAGTTCCTATTTTGAATTGTGTACATTTTATATTTATATTTAGTAATTATTCACTTATTATTTAAGTAAAATCTACTTAAAGAATCATGATTGGGAAACACACTCAAATAAAAGCTATATATACATAGAAGATGAGGTGTACCGATGTGTTTTAATGAAACACATCGGTCCCCTGTGAAAACCAGCTTTTAGCTGACCAGGGCAATCCATCCCATGAGTGGAGAATAAATAAATAAAATAAATAGAATAAATAAATAAATAAAATGACAGAGGCTAAATTATTTACAGCATATGTTTGACATTATAGTGTGTCTAAATATATCTCACGGCTCTATAAGATCCAGATTAAACAGCAAAATATACTTGAATACGTTGTTGAGATGGGTCCTGATCTTGCCTCCACCATAGATGCTGGAAGTGCCATTCGGTTTGCAGATGACATAATCGGCCACCTTTCTTTCTTCTTCTTCTCACAAGAACTGATATACACTGAACACGGTAATTCATTTAGAACTATTTAGTCTTAACGTCAAGTAAATATTGATGAAACAACTGACGTTCTTTTTGAAAATAGTCATAAACGAACAGAAGATAACACTCGTATGTATTATACGTGGCAAAGAAAAAAAAATAAAATCGAATGTCTGGTGTTAAATTTGCAGGGATTACTATTGCATGCACATATTATAGTCCGATCGTTTTATACACACAGTTCATTCAACAATATCAGATATATAGAGATCCTCTGGAAAGTCGGAAAAAATGTTATTATACAGAGCATGCAATTTCTCTGTGGTGGTCCTATAGTAAAATCAATTACATTGTCATTACAAAAACATGCCATAGGACTTATCACTTATTCTCACTACTAAGCACTCATTGACTGCTTGTTTCATGACTAACACACTCTTACTTATTCCGATATACATGCATGACAATTCACAACATTCATATGAAAATGAAACACGAAAAACGAAAAAACTGTGAGATCGTTATGATGTTTAAGATGCGTCTATTCTTAACTTTAACGCTGATACATATCCTATAATCCATCATGCAAAAGCCTTTAATGTGAAAAATTCTGATGTTATTGCACCTGAACCATAGACTTGTCATATGGAACTCATCATCTGACGATTATAAACGTAGCCTTTTTTTCAACAATGTTTACAATCATCTTTCAAAAACATTCTTCTTGCAGTGTATTATTCTAATTACGCATTTTAGTCACCGATCCATCTCATGTACCACAAATCGCAATTATTGTCTTATCATACAATTCCCATTTCTTTTTTAATACAAATTCAAAGGTAAAATTAGTTGGTGTTTGCTTTTTATTTCGAATTTCTGTCTGTAGTTAATGATTTTCTTCCCTCAATATTCCCAATACATTTATCCCATTCTTTGTCCTCTAAACTTGCTTCTATCTCTGCTTCTATCTTGGTATTTTCACTTTATGTCTCCTCAGCAATATTGTATTAACGTTTTACATATGTGTTTTTTTTTTCTTCCTTAAGTTAAACATAAGTGAGAAAAAGATAAGAAAAACAAAAAAAAAATAAAACCGTTATCCTTTAATACTCAAGTGATGTGCTTATCGATAGCAGTCTCCTCGAAATGTGCACCCTTTAAGATACGATGAAATTATGTGCGTACATTAAACTTATTCATTCTGAGTATTTTTATTCATATATGGGTGAGAAACTTGATGATTTGATCATTATTTTTTGTTTTGTATAAATGGAGAAACAAATCAAAATGGAAGTGAAATCGAAACATTCTATATCATCATATAAAGCTACATCATGTATAGATAAACACTTTCCTTTACGTGGAAATGCAAACAAGACTGAAATATATGAATAACTTTTTTCTTGGGCGCTATACAATCAAAACGTGGTTTCTAATCGGGATGTGTACAATTCATCTTCACTGTCATTTAAAGATTTGTGCAATGCAGAATATAATATTTCAGAGGAGTGACGAGAGGCGCATATTTCATTTCGCCTTATGTTGCGATTATCTCAAACAGTAAGTGGTACAGATACAGTTGGACCTTTACACGTACTCGTGGGGGTAGGATCACGAAAGAGACTCCTTTGTTTAGCTTGCCCAAAAAAAAAAAAAAAAACCTATTGTATACGTGTAGATTGTCTGTGTAAAGGCCCTTGTTGTTAAACAAGTAGGTGCTTTGTTATCACATGCGAGATTTTATTCAATTTTATGTTATTTTTCGTTTCTCCGTTCCTTTTTGTCATTCGATTTGTACTAATGTTTGTACTCTCACACACTGTATTGCCTTTATTATCTTTGTGCATTTATATATAATCTACCAGTATTGTATTCACAAGTCTGTCAAACTGTTCTTTGTGGTCTGTTTGTTTGTACTTTTACAACCAAAGAGATGTTCCAAGGAGTTGATGAAATCCAAGTCATCATATTTTCATTATTTACATAGATATCTGCCACCTTAATTCTTGCATCGTAATCAAGCACCATGACACTGTGTAGCACTTTGCTAAAAGCACATCTTGAAGTTTTGACATCGTTGTTCCAGAGAAACATGAACCATGATTTACCAAATTAGACTCAACAAAGCTATTTTTGCATTACGTTAACAGTGCACTCATTTGCAAACTGTTCCAAACTGGATGAACTCCTCACCAATAGAGGAACCAATAAAAGCAATATGTAAAGTAATTGCATGTTTCTATACACAGTCATTTCTAATGCAACATGAAATTTTCAAGTCAAGTCAAAACATTTTATGAAATATCCTCATTGTAAATTGTCGAGTCTGTGTTACCTGCTACATTTTCACTGAACAAGGAGGTTCTCTGAGAAGAGCTTTTGGTCGATTTGAATAATTCCCCTATCGCCTTCCGGAATACGGGATTCCGAATCGTGTAAATGACAGGATTTGCACAAGAATTACAAAAAGCTAGAACATTTAGAGCAGAATCTATAGGGCTGAACACATATGACGTTGGCACGAAACCAAGATTGCTCAAGAGATATCCCGTCTGCACTGGTGTCAATGAGATGAGATAAACGACGACAACAAGAAAAAGAATCTTGAGGACACTTTTCCTTGCCACAAGATACTTAGCTGACGGCTTTGAGTTATTGCAGTTTGGATCTTCTCCTAACCTCCGGCGGGATTGTCGATGGAGCACCAGTGCCGTGGCAGCCTGGGCTACAAGCATGATGATGGCCGGTATGACAAACTGAACGATGAAAAAAATACAGCCACTCATATTCTGGGAAAGTCGTGAATGAAACCTGTCATAGCACTTTCCGCCATTGGCACTAACCACAAAGAATATGTAAAGGTTTAACAAAAACGCCACCAGCCACGCCATGGCAACAACTTTGCCAACTCTCTGCCGTGTTACGAGGAGCTTGAAATGAAGAGGGTGGGCAATCGCAATGTATCTCTCTATTGGAATCATGGTCAGAATGAAAATGGATGCACCCATTGAAACCCACCTTAACACAGTAGTATAAATCAACTTGCAGTAGACATCCCCTAGCCATGTTCCAGGAACGCTGATTGGCGTGGGCAGTGGGACCATGAACACTGATGTCAAGAAATCCGCAACGGCCAGAGCACCGATCAGAGCATCAGTCGACCGGCAAGTGTGGCGCCTTTGGAATAACACTAGGATCACAGTCAGGTTTCCCACTATTCCGAGAAGAGACATTGCTAGTTGCGGAATCGTCACCCATGTCCATGCGACTGACTGCCACTTCCGAAGCGGTTGAGGGACTGCATGTTCTTCCTCATTTTGCGCATTCGAATTCAGTGTATCAATCCCTGCAACGTCTGTATAGACTTCTCCGAGATTTTTAGAGCTGTTTTCAAAAAAATCTTTTGGAAGGGATGTCTCGATTTGAACGGATTTATTGGGGTGCGGGGTTGTTTCGATAGGAAAATATCTTTGTTCGAAATGAGTAGAAACTGGTTCATTGGTTGAAGCTTGCGTATGTGTGGTGTTATTGTGTTCGGGGACATCAATATTTGAATGACTTTCAACATTGAAAACTGATACCTCCGTAGTATTTGGGACAAATTGATCAAGAGCTGCTGTGCTGACCGGTTGTGTTGAAACTGTGAGATGAATGGTTCTTGATAGGATGAGAACAATCGTTCGAGTTGTGATTATCCTCATTTTTCCTGTCCTTCTCCTGTAAAGAGTATAACATCGTCAAATAAATACAAGCAGTTCTAATCTAAAAACAACAACAACAATTCGTTAAAGAATATTTCAAAATTAGGTGGTATCACGTCAATGCCTAAACATTGTGTTTTGCCTCACGGACAGATTACAACCATTTTTTTTTTCTTGCCATCTGGGAAATTGGTTGCAAATCATGACATGATAAGTATCTAATAACCAACGAGCGGGTTACTGGCGAGGTCATGATACACACCCTATCCACTTATAATAATTATGTATATGGGGTTACAGCCAATATCACCCTTTCCTGAAAGTAGGTTCAACTTCTCTGCCACGTGCTCTCCAGCTGCAGTGATTGTAGGAGGAGGAAGCAAAGGGTCGATATGAAAAGCAATTTTACCCCACGTCCAGTGAGAGACAAGAAGTTAAAAAAAAAACCGTTAATATCGAAGTGAGAACAAAATAGTATTTGATTATCGTAAACGTTAATGTAGTTGTAATAAGCTACAATGCTTATGAACATTTTTACAAAGAAAGCAGAACAATTCAGATTTCACTTTTTCCTAGCTCTATTTCATTTAAGTTTTAGATTTTGTTTCATTTTGTGGTAATCAGTTACTTTAACATAATAGATGTAATAAGCTAACCATTGATAACCAATAGTACACCCAAGTCGTAAAACATTCTAACAGAATGTATCACAACTTTTTTTTATTCTTTGGTAATCAAACAAATTAGTACATTCCAAATACCAGTTTGAGAAGCAAGACGCACTAATATAGGGTTTCCCGGCCAATTTCGCACTTTTGCCAGTCCAATTCTTTATTGCTGAATTCAATTTCGCAAATTTTAGCGTAGATGACATGTGCCGTATTTCAATTTTATGATCTCTTCATTCAAATTCATTTTTAGACCATTCAAATTACACTTAATCTCATTCTGATTAACACTCTCCATCTCAATTCGTAAAACAAGCACCATTTCGTTATTCGTTCATTCAGTTTAGAATGATATGGTCACATGATCACGTATATGCTGCACTCGCTTATTCAAATTCATTTTTGTGCATCCAATCTAACATCTTTTGCAGTCAATTTAGCACACATGTTTATGCTTTGGTTCTTTCTTTATTTTATACAACATATTGTTGTTTTGTAAGCATCATTACACTTCATAGTTTCGTACTTATTTTGGAGATTTTGGCAACACCTTTTTTCAACGTGCTTATTTGGTCTCCCAGTCCGAAGTGCATGTGGCCACAACGTATCTAGCCCTTGAGCGTTCTATTCCGAGTGTGTTGGCCAGTTCTAGGAAATCAAGGTTATGATCATTAAATGTTCCTATAATTATTTCTCACATGTCTGTTGAAATATACGTCTGTTTCTAACTTGTGCTGTCATGACTGTAAGAAGATGAAGTTAACCTGTAGTATTGGTACATGTACGCCTATATGTACGAAAGAAAAGGGGATTCACAGAACAACAAATTCAAGCTATATCGGGTCAAAAGAAAATGATACTTTTACTGTTTAACAGTGTGTGGATGAAACGAAATATTCTCGTAGAAATGCATACATTTGAATGTTCTCACCTGTTCAAAAAAGAAATAACATGATGTTAATTTGAATGAAAATTGAATTTGATTGCCCATCCGCAAAATCGAATGACTCAAGTTCCCTTTTGGCGAGTGGTGGCGAATTCGAGTTAACGTAGAGTACTAGCCAATATGAATGCCCTTTTAAAGAATTTGAAAACTACATGTGCAAATTTCATTGATCGAAATGCTAAACTGAACACACAAGTTGCAATTTTGCATGACAGACTGTGCGATAACGAGGGTTTTTTCCTAAATTGAATGAACATTCTATCAAATGGACTGACAAAAGTGCGAAATTGGCCGGGAAAACCTATAGTACGATCGTACTATGACGTGATAATAACAAAGAAATAAATGTAAGGTAGTCTTGGTAGCTATGAAATATCCTCCTCCCATTTTGTTTAGAGTCAGTGTTCTATTGCGGGCTTGCACAAATCAAGTAGAAAACCTTACCACAAGCAGCTGAAATCATGAGCATACAATGGTAGATTGACAGCAATATCACCGGATCACGTACATCCGCACCTCGCAGAAATGATACGTTCGAACAGCATGCTTTTGACTTAAGTAGCCGGCATCAAATTATGCGCATGAGCAGATCATGGGTTGAATTCAGCCAATAAGATCATACACCAAACATAATTTGACATAGTACTCTTACACATTCATACGCACATACACATACACTTACCATGCAAACATTGTAGCACCGCATGCAAGAACAAAATAACACGTGCACGCTATAGAGCCGCAAAGCCTCCGACAAAATTAACAATCATGAACGTAGATATTATATCCAATCATTACATTCATCTGCACTATTATATACAAGTAAAACCAGTAAAACACTTACAAGAATACATCACTGGGTTCATCAGGCATACATGTAAGACGTGATGATGTTAATTGAGTTGGATATTTTTAGGAGCATACATCATCTTCATTTTATTAGATTCCTGAGATACATACAATATATATCATTTTTTTTATCTTATTTGTAATGCCATTGATCAATAAAGTATTTTACTTTTAAGCAATTTAATAACCTTCGCGTTACCAAAATTCTGCTTGTTCTCGCTCAGCTGAATGAAAGTCAATAATCACAATTATAGATTTTCTTCAACTTCAGTAGTTTCCTATTTTGAAAAGTGGCCATTTGTTAACATTCATTCATGATTGACTCACGATTTAAGTGAAATCTACTTAAAAAAGTGATCCAGAAACGCACTTTGATGGAGTTTGCGTATACAAGATGACGTGTAACAGTGATTTTGCTTGTTTTCACTCTACTGAATAAAAGTCTATGATCAAAATTATACATTTTCCTGAACTGTCGATGACGTCATTGTTTCTTATTTTCAATAGTGGCCTGTAGTTAACACTTATTCATGAATGACTTATGCTCTAAGTAAAGCTTGTTAAAAACAATGACTAAGAAACACGCTTTGATAGAGTCTATCAAGTTTAAGATGATGTGTACCGATGATTTTAATGACAGATTCTAATGCAGTGTCAAAGGCCACCACAGTCTTGCAATAGAAATTTAGGGGCTAAATAAATAGATGTGATAAACATGTATCAAAATGAATGTGTGTTTATGTTTTAATGGGTTCTCGTTTTGCGTCCATCATATACAAGAGAAATGCACATTTTTTTTTTAATACTCACTCACCAATAGAGAACATGACCATACTAGTATATGCTAAACAATTCGATCAAAAGTCTAGTGTTAATTTCTCGGGGTATCGAAGAAATCTTCAATTGTAGAAGTCTTTAAATCACGCCTCAAAACACATCTTTTCCTTTAACTGTCTATTATCATCAAGTACATCAGAGGCTTTTGCAGCACGAAAAAATATATGTCTTTAGGTTTTGCGCTTTAGATTGATAAAGTGATTGAAAACTTGAAAACCAGTTGAACACTCACAAGAATACATCACTGGGTTCATCAGTCATGACACATAATGATGTTGCCTTTTGCATGAGATAGATATTTGATCTAACTAATGATCTTCATTTCTTTTGATTTCTAGCAAGAGGCATTCACACTTTCTAATGCTTTCTTTTTCTCTTATTTTTAACGTCATCGATCATTAAGGAATTTAACCTTTAGGAAATGTTATGAAACATTGCCTTACTGATACTCTGTTTATTTTCGCTCCACTGCATCAAAGTTTATGATCAATTTTCTTAAACTGCCGATAATGTCATAATTTCATTCTTTTTTAAGTTGTCCTTTGCTAGCATTCATGATTAACTCAAAAATTCACGATTCAGGCGAACAAAAAAATGTTATCCTAAAGTCAAGCAAAGTCCGTATTTATCAAACTGTCGCATCTACATGTGCATATGTGTAAATACGATAAGATTATTGTATATGTCCATACGTATATTATACACGTCATCATATCTATTTTTATGAAAACACTATCTATGTTTTAATGTAAAATTATTTAATAGTATATAAGTGGAGAAATAAAACAGACTGAAACTGCACGTTTCAGTGTGGGATATAAGTAAACAAGACTGAAAGATATGAATTACCTGGGCACTATACCTAATATTTCACAATGTTTCATGATCTACAATTCTGCCGTTTCCCCCTGCATCATCATAAGACACTATGACACGGTGTAGCACTTTGCTGAAAGCGCACTTCCATGTTATTTCCTCATTGTTGGGAGAAATCGTGAACTGTGCTTTAATAATAGCCTTAGAACCTGCCAAAAGTATCCAAATAAAAAAGAAGTCATGTAATAACTATACATCTACTTCTTAATCTAATGAATTACTTCAGTTGGCTAAAACAACAGGATGTGAATAAATAAAATGAATTTGTGACGCCATACATAGGTCTTTCAAATACAACATTAAAGTTTCAAGTCTCCCCCCCCCCAAAAAAAAAAAAAGAAATAGAAAATTCCCTAGATATCCACATTGTAAACGGTTAAATCTGTATTGTTAATTTTTTCGCTAAACAGGGCACTTTTTTGCGATGCGCTTGTGGTTGATTTGAATAATTCTCCTATCGCCTTACGGAAGGCAGGATACTGTATAGCGTAAATGAAGGGATTTGCGCAAGAATTGCAGAAGGCTAGAACGTTTAAAGCGAAATATAGAGGGCTATATAAATAGGACGTTGGCACAAAACGAAGATTGTGCAAGAGATATGCCGTCTGTGTCGGTGTCCACGAAATGAGAAAAACGATGACAACAAGGAACAGAATCTTGAGAACACTTTTCCTAGCCACGAGGTACCTAGTTGCAGAGTTTGAGTTATTGCCATTTGAATTGTCTCCAAGCCTCCATCGGGATTGTCGATGCAGCACCAGTGCGGTTAGAGCCTGAGCTACAATCATGATGAAAGCAGGTATCAGAAACTGAATGAGGAAAACCATGCATCCTGTCATAATTTGGGAAAGACGTGAATGAAACG
This sequence comes from Diadema setosum, assembly GCA_033980235.1. Taxonomy (NCBI): domain Eukaryota; kingdom Metazoa; phylum Echinodermata; class Echinoidea; order Diadematoida; family Diadematidae; genus Diadema; species Diadema setosum. Next base: position 15,514,860 of record CM067074.1, read on the forward strand.
TTTCAAAGCACGTGTCGTTCTTGGCGCGAACCACAAAGAATATGAAAAGGTTTACCGAAAATGCAGCAAGCCATGTCAAGGCAACAGCTTTGCCAACTCTCTGCCGTGTAACAAGACGCTTAAAATGAAGAGGGTGGGCAATCGCAATGTATCTCTCTATTGGAATCAAGGTCAGAATGAAGACGGAGGCACCCACTGAAACCCACATTAACACAGCAGAATAAATCAACTTGCAGTAGATATCTCCTAGCCATGTTCCAGGTACGCTGAGTGGCGTAGGCAACGGGATCATGAACACTGACGTCAAGAAATCCGCGACGGCCAGAGCACCGATCAGTACATCAGTCGACCTGCAGGTGTGGCGCCTTTGGAATAACACCAGAATCACCGTCAGGTTTCCCACTATTCCTAGAATGGACATTGCTAGTTGTAGAATCGTCACCCATGTCCATGTAACTGACTGCCACTTCCAAAGCGTTTGGGGAATGACAGGTTTTCCCTTATTTTGTCCAACAAAACTCGTTGGACTAATTTCCTCTGTATAGATTTCTGTCAGATTTTTAAGGTTAATATTAATAGTACTGGAATCCTTTAGCTGAAATGTCCTTGTTTGAACGGGTTTGCCGTGTTGCGAGGTTGTTTCGATACGCAAATAGCTCTGTTCAAACTGAGTAGAACTTGGATCATTGACTAAAGCTTGCGTATATAAGGAATGACTACCGTCAGTGCCGTCGATGTCTGAATGACTTCCAAAGTTGACAACTGATACCTCAAAAATGTTCGCGGGAGAATGTTCAAAAGCTTGGGTGTTGGGCGGTTGTGATGTGACTGTCAAATTGACCCTTCCTGCAGATATGATGAGAACGATGATTGTCCTTATCCTCATTTTTGCTGTTCTCTCCCTGTAAAGATTATGATACTGCAAAATAAGATGAGGAGGTGAAATGCAAACTGTGTTATCAAAGATGTATCAAAAAGTATTACCAAATACGAGGATATCATGTATACGCCTGTAAGGCCCCGTTTATGACCAAATGACAAATCACTAGATTTTCTTTCAAAGAAACCATCAGAAAAAGATTTTGTCATTTTTCGCAAAACAAAATGTGATTTCACTGCCATAAAAAAACTAATAAGATACTCTCTTGTGAAGTGACATATATTCCCGTATATTTATCTTCGTGTTATCAGCTAAAATGATTATTACTATTGTTTTCACCCCTCTCTTAACTTCAGCAGATATTTAGGAGTATGTCAAATTTATGATTTTCATTGTGGTGCTGCGCTATCTGGAATATAACATGAAAGTTACTCTAATTGACATAATAACAATACAATACTTTTATGCCTGATTTCCATCGCTCCCTCTACATCAAAGGTATAGCTATTGACAAAAAATAACATCTTTCCGGCTAGACGCCTGTTTAAGAAATTGAAAACAGTGATGATACGATCCTACTCTAATGAAAGGAAAAAAAAAACACCAACGAACCCATATTGCTTCTGGAAACTTGATACTTTCAACCATGAAATATTCAATTCTCATTCTGTTCTAAGCCAGTATTCAATTTCCTGCTTGAGCAATTCAATTTCAAAACCTTACCCGAAGCAGCTGAACTCCTGATCACTGTTTACTTGCAATATCGGCAATTCACGTATATCCGCACTTCGTTAGAATGATGTATTCGAAGTGAACGTATTTGGACTTTATAAGTAGTCGGCACGAAATTGTGCGCATGAGCAGAACACTGGTTGAATTCAGCCAATGATATCACACTCAAAACATAATGGGGCATAGTACTCTTACAAATACACGCACACATACACACACACACACACACGCATATTATACACCCCTAGCACAATATTATAGCAACGCACTCAAGAACAAAATTACTCGGGCAGCCTGGGTTACTGTAAAGCCTCCGACTAAATTGGCAATCATGAAAGTACACATTACACCCAATCATCATAGTCACCTGCATGATTATGTATGTGGAACCTGAGCAATAAAAACACTCACAAGACTACATCACTGAGTACATCAGGTATAACAAGCGACAATGTGGCCTTTTATGTGAGGTATATATTTGTAGAGGCCTGTATGATCGTCATTTGATTTTATTACTCAAGGAGATACAGTATTTTTATACTTTCTTTTCGTTTTATTTGGAATGTGATGGATCAATAAACCATTTAATATGAAAGCAATTTAAAGGGGATGGCTATTAACTGATCGGTGAGAATCGGTGGAAATGCTAGGGGATAGTTGTTCCCATCCTTGTGGGATTCATTTAAGAGTACATCATACATCTATTGTTCTGTGAAAATTATTTGCTTCAGAATGTGTCATATTCAAGTAATTTGCAATTCAATGTTCCAGGTTAGGATGCCTGTACAGTGACGGGGCATTAAAGCGCACATTACTTGAATATGAGACCGTTCTGAAGAAAATAATTTTCACACAACAAGAGATATATAATGTACTCGTAAATGAATCCCACAAGAATTGGAACAATCATCAACCAGCATTCTCACTAATTCCAACTGATCGGTTACTAGCCATCCCCTTTAAAGAAAATATGCATTACTAATACATTGCTTCTTTTCACTCCACTGACTTGAAGTCTATGATCAAAATAAGACTTATTTCGATTGCAGATGACAGGCAGCCTTTCCTATGTTGAAAAGTTTACATTTCTTAATATTTACTCACGATTGACTCATGATCTTCATATAAACTCTACTTTTAAAAAAAATCATAATTAAGAAGACAATTCGATGATGTCCATGCAGAAGATGAACTGAACCAATGATTTAAAAAAAAAAAAAGAATTCAAATTCACGATGTCAAAAATGAACACATATACTGAAAAAAAATCATAGGCTAAATTCGCTTCTGATAAACATCTGAGGACGCAGGTCACATCAATGTGTTATGATATATATCACGTCTCTAAAAGATCCAGTTATAATCACAAAAGAATTGAATACGAATTTTTTATGGGTTCTTGTCTTGTCTGCACCATAGACGTGGGAAATGCTAATTCTGCAGATGACACAATCGAGCACCATTTTTTTCTTCTGATAAAAACTACCAAACATTGATCACAGTGATTTAATTTGCATTTATGTAAATTCTCAACATGGAATAGAGTGTAATAAATTGTCATAAAATATTGATAAGACAAATAATGTTCCTTAAAAACATAACCATATATAAATGAAATATAACTGGACCAAAACTAATGTCCTAAATTTCTTGTTATAACTTGGACGTTAAGAAAATCATGGCTGTATTATTTTTACAAAAAAAAAGTGCCGGAATATTTATCATTGTTTTTCATTTCTTAGCACACACTGACTTCTTTGCTAATGACTTCAAGAAAATAGAACCTCCCATACACCCATATACATACATGTCAAACCGTAATATTTGATACCTTTAAAATAAATCTAAATAAATTCTTTTATAGACATTCAAAAAGAAATCATCTGAGCTCCATTACTGAATATGATTGGGTTCTTTGTTTATTCTTTATCCAAATTGTGGGAATAAAGGTGTTGAATTGTCAATGGTTGCAGAAATAACGAGACATTTAGTTTGATTTTCCTTTAACATTGATAGCTCAGCGGCCCCGTTCATCCGTCACTTTTTGTCTTCGCCATCGACATTCTTTCATGTCCACCGTCCCCTCTCTTTCAATGCCTCTTCTTTCTTTTCTTTCCCGTTTTCCTTTCTTTACTACGACAGCGCCTCATTGTTGTGATTTGTCTACGTGTTTGTTTGTTGTTGTTTTTGTGGGGATTAAATAGGTTTGTATTCTCAATTCATTTCATTCGGTTTGGCAATTCCGATCATTATGCATAAGAACAGCAGGTCAATTAATGTATCATTATTTACTAAATTTAGGGGAGTGGCCCCTTCTGAGGAATGCTTTCTCGCATTCCTCGCTATCTCTACCACTTTCATATACACAGATATTTTCAGAATATTTTTATTTTCTTTTATCATTCCTTATTAATGGCCTATCATGAATGTCAGTTATCACATTTTGCAATGTATGAAATATGTGCACTTGTTTCTCGTTTACAAAAATCGTATTTTAGGCGTAGAACTGGAGGACAAATACTAAAGTGAATGAAATAAATAAATGGAAATACTATAAAGAAAACTCGCTATGATAATAAATAATACGCAGATCTTAAGCTTTAACATTCACTCATGTCCATATACCCTTTATGCACCAGACATAGAAATCCTAATCAATTGAGAAAATCCCAAACATTCCATGAACCATGAACCTGGTGTATACAACTTATTGTGTGAGGATGTCAAATGCCGCCCTTCTCTTTATTGTTTTATATCATCTTACAAAAAAAAAAAAAAAAACCTTCTCCTTCCAATGTATCATATGAGCTGGAAATTTTGCTCAACCACCATTTCATACCACATAACATAATCACTGGTTTACCGTAAAATCTTTCATTTCTTTTCAATACAAATTCTGAGGCAATATCAGTTTCATGTGGTTTTCTTTTCTAGTCTATTGTCTACTTACAAATTGTTAATTGAAATGATTGTTTCAGTTGCCCAGTAGATGATAATGATGATGTGAATAAATAAAACGAATCTATAGCGCTATGCAAGCTCTCTGCAATACAACATGAAAGTTTCGATTAAAGGAAAACACAATTCTTACTTATTTACATTGTAAATTGTCGAATCTACATTAGGTGTGCCTGTTATTTTTTCGCTAAAAAGAGCCCTTCTTTGCGATGCGCTTGTATTTGACTTGAACAATTCTCCTATCGCCTTACGGAAGGCAGGATACTGAATCGCGTAAATGACAGGATTTGCGCAAGAATTGCAGAAGGCTAGGACATTCAGAACGAAATACAGGGGGCTGAACAAATACGACATGGGAACCAAACGAAGGTTGTGCAAGAGATATACCAACTGTGTTGGTGTCCAAGAGATTAGGTAAACGACGACAACAAGGAACAGCATCTTGAGAACACTTTTTCTAGCTACAAGATACTTGGATGAAGGGTTGGAGTTATTACAGTTTGAATCTTCCCCTAGCCTCTGGCGGGATTGTTGATGGAGCACCAGTGCGGTGAGAGCCTGTGCTACAAGCATGATGACAGCTGGTACCAGAAACTCAATGAAGAAAAGTATACAGCCTGTTATAGTCTGGGAAAATTGTGAGTGAAAATCGCCAGTGCATTTGCCGCCCTTGGCCCTAGCCACAAAGAATATGAAAAGGTTTACCAAAAACGCAACAAGCCATGCCACGGTAACAACCTTGTCAACTCTCTGCCGTGTTACAAGACGCTTGAAATGAAGAGGATGGGCAATCGCAATGTATCTCTCTATTGGAATCAATGCCAGAATGAAAATGGAGGCATCCACTGAAATCCATCTTAACACGGCCGAATAAACCAACTTGCAGTAGATATCACCTAACCATGTTCCAGGAACCCTGAGTGGCGTGGGCAGTGGAACCATGAACACTGACGTCAAGAAATCCGCAACGGCTAGAGCACCGATCAGAGCATCAGTTGACCGGCAAGTGTGGCGCCTTTGGAATAACACCAGGATCACTGTCAGGTTTCCCACTATTCCAAGTACAGACATTGCTAGTTGCGCGATAGTCACCCATGTCCATGTGACTGACTGCCACTTCCAAAATGGTTGAGGGACTCCAGGTACTTCCACAGTTTGCGCGATAGAATTCTGTGTCCCAATCTTTGCAACATCTGTGTACATATCTGTCATATTTTTAGCGTTGATTTCAAAAATATCTTTTTGAGGAAATATCTCGAGTTGAAAGATTTTATCGGGTTGCGGGGTGGTTTCGAAATGAAGATATCTTTGTTCAAACTGAGTAGAAACTGGATCTCGTCTATCTGTAGTTTGAGTACCGTCGATTACCTCAATGTCTGAATAACTGTTATCATTTGCTATTGTTACACCCGTAGTGTTTGGGACAAAATGTTCTGGAGCTGTAGTGCTGACCGGTTGTGCAGTGACTGTTAGATGGAAGCTTCTTGATATGATGAGGACAACGATCATTCGAGTTGTCAATATCCTCATTTTTCTTGCCTTTTCCCTGTAAAGAAAATAATATAATGAAAATTGATGAATGCGATGAGCAGATTCATATATTGTAACGTAAAAGATTCATTAAACGATACGTAAAGGTACCATGTCAATGCGGGTTTTTTTTTTTTTTTTCGTTTACTCATTGACAAATTACTATACCACTTTCTTTTTTTTTATAGAGAGAACCATAAACACTAATAAATGATTATACATCAGTAGAATGGTTTTATACATGTTTTATTTTGTGAATATCTGATAACCTACAAGAAGACTTCTTGAGTGGTCATGATACACACCTTACCTACGAAAATTACGTGGTTACATTCAATATCACGCTTTAATTATAGCAGATTAAAATTTCAAATTCATCCCTTTCTTAATATCACCTCAAATTCAATTGACGCTTTTTTATTGTTACACATAAAGTTTTGATTTGTGCTACTCACACTGACCTCCACATGAAGATAGTCACTTACGTGAGCTTATATGATATAAGCAACCTTGATTACTGATAACATAACCGGGCTATAAAACAGAATACACTGTAGTCCTTTATATCTTTGCATATTAAACAAAGACCACTTCAAAGACATCAGTATGAAAAAGAAAACGCGTTAAAAGTACGATACTACTAAGATGTGACAATGACACCCCCCCCCCACACACACACACACACAAAGAATGAATGTGTCGAATCTCAACGTATGCTAACTAGGAAATATTCCATTGACAGGCGTGAACAAATCAACTTTTAAAGCTTACCCGAAGAAGCTGCGGTCATAGGCATAGAAAACCAATATCAGCAGTTCACGTTCATCCACGCTTCGTTGAAATGTTGCATGCATTCGAATTACATGTCTTTGGACTTAAATAGTCGGCGTCAATATATTATGCGCATGAGCAGAGCGTTGGTTGAATTCACCCAATGATATACGACTAACATGATTCCATATTGTATTCCTACACATACATACACACACACAGACACACAGACACACAGACACACACACATATCAAGCAAATGGTATACAACGGTACATCACCGCACTCAACAACAAAAGTACTCGGGCACCACGCAACTGTATGGCCTTCAACTAAATTAAGACATTAAAGGGGTGGTTGAGGTGAGGATTCAGCTTTTAACTTTTTGTGAGATACTGAGAAACCACTCTATATGAATTGAGACCATGTAATTCTGGGTTTATTTGATGAAGATCGGTTTTGAAATTATTTTCAAAACAAAGTGATTCTAATAAAATGTGGATCCCTCCCGTTATTGGGATGGCTTTGTTTCGGACATCTCAGCCATTTCTAAACTAATTTTCATTACATACACTTTGGATTCCTCTTAGAATCATATGTTTATTTCATATTTCATAAAAGATTTCTCACAAACTCAAAAATATTCATCAAGAAAAGTTGAAGGGATGGTACAGTATTGGTGGAGATGAGAATTGGGCTTTTAACTACTTGCGAGATACCAAGAAAACACTTATGAAATAATACAGGGAATACCATTGAAGAGGAATTCAAAGTTTATTTGATAGAAATCGGGTGTGGAATGACTGAAACATCCAAAAACAAAGTAAAACAAAGCGATCGTTATAAGTGTGGGTCCCACACTTATTAGAATCACTCTGTTCTGGGTATCTCAGCCATTTCAAATCCAATTTTCATCAAATAAACGTTGAATTCCTCATGGAATTACATGCTTTTCACATTTCATAAGAGGTTTCTCATTATCTCACCAAAAAATGTTAGAAACCTGAAATTAGGTCTCAACCAAAACTGTACGATCCCTTTAAACACGAAACACGAAACAAGAAACATATTTTTGATGACATGAGGTGAAGCGATGAATTTAATGAAAAGATTGAAATGCAAATTCACTGTTCAAACCATCACCTACCTATATATTATTTTCAGGTACATATATGCTTCACAGCAGTGCGTCTTCAAAAGATCCAGTTAAAATCGGAAATGAAATATTCACGTTTTTGTTGTTGTTCTTGTTGTTGAGATGAATTCTTTTCTTGTCTCCACCGAAAATTCTGGGAACGCCCATTCTGTTAATATGTGACACAATCTAGCACTGTATTGTTTTTCTTCGTATGAAAACTTACATGCACTGACCTCCTACGGTTAAAATGATGTAAATTCTCAATATAGATCAGTGGAATACATTGTCATTAAATACTGAAAACAAAGTAACCGTACACCAATACAGAAAAGTATTATTTGTGTCGATGATAAAAAAAACAAATCGGATCAAAATTCTAATGATCAGTTGGTGGGGATAATTATTGATTCACACAGAACATGGTCCCATCATTTACACGGGGGTCATACAACAAGATTAAAAAAAAAACACGATCCTCTGGAAAGTCAAGAATATGTAACTAAACACCCTGAAATTCTCTCTAATGCACTTATACTACGTCTATGTACTGTGATATTGTTAGAGGGAAATTGTGGCATTAGCAAAATAGACTCTATTTTGTCATGACAAAACCGCTCCATAAAACCTATGACTTCCTTCTGCTATTTGGTACACACAGAATCTTTATTTCTCTCATATACGTGTATGGGAAATCATAATATTCATGTGTAAACATATAGTTGATATATGTAAAAAGTTATATTTTTTTTAAATCTATGCTTTTTAATATGTAAAAAGTTATATATTTTTTTAAATCTATGCTTTTTAAACATTTACGTTGGTTTCACACATTAACATTCATTCATATCCTATCCGTGATGCAAAAGACTATCGTTTCGAAAATCCTAAACTCATCATATTTAAAAGGTCTTTAAGACATTATATAGACGTGGTGTGTGGAACTCATTATCTTAGACTAGTACTTTTCACCTTCATGCATTTCATACCACAAGTCATAATTATTGGTTTACCGCACAATTTTCTTTTTCCAGATTTTGAAGTGAGATTACTTAAAGGGATTGTACAGTTTTGGTCGACACCTAATTTCAGGTTTCTAACATTTTTTTTTTTTTGTGAGATAATGAGAAACCCCCTATGAAATATGAAAGAGCATGTAATTCTATGAGGAATTCAACCTTCATGTGATGAAAATTGGTTGAAATATCCAAAAACAACGATTCTAGTAAAGAGTGGGACCCACACTTATAACGATCGCTTTGTTTTACTTTGTTTTTGGATGTTTCAGTCATTCCAAATCCGATTTTCATCAAATAAACTTTGAATTCCTCTAAAATGGTATGCTCTGTACTATTTAATAAGTGTTTTCTTGATATCTCGCAAAAAGTTAAAAGCCCAATTATCACCTCCACCAATACTGTACCATCCCTTTAAGTGATTAGTTTGATTTTGTTTCTTTCTTTCTTTCTTTCTTTCTTTCTTGACTAAATCTCCAAACTTTTAAGCACTGATTGTTATCGGTTTTTCTTTCTCTTAACTTTTCCCAATACAGCCATACCCTTCTTTATCCTTTCAATTCGCTCCGGATTTTAGATATTTTTGTCCTCTACAGCCAAATGACACTCTAAATGTTCAAAACTTCAAGTTGTTTATGTCCGACTTGTTTCTTTACTTACACGCAAGAGAGAAATATAACAATGACAACAATAATAATAATATTAATAACAATAATAATAATAATAATAATAATGATAATAGTACAGTAATAATAATAATAATAATAACAATAATAGTAATAATAATGAAAATGATTGTAATAATAATGATAATAAGAGTAATAACATACCAGCGCATGAGCAGTTTTCCTATAGTCAAGCAAAGTGATTACCGATAGCGGTCTCCTCCACCTATTTATATATCAGGATTCGATGAAATATATCAACGGATGTTAATTGTATGTATTTTTAAATGCATTTACACTTTGGGGCGAAAATTGTTGGTTTGGTCACCTTAAAAAAAGAAATCTTAGATATCGACATTGTAAGCTGTCGAATCTTCATTAGCTCCTAGTTTTTCACTGAACAGACCCTTCTTTGTGACGCGTTTGTGGTTGATTATCAATTCTCTTATTTCCTTACGGAACGCAGGATTCTGAATTGCGTAAATGACAGGATTTGCGCAAGAATTACAGAAGGCGAGGACAGTTACAGCGAAATAAAGAGGGCTGTACAAATAGGATGTTGGCGCAAAACGAAGGTTGTACAAAACATACCCCGTATGTGCCGGTGTCCATGAGATGAGGTAGACGATGATGACAAGGAATAGAATCTTGAGAACGTTTTTCCGAGCTGCAAGGTACTTAGCTGTCGGGTATGAATTATTGCAGTGTGAATCTTCCCCTAGCCTCTGGCGGGATTGTCGATGGAGCACCAGTGCAGTGAGAGCCTGGGCTACAAGCATGATGACAGCCGGTATGAGAAACTGAACGAGGAAAACCATACAGCCTGTGATAATCTGGGCGACTCGTGAATGAAACATCTCGATGCAATTATTGTCTTTTACACTAGCCACAAATAATAAGAAAAAGTTTACCATAAACGCAACTATCCATGTCAAGGCAACAACTTTGTCGATTCTTTGCCGTGTCACAAGACGCTTAAAATGAAGAGGATGGGCAATTGCAATGTATCTTTCCATTGGAATCAAGGTCAAAATGAAGACGGAAGCACCCACTGAAACCCACATGAGCAATGATGTGTAAAATAACTTGCAGTAAACATTCCCTAACCACGTTTCAGGAACCCTGAGTGGCGTAGGCAACGGGACCATGAATACCGACGTGGAGAAATCCGCGATGGCCAGAGCACCGATCAGGGCATCAGTCGACCGGCAATCATGGCGCTTTCGGAAAAACACCAGGATCACTGTCAGGTTTCCTAATATACCCAACACGGACATTGCTAGTTGCGGAATAGTCACCCATGTCCACGTAACTGACTGCCATTTCCAAGGCGGTTGGGAGACAGCAGGTTCTCCCTCAGTTTGCGCAGCCTCTGTATATATTTCAGTCAGATTTTGAAAGGTGATTGCAGAAATACTTGAATCCTTTAACTTAAATGTCTTTATTTCAATGTTTTTTTCGTGGTGCGAGGTAGTTTCGATATTCAAATAGCTTTGTTCAAACTGAGTGGAAACTGGATCTTTGTCTAAAGCTTGCTTATGGCTGGGTTGATCACCGTCGTTTGCCTCAATGTCTGAATGACTTCCAAAGTTGACAACCCATACCCCCATTGTGTTCTGGGGAGACTGTTCAAAAGTTGCGGTGCTGGCCTGTTGTGTTGTGACCATAGAGTGGACCGTTCCTAATATGATGAGAACGCTCGTTGCCATTATCCTCATCTTTGTTGTTTTTCCTGTTGAACGCAATATCGTAATCAGAAGAGTTGATCAGCCACTTGTCGAAAATTCATGAAACAGTATACTAACAAATCAAATAATATTATTATGTAAATGCCTAAAAATTTTTCTTTGGACTTGTTTGCAAATGACTGCATTTTATTTCTTCAACATGTTCAATGAACTCATAAAAGTCTTATACTTGCAACACTTCTGAATAATTTCCCTTAGAGACTTTGATTCCAACACATAGTTTGTTTTTTTTTTTTGGGGGGGGGTTTCTAAACATTTCGTAGCCAACCAGAAAAAGAGTTGTGAGGTTTTCTAAACATTTGGTAACCAACCAGCGTAAGAGCTGTGAGGTTTTCTAACCATTTGGTAACCAACCAGCGAAAGAGTTGTGAGGTTTTCTTAACATTTCTTAACCAACCAGCGAAAGAGTTGTGAGGTCATTGACGTTACATACAATTTATCTTTTCATTGCGGCTAAAATCATTCTTGCGTTTCAAACCGCAGGTTATTATTCCTCTTTCCTTTCTTGATATCTCCTCAAATTTACGTTACTTTTTAATGGTTGCATAAAAACTTTGTGTGCTATTCAAACTGACGTCAACCTAAAAATGTCATACAGGCAAATTGACTGCGTGTACATAGCTTACAAAGTCGATGCCTTTCCAGCAGAACACGAATTGGAAACCCCTTCACCAAGTATCTGTCAAAATGTTCTCCAGCTGTATAGTGATTACGGTACAAGAGGAGAAAAATAGAGGGTTGTTATAATCGAGTCAATTGAACGCATTAGTGAGAGCAAAGACATAGAGAGAGAAGAGCTCTAGAAATCTATACGAAATTCAGAAGGTAAGCTCTTCAAATTCCGGAATTCTTCTCTCGGCTATACCACTTCATAATCATAAACATCACAACCACAGCCGTTCTGACAGCTCAATTACTTATAAAGGTTACTGCGTCAGTGACCGAAATATCAAGTTGGAGTGGTGTGCTAAGGATCATGGCTTAGGTTTTCGAGCTCTTGTTTAAGAATGGCGGACCTGGCAACTTGATTAGCTTTGATATAGACTACACTTCAACAGACAAAATACCAACTTTTTACGAGGTCTTTGATGACTATGTCAATAGAAAAAAAAACACAAAAATGGTTATTGTAAAAGATTGTCTGTAAACAACTTTATTTTCAAGTGCATGAATTTCGTTAAGATTCCTATTTTATAGCATTAGCCTTTGTTGTTTGAAATTCCATTTTATGACTGACAATTATGACTGAACAAGCTACAAACAGTAATTACATATAACATGATATCGAAGTATATAAGAACGAAACAGTAATCAGTAATTTTCGCCAGCGTTATAGCTTTGATAATGTACGATGACACTTCAGACAAAACATAAGATAGTAGAAATACTATCCTTCTATGATGTGAATATGAAAAGAAGGCAAATTATTCAAGAAAAATTCTGAAAGGATGCAAACCTTAAACTATCAAATTCCCGTTGTCTTCAGCGTCAATATCTTACGATGGTCTTAAGCAAATCAATGTGCAAACCTTACCCGAAGCAGCTAAACTCTTAAGCGCAGATTCCTGGCAAAACCAATAATAGATTCACTTGCACCCGCACTTCGTTGAAATGGTATAGTCGAACTGCATGTCTTTGGACTTATGTAGTCGGCGTCAAATTATGCGCATGGGCAGAGCAGAGGTAAGGAAAAGCAAATTACATCATACACCATTCACATAATTTACCATGAAGCTACTAGGGGTATAGAAATCTTACACATTTATACACACACATAGTTACACACAGCACGCAAACATTATACCACCGCACCCAAGAATCAAAATTACTCGTGCACCATAGAAATGTTCAAGGCCTCCGACTAAATTAAAGATCACGGAAGCAGGCATGGCCTTTGATCATCAAATTCATCTTCGTGAATATGAATAGCAAAGCAAGTCAAACACAAAAATACATCGCTGGCTACATTAGTCATTACCCATGATGATGTTGCCTTTAATGTAAGTTGAATATTTGCTCCATATGGGTCTACATATTTGTCATTTCATTTCATTTCTTGCCATTTTGTTTCTTAAAATATCTATTTTTAGGGGTATTTTTCTGTGTTAGTTATTAAAGGGGAAGGCTAGTAACTGATCAGTGGGAATCAGTGGAAATGCTGGGAGATGATTGTTCCAATCCTTATGGGATTCATTCAAGAGTTCATTGTATATCTATTGTTGTGTGAAAATGATTTGCTTCAGAATGGTCTCATATTCAAGTAATGTGCAGTTTAATGATTCCAGGTTAGCGTCCCTGGTCAGTGACGGAGCATTAATCTGCACATTACTTTAATATGAGACCGTTCTGAAGCAAATCATTTTCACACAACAATTGATATACAATGAACTCCTGAATGAATCCCATAAGGATTGGAACAATCATCTCCCAGCATTTCCACTGATTCCTACTGATCAGTTAGTAGCCTTCCCCTTTAAGAATGTGAAGAAACAGTAAAATGCCATGTATTTTAGCAATTTAAATGAACTTTGCATTTACTGAATTAATAGCTTGTTTTTGTTCCACTGAAGGAATGTCTATGATCAAAATTTCACATTTTCTTCAACTGTCGATGAAATAAACATTTCTAATAGTAACTCAAAAATAACTACAGATTTAATCTTACTTCATTTAAACAAAAATCGGAACACTTGAATGACGTAAACGTAGAAGATGAGGTGAACCAATGATTTTAATGAAAATAGTCAAATGCACAGTGTCAAAAGTCAACACATATTTCCATTAAGAATTCATGGGCTAAATTATACTCTGTGATAAACATTTAAATGTGCATACATGATACAGTGTACCGCTGTGGCTCGATAAATCTGACATTTTTAAATGATCAAGTTAAAATTGCAAAAAAAAAATAGTAAATTTTGGTCCAAATTGCTTCTAGTCCTGCATCCATCATGGATGCAGGAAATGCCCAATCTGTTTGCAAATTACACCATCAAGAATTTTTTATTGGTATAAATCTTATATACAATGCCCACAGTACTTAACTTCGAATTGTTCAAAGTCTCATCATGGGTTAATTGTGATTTATTGCCATCAAATTACGTTCTCTTTGTGAATAACCAATCACCAATTGAAGACATGACTATTCACTCACGTAGATGAAAAACAACTGGATCAAAATGTTGGTATTATTTTGTTCTTGTTGTTTTTTTTTTTGGGCGGAGATGTCCATAGATTTACACAGAGCATTGTCTGATTGTATGAACACAGATAATTCAAGAACATCGAGGAATATCGGAATCCTCTGGAAAGTGAGAGAGTATTTTACTAAAACACGATGCATTTTGTTATTCGTGCACTCATACTATCCCGTATTATCTGCTGTGATGTTGTACTCTGAAACTGGTATACTCAGTATTAGCAAAATCAAATCTATATTGTCATTACAAAAAAAAAAAGTGCGACAGCATCAATCACCGGTTCTCATTACTTAGTACACACTGAATGTTTCTTTGCTTCATGACTGAGAGTCTCCGATACACATGCACCGCAATATTCATGTATATTATGACTACACAAAAATCAGCTCCCTACGATGTTCAAAGATACTTTTATTCTAAACTGTAACATTCATTCATATCCTGCCCGTCATGCATATACTATCATGAAGAAAATACTTAACGTATCATTTCTCGAAAAATATTTCAGAAATCATAGAATTGATGTTTGAAACTCATTGCATGACGATCTTACACCAATTTTTCCCTCCATATTTGTAAATCATCTCACAATCATCCTTCACGCAATGCATCACTCAAATTAGACATTTTTCTCACCGAAACATTGCATACCATGTCATGATTATCAGAATGCTGTAAATCATAATGTCTTTTTAATATAATTCTGAGGTAAATCTAGTAGTTGGTTTGCGGTTTTTTTTTATATGTTTGTTTGATTGATGTATGTAAATGATTCCAAACTTCTTATAAACCGTATGCTGTCGCTTCTCTTCTCTCAACTGTTTTCATAAACATTTATCCCCTTCTTCGCGTTTGTGGTTACTGTGCGCTTAAAAACTGGTAAGTAAATCTATGTATCAGGTAGACGATACTCGAGCATGTATAAAGTACATACTACACATTGATTTTTGCTATGCAAGCTGAAGGCTTAAAAGCGAAAAAAAAAAAGTTTCTTAGACATCCGCACTGTAAATTGTCGAATCTGTATTATCTGTTATTTTGTCGCTAAACAGAGCCGTTCTTTCCAATGCATTAGTGCTTGATTTAAACATTTCTCGTATCGCCTTCCGGAACGCAGGATTCTTAATCATGTAAATGACAGGATTTGCGCAAGAATTGCAGAAGGCTACGACAATGAAAGCGGAACTTAAAGGGCTGTACAAATAGGACGTTGGCAAAACACGAAGGTTGAACAAGAGATATGCCGTCTGTGTTGGTGCCCATGAGATTAGGAAAACGACGACAACAAAGAAAAGAATCTTGAGAACCCTTTTCCTAGCTAAGAGGTACTTAGTGGATGGGTTTGATCTATTACAGTTCAAATCTTCTCCTATCCTCCGGCGGGATTGTTGATGGAGCACCAGTGCAGTGAGAGCCTGGGCTACAAGCATGATGAAAGCCGGTATGAGAAACTGAACTAGGAAAACTATACAGCCTGTCATAATCTGGGCAAACTCTGAATAAAACGTTACAGTGCACATGTCGCCCCTAGCACCAGCCACAAATAATGAGAATAAGTTAGCCAAGAAAGAAACCAGCCATGTCAAGGCAACAGCCTTGCCAACCCTCTGCCGTGTTACAAGACGCTTAAAATGAAGAGGGTGGGCAATCGCAATGTATCTCTCTATTGGAATCAAGGCAAGAATGAAGATGGAGGCATCCACTGAAATCCACATAATTATTTCTGAGTAAACTACTTTGCAGTAAACATCCCCTAGCCATGTTCCAGGAACCCTGAGTGCCGTAGGTAGAGGGATCATGAACACTGACGTCAAGAAGTCCGCAACGGCCAGAGCATCGATCAGAGCGTCAGTCGACCGGCACGTCTGGCGCCTTTGGAATAGCACCAGGATGACGGTCAGATTTCCCATTATTCCCAGCATGGACATTGATATTTGCGGAATCGTCACCCATGTCCACGTAACTGACTCCCACTTCCAAAGGGATTGGTGGACGACAGGTTCTTCCACATTTTGAGCGATAGAATTCGGTGTACCAATCACAGCAGCCTCTGTGTAGATGTCTGTCAGATTATTAAGGCTTATTTCAAAAATATTGCCATCCTTTAGGTTGAATGTCTGTGTTTGAAAGGTTTGTTCGTGGTGCGAGGTTGTCTTGGTATGTAAATAGCTCTGTCCGAACTGAGGAGATACTAGATCACTGTCTAAAGTTTGCGTATGTCTGAACTGAGTACCGTCGGTGGCCTCGATGTCTGAATGACTTCCAGAGTTGACAGCTGATACCCCCAGAGTGTTCGGGGGAGAATGTTCAGGAGCTGTGGTGTTGACCGGTTGTGCTGTGACTGCAGGATGAATCGTCCCTGATATGATGAAAGCGATCGTTGTCATTATCCTCATTTTTGCTGTTCTTTTCCTGAACAGAACATGATATCGTAAAAAGAAACGAGGAGTTGATACGCCTTTGCTATGTCAAAGGTTGATCAAAAAGTATTCGGGAATTAGATGATAACATGTATACGCCTATAGCCCTTTTTATGACCCACCGGCAAATCACATGGTTTTTTAATTAAATCATCAGAAACACAAATGCCATCTTTCGCAAGACAAAATGTGGTTTCTTTTCCGTAAAAACTTTGGAGAGTTGTAAGGCTCTAATAAGTACAATATTTTCTTCATGTATTATTGGCGAATGTGGTTACGGCCAATATCATTCTTCCACGAGAACAGGTAAAACTTTCGATTCCATTCTATACCTCTTCTTTCAGAACTGTAGGAGCTAACATCTTGCCGGCCTTTGAAAT
Source organism: Diadema setosum (assembly GCA_033980235.1). NCBI lineage: Eukaryota > Metazoa > Echinodermata > Echinoidea > Diadematoida > Diadematidae > Diadema > Diadema setosum. The sequence goes on from CM067074.1 coordinate 15,532,295, forward strand.
GTACTGCTCTTTACGAGTCATTATGGCATGTTAAAATACAAGTCTTTAACGAGTCTTTTGATATGTCAATACTAAAAGACACAATATTGGTTATGACAAAAGATTGTCTGTAAAGGACTTCATCTTCAAGGGAATGTATTTCTATAAGAATCGATCCTTTTTTTTATGATAACTATCTTCGTTGTGTTAATTTATGACTGGAAATGATAGTTCACTAACATTCCTTTAGATACACCAAAATATCAAAGAATAGTATTTATTTTTTGCCATTTTTTTCATGTTCTAAGCTACAACGATTTCGACAATTGTTTTTCTTCAATGCGAACAGGTGACACTTCCGATTTTACTCCTTTCTTAATTTCACCTTCTATTTATATAAAATGTTAGATTCTTTTTGTTTTATTTTTTGGAGACAATTACTCGTGACAGCTGAGACGCTCTAAGCAACCTTGATTAACTAACGACCTACAATACAACCTGGGCTTTGTTTCGTAAAGCTGTTCGTAAAGTTACGTATGACTTTACGAACGATTGCAATAAGTGCCTATATGCATGCTCATTTTTCCCCTTACGTTTTAACAAAGTACGACTGTATGTCAATATTTCATCTGCATTGGTGCAAAAATACACTTTCAATAAAAAATATGTGTTAACATGTAAGAATAATCATTATCCGCACATTTCAACTCTAGCTTTTAAAATTAACAATGATTAGGAAACCCATGCACTTACTTTACGAACAGCTTTATGAAACAGGGTTCAGGTTGTAAAAACGTTCCAATACAATACATTTATAGCTGATTTTGATGATTCCTTACTTTAAAAGCATTGTGAATATAAACTGTATCTATTTCCATGGGTTTTAAAGAAATAACAATATTCCAGACACCTATTTAACAACTGAAATACAGTGATAATACGATCCTTCCATGATGTAATACTGAAAAGACCCGCCTATCATTTCTGAGAAATTAAAGCGTAGGACAACTGTGAAATATTAATTTCCAATGCTGTTTGAAGCCAGCATTCTATTGCGGGTTTGAGAAAATCAACTTCCAAACCTTACCCGAAACAGTTGAACTCCTGAGCACAGATTAACAGCAATATCAGCACGTCATGTACATCTGCACTTTGTTGAAATGATGTATTCGAACTGTATGTCTTTGGACTTAAGTAGTCGGCATCAAATTATGCGCATGTGCAGAGCACAGGAAGAATTCAGCCAATGATACCATACTCATACACCAAACATAATTTGGCATACCTTTAGACATGCATACACACATAATACACATACACGCACCAAGCAAACATGATAGTACCGCACGCAATAACAAAATCACTCGTGCACCCTAGACTGTAAGGCTTCCAACTGAATAAACAATCATGGAAGGAGACATTACATACTAATTTTCATCAAGTTCATCTGCATGAGCATGTTTAAGGAAAGCCAGTAAAACACGCACAAGAATACATCACTGGGTACATCAGGCATACCACGTGATGATGTTGACGTTTACGTGAGTTGGATATTTGTAGGCGCCTACATCATCGTCATTTTATCTGATTTCTTAACTTAAAAGAGATCCAGTATTTTTGATGCTTTGTTTCTGTCTTATCTGGAATGCGAGGGATCGATACAACATTCCATTTGAGTAATTTAAAGAAACGGCGCAATACCGACACTTTGCTTGTTTTCACTCCACTGAATGAAAGTCTATAATCAAAATAATTATACATTTTCTTCAACTGCCGATTTCGCCGCAATTTCCTGTTTCGAATAGTGACCATTCGTTAACATTAATTCATGATTGACTCACAATTTAAATTAACTCTACTAAATGAATGAATGAGTAAATAGAAAAATGAATAAAAAATGAACAGATAAATCATGATTGAGGACCACACTTTAATCAGATAATAAATGAAGTGAATGATTTTACAGATGAACAGATGAACAGATGTAAATGCACAGTGTCAAAAGCCAACACGCAGTCCCACACATTAGAAATTCAGAGGCTAAATTAGTTTCTGTCTGCTTGAATTCAGTGTGTCTTGATATATCTCACATCTTCAAATGATCCAGTTCAAGTCCCAAAAGAATGTAATAATTTTATTTAGATGGGTTCTCGTCTTTCCTCCACCATAGATGCAAGCAATTCTCATTCAGTTATCAGATGACACGATCGAGCACCCTTTTTTAATATGAACTTACACTGACCACAGTATTTAACTTCGAATCATTCAAAGTCCCAACGTGGTTAAAGTGTAATGAATTGTAAGTAAATTATGTTCTTTAAAAAAAATAACCATACATCAATAGAACACATAACTATACACGTATATATAGATGGTAAACAATTGGATCAAAAGTCTTGTGTTAATTTTGAGGGGTTATCCATAGATTTATATTGAACATGGCCCGATCATATAAACAGGGTTCATTCAACAACATCGAAAAATATCGGGATCTTCTGGAAAGTTGGGGAATATCTTTCTTAAAAACACCCAGCATCTGTTAATGCATTCATACTACCTCGCATTACCTACTGTAATATTGTATTCGGAAACTGTGGTATTAGCAAAATTAATTCTATATTGTCATTACATAAGAGCGCGATAGAATTAATCACAGGTTCTCATTACTTAGCACACCCTGGATGTCTCTTTGTTTTATGACTTTATAGAGTCTCCGATATCCATATATGAATATACCAAAATCAGCTCCCTGTGGTGTTCAAAGATACTTTTTCAGAACTTTCCCATTCATTTATATCATACACGTCATCCAAAAGACTATCATTTAGAAAATCCTGAACTTATCACATCTCATTGCATGGAACTCATTGTCTGACGATCTTGGACGAGTTCTTCTCTACAATACTACAAAATCATTCTTCACGCAATGCATTACTCAAATGAGACATTTTGCTCGCCGATCCATTTCATACCACAAGTCATGATTATTGGTTTATACCCCATTCTACAGAGATTTTTTTTTTCTAATCGGTCACTCGCCGGAAGCAAGGATTGTTGCTTCCGGCCACCCACTGAAGTGTATTGGATCACAGTCTGATGAATCCGACTTGCGTTGGTCGACTATCAGGTCAGTGTCAGACATTTCGGGCGTGATCTGATAAGGCAAGATCGTCCGATGAAGGAACTAAGCTCTGAGCTTACAGTTCGTCATCGGACGCCTTTCCTGATCGCAAGTCGAATTACTGTCGGGTGAGTGTCGAGTCAGTCTGTCGTGTGTCAAATTTGTATTGTACAGCCATCGGGCGTATCTTGCCGACGTCCGGCAATAATCTGTGAAGTGTCCAAGGATTAACCGTAATCGGACACTCATCTGATTCCAATCTACGGTCTGCTCAACGTGTTCGACAGTCGCCCAGCACAAATGCAACACCCATAGGAGGGTAAACGATATTCTGCACCGTCCGATTACTCTCCGTTGTGAGATCGAAGGGTTAAAAGCTCATCAACTCAACTGTCACCTGAATCTCATCGTATACTCATCGTATAAACCTAGTAACATCGGATGGCCAACTGTCTATAATAAGAAGGTGATACCAAGCTCAGCCAACACGGGCGCCTTGGCAAACTTTTTTCGGACAATAACCGTTAGCTACATCCCGAGTGTAAAGATTAGGAGTCGACATCCAAGCCCCCTTCTGCGCTTTAATGTGGAGTGAGACATTGAGTAAATAAAAAATGTGGATTGAGTCTACAATATTAGTTGAACACACCAGTGAAAGCGTGAGGAAAATCGGTAGATCCATTCACAAGTTATGAATTGTTAAAATTTTTGTGCCGCTACTGCTGGATAAGAGGACTACAGAATTCTTGACGTCACGTATGGAAAACGATATAACGAATTCCACAAAATTGAACTTTTTTTTCTGTGAAAAGTTCACATTCCCTCGACTTGCTCCTGACATAAACATATTAATTATGGTAAGAGAAAATTTATCCCCCCACCCTTTCTGAGTGAGGTAAATTAAGTGATATTGTTAGATGCCAGAAAAGTGAAGCAGCTAATATGTTATTTAATTTTCTTATATTTTGCCTACGTCGTTTTCCATAGGCGACGTAAGCAAAATGTAGACTTGTTGTAGACTTCTCATCCAGCGATATAGCATCACCAAAACTGTAGGATTCATGACTTTTAAACGGATTGACCGATTTCCCTCAAAATTATTTCACTAGCGTGTTCTGCTACTATTGCTGCATCTACTTAATACATGCATACATTTGAATTTATTCTTCTTTAAGTGTCAGCAGATTCTCCTGTGCCCATATAAACCTTAAATGCCAGTGGACTATCGTACTTACGCACTACTACGCCTATATACGGCTCCCGAGGATTCAACGACAGAGGATACTGAGGTCCCCGTCACCCCTAATGCTACTGTTGAGACCCAGGGCTCCCTCATAATTTTGAAGTACAGTTGAGTTTACGAAACTAAAATAAGAAGTAAAAATATATCTGTTTATGTTACGAGCTTTGTTGTTTTGAATTGTTTTAGTTTCCCTCTTATCTAAAGACTTCAGGGATACGTGGAATTGTCATTTCACTTAAACTATCGTCAGGAGGTGTGTTGACCCGCTTCCATACATGAATTCTGATTTTTGCGCAAATCAGCCCAGTATCTGGTCTAAGTCTGATTACCAGGTGATTTCTGACCGATTAGTCGGACTGGTGTCCTGCGATTGTGGGAAGTGTTGGGTCAGTGTCAGATCCCCTTCCAATCACAATCAGACGAACACATGACAGATATCGGGCTGCTACCTGTCTTCCATCCGATTATTCCGATCAACGTCAGATCTTTGTTGGATTTACTGGAAATCAGGGCCCTCAAATTCCACTTGTCGGCTCAGATTTCATCGGAACTCATCGGAACGCCGAAATTTCGGTATTTCTGGGATCAGATGAGCCTCCAATGGTCGGTGAAATGGAGCCTTTGCCGTAAATTATCATGTGTTTTTTTAAGTTGTTTACGTAAAGTTATTTTTTGTTGCTGTTTGATGTAAATAGTTCCAAACGTATAAATACTGTATGCTGTTGTTTCTCTTCTCTCAACCTTTTCATATACGGATATCCCTTTCTTTGCACCTGTAGAGCTACGTACTGTCCGCTTAAAAACTGAAAAGTGGAGCCATTATTTCAGTTAGACCATACAGGAGCATGGAAATATCTAAAGCACATGTAAATATCTAAAGTACATTGATAACTTCACACATACATTCCTGCGATGCAAACTGAAAGTTTAAAGTCGAAAAAGTTTCTTAGACATCCACATTGTAAACTGTTAGTTCTGTATTTCCTGTTATTTTTTCGCTGAACAAAGCCGTTCGTGTGCTAGTGGTTGATTTAAACAAATCTCCTATCGCCTTCCGGAACGCAGGATTCTGAATAGTGTAAATGACTGGATTTGCGCAAGAATTGCAAAAGGCTAAGACAATAAGAGTGGAATTTAGAGGGCTGTACAAATATGACGTTGGCAGAATGCGAAGGTTGTACAAGAGATATGCCGTTTGTGTCGGTGTCCACGAGATGAAAAAAACGGCAACAACAAGGAACAGAATCTTGAGAACACTCTTCCTGGCTACGAGGTACTTAGCTGTTGGATTTGATGTATGGCAGTTAGAATCTTCTCCCAGACTTCGGCGGGATTGTCGATGGAGCACGAGTGCAGTGAGAGCCTGGGCTACAAGCATGATGAAAGCCGGTATGAGAAACTGAATGAGGAAAAGCATACAGCCTGTCATAATCTGGGCTAGCTGTGAATGAAACGTCTCAGTGCACATGTCGCCCTTCGCACCAGCCACAAAGAATTCGAAAATGTTGGCCAAGAAAGCGAGAAGCCATGTCACGGCAACAGCTTTGCCAACTCTCTTCCGTGTTACAAGACGCTTGAAATGAAGAGGGTGGGCAATGGCAATGTATCTCTCTATTGGAATTAAGGCCAGAATGAAGATGGAGGCATCCACTGACATCCACCTTAACATTCCTGAGTAAACTACTTTGCAGTAGAAATCCCCCAGCCATGTTTCAGGAACCCTGAGTGGAGTCGGCAGCGGAACCATGAACACTGACGTGAAGAAATCCGCAACGGCCAGAGCACCTATCAGTGCATCAGTCGAACGGCAATTATTGTGGCGCCGTTGAAATATCACCAGGATCACTGTCAGGTTTCCTACTATTCCCAGAATGGACATTGCTAGTTGCGGAATTGTAACACGTGTCCATGCAACTGACTGCCACTTCCACACTGCTTCATTTTGCGCGATAAATTTCGACATACCAATCTCTGCAGTCTCTGTAATGATTTCTGTCACATTTTCCCTGTTGATTTCAGAAGTATTATAATCCCGTTGAGGAAGTGTCGTAGTTTGAACAGCTTTGTCGTGGTGCGGGGTTGCATCGATATGCAAATAGCTCTTTTTAAACTGAGGAGAAATTGCCTCATTGTCTAAAGGTTGCGTACGTGTCGTCAAATTGATGTCAAGAACCGCAGTGTCTGTATGACTTTTTAAGTTGCCAAATGACGCCCAGACAGTGTTTGGAGTAAATTGTTCAATAGCTGTAGTGCTTAGCGGCTGTGCTGTGAATGTGAGATGGACCGTTCCAGATATGACAAGGAGAACGATCATCCCAGTTGTTATCGTCCTCATTCTTGTTCTTCTTTTCCTGTAAAGAACATTATATAGCAAAATGAAAACGATGTGTGGATTTGACTATGGGTATGCCAAAGGGTCATATATATACAGTATTACAAAATCAATTAAAAAACGCCTAAAAATCCTTCCTTTTACTACCTATTTTTTTTTTAATCGAAAGCAGTATAAATTGTTAAACTGTCATCGCAAGAGTAGCAAGCAGAGATTATTTTATACTCGAGACAATTCAACCCACCAGTGAGAAATCAAAGACAATCCGAGAAGGTCTTTAGAGATTTGTCCACATTTTTAAACTCATGTCTTTGAATTACAGGATTTTGCTACCAAGTAGCCTGACGCAAACGTCAAAAACACTATCAAAAACATGATAGACAACTGAATCATTGATTAAAGTGACTAGCTATTCAGGTACTAAATCATTTAATAACAGTTGATAAGGCGACTCGCAGGAATTTGAATCTCTAGCTCTTTTTTTCAGTAGCTAATAACTACTTGACTTCACTGAAAGATCACTTTATCAGACATTTTGACAAAATTAATCTGAAATTGTTGATGTCAATACTAAAAGACACAAAACTAGTAATGACTATACATTTTCTGTTGGGATATCCTTTATAAAGTCATTGACTTCGTTGAGCCCTTTTTATGACATTAAGCTTAATGTCTTAATTTCCCTCACACGATGGGTCAAATATTACCCTATCATTCTAGATTGGTCAAGTCGTAAAGATTATGACCCATGTTATTCTTCCATGAAAAGGGTAAAATTACATATCTCATTCCTTTCCTAATTTGACATCCGATATGTGCGAAATTCTGGATTTATTTATTGTTGTGCTATTTACCAAAGTTAGCCGAGATGCTCAAAGCTACCTTGATTATCGATAATACATTTAGAATTCAATTATTGAGGATTCAATTATAGCTGATTCGCAGAGTTCCTTCATCATCAACAGCATCATGAGTACAATGTCTTATTTCCTTGGGTCCTAAAATTGCCTATTTAACCCTTTATGTGCCAATGAATCAAATGTGCACAAATTTCACAAACAAACCTATGGTCAGAAAATTGACGTGGCACAAAAAGGGTAAGAAACAACACAGAGTGAGAATATGGTCTTAATATCATCAATTAGTGACAAAATTCGCATTTGCGAAAAATAAAAATGAAGGCTAACTATGAAATACTCAATTCCATTTCCCTTGACGGCCAGCATGCCTTCTCTTTTGCAGGCTTGAGCAAACTAACAAGCAAACCTTACCCGAAGCAGCTGAACTCTGGGCCTGAGCACAGGTTTGTAGGAATATCACCAGTTCACGTACATCCGCACCTCGTTGAAATGATGCATTCCGACTGTATGTCTTTAGGTTTTAGTAGTCGTCGTCATGTAACGCGCATGAGCAGAGTACGGGTTGAATTCAGCCAATGATATCATACCCCAGACATAATCAGACATAGTGCACTTAAACTTAAACACACACACACACACACACACACACACACACACCAGACCGCTGAAGCTAAATATCACTGCACGCAAGGAGACAGTAACCCATGTACAATGGAACTAGGAAACCCTCTAACTAAATTAACGATCCGGTGATTTCGCGTTTCATCTCATTACAAAATTGATCTGAATGATAATCCAATAATCAAATGCAGTCCAAACACAGAAATACATTACACATCAAGCGTAACACAAAATGATTTTAATTTTTTTTTGGAGATGGATATTTGAGTATGATTATCCTTTTTTGTTGTTGTTTTTTGCTCAATACGGAGATCCAATTTATTGATACTATGTTTTGTCTTATAAAAAAATAAAGCACCAAATTTGAGTTATTTGAAGAACATAGATTTACGGACACGTTGCATCTTTTCTCTCCAATGGTGGTAAGTCTTTGATTACTACTACACTGAGATGTGCTGATTCCAGAAAATCAAATAGTAATATGGCATGTGAAACACAGGCACACACACACACACACACATACACACACATACACACAGAGAAAAACGTATTTGGTCAGCCGAAACGACATCTAAGCGGTTTTCCCGAAGGCAGATTTCGTTGTAGTACCTCCCTCTCTTGAAGCATTATGTCCTAAATCTGTGTTTTTATGGTAGCTTTGTTGACACTTTTCAGTTGTATTTCATACCTATGTTCAGTTTGGGGGTTTATATTCTTTTATACATGTATTTATCCATGAAAAAGCATTGCACAAACTAAACAATAATCATAGATTTCTTCAAATGCCAGGAAGGTGATAGTTCGTCATTCTGAATAGTTTTCCTTTTTTCAGTAGACTGTTTGTTGACTCATAATTCAAAACGCCATTTAAGTATTATGACTCGATGATGATATGAACTAATGATTATAAACGATTCAAAAATGGCAAAAGACAACATAGTACGCGTACATAACAAAGGTTAGAAGAAAGGAGAATGCATTAATTGTGGTTTATTAAACATTAAAGTGTATGCTTGACATCAGATTGGCTTGACATAGCTCACATTCCACATAATTATCCACATAAAGGTAGATGAAAATTTATATATGTGTTGAAATGCAACCAGACTTTTATATTATAAGCGTGATACATGCATGTATAATATATATAAAATGCAGTTTCTGATTCAGATTCATAATTCTAGTTAGCACCAACCAAAGAAAAATACAACGCCAAATATAATGTTACAGTCGTATGAGATGATGCGCATTTTCACAATTTCAAGATATCGTTTTAGCAATTTCCCTTCCTTTATCCATATCAAATAGCACGACTGTGTAGCGCTTTGCGCAAATGTAAAGTTGCAACTCCTATGTAACAAAGAAACATGAATTACGTTCCACACGATGACAAATTTCAAACTTTCTAAAAATATCCAAATCCAGCAAAGCACACACACACACGTACATCCTTGCTAATTGTTAATTGTTACTTGGATCAATTACTAATCTGGCAGATCAAAGAAATACTTTGTTTGGGTGTTACTTTGTTTGCTTGCATTATTAATCCAAATCTTACATTTTCACATGAAAATTCTAAACACATGAACAATTTGAAATGGGCGAATTGTCGAATACAATAGGGATTTGATATTTGCGAAATATGAGAAATGTAAAGCGAGGAATTCCTTGTTAGTGGCAGATGCCCAACAGCTTAAATGAAGTGACCTCATATTACATAAAATATGCAGTTGTAAATAACAAAAAAATATGCAGTCATTTAGCGCATAATTTGAAAAAAAAAATACACTGAATTTGAACAATACTGCCAAATTACATGATCCTTCAATTCTTGATTGGCAGAAACTGAACATCTAATCTTTTTAGATGCTCATATAAGAATAGAGTTTACACCCACAGCAATTAAGTTGGATGGCAGATCGAAGAAAACTCCGTTTACTTGTTTCTTTGTTTGTATTTATTATTGATCAACATTCAACATTTCATAGGTAAATGGTCAATACACAAAGAAATTGAAATGCCAAATTTATCAAATACAATAACAAAGGGATTTGATAATTGTGAAATATGAGAAATCAACGGCGAAGTGTTCCTTGTACAGATTGAAAAAGACCATGCCCAGGAATTATAAACAATGTGAATTCCTGCATGAAAGTTGCCGTTTTAAAAATTAAGATATAATAATAATTAAGGGAGAAAGTGCATAACAATTTGAAAATTGTATGACAGTGAAAATTTAGATGATCCCTTCAATTAATGATTAGGGTATATTGGACAAATATTTTTTTTTTCATTTTTACTGTTCAACTATAACGAATCAAAACAGCAAGGTCCCGAAGACCGAAGCTATAACGGGTGTCACCTGATACAAGTCATGATATTTGATCTTTTAGAGGAGGAAAAAATGGCATTCGAAACTTTTGTAAAAATTCTTCTCTGTATTGCTCTCTTTTTTTTTTTGTACAAGTTAAAGGAACCTCAAACGTATTTAACAATAGTTTCACCATGCAATGTTATAACTTATATGTTAGGCAGTAAAAAGTATTGAATACATGAAATATAAAATATGATTGGGAATTGGCCAGGACACCTATGTTTTCATGCAATTTACATAGAATATCAATTTGGTCTCGTAATGTTGACTTAAATTTAATGTAGAGATCAAGAAATTTCATGAATTCAATACAATCACATCCAAACCGTTTTCAAATAATTTACAAGGTAAATATTTATTCCATTTAGTTGTGTTTAGTCACATTTACTGACAATTTCTAATCTATAGACACACTTTCTATAGATTCTTGCGATGCAACATGACCGTTTAAAGTCGGGAGAATTTATTAGACATCCACAATGTAAATTGTTGAACCAGTGCTACCTGTCACTTTTTCGCTGAACAAGGCCGTTCTTTCCGATGAGCCAGTGGTTGATTTGAACAGTTCTCCTATTGCCGCGCGAAATGCAGGATTCTGAATCGTGTAGATGACAGGATTTGCGCAAGAATTGCAAAAGGCTAGGACATTTAGAACAGAATATAGAGGGCTGTTCAAATATGACTTTGGCAGAAAACGAAGGTTGTATAAGAGATACCCAGTTTGCGTTGGTGTCCACGATATGAAGAAAACAATGACAACAAGAAAGAGAATCTTGAGAACTCTTTTCCTGGCCACAAGGTACTTCGCTGACATGTTTGAGTTACTGCAATTTGAATCTTCTCCTAACCTCCGGCGGGATTGTCGATGGAGCACCAGTGCGGTGAGACCTTGGGCTGCAACCATAATGAAAGCCGGTATGAGAAACTGAACGAGGAAAAGCATATAACCCGTGATATTCTGGGCAATCTCTGAGGGAAAAATCTCAACGCACTTGTCGTCCTTCGCACCAGCCACAAAGAATTCGAAAATATTGGCCAAGAAAGCGACCAGCCACGTCACAGCAACAACTCGGCCAACTCTCTCCCGTGTAATCAGTCGCTTAAAATGAAGAGGGTGTGCAATCGCAATGTATCTCTCAATTGGAATCAAGGTCAGAATAAATATGGAGGCATCCACTGAAACCCACATTAACACAGACGAATGAATTATCTTGCAATAAACATTCGCTAACCATGTTTCGGGAACCCGGAGTGGCTTAGGAAGCGGGACCATGAACACTGACGTTAAGAAATCCGCAACAGCCAGAGCACCGATTAGTGCATCAGTCGACCGGCAATTTTTGCGCCTTTGGAATAACACCAGTATCACGGTCAAATTTCCAACTATTCCCAGCACAGACATTGCTAGTTGCGGAATTGTCACCCATGTCCATGTAACTAACTGCCACTTCCAAAGTGGATGGGGAACGGCACGTCCTTCCTCGATTTGCGCTATAAAATTCTGCGTATCAATCTTTACAGCTTCTGTATAGACTTCACTAAGAATAGAGGATTCACTGTTGATTTCAAGAATATTAAAATCCTTTTGCGGAAATGTCTTCATCTCAGCACTGTTGTCGTGTGGGGTTGTTTCAATATGTAAATACGTCTTATTGAAATGACTGTCTAAAGCGTGCGTATTTGTGGTCAAATCGTCGTCTACGACCTCAATGTTTGGATGACTTTTTGAGTTGACAACTGATTTCCCAACAGTGTTTGGGGTTGAATGCTCGATAGCTGTGGTGTTGACTGGCTGTGCAATGACTCTAAGATGGATAATTCCATACATTATGAGGAGAATGATTGCTGGAGTCATTATCATCAGATTTGTTCTTCCTTCCTGTAAAGAACATAACATTGTAAAATCAATAAAAAGGGTTGATCATTCTGTGTTCGCTTTGACTTTGAAAACATGGTCTTATTCTAGAACAGACGAAGGTCCATCAAATTTGAATTTGACAAATATTTTTTTTTATAATAATTGGTTTCAAGAAAAGTTACGTTGTTATAGCTACATTTGCACACCCACAAAAAAAAAAGATCTGATAATTTATCATATCAAAGCCTACCGAGCGTTCTTTTAACCCACTGTCAAGTACAGAATGACCTTCATTGTAAATATGAAACCCAAGTTTACGTTAAAAAAAAAAAAAACCACCATGGTTCTTGCCTGCACTCCCTTGGTTCACAAATTTATCTTGTCGTAGGTACAAACTAACCACGTAGGCACAGTAACAATTTTTTTCATGATACCTCGGCCCAGTTTTATGAAAAGTTAAAATTGATTATACAGAGTGGTCCAAAAAGAACGGAACACATGATCTTTAATTTCAGCAATATTGTTGCAAATATGTCATTATGTTGCATACTATTGAAAAGGTCTTTTTTTTTTGCAATAGAATGACACCAAATTCTAAAATTTTGATTTATGCGTTATGATTGTATGACGATTTTTGTCAACCCTTACAATTTTCAAAATGTGATCATTTTGCACTCTCACAGATACCAAAACCAGCGAGAGTTCGGCTTGCCATAGAACCAGTAGCGTTCACAATGTGTTGAATGTGGGGCGGACGGTGTGATTGTCATTGTCCGTTACCATTGTGAATGAGACGACCTGTTGGGCTCATTGAGAGGCTAAATTTAGCTGGAAAATAGCGACGTTTGCTCAAAGGCATGATTGGCAGTGACGTGAGTTCATGAGTTAAGAATAAAGCCCGTACTTAATTAATTATCCATTGCTAAATACAGCGAGAACTGAGTTTATTGCTGTGTCGGTTATGAACGAATTTACGGGTATCTCACCGGGATTGAAACTAGTTCGCGACTGCAGATTATGCTAGTTGCAGAGATGTCTTCGCTAACCTACGACTCTGATACGTCTATTGTGAAATTACAGTGTCTCCGAACAGTCGCAAGAAATTTAAAGACACGATTTAACAATGTGGCTGACCGATTTTAAAAATTCTCAATCTGAGCTGTCTGACCTGTATAGTAATGTTCAGATGAATGAAAACTACAGAGAAAAGCAAGCATAATGAAGATCATATATTACAATAATTCAATCATAAGCCCACCGGTTGTGGGCAACCCTGTATAGTTGATTTCAATTGTAAGACTATTACAGCCTGTGTGGTAAGGAAATTTAAAATCGATTTTATCTTTTGATAAAACGGGGCCCAGGAATATGGTTTTAATATATGCTTTAATATTTCATTAATACTTTAATATCTAATTTAGTTTTTTTTTTCAAGAAAGAGTCTTCATTTAATATCAAACATGCAAAAATGCAATATTTTGCATGTTTTTATACCGAGATGAATAAGTTAGGTTTATATGTATGACTGGACATCCCAGTCAACCTTTGAATAGCTAGTGACAATCCACTTATAAATGTTAATGACATGAAAATGATTATTCCGAGTACAACTCATATATCATGTATACGCATTTTGTGAATGAATAAAATGAAATAGAATGCTTTCAATGAAATCCTCCAAATGCGAAGGTATCGTCTTTCAGGCAATACTGTTTCACTGTTGTTGAAACTGATCAGTTATAATTTTGAATGACCTTGATGTACAAACATTATTTCAAAATAATAGGGTCCTATCTTGTCACTAACCAGCGGGGGGGGGGGGGTTGAAATATCATGAGTTACACTTCATCTACTTATAATGGGCAAGTATGGTTACAACCATTATTATTCATCCATAAACAGGGCAAAACTTCATATTCCATTCCTCTTCTAATTTCACATTTTAATGATAAGATTCCTTGCCAGAAAAACTCAAATTGATCCCACTTTCCCAAGTTTTTGCCAAATGCTCTACAGTTCTAGTGATTGCAAGATGAGCAAAGAAAGGGTCGTTACGCAAAACAAATCAACCCACCAGTGAAAGCCAAGAAGTGCTCAATGAGAAGACCTTTCGAGATCTTTCCGAAATTTTGTACATTCGGATTTGAATTACACGATTTTTCTATCAGGTATCTGCTAGCAAATGTCACATCCTCAATAATAGACACATGTTTGTACTGACGCCTGATTCATTGATTAAAGTGTCTATAAAGTGAATCACTTTGTGACTGAAACATTCAGTAGGAGTAGTGCTCTGACACACATGATTTCGGCTCTCTAGCGTTTCTTCTAAGATTGTCGGAGCCATCATTTTTAAAGACTTCGAAATAGACTACCATTTACGAGGCATTTTAACATGTGAAAATACGAGTCTTACACGTGACTTTTCATCTGCCAATTCTAAAAGACAAAACATTTTGTTATGACTAAAGACTTTCTAGTGACGATTATCTTCAGAGGCAAGATTTTGATTTCGAGTCTATGACATTTAGCCATTTTTTTTTCTTTACATGAATGGGAAATATAAATTGCCATGTTTTATACACCATATAATTGAAGTAAGAATAGAAGTAATCAATGCATGCCATTGCTAATGTAGATGTTATAAGATAAGATATCTTGATTAATGATATCTCAACCAGCTTTTAGGACATATTTAACATAACTTATAACAAAATCTATCTAGAGCCGATTTGCTTAGTGCCTGGCTTCAAAAGCGATGCTTTGAATTCTTAGGATGATAGGGGTATGAATCTATTTCAGACACTAATTCAAGAAGTGAAACACAGTCATAATAAGTCTATTGTATGCTGTTATAGTGATATAAAAAAAACACAATTTGTAAGAAATAAAAAATTAGACTAAATATAAGGCTCTGATTCAATTTCCATTTAGTAGAGCCATGTATTTTCTGATGGGATTGAGCAAATCCACTATCAAAACTTACCCGAAGCAGCAGAACTCCCGAGCACAGATCTAGGAATATAGCAGTTAACGTACATCCGCACTTCGTGGTAATGATGTATTCGAACTGTATGTCTTTGGACTTAAGTAGTCGGCGTCAAATAATGCGCATGAGCAGAGTATGGGTTGAATTCAACCAATGATACGCCAAACATAAATTGACACAGTACCATTATAGACACACACACACACACACACACACACACACACACACACATACACACACACACACCATGCAAACATTATATCACAGCACAGAACAAAACCACCAGTACACTACAGCCACAACTTGACATTACATACACGTTGACATATGATTCAATCTGACCAATCACAGCCAGTCAAAACATTAACAATGATCCATCACTGGGTACATAAAGCATAACAAATCTTGTCGTCGCCTTCGATGAGAGCTAAATGTTTCCACATGAACTTCACTTAACTCTTTATGTGCCACGTTCGCACGCTCGACGGCGTGCCAACTTCTCATATTCTGCTCAAACGCACACACCTGCCCAAAACGATCGATAAATAGCCAAACGCTGCACTTTAATGACAGCGTTTCTCATGATTTCATTCTTGTCACATGTAGCTTGCATTTTATGTGGTGATTGACTATCAAGGGGTGTTTTCATTATGCCTCCGCCACGAAGTGGCGCCGGAGCATTATGTTTTCGGGTTGTCCGTCCTTCCGTCCGTCCGTTTGAGGTATCCTAATGACACTTGGTATGTATATGCATGAGTGGATGAAGTTGTGCCTATCAACTTTTGGATGCACATGCTCAAGGTCAAATGTCTGAGGTCAAGGTCAAATGCTCAAAATGTCACTATTTCTCCCATGTCTATGCAATGACTGAAGGTATTTTCTTGAAACTTAATGTATAGATGTACTATCCAATAAAGATTCTCTGGTTAGAGTTTTGGGTCATGAGGTCAAAGGTCAAGGGGTCAAAGGTCAAGTGAAAATGTTAAAATTTCACTTTTTTCTCCACATCTCGGAAATCGTTCAAGGTATCTTCATCGAACATACTACATATGCATGTAATGACTGGCAGTGATTATCAAGGGAATTTGGGGTCAGGGGTCAAAGGTCAGGGGGTAAAAGGTCAAGGTCAACTCTTCAAAACTTCACCTTTCCCTCACATTTATGCAGTGCCTGTATTTTTTTTTTTTATTGGTGTATACATGTATTATTCAATAGAGATTCTGTGGGAAGCCAAAAATGTCAAAGGTCAAAAGGTCCAAGATAAAGTGAAAGTGCTGAATTTCACTTTTTCCTCCGTATCTCGGAAGTGGCTTTAGGTTTTATCGTGAAACTTAGTACATATTAATGGATGTTCTGTCTGACAGTGATTCTCTTGGAATTTTAAGGTCATAGGTTCAAGTGTAAGACCCAAAATTGTGTCCTTCTCCTCACTCCTCACTTCCCTCATGCAGTAAATGTCCTTGCAGTACATTATGACGCATGACGCACAGGTTTATTTGGAAAGTGGTCAGTCCCCACTGACCCATTCCACCTCCCTCTAGTGCCCCTTTATTTTAGACTTCTGCCTAAACACTTGACCAGCGCATTCCACTGTGCTGACGACCACTACAACAGAGTAGTGAGTTCATTCATAAAATCTCATGACCAAATATGGTATAAGAACTTTCCCCTTCCCAAATTTGGATTGCCCTTCTTAGAAATTAATATCTAGCATATGCATTAGTAAATAATATTCTCCCCTTTCATCTTATGCAAAGTGCAAAGATAATATATTCACAAGTTGAAGTATAAATGTCCCTGTAAACCCATGTTCTTGGTTCTTGTTCAGCCGAACTACTGGTTCTACCAGTCCTCTTGCCACCCGGCAGAGGGTTCATCAGCGATACACTCCAGCCCCGATTGGGAGCACAACAGGGAGTGCCAAGTGTTTATATTGAGAGTGTACCTGTACTTTCACGCAGTTCCTGGGGCCGTATTCTGAGAGCTAATTAAGTGTCTGATTAGCACTTAATTACCGAATTGGTATTCTGAGAGCATGATTAAGTAGGGGGGGGAATTAACTACCATAGCAACAAGCGTTTTGGCGGGAAGGACCTACGCGTTTGCGCGTATCAATGCGCGTGCACCTCTGAGAGGACTTAATCACAGAGTTAATTACGAATCGGTATTCTGAGGGTGTAATTAAGTATGAAAGTTAATGGAAAACTTAATGACACCAAAGAGTGTCATTAACTGCTCTGATATCACGCATTACATCGTGTTTTCTCTGCCACAACGATGCTTACCGTCTTCGGTAACCGAGGAGCGGTCGAATCCGTAGAATTCAGAGAAAAAAAAAGAAATATAGCCGATCTTCGATGAATTTTGTCATTTTATGTGAGCACAGAGGTTGAGATCTTCGCGTGTGTAGGTGAGGGGTTGTAATCAAATACCGGAGTGTGCGCACGGAGCTCTTGGGTTGTAATTACAGGGGCTTGGAGGAACGCGCATTGAGGGCATATTTGCGCGTATAGTCATCATTTTGGCTTCTAACAACGCGTCTGATTGGATGGAATAACAATAGCCGGGTTCACACGTACAAATTAGCGGGATGACGATCGCGATGCTCATCCCGAGTTTTTTTGCGAGCCTCCACACGTACCAAATTAGCGGGATAGCGATCGCGATCGGTATCCCGCTAATTTGGCGAGCGTCCACACGTACCGAATTATCCCGCTAATTGCCGATAGAGATAACAGCAAAGCCTGCAAACTGGGTCACACAGCCCCCTTCTCTATCACTGCCTGCGCGCACTTACCTTTGTCCATTGTCTTTTACGCGTCAGTGGTGTGGTTCGCGCGCTGTTGTTGTTGTGCTCCAAAGGACCTCTTCGCAGAGGCCTCGCTGTTGTGATATGCGCATTGCATGATGGGATGTAAAAACTCGAGATTCTAATCCCGACCGTTCACACGTACCAGCGCGGGGCCAATTATCCCGCTAATTGACGAACCAGCGCAAGATTTTTTTGGAATTAACATCGCGATGCTTATCCCGCTAATTTTCGGGGGGTTTTTTGTCCACACGTGCAAAAAACTCGGGATGACGATCGCGATGCAAATCTCAAGATTTGTATCCCGCTAATTGGTGTACGTGTGAACCCGGCTATTGTCAACATGTACTATGGACCTATTAGGAGAATCGTGCTTTATGGCGGAGGCATACCAGTCGCCATAGCGACATTTCTAGTTTGATTTGACTTTCTGTCACTGTTTGATGTGCAAATGTCATACCTTGAATGTATCTACGGGTCATTTGAAAGAAAAGCAAACATAGATTTCTGGTACAATTTGCATCAAAGCAAAGCTTGACATTTTCTCTACAGAGTTTGCTCATAACATGTCTAGGGTAACAGAAATCTACAAACGTTACACAGATTTGAAAAAAAGAACGTTTTCTCACAGCATGACTATCTCAGAATAATGTGGCACACAGGGGGTTTACACCATGGTATATAAAGAATTAAATATTTCTCAAAGAGATACAGTGGTGACACATTTCTTCTTTTCTCTCAAATGCTGGTAAATTTATGATCCAATTACAGTTGCGCAATTAATACTTAGTTGTTCAACAAGTCGAAACAAATATATAGTCGCCTTTCCTGATTGTAGATTTTGCTGTCGACACTCTATTGTGCATTACTTGCTAACTGTATGTGTTTGGAATACAACTTGTTCACACATTTCAGTTACGTGTTATATCAATTTCAGTTTGGGGCTTTTTATGTTTGTTTGTTTGTTTGTTTGTTTTCCACGACAAAGTGTCAGAGAAACTGCAGGTCTTTTCAATTGTCATTCTGAAAAGTTCCCATTTTTCAACAATGATTTATAATTGATTTACATTTTAAACATGTTAAGTGAATTTTATCGGAATATGATTCCGACGCATATTTCAATGAAGGCGCGGTATACCATGCAAACAATCGATTTTAGTGAAAGCATACAAATAGGCGTAGGGCTTATATACTGACAAAAGTCAACAAATCGTCCATAAAAACAGGGTATGAGAACTGAATTTTGAATTATTTGGTAATCTATGTAAGTCTCTATATTTCACTTCAGCCTGTCTTGATTTAGATATTGGAGATATATTGGAGTATGTGTGGGAATCCAAACATGACTGATATTGTGATATCTGTGTATTATTGCCGCAGTAGAAAAGCAAATCGTAAATTCACTTTTTATACTAATCAAAGTTGAATGCAACGCGAAACATAATATTTCAGTAAAGTGATACGTTAAACATCTCTCATATACTTTAAAACAGCTATATTATTATCATTATTATTATCATCATTTTTATAAAACAGCTGTTCACCCCTTCCTTTTATATACATATATATATTTATGAAACTATTCTCGTGGTTGGGTATACGTCACTTTCGGTGTAAATGGAGTGAAACAAACAGCTCTCCTGTACAGTACCTGTGCGGAGCTGGAGTGTGAGTGTGAATCGGTAAGCGGTGTGAATGTTGTGCATGCACAGGGCATACAGTATACGAATCTACGTGGTCATAGACACGACACGGCGTCGGCGTTCAGAATCCTCAATTTACTATTCTTTTACATAATTTGTCAAAAACAATTCTCCTGACTATTAAAATGTTAATAACATGGACCATAGGTGCCAGTTTCATTTAATTTCAAAACCAATCACGAAAAGGGAGTAGATGATTTCGTCAAAAAAATACCTTGATCATTGACTTGATTTCGATCCGGCCGCCGCTAAATACCCGAACGTCGGACTACGAGTATAGGACACTGTCTAACTCTTTGCTAAGATCGCGCTTTGATATTTTAATCCCATTGTTGCCAAACACGAACCACGATTTATAATTATCAGCACGCTAATACTTCCTAGGTGTATCCATAACTCGCGCAAAAAAAGACATATTATAAATGTATTGTACACTACTGTGACCCAGATAAATTACTTCAATTGGCGGATATAACGGATATTAACACTAAAGTAAATATGCAACTCTGTGCATAGTTCCTGGCGATGCTGCATCAGTTTCGAGTCGAAAATGTTTTTGAGATATCCACATTGTAATTTGCCTAATCTGTATTACCAGCCAATTTTTCGCTGAACAAGGACGTTGTGCTAGTGGTTGATTTGAACAATTCTCCTATCGCTTTGCGGAATGCAGAATTCTGAATAATGTAAATGACAGGATTTGCGCAAGAATTGCAGAAAGCTAAAACATTTACAATGGAATCCAAGGGGCTGTTTAAATAGGACGTTGGCAGAAAACGTAGGTTGTACAAGAGATATCCAATCTGCGTTGGTGTCCACGAGATGAGAAAAACGGCGACAACAAGAAACAGAATCTTGAGAACTCTTTTCCTAGCCAAAAGGTACTTAGCTGACGGGTTTGAGTTTTTACAGTTGATATCTTCTCCTAGCCTTCGACGGGATTGTCTATGGAGCACCAGTGCGGTGAGAGCCTGTGCTACAAGCATGATGCAAGCCGGTATCAGGAACT
The DNA here is from genome assembly GCA_033980235.1 of Diadema setosum. NCBI lineage: Eukaryota > Metazoa > Echinodermata > Echinoidea > Diadematoida > Diadematidae > Diadema > Diadema setosum. Next base: position 15,553,193 of record CM067074.1, read on the forward strand.
GAATGAGGAAAAGTATGCAGCCTGTTATAGTCTGGGAAAGCGGTGAATGAAACGCTTCGGTGCACGTTCCACTCTTCGCACCAGCCACAAAGAATAAGAAAAAGTTTGCCATGAACGCGATCATCCATGCCAAAGCAACAGCTTTGCCAACTCTCTGCCGTGTTACGAGACGCTTGAAATGAAGAGGATGAGCAATCGCGATGTATCTCTCCATTGGAATCAACGTTAGAATAAAGATGGAGGCATCCACTGAAACCCACAATAACACGGCTGAATAAACTAACTTGCAGTATACATCCCCTAGCCATGTTCCCGGAACTCTGAGTGGCGTAGGAAGCGGGACCATGAACACTGACGTTAAGAAATCCGCAACGGCCAGAGCACCGATCAGTGCATCAGTCGACCGGCAATTTCTGCGCCTTTGGAATAACACCAGGATCACGATCAAATTTCCAACAATCCCCAGCACAGACATTGCTAATTGCGGAATCGTAACCCATGTCCATGTAACTGACTGCCACTTCCAAAGCGGATGGGGGATGGCACGTCCTTCCTCAATTTGCGCTATAAAATTCGGCGTATCAATCTCTACAGCTTCTGTATAGACTTCACTATAAATAGAGGATTCACTGTTGATTTCAAGAATATTAAAATCCTTTTGCGGAAATGTGTTCATTTCAGCGCTTTTGTCTGGTGGAGTTGTTTCAATATGTAAATAGGTGTTATCGAACTGAGGTGGAAGTGGATCACTGTCTAAATCTCGCGTTTTTGTGGTCAAACAGCCGTCTACGACCTCAACGTCTGGATGACTTTTGACGTTTGCAACTGATTTCCCAACAGTATTTGGGGTTGAAAGTTCGGTAGCTGTAGTGTTGACTGGCTGTGCACTGACTCCAAGATGGACCATTCCAGACATTATGAGGAGAATGACTGCCGGAGTCATTTTCATAATATTTGTTCTTCTTTTCCTGTAAAGAACATAACATTGTAAAATCAATAAGAAGGGCGTATTCATCTGCTGAGGTGTTAGAGGATCATTCTGTGTTCTGTTTTACTTTGACAACATCGTAAAATCATACCGACGAATTCCATGAAATTTTAAAATAACACGGTAACTTGTTTTAAATCACATCTGATTTCATATACCATATTTCATATTCCACATACAGTTACGACTTTTGTAAATCATAAAATTGTTCATGTCAACGAATATCAAGTCTTCTTTTAACCCATTATCAATTAGAGAATGACCTTTGTAATGTGAAACACAAGTTTACGTAATAATAATCTCAGATTTCTTGTCTACACTCCCTATAGGTTCACACTGTGTGTCTTGTCATGCGTACAAACGAACCATGTAGGCACCTATTAAGCCCTTTGATGATACCAATAATATTGAATTTATATACCTTTCAAAATCACGATATTTAGTCAAGAGAGAGTCAAGACGTTCAGAGAATGCCTCTGGAGATCTGTCCAAAATTCTAAACTTACGCCTTAATTAATCATTTAATTACTTAATTAAGGAGGTTGCTACCGGCTACCTGGTACTGGTAGCAAGAGTCACATCCGTAATAATGTTCGTACATGTTCGTACTGACAGCTGATTCATTGATTAAGGTGACTAATTGAACCAGTTAGAGATTGAAATATCCATTAGGAGGGTGCTCTCTGACTCAAGTAGCTTTTGCTCTCTGGTTCTTCTTTGGCGAATGTCGGAAACAAAAACAATTTGACGTCCTTTGAAAAAGAAGACTACTTCCCAGGCTTTCTGACAGATCAAAATACCAATCCTTAACGAGAATCGTGATATGTCAACACTTATAGACACGATATTGGCTATGAATAAAGAGTGTATGATGGCGATTTCACCTTTACAAGATTTCGATTTTGAGTCTTTCTGTGGCATTTAGCTACGTTTTCTTGATTTGTTTTCACATGGATGGAAAATATAAATTACTATTATGCATTTGGGTACACTATACTATTGAAATTATAATAAAGTAATCAATATGATTCGCAGTTGTTAGTGTACATGTTATGAAAACTTGATTGACGATTTTACGCGTCAGAAAGTTATAACATAAATTAGACGTCTGTTACAAGCATTTATTTACTGCTGATTTGCTTAGTCCCTTACTTGCAAAGAATCATGAGCACAATGTTTTCATTTCTTAGGGTATTTAAGGTAACATAATATTCCAGATACCTAGTCAAGAAAGGGAAAACAGTAAGAATAAAGACCATGTGTAAATTATCAATGATTTCCAAAAGATAATTTGTGAGAAATTCAAAAGCATGATAACTATAGGTATTTCACTCACTTTCCTTCACAGCCAGTATACTCTGATAGGATTTGGCAAATCAAGTAGTAAATCTTACCCCAAGCCTCCGAACTCCTGAGCACAGATTTATGAGGAATACCAACAGTTCACACTGGTTCACGTACATCCGCACTTTGCGAAAATGACGTATTCGTACTGTATGCCTCTGGGCTTAAGTAGTCGGCGTCAAATGATGCGCATGAGCAGAGTACGGATTGAATTCAGCCAATGATATACGCGAAACATAAATTATAATTTGACACAGTACACACATATGGCCTATACTCACATGCCCAAACAAACACGCTTACCGGCACACACCATGCAAACACTATATCTCAGTGCTGAAGAACAAAATTTCCCATGCGCTATAGCGCCGTTAAGATGTAAATTAGGCTTAAGAACAATCCCACATTTTGACATTACATCTGATAATCAAAATCATCTGCATGATCATGTATGAGCATAGCCAGTTAAAACATCAACAATGATCCATCACAAGGTATACATCACGAGTAACAAAAACGTCTTGTCGTCGCCTATGATGAGAATCAGATGTTTCCACAAGAACGTCACTTATTTTTGTGTGAGATCCATAATAATTGCTACTTCTTTTTGGAAAAGATTAATGAGGAACACAATTTTAGCGATTTTGAGAAACTTTGCGTTACTAAGACATTCCTTCTTTACTTTTCAATCTCTGTTAATGTATGATCAATATAACCGATGTGCAAATATTTACGTGTTCAGAATAATCGAAACAAAATATAACCGACTTTCCTGATTGTAGATTTTTTTTTTGTCGACACTCTATGGAGTCATTACTTGCTAAATCTGTGTATCTGGAATACAGCTTGGCCACAAATTTCAGTTATATCTTTTATCAGTGTCAGTTTAAGGCTTTTCATGTTTGTTGTTATCCAAGGCAAAGTGTTAACCAAATGCACGTTTCTATAACTGCGATAAGGTGATATTTTCCTGTTCGATAGATGCCATTCCTAAAGAGTATTACATCATGACTGATTCATAATTTAAGTGAACTCAACGTGAATGAGACTCAGACACACATTTCAAAGAAGTCGAAGTAGAAGGTACGCGAACTAATAAAGTTAGCGAAAAGACTCAAATATATAATTGGCACATAAAGTCAACGAATCCTTTTTTTTTTAAAGCAGAAATTGTGAAATTTGAATTGTGTGATGATAAACATGAAGGTATTTATACACTTATCATCAGCATTTCTTAATAATATTATTATTTCACATTCTACATCTTCGCAAAAGTTAGGTAGACATATGTCTATGCAGGAGATTGCAAACATAATCGAAATTTCATCATCGATCAAAGTTTTCCTCGACGCAAATGATAACATTGAAATGAAGTGATGGGATGAATATCTTCCACGTAAGACCAGCTTTTCATCCATTTTCCTTTATTCATTTACATGAAAATATAGGTCACTGTATAGCTCTCTGCGCTATCAAGTTTTAACCCCATTACTGCCATACAAGAAACATAAACCACGGTTTGCATATAACGTTAAAACAAGTAAAACGTTTCCAAATTAACATGTGCATCCACTGAGCGCCTTAATAGATATTATTGACTGCAAAAATTACGTCAGTTGGCGGAAACAAAAGGATGCGTACATCAAAAGTACATATAGGAAACCTACAAAAGAAATTGTCTTAGACATTCACATTGTAGAATGTAGAATCTGTATTACCTGTTATTTTTTCGCTAAACAAAGCTGTTCTTTTTGATGTGCCAGTAGCTGGTTTCAACAATTCTCCTATCGCCATGCGAAACGCAGGATTCTGAATTGTGTATATGATAGGATTTGCGCAAGAATTGAAGAAGGCTAGGACATTTACAGCGGAATCTAGACGGCTGTTCAAATAGGACTTCGGCAGAAAACGTAGGTTGTATAATAGATATCCAGTGTGTGTTGGTGTCCACGAGATGAGAAAAACGACGACAACAAGGAACAGAATCTTGAGAACACGTTTCCTTGCCACAAGGTACTTAGCTGACAGGTTTGAGTTACTGCAGTTTGAATCTTTTCCCAGCCTCCGGCCTGATTGTCGATGGAGCACCAGTGCGGTTAGGGCCTGGGCTACAAGCATGATGACAGCTGGTATGAAAAACTGAACGATAAAAACCATACAGCCTGTCACAATCTGGGAAAGTCCAGAATGAAACGTCTCAGAGCACGTGCCGCCTTTGGCGGCAGCGACAAAAAATAAGAAAAAGTTTGCCATGAACGCAATCATCCATGTCACAACAACAACTTTGATAACTCTTTGCCGGGTTACGAGATACTTGTAATGAAGAGGGTGGGCAATCGCAATGTATCTCTCTATTGGAATCAAGGTCAGAATGAAAATGGAAGCAACCACTGAAACCCACATTAAGACTGCTGAATAAATTACCTTGCAGTAAATATTGCCTAACCATGTTTCAGGAACCCTGAGTGCCCTAGGCAATGGGATCATGAACACTGACGTGAAGAAATCCGCAACGGCCAGAGCACCGATTAGGGCATCAGTCGACCGGCACGTGTGGCGCCTTTGGATTAAGACCAGGATCACGGTCAGGTTTCCCACTATTCCAAGTATGGACATTCCTATCTGCGGAATTGTCACCCATGTCCATGTTACCGATTGCCACTTCCAACGCGTCTCGGGGACGGCATGTCCTTCCTCATTTTGCGCAATGGAATTCGATGTACCAATTTTCGCAGCCTTTGTATAGATTTCTGTCATATTTTTAAGGCTGATTTCAAAAATATTGGCATCCTTTAGGATGAAGGTCTGTGTTTGAAAGGTTTCCTCGTGGTGCGAGGTTGAGTCGATATGTAAATAGCTCTGTTCAAGCTGAGTAGAGAGTAGATCATTGTCTAAAGCTTGCGTATGTATTGACTGACTATCGTCGATGGCCTCGGTGTCTGAATAACTTCTAAAGTTGACAACCGATACCCTCATTGTGGTCTGGGGAAACTGTTCAAGAGCTGTGATGTTGACTCGTTGTGCTGTGACTGCGGGGTTGATTGCTCCAGATATGATGAGAACGATCGTTGTCATTATCCTCATTTTTGCTGTTCTTTTCCTGTAACGAACACACGTATTAAGAGGAGTTGATACGCGCATTGTCATGTCAATGATTCATGAAATAGTATTTCCAAATCAGATGTTATCATTTATGTCAATGCCTTAAAACCTCTTCTTTTGACTCACTGACAAATCGCTACCTTTTTTTTTTCAACCAAAACTTATAAATGGTTACTCTTAGAGACTTTGGTTGCTGAACATACATTTTGTAAATATCTGGTGGTAAACCACCGGGGGAGTTGTGAGCTCATAATACACATACGTAATCTTTTGATCCATTTGAGGATGTGGTTACGGCTGATAATATTCGTTCGTGAATAAAGGCAGACTTTAGGTCTCATTCCTTTTCTTAATTTCACATCAAAATAGTATGTGACATTTTAAATGTTACACATAGTATTTTTCTTTGAGCTACTCACACTGAGAGCAAAGATGCACAGAGAAGACCTTTGGAAATCTGTCCAAGATTCTGAAGTTAAATCTTTCAAAGTTTTCTACAGTCTAGCTTGTAGCTATAACAATCACAACCACAATCGCCTACACATAATCGCACTGACAGCTAATTCATCGATTACATTAAAAGAATTTTTCTGTGACTGAAATATTAAGTGGGAGTATAATGCGCTGACACGCATTACTTAAGTTCTCTAGCTCTTCTTCAGGACTGTCGGAGATTTAAAAATAAACTAAACTTTACCTGACATTCTAACTTGTCAAAAGTACCAACTATTTACAATTGTTTTGATATGTCAATACAAAAAGACACAATTTTGTTATGACAAAGGATTGTCTGTATTGACCTTTTCTTCGAAGATGGATTCCGCTATTAGAGTCCCGTTCTTATCCCATTTAGCTCCGTTGTGTGAAATACCGATTTATGACTGAAAAAGATAATTATTACTAACATTTCCTAAAATATAGACCTCAATATCAGAGTGAAAACAAAATGATAATTTTGGCCAGAGATATAGATTTTATCAGCTACAATGATTATTAACAGTGTTTTCTTTCAGTGAAAATAGGCAAAAACTTTCGACGAAACACAGTAAGAACATAATTTTTCTTTCTATGATGTGATATGCTGTGGGAAAAAATAAGTATTTAGGAAAAATCAAAGAGTACTTACTTTTCGATTTCCATTCAGTTCTGCGTCAGTATTTCATTACTGGCTTTCTTAACAAGCAAATGAACCTGCAAACCTTACCCGAAGCAGCTGAACTCCTAAGCACAGATTACTAGCAAGAACAGCAATTCACGCGTACATCCGCACTTCGTTGAATGATGCATTCAAACTGCATGTCTTTTGACTTAAGTAGTCGGCGTCAAATAATGCGCATGAGCAGAACGCGGGATGAATTCAGCCAATGATATTATACGTCGAACATTATGTGACATAGTACTCTGAGGGTACACTCTTACACACAGACACACGCACACACACACACACACACACACACACACACAACATTGCAGCATCGCACGCAAGAACAAAATTGTCCATGTGCCATACAGCTGTTTCTGACTAAATTAACAATCACGTAAGTAGGCATTAAATCTGGCAATCAAATTCATCTATCTGATTATGAACGAGTAAAACCAATAAAACACTCTCAAGTAAACGTTACTTGGTACAAGAGGCACAACACGGGATGATGTTTACATTTTGTGTGTTGGATTTTTGTAGGGACTAACCTGATCGTCATTTCATTTCATTTCTTGAGGAGATCCAACATTTTCAATTTTCTGTTTGTCTAACATGTCTAACTTGGAATGTGATGGATCAATAAAGCATTACATTTTTTAAATAATTTAAAAGCTTCTCATCACCGACACTATTCCTGGTTCTACTCAACTGAAGGAAAGTCTAAGATGAAAAGATTTACCTCAACTGCTAATGACGTCATATTTTCCTATTTTGACTAGTGGCCATTTGTTAACATTTTTTCAAGAGTGACTCACAATGACTCAGTTTACTTAAACTCTACTAAAAATATCTTGATTCAGAAACAAACTTCAATCAAGTCGACGTAGAAGTTAATTGTAAAGCAATGATTTATTCAAAATTAAAAGATTCAAACACAGAGTGTCAAAAGCTAGCACATTCTTTAAATGAAAATTCAGACGCCAAGCTAATTTGTAATAAACATCTACGTTATATGCTTAGCATGAGTGCGTCTCGATAATACTATTACCCATATCTTTGAATGGTCCAGATGAGATCACCAAAGAATTTATAGGTTTTCTTATTGAGGTTGGTCCTCTTTTCCACAGATAATGGAAATACCCATTCTGTTTGTAGATGACATAATCGAGCACGTTTATCTTCTCATTAGAACTTACATACGCTGACACAAAAATCAAACCAGAATTGTATGAAATCTCAAGTTGGTTTTAGTGTAATAAATTATCACCAAATATTGATACGACTAATGTTCTTTTTGAAAATAACTATACACTGATAGAAGATTGTACTACTCACGTAGATGGTAAAGAGCGGATCAAAAGTCTTGTCTTAAATTTGTGGAGATGATTATTGATTCACATTCATATAATGGTCCGGTCGTGTACACAGGGTTCATGCAACAATATCACGAAATATCGAGATCCTCTGGAAAGTGAAGGAATATGTTACTAAACTACTAAAATCTTCATGCAATTTCTTCACAATGCATTATAGGAAACCCAAACCGAAAGAGATTATTACAAAATACATGCAATATTATTACCGTATTGGATTTAAAGTACTGCTACGAGAAACCAAAACCCAAAGAGGAATGTGGATTGAGTGAAAATAGCAACATTAGTAGAACACATCAATAAGAAAAAATCTTCTTTACTATCCAATGCCTGTTAATCTATGATCAAAATAACCGATGTGCAATTAATTACGTCTTCAGACAGTCAAAACAAAATGTAATCGACTTTCCTGATTGTGGATTTTGTTGTCGACACTCTGTCGATGATTACTAACTAAATCTATGTCTTTGGAATACAACTTGGTCACAAATTTCAGTTATGTCTTTTATCAGTTTCAGTTTAACGCTTATCATGTTTGTTATCCAATGCAAAGTGGTAACCAAACTGCACGTCTCTTTATCTCCCGATAAGGTGATGTTTTCCTGTTCGAGAGTTGTCGTTCTTTATGAGGAGTAATATATTATGATTAATTTATAAATCTAAGTGAACTCAACTTAAATGTGACTCACACACACATTTCAAAGAAGTCGAAGTAGAAGATCCACGAACTAATAATGTTAGTGAAAAGATTAAGTTAAATATTGGCACATAAAGTCAACACATCCTTTAAAAAAACACTGACGCTGTGAAATTTGTGTAAAAATTGTGTGGTGATAAACATGTAGGTGTTTACATGCTTATCATCAGCATTGCTTGATAACAATTCACATTCTATATTTCGCAAAAAGTTAGATAGACACGTTTGTTAATGCGGGAGATTGCAAACATGATCGACATTTATAGTTTATTAACGCAGTATAAAAGCAAAACGCACAGTCTAAATCAAGGTACTTACAAGTCGTTTTCACCATCGATCAAAGTTATCCGCAACGCAAATCATAACATTGCAGTGAAGTGATGCGATAAATGTCTTCGACGTAAGACCAGATTTTCAGCCATTTTCCTTTATTCAGTTATATGAAACTATAGGTCACTGTATCGTAAATCACGGTTTTTATGTAACGTTAAAGCAAGTGAAACGTATCCAAATCAACAAAAGCCGCATGTCCATCCACTGAGCGCTTTAATAGATATTATTGACTGCAAAAATTACGTCAGTTGGGGGAAACAAAAGGATGCGCACATCAAAAGTACATATAGGAAACCTACCCAAAAAAAAAAACACTGTCTTAGACATCCACATTGTAGATTGTAGAATCTCTATCACCTGTTATTTTTTCGCTAAACAAAGCTGTTCTCTTTGATGGGCCAGTGGCTGATTTGAACAATTCTCCTACCGCCTTGCGGAACGCCGGATTCTGAACCGTGTATATGATAGGATTTGCGCAAGAATTACAGAAGGCTAGAACATTTACAGCGGAATCTAGACGGCTGTTCAAATAGGACTTCGGCAGAATGCGAAGGTTGTACAATAGATATCCAGTGCTTGTTGGTGCCCACGAGATAAGAAAAACGACGACAACAAAGAACAGTATCTTGAGAACTCTTTTCCTAGCCACAAGGTACTTAGCTGACGGGTTTGAGTTACTACAGTTTGAATCTTCTCCCAGCCTTCGGCGGGATTGTCGATGGAGCACCAGCGCGGTGAGAGCCTGGGCTAAGAGCATGATGAAAGCTGGTATGAGAAACTGAACCATGAAAACCATACAGCCTGTCACAATCTGAGAAAGTCCTGAATGAAACGTCTCAGAACACGTGCCGCCTTTGGCGGCAGCCACAAAGAATAGGTAAAAGGTTGCCATAAATGCAATCATCCATGTCACAACAACAATTTTCATAACTCTCTGCCGTGTTACGAGCCGCTTGAAGTGAAGAGGGTGGGCAATCGCAATGTATCTCTCTATTGGAATCAAGGTTAGAATGAAGATGGAGGAAAGCACTGAAAACCACATTAACACCGCTGAATGAATTACCTTGCAGTAAACATTGCCTAACCATGTTTCAGGAACCCTAAGTGGCCTAGGCAGTGGGACCATGAATACCGACGTCAAGAAATCCGCAACGGCCAGAGCACCGATCAGTGCATCAGTAGACCGGCAAGTGTGGCGCCTTTGGATTAACACCAAGATCACGGTCAGATTTCCAACTATTCCAAGTGTGGACATTCCTATTTGCGGAATCGTCACCCATGTCCATGTAACTGACTGAAACTTCCATTGCGTCTGGGGGACAGCAGGTCCTTCCTCATTTTGCGCAATGGAATTGTACAGAGTAGAGAGTAGATCATTGCCTAAAGCTTGCGTATGTATTGACTGACTACCGTCGATGGCCTCGGTGTCTGAATGACTTCTTAAGTTGACAACCGATACCCTCATTGTGTTCGGGGGAGAATGTTCAAGAGCTGTGGTGTTGGCTCGTTGTGCTGTGACTGTAGAGTGGATTGCTCCAGATATGATGAGAACGATCGTTGTCATTATCCTCATTTTTGCTGTTCTTTTCCTGTAGCGAATACACGTAATAAGAGGAGTTGATATGCGAATTGTCATGTCAGTGATTCATGAAATAGTATTTCCAAATAGATGATATCATGTCATCGCCTAAAAGCTCTTCTCTTGACTCACTGACAAATCGCTACCTCTTTGTCTTTGATAAAATCATAAAAACATAGAATATGAAAAACATATCCATGGTTTCTTTTAGATAATTTGGTGGCTAAACATGAATTTTGTAAATATCTGGTGGCCAACCACCGGGAGCGTTGTGAGCTCATGATACACACATTTTTTTCTTCTTTTTTTTTTTTTTTTTTTTGATAATGAGAGGATGTGACTACGGCTAATAATAATAGTGAATACGTAAGTACAAGAACACTTCAGCTTTAATTCCATTTCTTAATTTCACATCAAATTTGATATGACGTTTTAATTGTTACACATAAGGTTTTTACCTTGTGCTACTCACGCTGAGAGCAAAGACGCATAGAAAAGGCCTTTCCGAAATCTGTCTGAAATTCTGAAGTTGAGCCTTTCAATTTTTTTCTCCAGGCCAGCTTATAGCTATAACAATCAAAACCACAATTGTGTACACATAATCGTACTGACAGCTTATTAATTGATTGGATTAATAGAATTGATCAGTGACTAAAATATTAAGTAGCAGTTGTGAGCTGACATGCATGATTTATGCTCTCTAGCTCTTCTTCAGGACTGTCGGACCTATCAACTTGAGAACCTTTGAAAATAGACTAAACTTTACCAGATATTTCAACTTGTCAAATTACCACCTTTTTACATTTCTTTTAATATGTCAATCATGTCAATACAAAAAGACACGATTTTGTTATGACAAAGGATTGTCTGTATTGACTTCATCTTCAAAGGCATATATTTCGCTAGTGAGTCCTTTTCATATATAACATTTAGCTCCACTGTCTGAATTACCGTTTTATGACTGAAAACGATGATCATTGCTGACATTTTTAGCATAGACCTCAATATCAGAGTGAAAACAAAATGATAATTTTGGCCAGAGGTATAGATTTTATCAGCTACAATGATTATTAACAGTGTTTTCTTTCAATGAAAATAGGTACAACTTCCAACGAAACACAGTACATATTCTTTCTATGATGTGATAATGAAAAAACAAAGACATATCATTTATGAGAAACCAAAAAGAGCATTAACTTTTCAATTTCCGTTCGGTTTAGCGCCAGTATTTCGTTACTGGCTTTGTTAACAAGCAAATGAACTTGCAAACCCTTACCAGAAGCTGCCGAACTCCTAAGCACAGATTACAAGCAAGAACAGCAAGTCACGCGTAGATCCGCACTTCGTTGAATGATGCATTAGAACTACATGTCTTTGACTTAAAAGTAGTCTGCGTCAAGTTATGCGCATGAGCAGAACGCGGGACGAATTCAGCCAATGGTATCATACGCCAAACATTATTTGACATAGTACTCTTACATACACACACACACACACACACACACACACACAACACGCAAACATAAAAGCATCGCACACAAGAACAAATTGCAAACGTGCCATAGAGCTGTAAGCTTCTAACTAAATCAACAATCATGGAAGTATAGGCATTTCATGTGGCAGTCAAATTCATCTTATGTGTAGATTTTTTTTAATGTGTAGATCTATTGGTGTTGTGATATATTCGTATATAACAGACAGGGCCTTATCCACGTCAAGCTCTGCTTATTATGACGGTCCCCTGTATTGATTTCTCCTTTGTTCATATATAAATAGAATATGCCTTAATAATTAATATCTTGTTTTGATTCATGCTATTACAGACTGATGTAATTATGAAATCGCATCTCTTTATATTGATTTGTTTGTTTAATATACACCCCTTTTTTTGCACACTCTGAATCACTTTGTTTTCATTTGTTATTGTATTTGGAGAAAGAAAATGCAGAAATAAACCAAAACAAATCTGTCTGATTATGTATAAGTAAAACCAATAAAAACACTTTCAAGCATACGTCACTTAATACATTAGGCAAATCACGATATGATGTTTACTTTATGTGACTTGGATATTTGTAGGGGATAACATGATCGTGATTTCATTTCATTTCTTGAGGAGATCTCATATTTTCAGTTTTCCTTTTGTCTTGTTCGGAATGAAATGGATTAATAAAGTATTGCATTTAATTTAAAAAAGCTTCTCATTACCACCACATTGCTTGGTTTTATTCAGATCAAGGAAATTCTATGATGAAAACATTTACTTCAACTGCTGATGACGTCATATTTTCCTATTTCGACTGGTGGCCGTTTGTTAACATTCTTTCATGAGTTACTGAGTTTACTTAAACTCTACTAAAAATATCTTGATTCAGAAACACATTTCAATCAAGGCTTTGTAGAAGATAGTTGTAAAGCAATGATTTATTCAAAATCAAAAGATTCAAACGCAGAGTTCTTTGATCGAAAATTCCAGACGCCCAACTAATTTGTGATAAACATCTAAAGTGATATGCTTAACATCAGTGCGTCTCGATATATCTCATATACATATTTAGATGGTCCAGTTAAGATACCGCCGAAGAATTTAATAGTTGTTTTTTTTTTTTTTTTTTTTGCCTTTCCTTTTGTCTTGCCTTTCCCACAGATGCAGGATATACCCATTCTGTTTGTAGATGACACGATCGACCACCCTTTTCTTCTCATAAGAACTTACATACACTGACACAGAATTCAAATCAGAAGTGTATAAATTCTCAGTTAAGTTGTTTTTTGTGTAATAGATTGTCACCAAATGCTAATAAAGCGACTGATGTTCTTTTTGAAAATAACCGTACAGTAATAGGAGATGTTACTATTAACGCAGATGGTTAAAAAAAAAAGTGGATCAAAAATCTTGTGTTAAATTTTTGGGGATAACTATTGATTCACATTCATGTCATGGTCCCGTCGTTTACACAGCATTTATTCAACGATATCACGAAATATCGCGATCCTCTGGAAAGTCCAAAAATATTTTACTGCAGACATCATGGAAAATCTTTACAATGCATTAATACTAATTCACATTCCTTACTGTAATAATATTGTATCAGGAAAATGTATCAGAAAAATCAATTATTCTATAATTATTGTCATTAAAAAGAATGTGTCATAAGACTCATCATTGCTTGTCACTACTCAGTAGGCCTACACCCTACTGAACTTGAACTTTTTTTTCCTTAGATCCAATACATATACTTGACAAATAACAATAGTCATGCGTAGATATATTAAAGATCAGCTCCTTATGATGTTTAAAGATAAGTTTATTTCAAACTTTAACATTAATTCGTATCCTAACTGTAATAAAGCAGGCTACCATGAAGAAAATCCTAAACCTATTGTAGCTCAAAATTCTGCAGGACAACGTGGACCTGATTATATGGAACTCTTTGTCTGACGATCTTCTGTATAATGTTTAAATCACTCTACAATTCCCCATTGCAATGTACCACTCGAATTAGAAATTTTGCTCACCAATCCATATGAAGCTTAAATTCATGGTAATTGCTTTACCTTAAAAATCATTATTTCTTTTTAATACGAAGCCCCATGTAGTTTTTTCTTCTATTGAAGCTCCAAGTCTTTAAACGCTGTATAATATCGCTTCTCTACTCTCAACTTTTTTTCCCTTTATACAGTTTACTCCCTGTATAGGCAACACGGTTAAAACAAAATTTTCGTTACAACAAAGGAAAAGTCACGTACCAACATTATCAGCTACATGTCTTTAAATATGGTACTGACTATAGCTGTACCGAAATTTTGATATAAGGAAAGAAAGCATCCTGTCCTCCTGTCATTCCTGTTGTAGTTTAAAAGGGTAAAAGAGAAGTTTATAAAAAAAAAGACACAAAAAACATATCATCTAGAGGCCGTAATCCAAAAGTCAAGCAAAGTGCTTCACCTCCACCTCTGTTTACCTTCGGATACGACAAAATATACATATACGTTTATTATTCACGCAATTACATATATTTATTTTAAGTACTCTTGTTTATATTTTAATGCAAATAATTTTTATTTCATCATAATCACATTGATAGAAGTACAACAAAAGAATGATATTGAAACTAAAACTGAAACATTCTACATTTTCATGTAAAGGTAAATAAACAATTTCGTCTATAAGACCGTCTATAAGTAAACCTGACTGAATATGTATATTACTTGGGAGCTATTAAATCGAAACGCAGTGTCTTCAATCATTAGGATATACCATTCACTTTTTATCAACACAGATTAAAGGCAATGCAAAACATTATATTGCAGTCACGTGACGTGATGTACATATTTCACTTTTTTAAGGTTTAATCTCTTGAGCCATTTTCCTTCTCGCATTTATTATACAACAGCGTGTAGCACTTGAAGTTTTAACCCCATTGCCGTAAAGAAACATGAACCACACATAAAAAAGAATTGTTTAGCCATGTAAAACGTATTCATATAAACAAAAGAAAAATATGAATATTCTGTGCACTTACATACAATCTGTTAATTGGATTCATTACTGAGTATTTCAGTTAGACGATATAGAGAAATGTGGTCATATCTACGATAAGTCTATAACTCTTAACGCTTTCTCCTATAAAGTTTCTTGCACATCCACATTGTAAATTGTCAAATCTGTATAAGCTATTATTTTCCGCTGAAAAAAAGAGCTCTTCTACCCGATATGCTAGTGGTTGATTTGAATAATTATCCTATCGCCTTTCTCAATTCAGGATTCCGAATTGAATAATTATCACAGGATTTTGCGCGGTAGTTGTAGAAGGCCAGGACTATGAGAGAGAAACTAAGAGGACTGTACAAATAGGAAGGTGGCAAAACATGAATGTCGTACAAGAAATATCAAGTCTGTGTTGGTGTCTACGAGACGAGGAAAACGAACAGATTTTTCTCAAACTACTAAAAGTCACTGCGTTTTTTCTGAAATATTGGAATTCTTTTGTGGAAATGTTCTGTTTTCACGCTTTTGTCGTGTAGGGTTGTTTCGATATGAAAATAGGCCTTATTGAACTGAGATTGAAGTAAATCAGTGTCTAAAGCTTTTAAAGTTGACAGTAAACTGATTTTCCAACAATGTTTGGTATTGAATGCTTGATAGCTGTAGTGTTGACTGGCTGTGCAGCGACTCTAAGATGGACCATTCCAGACATCATGAGAAGAATGATTGCTCGAGGTGACATTTTCCTAATTTGTGCTCTCCTTTTCTTGTAATGACCATAATTTTGTAAAATTGATACAAAGGTTGATTCATCCGGTGTGTTAAAAGAGATGTGCACTACGATTTAAAGTTCACTTTGACTTTTGAAACATGGTAAAATAACACTGTGCAAACAGACAAAGTTCCATCAAATTTCAAAATGAGGTATTAATGGGTTTTTAAACTGTTAACTAGTTTCGAGAAAAATAGACATTCCTATACGGTTACAACATAAATAAGATAATAGATTGTTACGTCAACCGCAAATAAGTAAGTCTTTTAACCCATTGTCAAGTAAAGAATGTACTTCTCTGTCAATTTGAAAAGCAAGTTTAGGTGAAACTGGTGGCAGGGTCCTTGTCTGCACTCCCCATCCCAGGTTAATGTCTGTACCACGTAGGCATAGCCACAACTCCTTCCATGATTAACAGGACTATTGAATTTGTGTACCTTCAACTACATGATAACCCCTCTTTTTCTCTCAATGCTTCTCTTCCAATACCCCTCTGAGTTTTATCCGATCTTATCTCCACTTCTATCACGTGTTTCATTTTTTTCTTTTGATTACGAAAGGAGCAAAATACAATATTTTAAATAATATTTCTGAACATTGATGTATATCAAAAGTTATATCTATCACTTACGGACGTCCCACTCAAGCTTTGAATGGCTTATAACGATCCATTAATAGATGCTAAAACAAGTTTTAAGCATTTTTAAACTACACACTTCAATGTTAACAGCAACTTATTCATGGTATGGTGTAGAGACTGATTGTGTTATAAGATAAATAGGATTATGATATAATATAATTTTTAGGACTAAATTCATTTTTATGCTGGAATAACTAAAAAGCTAATATATCTTCACAATCAGTTAAAGGAACATAATCACAGTGTATGGAGAAACATCTCTTGTCTTTAAATGATTATGCTTTACCATGTTTAATGCTTCGCCCATTTTCTGGAGATTTTCAAGAAACATGTCTAACCTTTACTTTTTGTTCAGTAGTTCAACATGCAATTAATTTATAGCTGGATATCATTTCATTTCTGTATCTAACGGATATGCATGTATTCTGTAACTGTATGTTCTATGCATCTCCCCCTACCAGCTAAGTGGTTATTTTCCTTTCTGTACGTAGGATTAGAAGGAGTTTTATTTTCAAGTTTTTGATAAAAACGTAGAACCTCTGGGAAAGTCGACTGTTTGGCCGTTTTGCCAAAGGAAAAGAGAAGTATCTGTACATTTAAATAAAAGTGGTGATTTTTGTTGTTGTATTGTTGATTAACCGAACAAATAATGTTTTTGTTGCTCCCCCAGAGAGCTGGCAAGGCCAAAGTATCCCAATGCCCGTCTGGCCGTCCGTGTCCGTCGTCCGTCCATCGTCAGTCCGTCGTTTGTCACTCCGTTGTCCGTAAGTCCGCATCGCTTACAAGAACTGGAAAAGTTTTGCGACAATAAGCTTAAAGCCCCTGTCATTCTTTACCGGATAGACCCACCGTACCAAAAAAAAAATAAAACATAAACATAAACAAAAACAAAAACAAAAACCGGGCGAAATTTTGCCCATCCGTTTTTTAAATTGTCAATCCGGTGGACAAAGTGCAAAGTTTCCGTTTTACAGGAGCGTACGTGCACGGTATAGGGGCCGCACCAAACGAAGAAACAACGAACCTGGGGCGATTGTGTACAGGACAGTGAAACGTGCGCAAACGAATGAGAAACGAATATGAACTGCTTGCCCACAGGACAAAACGCACGAGGAACAAATAGGTGACGCATGAGACTTACATCAAACGTCAGAGATCCGTTGATGTGACGGCTATCGGGCTATGTTTTGGAGCGTCCAACACTCGACCAGTTCTGCTTCTTTCCTTTACAGTTCACTTCACATCTCATATCAGCTCCCATCAATATGCCAAGGGAATGAAGGCCAAGACTTACCTCCTTCTCAATATGTTGGCTACTTGTTGCTAGACCTTTGACACCACTTTCTTCATTTTGATCCTAAATATCACTTACATGCAGATTTACCCAAAAGTTTCTCACTTTACACAAAATCTCTTTCATTTACGCCCGACGTTACTTCACAAATTTAACCTTCTCTATTTTTGTTTCTGATTATTTTTTTTCATATGTTTTTTATAATGATTAACAGCCGGATGAACGTTGATTTTCTCAAGTAAAGGCACATAATTATTCTTTATTACACTCATCCATTGTATTTGAAGATCCTGAAGTCATAATACACTATTTTTACTACATTCAGAATATCAATGTCAGCAATATATTTTTCAAATTTCGACATTGACTCAAGGTTTGAAGCAGTGTCTATTTTCTCTCAAACAGTTTCTGTGGTACATCAAACCAAATGCATCACAGTCACATGACAGTAAGTTGGCTTATTTAGATTTCCTAATGCTATTCGAACCTTGACGTCATGGGTTTTGATTTTGTTGGCTTCTACTCATTGTCTCATTTTCAAGTCAAAGTTCACTCATAACTTTTAACCTGTGAATATCCGACAGTTTAGCCGATGCCCAGTCATATCGAACATACTTCATTGCCCCATGACAGCGAATCTTATCAAGGCTGCCCTTTTTGCTGGTAAAATTTACAACTAGTGTATTATAGATGATAATAATTATGCATGCTTCCATAAATTTTGTTCAGATCTCTGCAGTTCCTCAGTATTTACAACAATCTTACAACAGCCATGATAGTAAACTGACTGAAAATCTTGCTTTTTCCGAAAGACTTGTTATCCTGACACAGAGGGGTGAGAAGTTTCCCCCCCCCCCCCCCCCCCCCGCAGATGATGGTCTTTCCGACCTTGAAAATTATGATGCATTTTGCATTCTTTTTGATGTGCCTCTCACCTTTTCACCTGAAACACAACATTTGCTAGGTAAATTCGGGGAGACTTAGCAAAGTAGTTCGAATTTGTTTCGCCTTTGTGTCTATGACAATTGGTCATACAAACCAAATTGCCTGTGTCTCTCAGGACCAATTTGACACTTCTTGGACCGCATCTGCCTTCTCTGTTGCTTGCTTTCCCTCCTCCAGGCGCCAATATACTTTTGAAAGGCCATGTTGGCATTCTGTAGCAATGGACTTTACGAGAGGCCTAGCGGATCGAAACGCGAGGAAAACGACAAAGTACAGTACAGATACAGGAGAAAACGTGCAACTATAGGACAAGGGTCGGATCGCGCTATCTGTTTTTGGCGAGGAAAAACTTTGTGCATGCACAAAGTTTTCTGGCCGCTCCGACGAACATCACCGGAAGACAAATGTCCATCCAAAGGATAAAAAGGACATGAAACGCATTTTAACGGATATCAACGGATGCCCAAAATCGACCTTCGGTTCCCATGCGTTTGCCTTATCCGGCAAAGT
The DNA here is from genome assembly GCA_033980235.1 of Diadema setosum. Lineage (NCBI taxonomy): Eukaryota > Metazoa > Echinodermata > Echinoidea > Diadematoida > Diadematidae > Diadema > Diadema setosum. Next base: position 15,572,403 of record CM067074.1, read on the forward strand.
GTGACTGGGGCATTAGTAACCAAATTCGAGTCGTAAGCCTTGTAAGAACCTAAACTACATTTTGGTGTTAGAGGCCATATTAGTAAGTCAAAGGTTAAATGAGGTCAAATTTACCTAGTAGTTTCTTCCAAGTTTGATTTCCATGCTAAAATATGCTTGTTTGTTTACAAACTTAAATGATGTTATTAGAGGTTTGTAGGTCACGTGAGTAGGTCGAAGGTCAAGTGAGGTCGACAGTTAAAATTTACCAGAAATTCATTCTCTTTGGTTCATAACTTACAACTGTAAGAGAGATCTTTTATAGTGAGCTCTATGGCAAAGGTCACATAAGTAGATCAAAGGTGTAAACTAACTAACGTTACTGACAATGATTACTCACGAAGAGGAAGAGCTGCATTCTATGAAATGTGTTACTTTAAAGAAAGAAGATTTGACATTTATAGACGGTATATAATGTGTTGCAAAATCCCAGTATACGCTATTGTGCTTTATTGCTGTTGTTGTTGTTGTTGTTGTTGTGTAATTCTACACAATCAGCATTGTATCCATTTTCATATATTTTTCAATGGATATGTTACCATGAAAAAAAAAGTGACAAAGAGACCTACTAGGAAATTCAATTAGCCTATAGAGAACGCCCTTTGCCCTTTGCCTTGAAAACATAATTCTTTGTCATATTGTAATTAGCCAGAGTTGTAATTACGTGCAATGCTTAGTGATTTGTGCCATGTTTTGATATAGAAATGCTCTTATTCAGCAATTTACGTAAAGTCGTTACCATGCCAACCATCATGTTTTAGAGGAATTGTGACTTTGGATGACTAATATTTTGATGGCAAACGAAGTTTTCACATGAAACAAGCATTCTCAGACACTGTTATTAAGCTTTGATAAATATAGAATATATATTTTAATAAATAATAATATCAGTTCGGAAATTTCTGTTGTAACCATATAGGAACGGACATAATATGCAGATATATTATTCCCATTACCTTACCATTATGCTTTCGACTGAATTTAAACGGGTAACTCTAAGCTTATTGATTTACTCACCTTTTGTCGCAGTTGATACAGTTTCATGAAAAATCTGTTTTTTCTCTGATAATCTGTGACAAGTGCAACGGGCGAAGACATCAGAGATTAGATAGGATTTTAATTGTAATTAAATAAGTCATTCTAAATCTATAAATTTAGTGACATTAAAGTAGCATTTAATTGAACCTATATGATTTTTTTTTCAAAAAAAGTTCGTTACCATGGCAACGGGAAAAGACATGCGAGATGTACTTTTATTGCACTTGAATGATTCATATAAATATAGGAACATTTCTTACATTGTAGTTTAGTATGATTTGAAATATAACTTTATTTTCCAAACGAAAAAATAAATCATTCGTTATTATGGTATCATGATATCAGAGTAAAGACGTCAGAATTCTGAGGTCTCAATATCCAAATCCTCTTAGAGTATAGCAGTTTACATGTGCGCCGAATTGGCTACATTTGTAGAAAAATTTAAACTAATTATTTTAATTATTTTACTATGCCGCTGGATTAACAATCTTTCTAAATACTGTTTTTTTCCTCGGGGAATGTACATGCTGCGTTTTTCCTGGGACAATGCATAGACTCAATGTTTTGTTTTGTTTTTGTTTTTTTTTTGGGGGGGGGTTTCATGGAGTACTCAAAGTTTGCCACAGATACTGCATTTTGCAGATGCGACAACACGTGATTTTTTATATTTTTTTCAGAAAAGTGAATTAATTATTTTATTACATGAAAAAGCATTGTTCACAGAGTATACTTTTATGCAAAAAAAAAAATATAAGGATACTGCGTTTTCCTTGGGGCCAGATATTGTTAGGGAATCGTCTTCTTTGTAGAACTCTGTGTATTCTAACCTAAGATGCAAACAGTGTAAAACAGATTACGCGTTTTTGTTTTTGTTTTTTTTTGGGGGGGGTTGTTTTTGTTTTGTTCTGTTTTGTTTTGTTTTTTTTTTTTTTTGGGGGGGGGGTTTCGCTGTGTGTGTGTTTACTTTTTACACTTTTTTTTACGTATAGTTCTAACAGAAGCCTGTTTGAGAATCGTACATCTGTAAAGGGCACTCTGCTTTTGATGAAAACGTGATTATGTTTTCAGTGCGCTCCAGTAAAGAGAAAATCAGAAATTGATATTGCTTTCATACAAATTGTGTTTTGAATATTTGAGTGTATCAGATATTCCATACATATCAACTGAAAATCTAGGTCCATGAGCAAAGTGCAAACTTTAAATATCTATACCTATTCTGACATCAAATGTATTATCTTGAATAGAAACCCAAAGCAAGTTTGGCTGTTAATTCATGTTAAATCCATGTGAGTATGATTTAGACAGGTTAGACCTGAAAGCTTTACCATTTTATAACCAATGCATTATGTGTATTGCATTACATCCCTTTCATTTCAGGCACAGCAAAATGCCATTATTAGTCAAAAGCTAATGTGAAAAACTAAATTGCAAACTTGAAATATTCATATATATCCTGACAACAAATGTGTATTTTTAGAACAAAAGCAGAAAGTCTGTTTGTTTTCCGGCCATCCATCTGAACTCCGGTAAAATATTTATATATTTCTGCCGGAAATGGTGCAATGATTGAATGAAGAGTTGATTAGCTGCCATAAATGAGATATGCCCTAGCTTGTATATTCTATTGGGGGGGGGGGAAGAGACATTACAAATATATCCATTTTCTCTTTTTTGGCAAAAAAAAAAAAATTGGCCAAGAACATGAAGAAGAAAGAATACACGCATATATATATATATATATATATATATATATACATATATAATATATATATATATATATATGTATATGATCTACACAAGGGACATTTACCATAACATTCTGTAACGCAATATTATGAGCCAATGAATCATGCATACAGGACTAGAGGCAAAGATCATTCCATGCTTAGACTCCCGAAATGTAAAACGACACATGGTACATTTTCTATATCTTTTGTCGGGTCAAAGTTTTGAGATAGTTTGCCCAAAAATATTCAGGAGGAAAGAACAAGATCTTCATTTCGAAGAAACCTAAAAAAGCACTTGTTAAATGAAGTTTAGTGAAGAAAAGATTATTCAGTGTTTAGTTTAATGTACTTTTATAGTACAGTTACTTTAAAAGAGTAGACCTTGCAATAAGCAGCTTAGATATACATGTAGCTATAATGGGAGAACCATTCTCGACTAGCACTTGTGCTAACTATTGGTTCCCCCTTTAACAACATTATTTTCTGTTTTTCTATTTTTTTTTCAGAACCTTTGTCTATGCGTATTTCTACATTACATACTTATTCATACTCTTTGCCTTTTCAGTGATAAATGTATCACACGAAACTAAATCTATCATACCACACGTATTCTAATGTAAGATAAATATAAGTATGTAAAATATATGCTTTCATAGCTGTAAGAACCTTGTACAAAATCATTGTATTCTCAAAAAAAAATCATGTTATTGTATCTTACCCTATGGAATTTCATGTTATCATATTCACCTGTATGTTGTTAATAAACTCAACTCAACTCAACTCATATATATGATATATAATTATATTATATGAATTAGAGTCAAAAAGGGTTTGAGCTTTCGATCCTACCAGAGTTTTTGTATGAGGCAAAATGAAAAATATGTAGGGAAAGCAATCACATATATAGAATTCACATAATAAGCACAGTCTGGCGAGGGCTAGGGAAAGAGAAAAATGAAAACAAAAGGCATAGATAAGCCAGGGAAAACCCCAAGGATGACCCTTAGGATCTTCACTGGCATAATTCTAGATAAGTGTCTCGAAGTTACAGGTGGTTACACTTCCTAATTGTAGTGTGTATTCTACAAATCACGTCCTGTATTAACTACCTTGCCAGATCAAATTGGATTTCTTTTAACATCAAAGGTAGTGCTTTGTAGAAATGTCTTGTTGATCGTCATCAAAAAGAATTTATGTACATTCTCTTCACAGTTTAATTTAATTTTCTATTATATTGTGTGTAACGTATGATATCAACTGTAGCGTGTGAAAGTTGTACATTGGTATTCTTTCATAAATCTTTTACGTTCTATTACGTACTATTACGTTCAAAGTCAATGTAGGGTCCTGTAGTTTTTAATGGCATAGTTTATCACAGGCGGAGATGATAGCATTCCTTTATGGCGATTTCGCAGTGATTTACTGCAACTGCATTGTGTGTTTATTTTCATGAAATGTAACAAAATGGTTCTGTGAAAGACACGTTGATTTCCTGTCAAATGCTGAGTGGAACGTAGATAAGATAAACTCGAGTATAATTCTGTGCAGCAGAGTTGAAAGTAATTAATATTTTAAGTGTATGGAAATCAAACGAAATCATGAATATCATAAATCAGCTACTGAGATATTTAAAAGTATCAATTACATCATTTGTCCAAAAGGAGAGTAAATGTACGTCTAATGATATATCTCGGATAAGTTTACTAGTCTGTACATAGCTCCTTGGGATGCAATATAACCATTAGTTCGTGGACATCTATATTGCAAATGACGAATATGTCTTACCTGCTATCTATTCTTCGCAGAATGAAGCTGTTCTTTCTGATGGACGAGTGATTAATTCTCCTATCGCCTTGCGAAATGTAGGATTCCGAATCGTGTAAATGACAGGATTTGCGCAAGAATTGCAGAAGGCTAGGACGTTCATAGCGGAACTAAGATAACTTTTCAAATAGGACGTTGGTAGAACTCGAAGGTTGTACAAGAAATATCCCGTCTGTGTTGGTGTCCACGAGATGAGAAAAACGGCGACCACAAGGAACAGAATCGTGAGAACACGTTTCCTAGCCACAAGGTACTTAGCTGATGGGTTTGAGTTGTTGCATTTTGAATCTTCTCCAAGTTTTTGGCGGGATTGTCGATGGAGGACCAGTGCAGTGAGAGCCTGGGCTACAAGCATGATGAAAGCCGGTATGATTAACTGAATGAAGAAAAGAATACAGCCTGTCATAGTCTGAGAAAGCTGTGAATGAAATGTCACAATGCACATATCGCATTGAACAGAATTCACAAAGAACTCGAAAAGGTTGGCCAAGAATGCGAGCATCCATGTCACGGAAACAGCCTTGCCAACTCTCTGCCGTGTAACAAGACGCTTGAAATGAAGAGGGTGGGCAATCGCAATGTATCTCTCTATTGGAATCAAGGTCAGAATGAAGATGGAGGTATCAATTGAAATCCATCTTAACATTCTTGAATAAACTACCTTGCAGTAGACATTCCCTAACCATGTTCCAGGAACCCTGAGTGGCGTTGGTAGCGGAATCATGAACACTGAGGTTAAGAAATCCGCAACGGCCAGAGAACCGATCAACGCATCAGTCGACCGGCAAGTGTGACGTATTTGGAATACCACCAGGATCACGGTCAGGTTTCCTACTATACCCAGCATGGACATTACTAGTTGGGAAATCGTCACCCACGTCCATGTAATTGACTTCCACTTCCAATGCGGTTTGGGAACGGTAGGTTCTTGCTCATTTTGCATACGATCTGGCGTACCAATCTCTACAGCCTCTGTGTAGATATCTGTCAGATTTTCACTGTCGATATCGATAATATTAACATCCATTGGCGGGAATGTCCTCGTGTGTATGGTTTTGTTGTGGTGCGAGGTTGTCCCGATATCAAAATTGTTCTCTCCGAACTGGGGAGAAACTTGACCATCGTCTAAAGCTTGCGTATGAGTGGTCAAACTGCCGTCGATGGCTTCACTGTCTGCTGCATAGTGACTTCTAGAGTTGACAGTTGATGTACTCACCGGCTGTGCTATGGTCAATTTTGTGAATGTAAGATAGACCGTTCCTGATATGAGCAGAATGACCATCTGGATTGTTATCATCCTCATCTTTGTTCTTTTCCTGTGAAGAAAATAGTACCTTAGAATAAATACTAGATAGCAGTGAGCTTAAAGCCTGCGACGCGAACGCTAAGACAACGCAGCATCCCGGGTTGGATAATGGAAACAACTGCCTCGTTCGCATCGCAGATCTGAAGGTCTCTATTGAGTAACTTATCGTCACGTCAAAGGTTATCAAACAGTATTACAAAAACTTATGATATTAACATGTTAACGCCTTGAAATCCATTCTTTTGACGTTACAAATCAGAGTTGATTTTATCTTAACTAAAGTGATAATAGAAGAAATATGATAACCTTTCTGACAATTATTATGATTCCTTTGCCGTAAAATTAGTCACTAACAACTCTCCGAGACCTTGGTTGTTAAATATAATTTGATATGTATACACATTATTCCCCTGATTAATGTACGGGTGTACGGATAATTGTTGAATGTCATGTGGCTGCGGTCAATATCGTTTTTCCATGAAAACAGTTAAAACTTACAATTTCGTTGCTTTCTTGAATTTACCAGCCCATTTGCATTCATGAACATTCCCTCTTACTGGCCACTGTTTCCTTTACTAAAACCATTAATTTAGTTGGGGACTTCATTCGCATAGTCATGTTTTTCGCTGTGACATCTTTTTGTAATATCAAGGTATGTTTTCTCTATTCCCTTCACAGAATTTAAGAAATATAATGCCCTATTGTTCTTTTGTCTACACCTTCAAACTGAAATGCAAATTGAACATTGTTTAAAGTGATAAATTTACGTCTAGATGTTAAAAGCTACGTGGATGATGATCAATGTTATTTCCTTCGAAAACAGACAAAACTACAGATTTCCTCCCTTTCTTATAATTTCATCTGCGATTTGTATAAAATTCTGGACTGTATAATTTTTACTACTGTTCATTCGTATGTTAGCCTTCAGGTTTAAAAGCCAGCTCCAGTAAACAATTATACAAGGTTCCTCAAATAATTCACTTACGGATTCCCTTTGTTCCTTGTACAGAAAAAGCATCATTAGTAAGATGCTTCTGTGTCTTGGGTATTTAAGCTAACGCGATATTCCAGACGCTATTCAAGAGACAAAATAGATTATACGATCCTGCATGTAGTAATTATGATTAATATAAACACATTATTTGCGAGATATTGAAAGAGTAGGTTTACTTATGATATATTCAATCTCATTTACGGTCAGAGCCGGTGTTTCGTTGCAGGTCTGAGCAAATCAACAAGCAAAATCTTACCCGAAGCAGCTGAACTTTCCAGCACAGATTAATAGCAATATCAGTGGTTCACGTGAATCCTCACTTCGTCGATATGATGCATTCGAATTGCATGTATTTGGGCTTAGATAGTTGGCGTCAAATAACGCGAACGAGCAGAGGATGGGTCGAATTCGGCAAATGATATCATACATCATTAATAATTTGACAGAGTACCATGAAACACACACACACACACACACACACACATGCATACATACACATACAAACGTACTCAACGTAACGTTATACCATAGCGCGCAAGAACAAAATCACCCATCACCATGGCACTGTAAAGCTTCTGTCTAAATTGTCAAACAGGTCATTTAATATTATTACGTCTGATTCTCAAATTTATCTGCATTATTATTTATGAGCAAATCCACTCAAAACACTCACAATATTACATCAGTGGGCACAACAGGCTTAACACGTTTGATGTGGACTTTCATGTCAGCTATAGTTATTTGTACATGGAGGACACTTATTTCTTATTTAGAGATGCGCTTTTTTATGCTCTCTTTTGCCTTTTTTTTGGGGGGGGGGGAGAATGCGATGGATCAATAAATCTTGAAGTAACTTCGCAATACTCAAACTTTGCTCCTTCTCCATCCAATGCCGGGATAAATCTGTGATCAAGATTACACATGAGCTGATTCCAGATAATGCGGTAGCGTATGCAAAAAAAAAATATATATATATATAAATGATATGAATATAAAGCGAAATATGAATAACTTCCCCGAAGACAGATTGTGTTGTCGACACTCCCTTGAGGTATTAGGTGTTAAGTCTATGTCTTTGAAATAAACAGCTTCGTTAACTGCAGATAAGGTCATATTTTCCCATTTTCTGGATTTTTTTTTACATCAATTCATGACTTAATCACAATCTTAAGTATGCCTAAGCTCAATTAAGACATTATTCAAATAAAATACACATTTCAATAAAGTCGAAGTAGATGTAGAAGATAATATTAGGCAATGATTTCAATGAAACGATTAAATTGCACCTTGGCAAAACCCAACACATACTTCCCTAACAAAAACAAAAATGAGGTTACAAAAATTGAAAATTATTTCACATTAAACAACGTAGAGTTTGCTCGATTTCAGTACGTCGTCGTGATATATCGCTAACAATTTCATACTCTGCGTAAATATCATACATAGTTACATAATTAGAACGTTAAAACATGCCAAACGTATTTCGAATATCTAAAGCAAAGTTTGCAACTCTATGTAATTTTTTGTTACACATTCACATTGTAAATTGTCGAATCCGTGTTATCTGTTAACGCTTTTTCACCGAACAAAGTCGTTCTTTGCGAAGCGCCCGTGGTTGATTTGAACAATTCTCTTATCGCCTTACGGAAAGCAGGATTCTGTATCGTGTAAATGACAGGATTTGCACAAGAATTGCAGAAGGCTAGGACAATAAAAGCGAAATCTAGAGAGCTATTTAAATAAGTCTTCGGTAGAAAACGAAGGTTGTACAAGAGATATGCTATCTGTGTTGGTGTCCACGAGATGAGAAAAACGACGACCACAAGGAACAGAATCTTGAGAACACGTTTCCTAGCCCTAAGATACCTAGATTTTGAGTTATTGAAGTTTGAATCTTCTCCAAGCCTCCGGCGGGATTGACGATGGAGCACCAGTGCGGTAAGAACCTGTGCTACAAGCATGATGCAAGCTGGTATGAGAAACTGAACAAGGAAAAGCATACAGCCTGTCATAATCTGAGAAAGCTGTGTATGATAAGTCTCAGCGCACTTGTCGCCCGTTGCACCAGCCACGAAGAATTCAAAGAGGTTTACCAAGAACGCGACCATCCATGTCACGGCAACAACTCTCCCAACTCTCTGCCGTGTTACTAAACGTTTGTAATGAAGAGGGTGGGCAATCGCAATGTACCTTTCTATTGGAATCAAGGCCAGAATGAAGATGGAGGCATCCACTGAAACCCACATAAACACGGCTGAATAAACTAACTTGCAGTAGACATTCCCTAACCATGTTTCAGGTACCCTGAGAGGCGTAGGCAACGGGACCACGAACACTGAAGTTAAGAAGTCGGCAACGGCCAGAGCACCGATCAGGGCATCAGTTGACCGGCAATTATGGCGCCTTTGAAATAACACAAGGATTACGGTCAAGTTTCCAACTATTCCCAGCACGGACATTGCTAGCTGAGGAATCGTTACCCATGTCCATCTAATTGACTGCCACTTCCAAAACTGGTGGTGTACAGCAGGTTCTTCCTCAGTTTGCATAATATTCGGCTTACCTATCTCTGTGTAGATTTCTGTAAGACTTTCACAGTTGTTTTCACAAATATTAGATTCCTCTTCCGAGAATGTGTCAGTTTGAACAGATTTGTCTAAGTGCAGGTTTGTTTTGCTGTCTGGATGACTCCTTTCGAATTGAGGAGAAACTGTATCATTTTCCGAAGCTTGTGTTAGTGTGGACAAACTGCTGTCGATGATCTCAGTGTCCAAATGACTTTCAAAGTTGACAACTGATGCCACTGCAGTGTTTAGGGTAGCATATTGAACTGTTGTACTGCTGACCGGTTGCGTCGTGAGTGTAAGATGGACCGTTTCGGATAAGATGAGGAGAAAGATTATCCGAGTTGCCAGTATCCTCATTTTGGGTTTTTTTTTCTGTGTTAAGAACAATACATAGTAATACAACGTTTATTCGTCTATATTTACGGCAAACTAACATGGGACAGTATTACCAAATAACATAATAACATGTCAATGCTTAAAATCCTTTCTTTTGTTTAATATGACCCGCTGACAAATTCATCACCATTTCTATTTTCCAGATGAAATCATATCATCTTTCTCTCAGTATGGTTTATTTGCTGTCAAAAAAGTAAATAATAGTATTTTGGAGCTTTGGCTGCTCAATATGATTATCAATGTCTGGTTACGAACAAGCGGAAAGATTTAATGTTGTGAGAACGTAATCTTCTTAATTGGCAAATGTGGTTACGGCAAATAGTTTTTCTTCCATGAAAACAGGTAAAACATCACATTTTATTCCTTTCTTAATTCCAGCTCCAATTCATATGAAGATTTGAATTGTTTTCCCTTGTGTTATTCAGTGCCGTCAACGGGAGTGTGGAGTAGCAGTGCTCGTTGTCTGTGTCTGCATAGCTTAGTTCCTTAGTTCAAATGCATAATTTTTGTATCGTTGAATATTAAAGGTATCATAATATTCCAGAAATCTATATTTATGGAACGAAACAGAGTGAGAATTCTACACTGCATTGATCTATTACGAGAAAAAGCAATATTTCTGTGCAGTCAAAAAGTAGTATAATATTGGGATATTCAAGTCCCTTTCCGTAGACTTGACCAAATCATCTAACAAACCTTACCTGAAGCAGCAGTACTCCTGAGCACAGGTTAGCGATATGACTACTTCACGTATATCCGTACTTCGCTGAAATGATGTGTTCGACATGCATGTCTATAGGCTTAAATATATGGTATCAAACAATGCGCATGAGCAGAGTGTGGGTAGAATTCAGCCAATGATATACGCCAAACATAGTACCCTTCACCACACACACACACACACCCACACACACACACGTACATACACAAGAAAACACTATACCACAGCACGCCAGAGCAATATTACTCATGAAATATGGGACTGTAAAAGTTCCAACTACATCAATACAGTCATGTACTCCCATGATTTGACATTGCATCTGAGTATCAAACTTATCTGAATTATAATGTAACAAACGCAAACAGGAGGAAACTGACCAGAAATGGATATTATTTATTAGTGGAAAAATAAGCAAAAAAAAATGGGATTCCATACTAAAAAAGCTGCATCTCTTCGGTGATCCCTCGCATTTTTATATCCCCAAGTTGAATTATCCTTCGGGTTTATGCCAGGTTTAAGTGTGTGCGTGGGTGTCACACACAAACACACTGATATAGCTTTTGACCATTCGAGCATTGATAATTAAGGGTTTCTGGGACGAACACTGAACTAGGGCTTTCTATAGCTTAGTTGGTAGAGCACCGGCTAGCAATCCGGAGGTCTCGGGTTCGTATCCCGATGGAATCCCATTTTCTTTGCTCATTTTTCCACTAATGAATCATAATATATTACCAAATCCAAACAAAATACTCACAAGAATATATCACTCTTCACATCAGACGTAACACGTGATGATACTGATTTTTATGTGTGTTGGGTAATGTACATGAAGGTCGTTTATTTGTTAAAACAACCTATCATGTATTACAGTCATTGTTATCATTTCCTTGGAATGCAATGGACCAACAAAGCATCGAATTTTAAGTAAAATTTAAGTAACTTCGCATTAACGAACCTTTGATCATTTCCCTCCAATGGTGGTAAGTCTATGATTTATTACAAACGTGTTGATTCAAGATGATCAGCTATATAGTCATTCAATGTGGCATGTAAAGAGAGAGAGAGAGAAAGAAAAAGAAAAAAAAAACATTCAGCCAGGCGAAATGTAGGCGGCTTTTCCTGAGGTAGAATTTGTTGTCGCTTTTATCTTTGGGTATTCGGTGCATATCTCTGTCATAGACTATCACATGCTTAAGCGTTATAACTATGTGTTATTATGTGATTGGGCTATTCTATGTTTGTTGTTATCCGTAGCAAAGTATTACACAAACCATACGTTTGTTCAACTGCCGATAAGATTTTGTTTTCCTGTTTTCAACGGTTGTCGTTTTTTCAAAGTAGCTTCATGCTTGACTTATGATTTGAGTGAGCTCTGTGTAAACATCATTACTTAGACATACGCTTCAATGAATTCTAGGTAGAGCATGATGTGAATCAATGATTTTAATGAAAAGATTCAAACGCAACATGGTAAAAGACAATACATTCCAACTTAGATATTAAAGAGAATTGAATTGCTTGATGATAAACATTTAAGTGTGTAATTGACTTCAGCATCTCATATAGAATCCTGCTTGTTCATATAAAGGTTAATAATATGCATATTTATATATTTCTCTGGTAGAATGCAAACACAACTGATAGATGCGTAGCATATATAATGATGATTAGATGCGTACAGATGCAAAAGGCAGTGTCTTGAACAGGAAACTTACAAATTTTCGGGTGATCCAAAACACATTTTCATTGTCATTCATATTTAATTGAAATCAAATGCGATTGGAAACTTGTATATAGCCATAATCATTTATCAAATAGCAGTAAAGTGATGTGATAATATACACTTTGATTTGACTTGATTTATTGGTTTCTGTATCATCATTGTACATGCACATTCATATACAAGCATAATTTTTAGCACAATATTTTTTTTTTCTTCATTGCTTTTGCACAATGTACAGCAAAACGTACAAGAAACATACAACAATGAATAATACAGTGGGGCTACAGCATAAGCGTGGCTTGATTTGCGTGCAGCCCCGTACATACATATAATACACTTCTTACCCGTTTTTAAAAAATACTTTACCGTCATTTCCCTACATGCCTCTATAACGAACAAGAGCACTGTGTAGCGCTTTGCTGACAGCACGATTTGAAGATACCACTCCATTGTTGCAGAGAAACATGAACCGCACTTCACGTGATTACAACGTGAAACCTACAAACATGCAGAGCCTCACAAACATCTACTGTGCACTTATAAATGGTTTTCTGGAGCAATTCCTTTAGTAGGCCGACAAAAGATGTGGTTTCGCGTAATCAACGTTTGCCATAGGTAAGCTATCTTTAAAAAAAAATTAATGAAATGATATGGAGCCGAATAATAACGGAAAAGCTATAACACTGACTTACGATCAAACCTCCTTGCGAAGGAACGTTACAAAAACATGAACAATATCGGAAACTCGTGTGAACGTCTATCATATTATGTATGGGATCATTGACTGTTGTAACCGGAAAACAGAGATTAAGATACTGAAATCAACAACAAAGCCGTTTCAATTAAATACTGTGCATGTGATAATTTTTTTTTCTTTTGTCATGTATACATCATACATCGTACATACATCTACTTTACAGTGTGTCAAGAAGTAAAGTGTACTTTATATGGAGTATATTATGTTGAAACACTTTTGTGACAATTTTCATAACGGTTGACTGAAAAAACTGTCTTAATAATCACTCGAAGGACCAAATTATAGAGAAATCGTCACAAAAATAATGTCCTTTTCACTATCTTTTGAGAAAATGCTTGCAAATAATTTGAGCCACACGACGTTATTAAATCAACAATTGCATTTTAACGCAGTAGATACATGATACACGCTTGAATAGATCAAGAAATAAAATTATATATGTTTGTTATAATCATTTCTTGGTTCAACTGTTCTTTTTACAATACAAGTGGGTTTGGAATCCAAACCCATATGTAGAGATTTTACTTTCTTGCAAGATCACTATCACCTTGTACTGCCACGGGTAATTGTTCAAATATCTATGCGATGTAAGTTGATTGGTTTAGAGAAATCATAAGGTAATGATGTAAGTAACGCACAAACATAATGAACCGAATTAAAGCCACGAATAGCAAGACAGGAGAGCAGATATTACAGAGTGGAATTTCTCAAGAAAATGAATCGTTGCTTCCGTTTGCCATGTTTCTCATCGTCAAAGTCATACTACATTAGAGATCGAATCATAGAATTATGTCTTCTTTATTTTTTGTCTTTTCGCTGAATATACCTACGGAGGAGCTTGCCGTGGGTTTGAATAGCTCCTTAACAGCCACTCGGAACTCGTGATTTCGGACTGTGTAGATTACAGGGTTTGCACATGAATTACAGAATGCAAGCACTGTAAGGCAATTATCCAAAGGGCTGTAGATGTAAGAAGTTGGGAGCACGTTGAGATTGTAAGCCAGATATGTCGACTGGAGTGGAGCCCAGGAAACGATGTAAACTGCAATCACCATGAACAACATCTGAAGAACTCGTTTCTTAGCAACGTGATGCCTGGATGAGGGCTTCGATAAATTCATGGTCTTGTCCTCCGCTAGACGAAGACGACCTTGTCGATGAAGCACGATCGCTGTCATCGCCTGCGTTATCAACATGATTACAGCCGGAACAAGGAATTCAACAGAAAAAGTCATTAGTCCTGTAGCAAGCTGGATGGTGAAAGAAGGATACACCCGCGAACATTCCCCATTTTTTACCTTGGACACCGGAAATAAAAAGACATTTAGCAGCAGGGCAAAAAACCAAACACCAGCAATTGTATACCTGATATGAGCCCGAGTGATTAAGCGCTTAAATTGAAGTGGGTAAGCAATAGCCAGATAACGCTCAAGTGGTATCAGTGTCAGAGTGTATATGGAGGCGTCAATCGATATCCATTTGAACGTCGAAGAGTAAACTATTTTGCAGAAGATTTCTCCCAACCAGGATTGAGGCACCTGCAGGCAGTGTGGCAGCGGAATCATGAAGATCGAGGTCGAGAGATCAGCAATGGCCAAGGCACCGATCAGGGTATCGGTAGGACGACACTTGTGACGTCGCCCGAACACGACTCTAATGACCAGTAGATTTCCGATGACACCGAGCGTTGCCGTGGTCAGTTGGAGAATGGTCACCCAAGTCCAGGGTACAGACACGCAGAACCACGATATATCCGCTAGTCCTGTAAATGTGTGTGTGTCTTGACTGTTTGAAGTGTTGTACGTGTTGGGAGGATGGTCAGAAATTGACTTTGAATTATTTTCCATCCAACCTAATACCTCCTGAGTGCTACATGGGTAATTTTTACAAGTCATGTCGATAACTTGAGTTTCTGTATACAAATCGACTCTGACAGACGATTGCGTCACAAAAACATCGTCACTTGATTGAGAGTTCAAAGTTGGTATGATCTTCTCTCTTACCGGAGAAAGAGCAACAGTAAGACGAGGAATTTGGGTCGACAATCCTATTTGAACAAGTGGAACGAAGATGAATACCATCACCAGATGTGAACACAGCATCATGCTTCTCTATTCTATTGGTCGACTTCGTCTGAAAAAGAGGCCAACATACAAAGAAACAAAATCTAACAAAGCTCAGTTTAGATCACGTATAGTGCTGACTTCATGTTCCCTTATCGATATCACCTGTTTACCTCGTTTCTTTTCAGAAAGTTTATAAATTCATGCTAATGTTTGTATTTACTTTGTTAATCATCTTTTATCTTTGTAATTGTGCCTGATGTGCAACAAAAGACTCGTGCCTCACACTCAATATTGCTTAAATGAATGCTTGTATAGGAACGAATTTGGCCCTCAGTCACGGGACATGATGGATCTATTATGTAACAATAAAAAAAAAATCTAATGAAAACACACAATAACAGTCAAGCTATTGCTTACAGTTTAGACGAAAAGGAAGAAAAAATGCAACTACCCATATGAAAAAATGGTACGAACTGAACATTACTACCCCAAACAAATCCAATCTTTACTTTTGGGCAGAAAAGGTGTACACACAATAGAACGCAATGAATGTCTCGGGATGAAAGTAGTGCTAAGGCGACTTTACGGTATCGCAAATGATCAACAATGAATCTAATCGAAGTAACACATTCTGTAAGAAAATATAAAATGATGTAATTCACCCTTACCGTGAGTAGCTCAAAGTCTGGAAGGTGATACAAGTATCGCTGGACTGATAGGTTTGGTCGTCAGCTGGTATAGAACAACATGTGGGAGCTATGCTATGATTTTTATAGCGTCAGTGGCTTGGTAGATCTCTTAATATATGTGCGCCTGCGCAGAGAAGGGCTAGCAATCTTCCTGAGTCTGTGGAAGTTTACATCTATCTAACTTATGACTATAGCTTCCAAGGTCATACTTCCACCATCTTGCAATGAAGGTGTAATAATAAATTATGCATGTAATTCAACCGATATGCTATAGACACATGTTACTGACACATTCAAGTATATTTTATTCTTGTGGTATTTCAGTTAAGAACATGAGCTGCGACAATACAACATGTATTCATTCGATATTGGTTATGAAGCACACGGAATACAGCGTAATATCAATAAACTCAATAAACTCGGTGAAGAAGCGAAACTCGGAGAAAACGTTTAACTTTATACATCATCAAATGATAAGAGCGATTTAGATGTTTGTTATTTACTAGTGCTCTGGATAAATGATCACAGATTCCTTCTGACGCAACAATGTTATTCACCTTGTAACCTGTTTGTGTTATAAGTAAACTGTATCGTATCAAGTGATAACGAAGGCCACGACAAGATCATCATAAGCCCATAGTCTTCTAAATCATTGTGCAGTAAATGCGTGTATACGAAGATTCATTAAGCATATAACAGACTCATTTCTAAGGAACACTGAGTTGTGTGAAGAAAATATTGTAATTTCAGCCAGTATGCAGTGTAATTTTAGCATTTTAACCTGATCTTTGACCCTTTGCCTTTGACCTCATGACCCAAACAATCATTGGCATGCAATAAATGCACATTATGAAAGTTTCATGAAGATACTTTGAGCCATGTATTCTTGAGATGTGGAGAAAAACATGACATTTTCGCATTTTCACTTGACCCTTTATCTTTGACTCCATGGCCTAAAACTTTAGAGAATCTTTACCTTGCAATACATTCAGACACAAAGTTTCATGAAAATACATCAGAGGCATTGTAAAGATTTGAAGGGAAATAGAGAAAGTTTACAGTATGACCTTGACCTTGACCTATCCCTTTTGACCGTGAGAACCAGCATCGACAAGTAAATGGGCACCTTCGTCCACTCATATATACATATACCAAGTTTCGTTTGGATACTTCAAACCTTGTTTCAATTACGCTGTCCACAAAATCGATTACGGACGGGAAGATCGATGGACGGGCAACTCGAAAACATAATCACTTTGTGGCGAAGGCATAAGAAATATGTATTTGCTACTCTTTGCTTTGATTTTTATGCGATCTTAAATCTTAATGTGAAAACCTGTGAATTTATGAACGGACAATCTTTTTTAAATGTATTGATATTTATCGTTTCACAGCGTGCCATAGATTATACATTATGCGACTGGCAGTAACATCGATATGCATACTTATAAAAGCGCTCATTCATAAGTACCACTTTGTGATCAAAATTAGGTCAACTAGATTATTCAACATTCAAATGGACACCTTAAGCATTCTGGAGCAAAAAAAAAAATGAATGTACACCAAGAATGTCACAGAATGAAATTGAAGAAGGCAGATGAAGAAG
This sequence comes from Diadema setosum, assembly GCA_033980235.1. Lineage (NCBI taxonomy): Eukaryota > Metazoa > Echinodermata > Echinoidea > Diadematoida > Diadematidae > Diadema > Diadema setosum. The sequence goes on from CM067074.1 coordinate 15,589,856, forward strand.
ATAAAGAAGTCATATTCCTTCTTATGTTAAGTGAATATTTCCTTATCTCTTTTTTTTTTTTTGGTCTTTTATTTTCTCTTTGTGCCCTGTCTTTCGTTCATAAATATACACCGATAGTTGTTATATTCTTATCTGAAAACAACAAATCGCAGTCGTGAATTAACCTTTCAAAATTATCATAACACGTGTATTTGTAATCTCAGGATATATGTATCATAGTATATTGTATTATTTCAAGTTCATATTGTACAAATGTATTATAATTGTACATACACACACACAGCCATGTAGGCTATATGTAGGTATATGTAAATAAGATACTGACCAGACAGAACACTTCTTCACCTCATGTCGACTTGTTACAGACTGCCCGTTGGTTTCTATCTGAAACCCATTGTTTTTTATTCAACTGCATTTACATAATTGAGAGATCAGGAATGGATGACTCTGTGTGTGTATGTACGTGTTTCTATGTATGTGTTTCTATGTGTATATGTAGGTGTGTGTGTGGGTATGTGTATAAAGTAGCTGGGTGTGTATCACTAACATGTGCGTGTGCATGAATATGTGACAAAAGTCCAGGTCTGCAAATTATAAACTAAAACCAAAATATGTCCCTATATATATATATATATATATATATATATATATATATTATATGTATATATATATGTATATACATTTCATTCATTTCAATCATTGATTGTCCATATCACCCAAATTTGTTTTGTCAACATGTCTTTTACAAAAAGATACACAATTACATAAACAGCATTTAAATGACATATATTTGTTTATATTTATTTATACATATTTATATATACGTGTATTTGTAATCTCAGGATATATGTATCATAGTATTTTGTATATTTCAAGTTCATATTATGCAAATGTATTAAACATGTACATACACACACACACACACACACACACATACACACAAAGCCATGTATATGTAGGTAGATTGTAAATAAAACACTTACCAGACAGAACACTTCTTCACCTCATGTAGACTTGTTACAGACTGCACGTGGGTTTCTGTCTGAACCCATTGGTTTTTTATTCAACTACATTAACATAATTAAAAGATCTGGAATGAATGATTATGTGTGTGTATGAACGTAAGTGTGTTTGTGTATGTGCATAAAGTAGCTGGGTGTGTATAACTAACATGTGCGTGTGCGTGCTTATGTGACAAAAGTCCAGGTCTGCAAATTATAAACTAAAACCAAAATAAGTCCCTATATATATATGTATATATATATATATATATATATATATATATATATATATATATATATATATATTTATTATATATGTGAATATATATATATATATATTCTATATATATATACATTTTATTCATTTAAATCATTTATTGTCCATATCACCGAAATTTGTTTTGTCCACATGCTTTTACAAAAAGATACACAATTACATAAACAGCATTTGAATGACATTAAGACAGGCATCACTTTGTCAGCATTGTAAAAGATTAAACAAATATCATGTTTTATATCAACATCAATGTTCAAACATTCAATATGTTGATGTAACTTAACATAATCATATAAACTGTGAATACAATGAAATTTGGTTTATTTCCATGACTTGGCATTAGACTAGATTTCACACTAATTTGAAGACATTGCCTTGCAAGAACTGTCTCATTTACCTTACAGTCTCAAAAAGACATTTATACACCTTATACCCTCAGCTTTCCGCAATCCTATTGTGCGTTTATTACCCAAATAAAGACGATAAACCAATACCCTTTCCTCTCTTTTTTCCTGTCTCTCTCTCTCTCTCTCTTCCACTAAAAACACAGCACAAGTCAGAAAATACATTTCGATGAAAATGCCAGATGGTTTCAAAACATTAGGATACAAGACGTAGCGTAGTTATAAGATTTTTACAAATTAAAGAAACACATTTTTGACATGGTCTTCAATCAGGTAATGCTGATACTTTATCTGAAATTTACACTCGAGATTGATAAGATTTCATACCGTTAGGACATCGACTGTTCTTCATTAACAGTAGAATAGAAAACAATGTAGGCACAATTGAAGGGATGACCAAAGATGAGACCGTACATGGAAAAGACAATATGGTGTGCAAATGTCAGAGTCATACGTTACATTCTCTTCAGCTGAGACTGTGATATGTTTATTAACATTGGTAATCATAGCATATTACACTAAATCAATGAAGAGTTCATTTCAAAAAGGTACTAAATTCACGACAGATAATAAGGAGAAAATCCTCAATTTCTATTTCACAACTTCTTAGAGTTTTTAGGCGATTACATTATGTCTGGGGAAGCCCATAATGGGCCGGAGAAATGTGCTTTGAAAATAAAAGCCTACATATCTAAACTAATTTTAAGGAAGCAATATTTGTTTAAAGTTTACTGGATGTAACATCATTTGGAGCAAAAAAAAAAGATATCCACGTAAGATACAACTTGCAAATGTAGTTTTTGTGACCAGATAAAATTACTTTGTGTATTTTGGGGGAGGATTTAATATCTCTTCACATCATCCTCCTTTTTCTTCTATTTTCTAAAGAATACATATACCAAAAAGAAAAAAAAAGAAAAAAAAATCTCATCGTTAATAATCAAGTTATTTGTAGGTCATCCCCTGTTCCTACGCTGGGACCAAAGTGCAGGATGGCTGGCACACATGTTTTTAGTATACACCTGACTGGATTCAAACACCTTTTGGAATAGAACAGGAATGGATTTGGCGCATTTTGACACAAACGTCATTTTTCATTGCCTGATTTCTCCGTTTTCTCAAAAGAATTTCAATACTTTGAAGTTTTTACTGTATGGGACTACTAGTTATGGATACATTTCTGTAAAAGAAAAAAGTCAATTTAATGACAAATAGCTAAAGTACCTTTTAGAAAAACAATCTGTACATATAAATACATTGTGCATGTATGTATATGCATATACAGTTATACATATAACACATTTTAATAATTGTTCGACAATCTCGCATATAATTCAGCAAATCTTAGATTTACCACCTTCATAATCATCATTCCAGTATCTGATGAGCGGTAACAGAATAAAAAGTTAGATATACTCAAGGAACATAGATACATCTGAATGTGATAATCATTTTAACATCCAAATTGTTTGAAGAACCCATTTTTCTTACTTTTCAATGTAAAATTGTCCAAATATTCCAAAAAAAGTGAGCAGCTGATTGTTGAATTTCAGTTCTAAAATGCAATAGCTCCATTGTGCGAAAGGGAGGATGATACCACCATTTCCCATCTGTCCATGTGCATAGACTCAGTACACAGTGAAGACGCACACTGCAAAAAAAAAAAAAAAAAAGAAGTGACAGATACCACGATTTAGGCATTTACCTTGTCCCTGCTTTGTTCCTATTTATTTGTCTTACTTTTTGATGTCCTAATTTTCCACGAGAAAATGGTACATCGACTACAGTTCTAAAAATACAAAAGCTCCCTCGAGTGGGAGGAAGGATACCACAACCCCACGTCTTGTACATGTACTTGCTCCCCCCCCCCCCCCCCCGAATAAATATCCTTGCCTACGGCCATGGTGATAATGGATAATAATGAAAAAATGAGGCGAACATCTCACGATCTATTCAAGGTATGACGTGTCTTCCTCCTTCTTTTCGCTAAACATTCCTATAGAAGAACTGGCTGTGGACTTGAAGAGTTCTTTTATCGCTAGTCGAAACTCGGAATTTCTTATTGTGTAAATTATGGGGTTTGCACATGAATTACAGAATGCAAGCACTATCAGGCAATTATTCAAGGGGCTTTTGGAATAAGAAGTCGGGAGAACGTTAAGATTGTAAGCAAGGTATGCCGTTTGCACTGGAGCCCAGGAAATTACATAAACAATGACCACAATGAACAACATCTGAAGAACTCATCTCTTAGCAACGTGATGCCTGAATGAGGGCTTCGAGAAATCTGTGGTCTTGTCCTCTGCCAGACGAAGACGACCCTGGCGATGAAGCACGATGGCTGTCATTGCCTGCGTTATCAACATGATTACAGCCGGTAGGAGAAATTCAACAGAAAAAGTCATTAGCCCTGTAGCAAGCTGGATAGTGAAAGAAGGATACACCCGCGAACATTCCCCATCTTTTACCTTCGACACCGGAAATAAAAAGACATTAAGAAGGAGAGCAAAGAACCAGACTCCAGCGATTGCATACCTGACTCGGACCCTTGTGATGTAACGCTTAAATTGGAATGGGTAAGCAATAGCAAGATACCGCTCAAGTGGTATCAGTGTCAGAGTGTATATGGAGGCGTCAATCGATATCCATTTGAACGTCGAAGAGTAAACTATTTTGCAGAAGATTTCTCCCAACCAGGATTGAGGCACCTGCAGGCAGTGTGGCAGCGGAATCATGAAGATCGAGGTCGAGAAATCAGCAATGGCCAAGGCACCGATCAGGGTATCGGTAGGACGACACTTGTGACGTCGCCCGAACACGACTCTAATGACCAGTAGATTTCCGATGATACCGAGCGTTGCCGTGGTCAGTTGGAGAATAGTCACCCAAGTCCAGGGTACAGACACGCAGGACCACGATATATCCGCGAGTCCTGTAGATGTGTGTGTGTCTTGACTGTTTGAAGAGTTGAACGTATTTGGAGGATGGTCAGGAATTGACTTTGAATCATTTTCCATCCAACCTGATATCTCCTGCGTGCTACATGGATAGTTTTTACAAGTCATGTCGATAACTTGAGTTTCTGTATACAAATCGACTCTGACAGACAATTGCGTCACAAAAACATCGTCACTTGATTGAGAGTTCAAAGTTGGTATGATCTTCTCTCTTACCGGAGAAAGAGCAACAGTAAGTCGAGGGATTTGGGTCGACCATCCTATTTGATCAAGTGAAACGAAGATGAATACCAACACCAGATGTGAACACGGCGTCATGCTTCTCTTTTCTATTGGATCGACTTCGTCTGAAAAAGAGGCCAACATACAAAGAAAAACAAAATCTAACAAAGCTCAGTTTAGGTCACTTACTAGTGCTGATTTCATGTTCCCCTTATCGATATCATCTGTTTACCCCGTTTCATTTCAGAAAGTTTATAAATTCATGCTACTATACTTGTATTTACTTTGCTAGTCATTTTTTGTCTTTGTAATTGTGCCTGATGTGCAAGAAAAGACTCGTGCCTCACACTCAATACAATTGCTTAAATGAATGCTTTTATAGGAACGAATTTGGCCCTCAGTCACGGACATGATGGATCTAGAAATGTAACAATTAAAAAAAAATCTAATGAAAACACACAAAAATAGTCAAGCTATTGCTAATTCAAAAGTACAGTTGAGACGAAAAGAGGAAAAAAAGTCAACTACCAATATGAAAAAATGGTACGAACTGAACACTACTACCCCCAAACAAATGCAATCTTTACTTTAGGGCAGAAAAGGTGTACACACAATAGAAAGCAAGGAATGTCTAGGGATGAAAGTAGTGCTAAGGCGAATTTTACGGTATCGCAAATGATAAACAATAAATCTAATCGAAGAAACATATTCTTCAAGCAAAATAAAAAATGATGCAATTCACCCTTACCGTGAGTCTTGAAGTCTTGAAGTCTTGAAAGTGTTACAAGTATCGCTGGACTGATAGGTTTGGTCGTCAGCTGGTTTAGAACAACGTGGGGGAGCTATGTCATGATTTTTATAGCGTCAGTGACTTGGTAGATCTCTTAATATATGTGCGCCTGCGCAGAGAACGGCTAGCAATCTTCCCGTGTCCTATAGCATCCAAGGTCATACTTCCACCATCTTGCAATGGAGTTGTGATATGCATGTAATTCAACCGATATGCTATAGACACTTGTTACTGACACATTCAAGTATTATTCATTCTTGTGGTATTTCGGTTAAGAACATGTGCTGCGACAATACAACATATATTCATTCGATATTGGTTATGAAGCACACGGACTACAGCGAAATATCAATAAACTCGATAAACTCGGTGAAGAAGCGAAACTCGGAAAAAACGTGTAACTTTATACAGCATCAAATGATAAGAGCGATTTAGATGTTTGTTATTTACTAGTGCTCTGGATAAATGATCACAGAGTCCTTCTGACGCAACAATGTGTTTCACCTTGTAACCTGTTTGTGTTATAAGTAAATTGTATCATATCAAATGATTACGATGGCCACAACAAGATCATAGTCCCTAGTCTTCTAAATCATTGTGCAGTAATGCATATATACGAAATTTAATTAAGCATATAACAGAGTCATTTCTAAGGAACATTGACTTGTAAGGAGAAAATATTTTAATTTCAACCAGTATGCAGTGTTAGTTTCATACCAAGTTTCGTTTGGATACCTCGAACGGTGTTTCAATTATGCTGTCCACAAAATCGATTACGGACGGGAAGATCGATGGACGGGCAACTCGAAAACATAATCACTTTGTGGCGGAGGAATAATAAATTTACATTTGCTACTCTTTGCTTAGATTTTTATGTGATCTTGGATCTTAATGTGAAAACCTGTGAATTTAGGACAGGACAGGTTTTTTTTTTTAATGTAATGATATTTATCGTTTTATAGCGTGCCATGCGACTGGCAGTAACACCGATATGCATACTTATAAAAGCGCTCATTCATAAGTACCATCTAGTGATCAAAATTTGGTCAACTAGATTATTCACCATTCAAATGGACACCTTAAGCATTCTGGAGAAAAAAAAAATGTAATGTACACCAAGAATGTCACAGAATGAAATTGAAGAAGGCAGATGAAGAAGATAAAGATGTTATGTTCCTTCTTATGTTAAGTGAATATTTCTTTATTTCTTATGGCATGCGCTATTTTATTTTTCGTCTTTTATTTTCTCTTTATGCCCTTTCTTCCGTTTCTAAATATACACCGATAGTTGTTTTATTTTCATCTGAAAATAACAAATCGCAGTCGTGAAATAAACTTTCAAAATTATCATAACACGTGTATTTGTAATCTCAGGATAAATGTATCATAGTATTTTGTATATTTCAAGTTCATATTATGCAAATGTATTATACATGTACATACACACACACACACACACACACACATCAATGTATATGTAGGTATATGTAAATAAGACACTGACGACACAGAACATTTCCTCACCTCATGTCGACTTGTTACAGACTGCCCGTGGGTTTCTGTCTGAAACCCATTGGTTTTGTATTCAACTGCATTAACATAATTAAGAGATCAGGGGGGCATTTCATGAAGGAACTTGTCGGATAAAATGTCCGACAAGTCAATTATATCCGACAAGTTCAGAGAAATCAGCCAATCAGAATAAAAGAATTTCTCAAAAACATGTCGGATATAATTGACTTGTCAGATATTTTATCCGACAAGTTCCTTCATAAAATGCCCCCCAGGAATGAATGACTATGTGTGTGTATGTACGTGTGTGTGTGCGTGTGTGTGTGTGTGTGTGTAGGTGTGTGTGTATGTGTATAAAGTAGCTGGGTGTGTATAACTAACATGTGCGTGTGCGTGAATATGTGACAAAAGTCCAGGTCTGCAAATTATAAACTAAAACCAAGATAAGTCCCTATATGGTACATATATATATATATATATATATATATATATATATATATAAGACACAAGAGAGGCATCACACTATCAACATTGTCAAAGATTAAACAAATATCATGTTTTATATTAACATCAATGTTCAAACATTCAATATGTTGATGTATCTTTATATAATCATATAAACTGTGAATACAATAAAATTTGGTTCCTTTCCATGACTTGGCATTAGACTAGATTTCAAACTGATTTGAAGTCATTGCCTTACAAGAACTGTCTCATTTGCCTTACAGTCTCAAAAAGACATTTATACACATTACCCTAAGCTTTCCGCAATCCTATCGTGCATTTATTACCAAAATAAAGACGATAAACCAATACCCTTTCCTCTCTTTTTTCCTGTCCCTCTATCTCTCTCTCTCTCTCTTCCACTAAAAACACGGCACAAGTCAGAAAATACATTTCGATGAAAATGCCGGATGGTTTCAAAACATTAGGATACCAGGCGTAGCGTAGTTATAAGATTTGTGCAAATTAAAGAAACACATTTTTGACATGGTCTTCAATAGGGTAATGCTGATACTTTATCTGAAATTTACACTCAAGATTTATAAGATTTCATACCGTTAGGACATCGACTGTTCTTCATTAACAGTAGAATAGGGAACAATGTAGACACAATTGAAGGGATGAGACCGTACATGGAAATGGGATGAGACCGTACATGAAAGGGATGAGACCGTACATGGAAAAGATTAGACCGTACATGGAAAAGACAACATGGTGTGCAATTAATGTCAGAGATATACGTTACATTCTCTTCAGCTGAGACTGTGATATGTTTATTAACATAGGTAATCATAGCATATTACACTAATAGTTGTAAAACAATGAAGAGTTCCTTTCAAAAAGGTACTAAATTCACTTTTGATAATAAGGAGAAAATCCTGGATTGCTATTTCACAACTTCTTAGATTTTTAGGCGATGACATTATGTCTGGAGAACCCTATAATGTGCTAGAGAAATGTGCTTTGAAATTAAAAGCCTACGTATCTGAACTAATTTTAAGGAAGCAATATTTTTTTTTTAATTTACTGGATTTAACCCAAAAAAATGCACGTAAGATACAACTAGCAAATGTAGTTTTTGTGACGAGATACAATTACTTAGTACTTTGTATATTTTGGGGGATGATTTGATTTCTCTTCACATCATCCTGCTTTTTCCTCTATTTTCTAAAGAATATTATGCCAAAAAAAATGAAAAATGTTTTCGTTAATTATCAAGTTATTTCTAGGTCATCCCCTGTTCCTACGCTGCGACCAAAGTGCAGGATGGCTGGCACACATGTTTCTAGTATACACCTGACTGGATTCAAACACCTTTCGGAACAGAACACGGATGGATTTGGCGCATTGTGACACAAACGTCATTTTCAATTGCCTGATTTCCCCGTTTTCTCAAAAGAATTTCAATATTTTAAAGTTTTTACTATATGGGACTACTAATTATTGATACATTTCTGTAAAAGAAAAAAAGTCAATTTGATGACAAATAGGTAAAGTACCGTTTAGAAAAGCAATCTGTACATATAAATACATTGTACATTATGCATATGTATAAACATGTACGTAATTATACATATACTTTAACACATTTAATTGTTTGACAATCTCGCATATAATTTAGCTAATCTTAGATTTACCACCTACACAATTATCACTCCATTATTTGATGAGCAGTGACAGAATAAAAAGTTAGATATACTCAAGGAACATAGATACATCTGAATGTGATAATCATTTTAACATCCAATTTTGTTTGAAGAACCCATTTTTCTTACTTTTCAATGTAAAATTGTCCAAATATTCCAAAAAAAGTGAGCAGCTGATTGTTGAATTTCAGTTTAAAATGCAATAGCTCCATTGTGCGAAATGGAGGATGATACCACCCTTTCCCATCTGTCCATGTGCATAGACTTAGTACACAGTGAAGACGCACACGGCAAAAAAAGAGGTGACAGATACCACGATTTAGGCATTTACCCTTTTCCTGCTTTCTTCCTATTTATTTGACTTACTTTTTGATGTCCTAATATTCCACGAGAAAAATGGTACATCGACTACAGGTCTAAAAATACAAAAGCTCCCTCGAGTGGGAGGAAGGATACCACATCCCCACGTCTTATACATGTACTTGCTCCCTCCCACCCCCCCCCCCCCATACAACTTCTTGCCTACGGCCATGGTGATAATGGATAATACTGAAAGAAAGAGGCGAACATTGCACGATTGCACAATCTAATCCAGGTATGACGTGTCTTCCTCCTTCTTTTCGCTAAACATACCTATAGAAGAACTGGCTGTGGACTTGAAGAGTTCTTTTATCGCTAGTCGAAACTCGGAATTTCTTATTGTGTAAATTATGGGGTTTGCACATGAATTACAGAATGCAAGCACTATCAGGCTATTATTCAAGGGGCTGTTGAAATAAGAAGTCGGGAGTAAGTTAAGATTGTAAGCAAGATATGCCGTTTGCACTGGAGCCCAGGAAATTACGTAAACAATGACCACAATGAACAACATTTGAAGAACTCGTCTCTTAGCAACGTGATGCCTGGATGAGGGCTTTGAGAAATCTGTGGTCTTGTCCTCTGCTAGACGAAGACGACCCTGTCGATGAAGCACGATGGCTGTCATTGCCTGCGTTATCAACATGATTATAGTCGGTACGAGGAATTCAACAGAAAAAGTCATTAGCCCTGTAGCAAGCTGGATAGTGAAAGAAGGATACACCCGCGAACATTCCCCATCTTTTACCTTCGACACCGGAAATAAAAGGACATTAAGAAGGAGAGCAAAGAGCCAGACTCCAGCGATTGCATACCTGACTCGGACCCTAGTGATGAAACGCTTAAATTGAAAGGGGTAAGCAATAGCCAGATAACGCTCAAGTGGTATCAGTGTCAGAGTGTATATGGAAGCGTCAATGGAAATCCAATAGAACGTGAAAGAGTCAACTATTTTGCAGAAGATTTCTCCCAGCCAGGAATGAGGCACCTGCAGGCAATGTGGCAGCGGAATCATGAAGATCGAGGTCGAGAAATCAGCAACGGCCAAGGCACCAATTAGGGTGTCGGTAGGACGACACTTGTGACGTCTTCCAAACACAACTAGAATGACGATTAGGTTTCCGATGACACCGAGTGTTGCAGTAGTCAGTTGGAGAATGGTCACCCAAGTCCAGAGTACAGACACGCAGAACCAGGATATATCCTGGAGTCCTGTAGATGTATGTGTGTGTTGATTGTTTGAAGAGTTGTACGTGTTTGGAGGATGATTAAGAATTGACTCTGAATTATTTTCCATCCAACCTAACATCTCCTGCGTGCTACATGGATAGTTTTTACAAGTCATGTCGATCACTTGAGTTTGTGTATACAAATCGACGGTGACAGACAATTCCGTCACAAATATATCGTCAGTGGATTGAGACCTCAAAGTTGATATGGTGTTCTCTCTTATCGGAGATAGGGCAATAGTTAGTCGAGGAATGGCAGTCGACAAACCTATTTCAATGTTTGGAACCAAGATGAATACCAGCAGCAGATGTGAACACAGCGTCATGCTTCCTTTTTTCTATTGGATCGACTTCGTCTGAAAAAGAGGCAAGCGTACAAAAAATATTTAAACAAAGCTCAGTTTAGGTCACTGATTTCATGTTCCCCTTATTGATATCAACTGTTTGACCCGTTTCCTTTCAGAAGTTTAGGAAGTTCATGTTCATGTTAATAATTAGCCTGCCTACCATCTTTTATCGTTGTAATTGTACCAGATTATGCGAAGAAGGACTCGTGCCTCATACTCAATATTGGTTTAATGAATGATTACATACAAACGAATTTGGCACTTAATCACGAACATGGTGGACCTGGAAATTAACAATTAAAAAAAAAAGTTGAATGAAAACACTCTATGACTGTCAAATTATTGGTAATTTGAAAGTACATTTCTGACGAAAGGGAAGAATATTCAACTACCAAGGTGAAAAGATGGTACGAATTGAACACTACTGCCGCAAACAAATCCAATCTTCAATTTTGGGCAGAAAAAGATAGCCAATAGAAAGCAAGGAATGTCGAGGGATGATAGTAGTGCTAAGAAGACATTTACGGTATCGCGAATGATAAATACTAAACCTAATTGAAGTAAGATATTCTGTAAGAGACTTTTACGGTATCGCGAATGATAGATACTAAAAGTAATGAAGTAACATATTCTGTGAGAAAATAATAAATGATGCGATTCACCCTTACCGTGAGTAGCTCAAAGTCTTGAAGGTGATACAAGTATCGCTGGACTGATAGGTTTGGTCGTCAACCGATTTGGAAGAACATGTGGGAGCTATGTCATGATTTTTATAGCGTCAGTGCCTTGGTAGATCTCTTAATATATGTGCGCCTGCGCAGAAAATGGCTGCCAATCTTCCCGTGTCTGTGGAAGTTTGCATCTATCTAACTTATGACTATAGCTTCCAAGGTCACTCATTCATGCATACTTTCACCATTTTGCAATGGAGTTGTAATATGCATGTAATTCAACCGATATGCGATAGACACATGTTTCTGACACATTCAAGTATATTTTATTCTTGTGGTATCTCGGTTAAGAACATGTACTGCAACAATGCCACATGTATTCATTCGACATTGGTTACGAAGCACACGGACTACAGCATAATATCAATGAACTCAATAAACTCGGTGAAGAAGCGAAACTCGGAGAAAACGCTTGTGTAACTTCAATAAGGCTGAAATACAGCATCAAATGATAAGAGCGATTTAGTTAATGTTTGTGATTTACTAGTGCTCTAGATAAATGATCGCAGATTCTGTCTGACGTAGCAATGTATTTAACCTTCTAACCTGTTTTTTGTTATAAGTGAATTGTATCATATCAAAGGATTACGATGGCTAAAACAAGATCGTCATAAGCCCCTAGTCTTCTAAATCATTGTGTAGTAATGCATGTATACGAAGTTTAATTTAGCATAATAACAGAGGCATTTTTAAGGAACATTGAGTTGTATAGAGAAAATATTGTAATTTCAAACAGTATGTGGTATTATTTTAACCTGATCTTTGACCCTTTGCCCTTGCCTTCATGGCCCAAACTCCCCCAGAGAGTAATTGGCACGCAATACATGTACATTAGGTTTTATGAAGTTAGCTTGAAACATGTATTTTCGAGATGTGGAGAAAAACATGAAATTTTAGCATTTTCAGTTGACCTTTTATCTTTCACCCCATGGCCTAAAACTTTCTATAGAGAATCTTTACCTTGCAATACATTCAGACACAAAGTTTCGTGAAAATACATAGAGGCATTCTAAAGATGTGGAGGGAAATAGAGAAATTGTACAGTATGACCTTGACCTATATGTCTTTTGACCATGAGAGCCAGAGTAAATGGGCATCTCCGTTCACTCATACATACATGTACCAAGTTTCGTTTGGATACCTCAAACAGTGTTTCAATTATGCTGTCCACACAATCGATTGCGGACGGGAACATCGATGGACGGGCAACTCGAAAACATAACCATTTAGAAATTTACAATTGCTACACTTTGTATAGACTTTAATGTAATCTTAGATCTTAATATGAAAACCTGTGAATTTACGAGAGGACTGTTTCTTTGAAAGGTATTGACCGTTTTTCACAGCGTGCCATAGATTATACATTTATGCAACTGGCAGTAACACTGATATGCATACTTATAAAAGAACTCATTCATGAGTACCACTTTGTGATCAAAATTAGGTCAACTAGAGTATTCAACATTCAAATAGACACCTTAAGCATTCTGGCGAAAAAAAAAAAGACCTGTTAAATGTACATCGAGAATGTCACAGAATGAAATTAAAGAAGGCAGATGAAGAAGATAAAGAAGTCATGTTCCTTCGTATGTTAAGTGAATGTTTCCTTATCTCTTATGGCATGCGCTTTTGTTTCCTCTTTTATTTTCTCATTATGCCATTTCTTTCGTTTACAAATATACACCGAAATTACATATTCTTATCTGAAAACAACAAATCGCAGTCGTGAATTGACCTTTCAAAATTAGTATAACACGTGTATTTGTAATCTCAGGATATATGCGTCATAGTATTTAGTATATTTCAAGTTCATATTATGCAAATGTAGTGCACACGTACATACACAAACACACACACACAAACACACACAAACACACACACATACACACACAGTCATGTATGTTGGTATATGTATATCAGACAGTGACCAGACAGAACACTTCTTCACCTCATGTCGACTTGATACAGACTGCCCGTGGGTTTCTATTTGAAACCTATGGGTTTTATCATTCCACATAAAGAGATCAGGAATAAATGACTATGTGTGTGTATGTATGTGGGTGTGTGTGTATGTGTATAATGTAACTGGGTGCGTATAACTAACATGTACGTGTGCGTGAATATGTGACAAAAGTCTACGTCCGCAAATTATCAACTAAAACCAAATTAAATCCCTTAATATATTTATATCAGCTTCATTGTACAAACGTTGAACATGTTGATATTTCTTTATACAATTATATTAACTGTAAATATAACAAAATTTTGTTTATTTACATGTCTTTTTATTAGACTAGATAGCAAACTAATTTGAAGTCATTGCCTTAAAATATTTGTCTCATTTGCATTATAGTCTCAAATGTAGTATACACCCTTGTACCCTCAATCCTATTGTGCAATTCTTACCAAATTAAAAACGATAAACAAATACTCTTTGCTCTTATTTTTTCTCTCTTCCGCTAAAAACACAGTACAAGTCAGAAAATATATTTCGATGGTTTCAAAATTGCCGGATGGCTTCAAAATATGCCAAGCTATATATTGTGGAAAGCGTAGTTATAAGATTTTTACAAATTAAAGAAACACATTATTGACAAGATTTGAATGACAAACAGTTGACGCTTGCCCAACTATACTTAAGATTACGATTATTGTTCCAAGATTATGTTAACATAGTTTTCGTCGGGCAATGCTGATACTTAATTCGAAATTAACACTTATAACTGACAAGATTTCGTCCTGTAATAACATCGACCGTTCCTCATTAACAGTAGAATAGGGAACAATTTAGACACAATTGTGAACAAAGATGATACCCTACAAGGAAAAGACAATAATTGTATGGTTTGCAGTGTGACAGTTATACGTTACACTCTCTTCAGCTGAGACTGCGACATGTTTAATAACATAAATAATCATTGCATATTACACTTGTATAACAATGGAGAGTTCTTTTCCAAAATGTACTTAATCCACTTTTGATAAGGATAAAAACCTACATTTCTATTTCACAGGATTCAAAGTGTTTTTGTGAGATGACGTTATGTCCCATAGGAGAACCTCATAATGGGCCAAAGAACTGTGATTTGAAATTAAGTCTACGTATCTAAACTAATTTCAAGGAAGCAATATTTGTTTAAAATTTACCGGATTTAACACCATTTGGAGAAAGAAAAATACAGGTAAGATAAAACTAGCAAATGTTCTGTTAAAAAAAAAAGCTCGATTTGACGAAAACCATAGGTGAAGCACCTTTCAGAAATTAAATCTGTACATATAAATTTGTCATACATAATATATGCATATACATATACGCAATTGCATATATATTATAACACATTTAATTGTCTGACAATCTCGCATATAATTTAGCGAATCTTACATTTACTAGCAACATAATCATCATTCTAGTATTTGATGAGCAGTGACAGATATTTTCTACAATAAAGTTTTAGGCAATTCCAATTTTGAAAATAGAATTAAAAGGTAGATTCAAGGGATATTCAAGTCTAATATGAATTGCGATAATCATTTTAATATTCAAATTGTTTGAAGAGCCAATTATCTTACTTTTCAATGAAAAAATGTCCAAATGTTCCCCCAAAATGAGTAGCAGATTGTTGAATTTCAATTCTAAAACGGAATATCTCCATCGTGCGAAAGGGACGAGGATACCACCCTCTCCCAGACTTAGTATGCAGTGAGGAAAAAGACCTGTGGGATACGACGATTTAGTCAATTACATTGTCACTGAATATTAATTTGTCTTACGTTTTCATGAGACAAAAAATACATCGACTACAGTTCTAAAAGTACAGAAGCTCCCTCGAGTGGGATCAAGGTCACCCCCCCCCCCCCACACACACACACACATCTTGTACCTATACTCCCCCCCCCCCCCAAAAAAAAAAAAAAAAAAAAAGATACTCTTGCCTACGGCCATGGTGATAATGGATAATGTTGAAAAAATGAGGGGGACTTTCAATTTGGTGATCTAATCGAGGTATGACGTGTCTTCCTCCTTCTTTTCACTAAACATTCCTATAGAAGAACTAGCTGTGAACTTGAAGAGTTCTTTGATTGCCATTCTGAACTCACGATTTCTTATTGTGTAAATTATTGGATTTGCACATGAATTACAGAATGCAAGCACTATCAGGCTATTATCCAAGGAGCTGTTGAAATAAGAAGTCGGGAGCACGTTAAGATTGTAAGCAAGATATGCCGTTTGCACTGGAGCCCAGGAAATTATGTAAACAATGACCACAATGAACAGCATCTGAAGAACTCGTCTCTTAGCAACGTGATGCCTGGAAGAGGGCTTCGAGGAACCGGTGATCTTGTCCTCTGCTAGACGAAGACGACCCTGTCGATGGAGCACGATGGCTGTCATCACCTGTGTTATCAACATGATTACAGCCGGTAGGAGAAATTCAACAAAGAATATTATCAGCCCTTTAGCAATCTGCATGGTGTGAGAAGTATTTATGTGTGCACATTTTCCATTCTTCACCACTGAAGTAGAAAATGCCAGAACGTTAAGCACCAGGGCAAAGAACCAAACTCCAGCGATTGCATACCTGACATGTGCCCGAGTGATTAAGCGCTTAAATCGGAAAGGGTAAGCAATAGCAAGATACCGCTCAAGTGGTATCAGTGTCAGAGTGTATATGGAGGCGTCAATCGAAATCCATTTGAACATAGAAGAGTGAACTAATTTGCAGAAGATTTCTCCTGACCAAGATGGAGGCACCTGCATGCAATATGGCAACGGAATCATAAAGATTGACGTCGAGAAATCAGCAACGGCCAAGGCACCTATCAAAGTATCGGTAGAACGACACTTGTGGCGTCTTCCGAACACTACTAGAATGACGATTAGGTTTCCGATGACACCGAGCGTTGCCGTGGTCAGTTGGAGAATGGTCACCCAAGTCCAGGGCATAAACACGCACAACCACGATGTCAACAGTAGGGGTCTTTTAGATCTCTGTGTGTCTTCGGTTTTCGAAAAACTGTATGAGCTTGTAGGAATGATAGCAGATGACTTTGAACTAGGTTCCATCCAACCTAACATCTCCTGCGTGCTACATGGGTAATTCTTACAAGTCGTGTCCATCAACTGAGTTTGTGTATCCAAAACTCTGTCAGACGATTCAGTAACAAATACGTTGTCAATGAATTGATTGTTCAAAGTTGGGAAGATGTCCTCTTTTGCCGTGGATAAGCCAACAGTTAGTCGAGGAATGTCAGTGGAAAAAACCATAACGTTTGCGATGGAGATGAATACCAGCTGTAAATGTGAACACGGCGTCATTCTTTCCTGTTATCATGTGATGACTTCGTCTGAAAAAGAGGCCCATGGACATAGAGAACAGGTCTTTAAATCTAGTTTGTCTCAGTTTTTTTTTAATTACACATATTCCCCTTTTCCATATCAACTGTCTGCTTCGCTTCAGCTCTACGTGTCAGTACAGTAATGTCTGCGGTTGTGTTTACTCTGCATTTCGTCCAGCATTTCATCCCTGCCATTACTCCCCGTGCGAACTTAAATTCGTACCTCATACTCAATATATTTCAGATTAATAGACTGAATAGGCACGTAATTGGGCCTTCGTCTGAAACAGGGATCTGCTAAGATAACAAAGTTGTTGTTTTTTCTTGTTATGACAATATACAGTATAATCCAAGTTGATGATAAATGTAAAGGAGCTATACAAGACAAAATAGTAGAAATATGCAACTCTATGACTTGGTAAACGATGATACAAATTAAGGAAATCTAATATTTACTGTTCGGCAGATTGAAGCTTACGCACACATTTTTTTTTCACAAACTAGTGACTCATAATGTACAGGTAAGTTCAGGGATAGTAGAATATTGATTTTTGCGAATGTGGCATGTCTAATAATTGTAATCTGTGACGTCTAATCGCGATAAGAAATTATAGCATTAAAACAGGTGATGAAATTTATCCTCACCGTGAGTACCTCAAAATCCTGAAGGTGATACAAGTATCTCTGGACTGGTACGTTGGCCGTCAAGTGGATTACAACAAAATGTCGGAGCTTTGTCAAGATTTTATACCGAGTGAGTTGGTCGATATTTTGATATGTGTGCGCCTGCGCAAAGGAGAGCCAACAATCTCTGCTCGTCTTCCGAAGGGTGCGTCATCCGCTCTCATTCTCATGTACACACACACACACACACACACACACACATAAAATAGAATATACGCGACGAAACGCACACATACAAACACACACACACACACGAGCGTGTGCGCATAAACGCTACTCACACAAAAAGAAAAGATATGCAAAAACAGACACGCACACATTAACCTTTTGGGGGGGACGGACATGGCGTACAATGAAACAAGATTTTTTTTCCTTAAACTGTATTTCTGTCCCTATATCAAAGAACTTGTATTGACGAGCTTTAGATTTGCCATGAGAACGATAAGACTACGCAAATTAGGAAAAAATGGTGTTCTGCACATGCGCGAAACAGCTGATTCCATTGTCTAACCCGAGAGGCTACGTCGTCTTAGCGTTCGCGTCGCAAATCTAAAACTCGCTATAACCAGAAAAAAAAAAGAAAACACGAAACAAAAGTATGTTATACGCAGTACAAGGAATTTCGTTGTTTCGTTGAAAATTAAAACCTTCATTTGGAAAATTCACCTTTCCATTGATCTCGGTATGTCAAATTCTGCTAATACAAGTTGCACATGTCCTCATAAACTTGGTGTTATATCGCCTCACATATATCTATGCATTATATTTCCAGATCATTCTCTACGTCAGTATTATGAGAGAGAGAAGAAAAGGAGAAAAGAAACAGACATAAAGACAGACAGATATGTAGCTTCGCTGTGATCAATGCCAATGAAAGAAGACCGTCTTATCTATCATATTTGATTGGTCCTTTAACATATTAATTTCACTCCCATAAGATTTCACTTAATGAATACGTCGGGTGAGAATGAGAAGGGCGTTAAGTTGCCACTAAACCCATAGGCCCGAATTCACGAAGGTGGTACAAAAGAAACCATGGTTTAAACCACCGACAAAAACCATGGAGCGCCAAGTGTCGCACGGAATATTTCTTTACAAAATTGGTAATTTCGTCGACAAAATGATCGTTTCGTACACGAAATTATCATTTCGTGTACGAAATGTTCATTTAGTTACAAAATTTTGTCATTTCGTTACAAAATAATCATTTCATCGACGAAATGACTGATTTCTTAACGAAATATTCCATGCGGCACTTGGCGCTCCATGGTTTTTGTCCATGGTTTAAACCATGGTTTCATTTGTACCACCTTCGTGAATTCGGGCCATAGTGTTCGAGACAACTTAACGTACGTATATCATAACAATTGCCTCAAAACACGCTGTTGTGACCACACCGTACTTCATACACCGTACTTTCTGCAATATGCACTTCTGCAATATTTCCGATATTGTCAATCATTATAATGGCAGTGTACCAACAATCTCTGCTTTTTTATATTCCACTTACAAATTCAACACGTGGAACACGTTACGACGCTTTCAAAAGAAGAGAATGTTTTCAAAGCATTCCGAGCTGAATGTTAATGGAATATTTCAACAGGGAAAAGAAAAAAATATATATTGACTTAGCGTGACTGACAAACGTGGAATCATTACCAACGCTACTCAGAGTTTAATGATCTAAGATTAAGAAAATGATACTGACAGCGTCTCTTTCACCGGATAAAGCTAGAACTTGATGCGGATTAAGAATTCTTCGTGCTTGTACCTGTACGTTAACAATTAAACTGTAAAGTGTGGAATAATTATGGAATGATACAGATTTGTAACCGTTAATGACTTTGTGATAGATATTGGAAACATGGTTGAATATTCATAACATGTAACTTATATAAATGTATGATATATAATCGAGCATAATGTATAATATATAACATATATTATGATAATCAGTACATATTATATAATATATAATACATGATTTACAATATCAAATATATCATATATTATATATAAATATATATATATATATATATATATATATATATATATATATATATAAATCCGAATCCGACACATCAAAGAGGAAATCATGTGATCATGGTTTGATATGATAGTATTTCACTATCTTACCAGCGCATTGTGATTTGTTTCGAACGATACTTAAAAGGTAAGGTTACAAGCATTCCATAATTTTGAACCTACATGTATTGGAATCATTAAACATTATACAGCAGAAAGATACATGGATACTTTATGAGACGAAGAATGATGCCTAGAGTGTGATAAAAGTGATAATGGATGATAACTATCGAACTGATAATGAGGCGGAATTTGTCATATTACATAATCACATAATCACATTACTAGACTATGGGGGATTGAATCATTGTAAGTTATGTCTTTTTCCTTAGCCTTTTCGCTGAATATACCAACAGAAGAGTTAGCCGTGGGTCCGCAGAGTTCTTTGATCGCCACTCGGAAGTGGCGATTTCGAATTGTGTAGATTACCGGGTTTGCACATGAATTACAGAATGCAAGCACTGTAAGGCTATTATCCAGAGGACTGTAGATATAAGAAGGAGGGAGGACATTCAGATTGTAAGCCAGGTACGCTGTTTGCGCTGGAGCCCAGGAAACAATGAAAACCACTACCACAATAAACAGCATCTGAAGAACTCGTCTCTTAGCAACGTAGTGCTTGGATGAGGGTTTTGGTGATCTGGTGGTCTTGTCCTCTGCTAGACGAAGACGACCCTGTCGATGAAGCACGGTGGCTGTTATCGCCTGGGTTATCAACATGATTAAAGCGGGAATTAGAAATTCGACAAAGAAAGTCATTAGTCCTGTAGCAAGCTGGATGATGTGAGAAGGATATACACGTGTACATTCCCCATTTTTCACTACCGATGTAGAAAATATGAAAACGTTAAGTAGCAGAGCGAAAAACCATACCCCAGCAATAGCATACCTGACATGGTCCCGCGTGATGAAACGCTTAAATTGAAAAGGGTAAGCAATAGCCAGATAACGCTCCAGTGGAATCAGTGTCAGAGTGTATATGGAGGCGTCAATTGAAATCCATTTGAGCGTAGAAGAGTAAACTATTTTGCAGAAGGTTTCTCCAAACCAGGATGGAGGAACCTGCAAGCAATGAGGCAACGGAACCATGAATATGGAGGTCGAGAAATCAGCAACGGCCAAGGCGCCAATCAGGGTATCGGTAGGACGACACTTGTGGCGTCTTCCAAACACAACTAAAATGACGATTAGGTTTCCGACGACACCGAGCATTGCCGTGGTCAGTTGGAGAATGGTCACCCATGTCCAGGGTACATACACGCACAACCACGATGTCTGCAACGGCCTTTTCGATATCAACGTGTCTTGAGTTTCCGTGAAGCTGTTAACGAGTTTGGTAGAGAGGTTAGAAGATGGCTTTGAACTAGTGTCCATCCAACCTAACGACTTCTGAATGCTACATGGGTAAATCTTACAAGTCTCGTTGATCAATTGACTTTGTGTATTCAAATCGACGGCAGACAATTCTGTCACAAATAGATTGTCGATAGATTGATAGTTTAAAGTAAGCTTCATTTCCTCTCTTTCCGTAGGTAGGCCAGCAGTATGTCGTGGAATGCTGGACGACAAAGATGTTTGAACTTGTGCAATGTAGATAAATACCAACAGTAGATTAGAACTCAATGTCATGATTTCTTGTTTCATTGGGTCGACTTCGTCTGAAAAAGAGGTCCACATAGAGAACAAGTTTTTAACGAAGCTTGTGAAATGTTTTGCAGATCAGTAAATCAACTGTTTACCCAGCTTAATTTCTATGCAGTTAATAAAGTCATGTCGATGGTTGTATGTACTTTGCCTACCCATGTACAAACGTGAAGTGGCAGCTTATACTCAGTACTATTTTGTTAAATCAGAGAGACTGCACAGGAACCGATTTGGTACGGAGAAGAAAACATGGATGTGTACATCTCACCTCCCCTACAACAACAACAAAAGCTTAATTTCTATGCAGTTAATAAAGTCATGTCGATGGTTGTATGTACTTTGCCTGCCCATGTACAAACATGAAGTGGCAGCTTATACTCAGTACTATTTTGTTAAATCAGAGAGACTGCACAGGAACCGATTTGGAACGGAGAAGAAAACATGGATGTGTACATCTCACCTCCCCTACAACAACAACAAAATGAAGTTATTGATAACTTATGAATACAGTCCTAACGACACATAATACAACTGCCAACGTGACAGAAAGATGGTGCGAAATGAACACTACTCAACCCACCAAATCCAATCTTTACTTCTGCCCCGAATGAGACGTGCTAGGGATGACATTGGGCAATGGTAAACTTTCACGGTATTACGCATACTATAATCTAATCAAGGTAAGATATTCGGTTAACAGCAACAAGAACAAGATGCAATTCTTCCTCACCGTGAGTAACTGAAAGCCTTGAGGGTGATATAGTATTGCTGGACTGACAGATTCGGTCGTCAACTGGATTACAACAAGATGTGTCAGTTATGTCATGGAGCTACCAAAGAGACACTCTCTTTGGTAGCTCCATGGTTATGTCACCATTTTTATACTGAGTAAAGTAGTCGATATTTTGATATGTGCGCCTGCGCAAATGATAGCCAACAATCTCCGCGTGTTCGCTTTGACTGATAACTCCTGCATGCGAATGTTATTTGTTTATGCATATTTTGACCTCTGGCAATACAGCTGTGACATGCAAATCTTTGCAAGAGTCACGTTTTCCTCTTCACAATCTTTCTGCTCCTTTGCCTAATTGTGAAGATATATTGGCTATTATCCTTTCTGTCTAAGAATAAGCCACGAATATGTTTATCTTGATAAATTTGCGGATAAACATTGCAGTGTGCTTCACCAATATTCAAAGATAAGTTATATGATATTTTCTGCAGTTCTCAATTTGATTGGTAAAATAAGGTTATGATGGTTTTCATGAGAAGCTAAACCCGTAGTGTCATTCGTTATAAATCTTAGAATCCAAGATGAGATGATTTTATCATTCATATTATGTCAAAAATTATAGCTGTAATATTTTATGTATATCACCCATCTGCTTTTTTGCAATACTTGTAAATGACACATTATGTTATGATATACGAATTACTTTAGTAACCTTATTTCGATACTGTTCACACTTATGTTCATTCAATTCAATGGATTTACACGATATATTTCATATCATTTATTACGGATCTTAATTTGATTTTTATTTTCCTTCTGCTATTTATGAGTTTTTTGCAGATATTTTACACGACTTTTTTTTTACCATAGGTATAGTCCTGTTGTCACAGTCATATTGATTTCATTTAATTATCAACATTTCATATGCTCTGTGATAATCTTTTGTTCATCAACATCAAACTACTATTCACCTATTTTAACATTATTTAAGGCTGGTACATTCTATTTTTCCCGTATATTCTCTACTTTGGGTTAAATATATCTCGGGTACTTTGGAATAGTTGTGAAAATGTAAGTAAAACCAGAAAAAGTTCGGATATCTCCATTTTATTAACATTTAGAAAAAGTTTCTGTAATATTGTCTTTACCAAAGTTTGATTGATTTAATTATTCTCATTTCATTACACATATTCTTCTATTATAAAATACATAAGAAATTAGTGTCCACTGGCTCAAAGATAGATGAATACGATAAGATACTCAGATTGGTGTGACATAACATCTAAATTAGTGAATATATTGCCAATTAGTGATAAAAAATGGGGTTTTCATGGTTAAATCACCAATAACTCACAACTACATCAATTTATATTTTCGCGTTATTAAGAAATTGCTGCAATTATTTTCATTTTGATAGGTAGAATTACTATACATTTAAAAAGGCGGTGTCACACCAGCCTTGCGTGCGACTTCCGAAGAACATTTTTGCTATCCGGAGGTCCCCGCAGATGACCCGCACATGACAGTACCTAGCATGTATCTCAAAAGTAGTTACCCGGAGGTGCGCACGCTGGCTCTATTTACCCGCTGCCAAAAAAGGCCTTGTCACACCAGCTAAGCGGGCTTATTGCGTATGGGGATTTTTCAGCACGCAGAATAATTTCTGCGGCCGGACAAGGTTTAGGGCGAGTTTGGCGTGGGTATTACATGATAAACGCGTGATACCTAAGTCCTTCTTGCGTGTATTCCGTTGAACTGCATATTAGGCGCGTGGGTGTCACGTGATAGCTTCGTGATAGCTTCTTTTATGTCAGTTACGGGCGACATACGGGCTCTGCGAAGTACCTGCGCCACAACTGCGTGTTATCTGCGTACTAGTCGCCTGCGAGGTGAGTGCTAGCCTGAACAAAAGGCTGGTTCGAGTGGATGGGCAAACAATCATTTGTCAACTAGCTTTCAAGAAGTGAAGATGCCCCGTAGACGGAAAGTGCACAAGGGCAGGGAACGTCCAGTGGATGGACAGCCACAATTAAAGCCCGGAAGATTAACAGCAAATGCATCAAATTGCTGCAGAAGTCCATTCGGCGGATGAAGTCCTGTCCGAAAGGGACCAGGTAGTCCTCGACGCCACAGAGGACAGAGGACAAAGAAGAGAATGAGCCCACAAATGGCACGCACTCCCTTCACACAGGCATAGATCAGCGGGCAACTTACCTACTTCAAGTGGGTCAAATGCCTGTGAATTGCGGCGGCTACGGCCCTCCTACGGGTGTTCTGCGTGGAACTCTTCGGGCAATCCTCGCGACTCATCCGGAAATAGTTTTGGTCATGCTCAAAACTTTGCTGCGGGAAAATTGGACTAGCGTGCGCACCTTCGGGCAACTAAGGACGAGATAAGTGCAAGGTACTGTCAAGTTCGGGCCAACTGCGGAGAGATCCGGGTAGCAAATTTTTTTCCCCGCAAGTCAAGCCGCAAAACTTCCCCAGATACGGTATGACAAGGCCTTGAGCATGCTCAAAACTTGTTCCGGAAGAGTCACGGGAGTTGCCCGTAGAGGTACGCGCAGAACACAAGTAGGAAACCCTTACCGGTAGCACCTCACAGGCAACTCCAAAGCTGGTACTTCGCAATCCCCGTAAGTCGCTCGTAACAGAAAATGGATCGGTTTCAAAGCTCTCACGCGAGTCACACGGAACGCACGCAAGTAGAAGCTAAGTAGCACGCGTCTAGTAAGTAAGAAACAAGTGCGAAAATTGCAAACATTCTTGTCCGCCCGCGGAAAATCTTCTACGTGCTTTAAACTACCTCCTCGCCACAAGCCCGCGTAGCTTGCCCGGACAGGTGTGACACCGCCTAAAGATTTGTATAACCGAATTTAACTGATTTCATTGAATTAACGTTAAATTCTCCAAGGTATTACCATGTCTGCATACATTTCAAAGATATTTTGCCAACCTCATTCCCTAAATTCTGTAAGAATACCTTCAGAAATTGAACCTGTATGTCTTTCCCTATCTTGAATTCAAATTTGTTGTGTTTATACAGAGCAACAGCTCCTTCTCTTCCTTTGTTTCTGTGGACATGGAACATTTCATAATCCGTAAAGACTGAATATATCTAAGGAATCTGCATGGAGCCTTGCCGGTTTCAGATATTCTAATACATGTAACGGAAAATGGAAAGTTATCTATAAAGGAATCAAAGAGGGTCTTAAGTCCATTAGAAGTGTTGGAACTATTCCGTCGAGTTTGTTTAGGTTTGTTTTTGTTTGTTTGTTTGTTTTTTTGCCAACTGATTGACAAATCCCCTTACATCGACTCAAATATGCGCAGGATTATTCATTGTTTTGGTAAACTTGTAAGTTTTAAAGAAAACATTTATACATACATAGATAAAGTAATGTATCAAGGATTAAATTCAAAGTGTCTTATACCTTTTAGCGTGTAATCCTGATACGCACACACAGAAACACCCAAGAGCACATACATGAATAGCACTTTTTTATGGATGTAATCAGGGAGGTGGCACCTCCCTTATATAAAGACAGCTAAAATTTGGAACAATGTAGTCACGATTCTGACCTAAGATGATATCGTACACGAAAGAACACAATTGATTATTGTCAGTATACTATGTGTGTTAGTTTGATATACTTGCCATACTTTTCAATAAAGACTCTGATGTATTGAATGAAATATATAACATGAAATCAAATGAACATTAATTGGTATACATAAACACAAAAACTATCATTTTTAAGCTTTCGCAAGATATTCTAATAGCAAATAAATATTGTTCACTGGTGTCATGAGATCATTTCTAATGCCATTTCAAGAAAAAAAAAACCAAGACAAATGGCATAAATCACAAGTGAAACTTAATCTTCAGGTCTGTGTCTACACCGTTTGACATGAACCGGATGTATCAATACTCTAAGTCTATATACAAATTTAAAAAAAAATACAATACAAAAGTGAATGTAACTTTGATGACTCAAATCTTAAATTTTCTGTAATACGCAGGACTGGAGACTTTGATGTCCGCAGCTCTCGGTGTCTTATAGCTTCAGCACCCTGGATCGCTCAGCTTGTGTCTTCTCCACCCCTGCAGACTTGTCTCTCAGCTCCTCGCTTTACGAGTGACAACCATGCAGGCATTCAAGGGCTGCACAGCTGCACATTTGAACAGTTGTAAGGTTTCTTGCGTTCTGATTGGTCTAAACCTGACATTCATTCCATGGCAATGTAGTTGCATGGTTGTATTAATTATGTCTCGTTTCGCCCTCTATATGCGCACAACTACATGCACATACACGATCACAATGTACTCATTAACAATGAAAATGTATAAATATGTTGCACGAATATAAGTAGATTATAACTAATGTTTCACGAATATAAACTGAACAACATTCGCCAGAGTATCAATCATGTATGTGTGCGTATGGGTTAAGTTTGTATGGAGGGCAGGCATGATCATGTAGAGTTCTGGTTAAAGAAATCGCAGAAGTATTTATTTGATGAGTGTGTGGATAAATACGTATACGACCTGTTGATCGACCGTGAGCATTATATTGTAAATAAAATTGGTGTTCACTTAATAATGGTAGAAGCTAGAGTTTGCAACCCTAAGAGGAAGCGTATGCTGCCTGCTGTACTGCATGACTGAACTATTCTCCAGACCATTTACAATAAGCATGTGCATTTCCTATCTAACCTAGGAGAATTACCATCCAAACCGGACAAATTTATAGCAGAAGAGAAGAAATTATTGCAAATAGAATGTGTCTCCTTCTACACAATGATTTTGACTGGCTGTTCATTACAAATGCAAACATTCGATGGAAAACACACACTATTCTAGCGTTCTATTCAATCTATTCTCAACACTGTCTAGCCAGAAGATTATTACATTATATTTCTATACATTATACCTCAAAAGCTTAAATTTGCATCAAACTATATTTGAACCCGTCATTACTTAGTGACGTAACGCATATCTAAAGCTAATTTACCTAGCTAATCTTTGCCTTGTGAGATTAGATTTTCCTTTTTATCAATTCCCTCTCTAACTTTTCATACACTTTCAAGACATCAGTGTCCCACAAGTCTTTAACTGAATGAATTTCTGAATGAATGTTCTAATGAATCTTGAGCTGACATTGTTAGGTCATTACACCGTTAAACTTGAGGGTTGAGTGATAAAGTTATGTTTTTTTCTTTTGTCTTTTCGCTGAATATACCAACAGAAGCGGCAGCCGTGGGTTTAAATAAATCTTTGATCGCCACTCGGAACTCACGATTTCGAATCGTGTAGATTACAGGGTTTGCACATGAATTACAGAATGCAAGCACTGTAAAGCAGTTACCCAGTGGACTGCTGAAATAAGAAGTCGGAAGCAAGTTAAGATTGAAAGCCAAGTATGCCATTTGTACTGGAGCACAAGAAATGATGAAAACTACTACCACAATGAACAACATCTGAAGAACTCGTTTCCTGGCAACGTGATGCTTGGATGAGGGCTTCGAGGAATCTGTGATCTCGTCCTCTGCTAGACGAAGACGACCCTGTCGATGAAGCACGAGGGCTGTCATCACCTGTGTTATTAACATGATTATAGCCGTTACGAGAAGTTCAATAGAGAAAGTCGTTAGCCCTCTGGCAATCTGAAGAGTTTGAGAAGGATATATGTGTGTACATCTTCCATTCTCTACCCTAGACGTAGAAGCAATGAAAACGTTAAGTAGCAGAGCAAAAAGCCAAACCCCAGCGATAGCATACCTGACATGGACCCGCGCGATGAAACGCTTAAATTGAAATGGGTACGCAATAGCTAGATAACGCTCAAGTGGAATCAGTGTCAGAGTGTATATGGAGGCGTCAATTGAAATCCATTTCAGCGCAGCAGTGTAGACTATTTTACAGAAGATTTCTCCCAGCCAGGATGGAGGAACCCGCAGGCAATGTGGCAGCGGAATCATGAAGATCGAGGTCGAGAAATCAGCAACGGCCAAGGCACCGATCAGGGTATCGGTATGACGACGCTTGTGACGTCTTCTAAACACGACAATGAAAACGATAAGGTTTCCGACGACACCGAGCGTTGCCGTGGTCAGTTGGAGAACGGTCACCCACGTCCAGGGTGTAAACATGCACAACCACGATGTCTCCAGTGGCCTTTCAGATCTCAACATGTCTTCGGTGTCTGAACAGCTGTACAGGAGAGTCGAGACAGTCGATTCAGTTACATTGTCAATAGATTGTTCGTTCAAAGTTGGCATGATGTCCTCTGTTATCGTAGATAGGCCATCAGTTAGGCGAGGAATATCAGCCGACAAAGCTGTGTGAACTTGTCCAATGAAGATGAATAACAACAGTAGATTGGAACACGATGTCATGATTTCCTATTCTTGTGGGTCGATTTCGTCTGAAAAAAAAAGAGGTCCACACGGAGATCTGTTTAACTGATTTACGTGACTTGTTGAATGTTCCACTGATCAATATTAATCGTTGACTTATTCAAAAATCTATGCTTATGGTTCTATGTGCTTTGAATACCCTTAACACGTGTTTTTATTATAGTAATTGTGCATGTACAAGCAAGAGTGGTCATTCATATTCAACGTTTGTTGCGTAAATGCACTACATAGGAACGGATTTGTCTTGAGTGAAAAAAAAAAATCGATCTACACCCAGACCCTTAAAAACAATCTAAAACATACACAACTATTCAATTTTATTGATACCTTTTAAGTAACGTTCTAACGACAGAAAAGAAAACATGCATATATTCCAAAGTGTACAAGATTATCTGACTTGCCATTACTCCGCCCAACAAATCCAGTTCTCACCTTTAGGCAGCGTGATGTGTACATGTAATAAAAAGCGATAATACTAGTATTTGGCAAACTTCTATGATACTGAATAGTGTAAACATTCTTATCAAGGTTAGATATTGGATGAACAAAGAAAAATGAAGTTGATCCTCACCGTGGGTAGCTCAAATCCTTGAAGGTGATACAAGTATCGCTGGACTGATAGGTTTGGTCGTCAACCGCATTACAACAAGATGTAGGAGTTATGTCACGATTTTTATACTGTGTGACTTAGAGGATATTTTAAGATATGTGCGCCTGCGCAGAGGATATCTCCGCGTGCCTGCTGAAGATTGCATCACTATAACTGATAACCACTCCATGCGAATGTTACTTGTTCATGCACATTTTGACCCTTGGCAATACACCTGCTGTGATATGCAAATCTTTCAAGGCATAAATCACGTGTAGATAGAAACATTTAAATGTTATTCATAATTATGGGGTTATAGGTAATTCAAGTTTCAACCACAGCGTCGAATGACAAGAGCTATTAGCAGATGTTTGTTAATTGCCAGTTCTCATAATGAATGATCGTAGATTATTTCTGACGAAAGAATATGTGCCACCTGCTATTTCCCGATGCGTCAGATTCTCAATCCGGTTCAAAACGAGGAAAACCGATCCCAAAATGAAGTTTTGTTTCTGATTTGACCTTCTTAACTCACAGCAAGCTGTTGGCGTTATAAGTATATTATGCTATAACAGATAGTTATACTGGTCATGACTAGATCTTCGTGTACATCTTGCCGTCAATATAGTATTTTAAAGGCAAAATTTACCATTTGCACATGAAACAAAAAGTCAGCTTTAGTGCTTCAAAACAGTTCTAAAAAACCACTGTGGGTTAGGGATAGAAACAACCAATGTAAAATTATGAATCAGTATAATCAATGTTATGTATGGGTAAATATACAAAATGTGAACAATAATTATGATGTAAATGTTTCTCGACTAAACCGTCTACAGTTATGGTCTATTGAGAAAAATAGTCACATCTCCTTATATTTTAGGCTATATTGCGAAATGCTTGCGTGGAAGGATGTTTTGTGATACAACTGACCTACACATATGCATCAAATGTGATACCTCGGTCATTTTTTAAATCACTACTCCGAAAGGTAATCAGTACCTTTAAAGAGAAGGACTGGTAAGGAGAGATAATGAGAGTAATGGGAGCACAAAGAAGGACAATTAATATTAGACGATATTTGAAGGGATGGTATAGTATTGGTGGATATGAGAATTGGGCTTTGAGCTATTTTGCGAGATACCAAGAAACCACTTTTGCAATAGGATAGAGCATACCATTCTAAGAGGAAATGAAAGTTTATTTGATGAAAATTAGTTTTTGAATGGCTGAGACATCCAAAAACCAAGTACTAGTAAAACAAAGCGATCGTCATAAAAGATGGGTCCCACTTTTTTTTTTTTTTTTTTTGATCGCTCAGGTTGGGATATCTCGGCAATTTCAAAACCAATTTTCATCAAAGAAACGTTGAATTCCTATTGCAATGACATGATCTTTTACATTCCATATGAGGGTTCTCATTATCACACACACACACACACATACACACACACACACACACACACACACACACACAAAATGCACGTTAGGAACCTGAAGTTAGGTCTCATCCAAAATTATACGATCCCTTTAAAACTAATTTATTCTAGGGACTTAAATCTAGAGTAATACCTAAATCTTGTGGTATATAAAGTAATAGTGAGACGTTCATAAAGTAGGCGTATGTCGTCAGAATGTAGGGAAAATAAAGCGTGAAGACACTAGAAACAGGGCTATGGCGTGCACATCACTAAATTTCTTCCCCTCATACCCTGATTACTAGTAATATTATGATACCCCGTAATATTAAGGGTTATATTATAGAGATAGAGTTAGGACTTTTTTTTCTAATCATTCGCATCACATCAGCAATCCCTTATAAAAAATTAATCCTCAATTTTCATATCAGCCCTTTCACTGCCATGAGGAGTGAAAACAAATTTTAGGTACGTATGTGCTTTAATGTTTGAGCATACATACCATGGGCATGATGGGTGAATTATACTGACACTTGCATCTGTAACAAGCAATATTAAGACAGCTGAGAAAAGACCTAAATATTTGCCACTCTTCTGTAGATTTTAATGCGATGTAAGATCTCGATGTGAGTTATACACGTTATCCGGGGGAAAGTGTCGCTGCTCTAATAGTTGATTATACATTCATTTGACAGGCAGTGAGATCACAATAAAAAGCGATAATTTCTGTAATTGTTGGATTCACACGTACGTGAATAAGCGGGATTCAAATCGGGAGATTTAGATAGTTTAGTACAAAATAGAACTGGAAAATATGAATATAAAATACAGAATAAAATGAATTGAAGAGTATTCACGCTGTAAAACCGTTCTAATGTTGTTAGTTTCAAAATAAAGAGAGGAAAAAAATAATACCCGTAATTATGAACACTAATTGAATATTTGGGAAAAATGGCACTGTTAAACACCTGGGAGTGATATCAGATTCACAGCTTTTGTGGAACGATCATCTTTTAGTACGCACGTGGAAAGATGTATATAGGTAGAACAAAGGAAAAAGATTCAAAGGATGAAGAATATTTTTGTAAATACCTATAGATGTTGATCAACACAAGTGCTTGTTTATACACATTTTGTGGTAGAAAGAGTCAATATTGCATTCGTATCTCTTAAACCACTTAATAAGCTGCTACCTACCCATTTATACTACTTGATCACTTATTTTTCTGCCAAGTAATGTAACCATATTCTTACCACCATGTCATACCAGATCCACATTCCACATACAAAAAGATGTAATGTTGATTTGATTTGATTTGATTTGATTTGAATTGATTTATTGTTTCCTGTGTTATCATTGCACATGTAGATAAATATGCATATACATGTCATGTATAATGCATTGTTGGTGCCATGCATATCCATAAACATTAGTTGATAAGAAAGTAATTTTCTTCATTGTCTTTACAATGTACAGCAAAACATATCAGCGATACAATGAATAATACAGAAGGGCTACAGCTTAAGATTGGCTTGATTTGCATGCAGCCCTTGTACATGATACATAACATATAGCAAAAATATAGGAGGGAGGGATGACTTGCATATAGAAATATATAGGATAGAAGAAAGGAAGGGAGAGGTCTGTCTGCTTTCGCTAAATGTTTACACAAAGTTAGATCATTAGGATCACTGATCAATAAGGCATGACAAACTTTTAAGGAAAATGTGAATTATAGACAAACAGATGTTTAAAAAATGTAAAATATTGATCGAGTAATATAGTTATTTGCTCGGGGAATAACACATAAACACACACACGCGCGCGCGCGAGCGGAAATCCTTTAAATATGATTTCGCTTGTTCCTCATGAACATTTGAATTGGAAACAATGTAAAGTCAATTGACATTTCAAATATGACTAAGTTAGGATATGAGCGATTTTTTTTTTTCGTTTTCGCTGCTTCGATTCAGAAAAAACAGCAACCAAGACAATTTTTTTAAGATCAAAGTTAATTTAATCTTCAGATTTGTTTACGTTTACAGCGTTAGAATATACCGTTCGCTTAGTATTCAAGGTATGTAAACAGATTGATAAATTATAAGTATAAACTGACTATCTTGAGTGGATCAGTTGGCAAATTTTCCTTAGTTACGCATGGCTCACGTCCTTAATGTCCGTTGCTCTCGTGGTCTTTGGTTTCTACAATCTAGATCGTTTTTCTTACGTCTTGGTGGACCCTGCAGACTTGGTCATTCCGCTCTACTTACACATCCACACACGAACACGATACCATTGTACTTGATTATAATCAAAATGTAATTATATTGCAAATACTAAATAGTGAGTAGTAGATAGTGCTCAAATACATATTGAACAGCATTCGCCAGAGTATCAATTTATGTATGTATATGTATGAGTTGAGTGTGTGCGTGTGTGGGAGTGTGCATGAAAGTTTTAGTTTTGATAATTTCAGAACTATTTATCTGATTGATTCCGTCGTTGACATTTTCTTTAGACGCACTTATGACTACTCAATGTGTTCTTCCTTTAGAGATATTTTAATATGATATTAGCAATGTATATTTTGCGGTGATCTCACAAGATTTCCTATAAGATATTTTGTTATTGGTTATAGTTACGATGATGATAATGATTTGCATGATAATGAAAACAAAATAATGATGATAACAATGAAAATGATAATGATACTAGACGCATTACTACTGGCCCTCCAGTCAGTTCTGAAACTTTCAAAACAGTCCTGATACCAAAATCAGACTTCATCGGAGACCAGCAATATATAAGATTATGAACTCAAGACAAAGGTAGGTCGATATCGTTGATCGACTCCGAGCATTGTCTCGTAAATCAAATTGCCTTTTTGCCTTCATTTGACAATGGTGGCAGGCGGGTTACGCATCACGCCTCAATGTTGAAAACCCTACGAGGAAACGTATGCTACCCAAATGGAGATCTGTAATCTATACTCAAGCAGTATTCTCCCGGATTACCTGCAATGATCATGATTGCACATACCCTATCCTATCTATTGGAATTGCCATCCAAAACAAATAAAATAACATGAGAAAAGTAATCATTGCAAGCAGAATGTTCTACTTCAATACAATGATTTTGCTTATCTGTCTGACACAAATGGAAGCATTCAGTAGAATGCACACCTTAGTTCTCTATTTGATCTGTTCACAATACTGTACAATCTGACGACAGTAACTTAGTGTTTCTATAGATTTTATTTCAATAGCCTGAGACTACATAATTTAACTACAAAACAAGAGACTGAACCTATCTTCAGTCAG
Organism: Diadema setosum; assembly: GCA_033980235.1. NCBI lineage: Eukaryota > Metazoa > Echinodermata > Echinoidea > Diadematoida > Diadematidae > Diadema > Diadema setosum. The sequence goes on from CM067074.1 coordinate 15,624,061, forward strand.
TGACATGGTGAATTTAATCAGGATAGCAAATCATAGCATTCCAATATCAGTTTTCACTTTTCAAGTCTGTGTCGGGCTTTCAAGAAATCAGTATGCGACGAGTCTTTAACTGAATGGATTTCTATATAAGAGTAAAGGAACTAAACGTTTATCCTATCAGCTTTTCAGATATATCCCAATTAAAACTTTACCTCGAAACTAAAATTCTTTTCTCATAACTTTCGACAATGGAATCACCATTCAGATATCGTACGAGATATATTGGCCGAACTCTTTAAAATAGATACATGTATTTTCAAGGACACTATTTTAAGCATTCTCTGATTTAGGGAATGAAGGGTAAAATCTACACTAGGGACATGAACATAGCTTGGGACGAAAAAGACACAAAGTATATAACAAGGGTGATTAAAGGGTTTGATGGAAAATTATTGAACAAAAATTGTTCAGTTCATCACACTAGTGATCTTGTGGTCGAATCATAGTAGGTTGCGTCTTATCGCTGAATATACCCACGGAAGATCCACCTCTAGCCTTGAAGAGATCTTTGATTGCCATTCGGAATTCACGATTTTGCATTGTGTAAATTATCGGATTTGCACATGAATTACTGAATGGGAGCACTATCAGGCAATTGCCTAAGGGGCTGAGGAAAAAAGAAGCTGGGAGCACATTGAGGTTGTAAGCCACATATGTCGTTTGAGCTGGAGCCCATGAAACGATGAAAACTACCACCACAATGAACAACATCTGAAGAACTCGTTTCTTAGCAACGTGATGCCTGGATGAGAGCTTCGATGAATTTGTGGTCTTGTCCTCTGCTAGACGAAGACGACCCTGTCGATGAAGCACGATGACTGTCATTGCCTGTGTTATCAGCATGATTATAGCCGGTACGAGAAGTTCAACAGAGAAAGTCGTTAGCCCTCTTGCAAGCTGAAGGGTCTGAGAAGGATATACGTGTGTACATTCCCCATTCTTTACCATAGACGTAGAAGCAATGAAAACGTTGAGTAGCAGAGCAAAAAGCCAGACCCCAGTGATAACATACCTGACATGGACGCGCGTGATGAAATGCCTAAACTGGAATGGGTAAGCAATAGCCAGATAACGCTCCAGTGGAATCAGTGTCAGAGTGTATATGGAGGCATCAACTGAAATCCATTTGAGCATACCGGGATAAATTATTTTGCAAAACGTTTCTCCCAACCACGATGGAGGCACTCGCAGGCAATGTGGCAACGGAATCATGAAGATCGAGGTCCAGAAATCAGCAACGGCCAAGGCACCGATCAGGGTATCGGTAGGACGACACTTGTGACGTCTTCCAAACACAACTAAAATGACGATCATGTTTCCAATGACACCGACCGTTGCCGTGGTCAGTTGGAGAACGGTCATCCACGTCCAGGGTACAAACATGCACAACCACGATGTCTCCAGTGGCCTTTCAGCTCTCAACTTGTCTTCGGTGTCCGAATGGCTGTATGGCTTAGTAGGTGGGTAAGGAGATGACCTTGAAGTAGCTTTCTTCACCTTCTCCATACTACATGGGATATTCTTACAAGTCGTGTCGATCAATCGAGATTGTGTATACAAATAAGCTCTGACGGTCGATTCTGTCGCATTGTCAATAGTTTGTTCCTTCGAGGTTGGTATGATGTCCTCTCTTATCGTAGATAGGCCAGCAGTTAGGCGAGGAATATCAGTCGACAAAGCTGTATGAACTTGTGCAATGGAGATGAATACGAACAGTAGATTGGAACACGATGTCATGATCTCCTATTCTTGTGGGTCGATTTCGTCTGAAAAAGAGGTCCACACAGAGATCTGTTTAACTTGATTTATTTCTCTTCTTAGATGTTTAACTGACCAATATCTTTTAGTTATTGAGACTATGTTCATGATTCTATGTACGTTGCCTACTCTTTAACACATTGTAATTGCGCATGTAGATGGATGAGTGATTCATATTTCATACTCAATATTTGCTAAGTAAATGGTACTGCATATAGGAACGGACTGGACCTTAGTGAACAATATCGATCTGCAAATCCTCCTCCCTTAAAAGATCTAAACTAAACATGCACAATGAGTCAAATTATTGATAACTTTTAAGTACAGCTCTGACGAAAGAAAAGGGAGATGTGATGAGAGATGATACTAGTATGTGGCGAACTTTATTTGTGTTACATACTCAATATTATAAACATTCTTATCAAGGTAAAATATCCAATATGCAAATTAAAACAAGGAGGAGTTAATTCATCCTCACCGTGAGTCGCTCCAAGCCTTGAAGGTGAAACAAGTATCGCTGGACTGATAGGTTTGGTTGTCAACCGCATTACAACAAGATGTGGGAGTTGTGTCACGATTTTTATACTGAGTGACGTGGAGGATATTGTGATGTATGTACGCCTGCGCAGAGGACATCTGCGCGTGCCTGAGGAAGTTTGCCTCATTATGAAATTGATAACCACTTGATGCGAATGTTGCTTGTTTATGCATATTTTGATCCTTGGCAATACAGCTGTTGTGATATGCAAATCCTTCATGTCATAGACAGAAATGACATTCATACAAGAGGTTGCAGGTAACATTAAAGGGGCTGTACAGTACTGGTTGAGGTGGGGATTCATGTTTTTTACATTCCTGAGTGAGATAATGAGAAACCTCGTATGAAATATGAAAGAGCATGTAATTTCAAAAAGTAATCAACATTTATTTGATGAAAATTGGTTTTCTAATGGCTGAGATATCCAAAAAAGTGATAATAATAAAAGACTACAGGCCACAACTTTATAAGGATCTATTTGTTTCACCTTGTTTTTGGATATCTCGGCTACTTCAAAACCGATTTTCATCAAATAAACTTTTTATATCCCTTAGAATTGCATGCTCTTTGACATATTCATATTCATATTCAACTTTATTTTCATAGAATTGTTTCTGAATATCTCGCAAAACGTTAAAAGCTAAATCCTCACCTTGACCAGAACTGTACACACTTAACATGCCTCAAACACAATGTCGAATGACCAGAGAAATTGCCAATTCTGTGGTAAATAATCGTAGATTTTTCTGACTAAAGAATGTATGCCACCTGATATTTACCTATGCATAGCTTTCTCACTCGGGTAAAAAAAAAAAAAACAATAGGGGGAAAAAATGATCCCAGAAAGTCCTTCTATTTCGGATTCACCTTCTTCTCTCGCAGCAACTTGCTTGCATTATATGTTTATTATATTAAATCAAATTGTTTTAGTGGTCATGGCAAGATCTTCGTGGACATCTTGCCGTCAATAAGGTATTTTAGAGAGAAGGATTAGTATAAGGAGAGAAAGGAAATAGATAATGACAATAACGGGAGCACATAGACGGCCTGTCAATATGAGACGATATTAAAAATCAATCTATTTTACGAACTCACATGTAATGGCATACATGTACCTGAGTATGGTAGTATATGAAGACAAAATATTTCTGAGACTCTTATAGATAGGCGTATGTCGTCGAAAGTTATGAAAAATAAAGATGTAAGAAAGTAGATACATCATTACCCCGTGCACATGAATAAGATTTTCCTCCTTACACTAATCATCCCCCCCCAAAAAAAAAAAACAACAACAACAACAACAAAACAATAAAGGTTACACGATACAGATCAAATTTCTCGTATGCACCAATACAAAGGTAAAATGTTTTTCAAATCGTTCAAATTACACAAGCATTTCTTTATCAAATTGAAACATCTAATTCCACATTAGTGTTTGCACTGTCTAGTGGAATTAAACAAATTCTATATTAGATTTTGTTAATATTCTCCCTATGCTGAAACTTGCGTCTTTACAAATGATAGTGGGGAAAACTGTGAAAAGGACCAAAATATTTGCCACTCTTCGATGGATCTTAATGCAAGGTAAGATCTAAATGTAAGTTATAGGGCAGTTTCTTTGGGGAAAAAAATGTCGCTACGTATCTATTCGTCGTTTTAGAGCGTGCCATACCTTTATTCGACTGGGAGTGTAATAGTGTTATGTATAAAAGCGATCATGTATAGTGGAATTCACTTGTATGCAAATTAGCGGGATAAAAATCTAGAGATACAGAAAGTAATAATGTGCCTCTGCACCCTGCAGGAAATCTTACTTTTTTTCTTTCAAGTAAAGTATACGATACTCTCAAATAAGCATGTTGTACATACCTCATCTAAAATCCATATAAAGTACAACAAAGTTTAATTTGAACGAAAACATGATTTAAAACGTGATTTACATATAAATAAATGTTCGAAGTTTAAGATTGAAGTTCAATTAAGTAGCGGAACATTGATCGCGTATAAATAATGATACTTGCTCGGGAATTAACACATGCAGATACACACACACACACACACACACACACGCATACATTTACGCACAAATTAATGATATTTTCTGATATCGCACGTTCCTCATGAACAATTGCAGTTGGGAATAATGTAAACACAATTGTCACCACAGATAATGCCGTACATGAAAAAGACAATGGTTTGCATAATGTGTCAGTTATACTTAAATTCTCCTCAAGAGACTTTGGCGCATTGAATAAATCTAAAACTGCATAAAGAAATATGCATTCATTCATACACAAAAAAAAAGATATGCCTGTGAAACATTTTGTTTGTCTGACAATATGACATATTGTGATTTGGTCAATTATGACTTTAGTGGTGATATGTGAGTGCTTTTTTTTTTTTTCTTCTTTTTTGCTGCTTTGACTCAGAAAGAATAGAAGCCACCACAAATTCCAAGTTGAAATCAACTTTAATCTTCAAAGTTGTTTATGTTTACAGTGTTTGATTTGAAGAAAACATATTCCTATTCGGGGTATGTATGCAGATGGACAAACAAAATTACACATACCTGACGGTCTTGAGTGGCTCAGTTGGCAAATTCTCCATAACTTTGATAATGATAATGCTGAAAATGATAACTATAGGCGCAGTCAGACTGGCAAACGATCGAGATGTTTAAGATCGCGAAGTTTAAGATCTCGAAGTTTTGCCAGTGTGACCGCACGACAAAATATCACGAACACTTCGCAATCTTAAACTTCTCGATCTTTTGCCAGTCTGACCGCGAATACCAATTAGAATAACCGTGTAAGATAGTCATGGCAGTCAGGCAGATAGTAAAGAAGGATAGTAATAACGATATGAAACGCATTACCACTGACCCTCCTATCAGTTCTGAAACCTACGAAACAGACCTTAGACGAGTCCAAGACTCCTGTCACGACCGGCAATATCTGAACTCAAGCTAAAGGTCAATATGTCGGTCGAGATTATCCTGTTGTCGTAAGTAAAATTGGTGTTTAATTAACTGTTTAGAGTGGACAATGGTGTTCACATCTCGTCTCGAAATTGAAAGCCTAAAGAGGAAACAAGGCTACCCAAATGGAGAACTGTAATCTATGCTGACTGAGGTATTTTCCCTGATTATCTACAGTAAGCCATGACTGTACGTATCCTATCCTATGTATCTAGGGTTATTACCATCAAAAACAAACACAAACATACGAGAAAAGTAATCGCTGTCTTTGCCTATCTGTGTGACAGAAAAAGAATCATTCAGCGGAACGAACACATCTAATCAATCTGTTCACAATACTGTCTAATCTGACGACCGTTACATAATGCTTCTAAACATTTTATTTTGAAATGCTGATCTTCCATGAAACTGCTGAGGAATACTTAAACCTATCTTATTTCAGTGATATATGTATAATATATATATGTATATTATATATATATATATACATATATATATATATATATATATGAATTCAATTAACCTAGCAAATCATTCCTTATTTGAATTAGATCTATTTTCTTTTTATGAAGTGTGTGTCTGACTTTTCATACACTTTCAAGAAATCAATCTCCCACAAGTCAAAACTTAACGTATTATTATATTACTTTAAAAAAGCGACCTTGATGCTATCAGCTTTTCAGACACACTCCATCTGAAACTTTAACTCAGAACTGAATTTTTTCTGACAATTCTTGACAACAGAATCCATCATTTCAATATCTTACGAACAATATGTGACCTTCACTTTAAAGACAGATATTTTCAACGATCATGTGTCAAGCAATCACTGATTGAGCAAATAGTATTAAAGGCAAAAATACTCACAAGGGGCATTAGCATATCGTGACAAGAAGAAAGACGCAAAATGTCGAACAGTGACAATTAAAGTTATTATTTGAAAAGTAATGAAGCTGAAATTCTTGGCTCATCACACTGTTTTTCTTGTGGTCGAATCATGGTAGGTTACCTCTTTCTCCCTTGTCTTTTCGCTGAATATACCAACAGAAGAGCCAGCCATGGGTATGAAGAGATCTTTGATCGCCACTCGGAACTCCCGATTTCTTATTGTGTAAATTATTGGATTTGCACATGAATTACAGAATGCGAGCACTATCAGGGAATTATCCAACGCACTGTTGAAATAAGAAATCGGGAGAACATTGAGATTGTAAGCCAAATACACTGTTTGTACTGGAGCCCAGGAAACAATAAAAACTACTACCACAATGAACAGCATCTGTAGTACTCGTTTCTTAGCAACGTCATGCTTTGATGAGGGATTCGATGAATGCTTAGACTCGTCCTCTGCTAGACGAAGACGACCATGTCGATGAAGCACAATGGCTGTCATCACCTGTGTTATTAACATGATTACAGCCGGTACAAGAAATTCAATAGAAAAGGTCATCAACCCCCTAGCAAGTTGGAGATTTTGAGAAGGGTATGCTTGTGCACATTCTCCATTCTTTACCACAGATGTTAAAACTAGCAAAACGTTAAGCAGCAAAGCAAAAAACCAGACTCCCGCGATGGCATGTCTGACTCGGACCCTAGTGACGATGCGCTTAAATTGAAAAGGGTAAGCAATAGCCAGATAACGTTCCAGTGGTATCAGTGTCAGAGTGTATATGGAGGCGTCAATTGCAATCCATTTAAACGTTTGTGAATAAACTAACTTGCAGAAGGCTTCTCCAAAAAACGATGGAGGCACCTGCAAGCAATGTGGCAGCGGAATCATGAAGATCGAGGTCCAGAAATCCGCAACGGCCAAGGCACCGATCAGGGTATCGGTAGGACGACACTTGTGGCGTCTTCCAAACACGATTTTAATGACGATTAGGTTTCCGATGACACCGAAAGTTGCTGTTATCAACTGAAGAACGGTCACCCACGTCCATGGTGCCAAAAAGCACAACCACGATGGCTGTAGACGCGTTTTTGATCCTGATGTTTCTTGAGTGTCCGAAGAGATATACCAGTTTGTAGGGTTGTAAGAATGTGCCTTTGAATTGTTTTCAATCCAACCTAACATCCCCAGCGTGCTACATTTGCTGTTCGACGATTCGGTCACGAATACGTTGTCATTGGATTGATAGTTCAAAGTTGATAGGATGTCTTTCTTTACTGTAGATATGCCAAAAGTTGATCGACGAATGTCAGTAGGCAAAGCCTTCTTAAGTTGTGCAACAGAGACGATTACCAAGAGTATATATGAACACAACGGCATGTTTCCTGCTCTATCGTTTTAATTCCGTCTGAAAGAAATCACCAACATAGAGAACAGATATTTGACAAAGCTACATTTTTGTCAGTTTTTTCCCCTCTAATATCGATATAAACCCTAAAGCGCTTTTCTTCAACAAATTGATTAACTCAATTTTGATTTCCATCGATATCTGTTCTTGGAAATATTGAATAGGCACCATTTTGTCCTTATTGAAGGTTAAATAAGAAATATTGATTAACTAGAATTAAAGAAAAGATATATCTCTTTTGAAAACAGGTAGAATAAGTTAAGTCATCTATAAATTTAAGTATAAATGCGCATGCCGATATGGAAAACCACAAGCAACTATGAACCTATAAACAATTTTAAAATTAAGCACAACATATGCTTTTTAAGCATGATTCCTTACTACTTTGCTAAAACATGGCATGGACGATCAGAATAACGATTTTTACGATATTGAAAATACTGACGACTTAATCCAATCGAGGTAAGAAAGAAATAAACATCTGTAAAACAAGTAAACAGATTTATCCTCACCGTTAGTATACCGCGTGGTCGTGAAGGTGATGCAAGTATCGATGGACTGATAGGTTTGGTAATCGACTATTTTAGAGAACAACTAGATGGGAGTTGTGTCACGATTTTTATACCGTGAGTGACTTGGAGGATCGTTTGATATATGTGCGCTTGCGCAGAAGGAAACAACAGTCTCGCGCGTTTGCGGAAGTTTGATACACTCCCTTGCACCTATGCGCCCACACAAAAGCGTGAGGAAACACACACAGACACATTTACACACACGCACACACACACACAAAGAAAGAAACACAAAAAAGGCATTCAGGGTGACAAGCGTGGCATCCATTAGACAGTTTTATTTTTCCTTTTAGCAGTATTCGGGTCCCTGGAACTGTTTGGAAAATATATAAACAAACATCGGGTTTATACCGTAAAGAATTGTTATTCACAGTCAGATAAATCATGTTGTTGACTTGATATACAGAAAATCAAGACATCCGTTTTGAAAATTAATCTTTCTATTGATCTGACTGATAACTTTAGATACGAATGTTACGTAAGACGCAACCTTTGTAGTTTCAATATTTCTATCTCCCTATTGAATGTATTTCCAGATAATTCTCTCCGTCTATATATGAATACTTATGAGAGAGAAAGGGAGAGAAAGAAAGAGAAGAGAAGAGAAGAGAGAGGGAGGTGGGAGAATATCTGCGCTGCAATCACTGTACTGGGTTAAATATATAATTTGTAAAGTGGCTTTCAGCGTGATGTCACTCCCTTTAAGATTTCTTCATAAACATTCACATACACTTTCCGCAATCTTCATTTCTGCTTTTATTTCCAACATAGAGGTGAGTATACTAACAATCTTTGTTCTCTTGCTTTTTTATTCCATTCAAAAGCACAATATACGAAGCATAGCACGACTTATTCAAAAATCTAAATGCTTTGAAAGCATACTGAGCTCCAAGTGAAAAGCTAATCAGATATAAAAGGAATACATTATTGAAATATGTGAATGAGAAAACGTAGACGTAAGCAGAATGTTACTCATGTAAGGGTAAATTTCCTTAGAAGAAGGAACCAAACTCACAACATCTTCAATCTGGTAGCGCTAATGCTTGATTCAAAATGAATGGGAAATACGTGACATATATACATATGGCATGGAGTGGTAGTACACGTGTACCTTAAAAAGTTTCTAATTCAATTCAATTCAATTCAATTCAAACTTTATTTTCACTTTTTCTTTCCAACAGAATGTACAAGAAACAATATTATAAGTTTGACATGGGAGTAACAATATATACATAACCAGACAGGATTAACGACATGTTCATGTCTACATGATCAGTACAAAAAAGATACACACATTCTATACACTCTGCGAAAAAAAAAGTGGAGGCACCCACTCAAAAGACCAGGGTTGTATCATGTGGGTACCTCTGACGGAAAGGGGAAATAAGGGGGTGAAAAACTTACAACTACAAAGAGTGCGGGAAACTGGGAAAGTCGGGAAAAGAGAGAGAAAAAAAAAAGCAAAAGTGTGAAAAGAGGAAACTAAAAACAGGGGAAAGAGGGAGAGAGAGAGGGAGAGAAAGAAAGAAAATCCTAAATGATTTTGATGCAATCACCAAGGGCGAAAGCCCACAGAGACAATCAGCCAAGCGTCTTCGAAAGTAATACATTGTCGAGGTGCTTTCCAACGGAAGAGTTTGTAACTGTGGGGACGAGAGCACGTATGGAATACTTGCACACAGTTAAAAATTATCTATGCCTCACGAGAACGCAGCCTATCGTGAAAGAAGAGAAGACAATGACGTGCTTACAAAATTAAACTCATTCGGTTACATTATAAGATTTCAAAAGAAACATTTTTAATCTCTTTTAAAAAGAATTCAATGAAGGTGCATTTCTTTTATATCCATGGGAAGGGAGTTCCAGAATTTAGGACCTACATAAATAAAAGTCTTCTGAGCTAGCAAGGTTCTTAACAGAGGTAAATGAAATTCATTTGACTGGTTGAATTAAATTGAATTAAAGGTTGAATTGATAAAGAGCTGCAATTTTGTCCATACGAAATGCTTTAGTAATTGCAAAAGATATGGTTCCTGATTATACGTTACCCTCTCGGCAATAATGACTTTGATATATTAACTAATACTTTGATACACACGCATACACACTCACACATATCATTACGTATATATCATTTCTAGTCACCATTTTCTTTTTAAATTCTATGTTTTGGTGGCCCCATACCCATAAATGTGGGTGTGCTCTCTGTTTTCATATGTTTTTCTCATCAAGAATCGGCAAGAATATTTAACACGTCAGTGCTTGTTAACTTTTAATTTTACTGCCAAAATCAGCCAAACTATTCCTTAGTTCACACACCCAAATTTCTCGGCGAAATTTGTCTATCCAATAAATAGATAACTCGCCATACCCTATATGTTAAACATGATAATTTCAGGAATATGTGGTGTCATGGAAATTCTTGTCTATGTCTCAATTCAATATTGATATTGTAACACTTACTGAATTTAGTCAGGGCGAAGCCCTTTATCATACCTGACAATGTTTTCATAATCATCACGTTTTACAATTATTTTGATGTTCTATTGAAATTATTCAATTTTTCCTTCTTGTCAGTCACAGGACGTGTTATTTGAAGCACTTTTTTGTACCTACCAATTTTTTACTCGATTGTCATGATTTACTTTATCTTTTACTGCTTTATGAAATGATTTGATTTCATTTTTTGTTTCAGGTCTCCAAATTTCAGTGTCGGGCGATCACACGATGATTTCGGTGGCCAGCGACGGAAATCTTATTGCCGAGCCTTGAATACGTATCAACACAGATTTGTCCGAAAATCTGGCATGATATTCAGCAAATCACAGTTCTACTACTGGCATCAGAAGTAATCACTGCAACATCTTAAAAGCAAAATACGTCCTTCTCAGATTCCATCCCATCAGATTTTAGGTACTAAGCTTTCTCTGATTTGGATATAGAATTGGTATTAGACTCCTACTAAGTAAAATCATACATGGCATGGACACGTCGTGACTTATGGTGATGATGGATAAAATATTTGATTAATAACTTAGCGAATATTCACGGTAGAGCCTACTTTACTTTGGGCTCTAATCATGTTAAGTCATGTTTTTCTCCCTTGTCTTTTCGCTGAATATACCAACAGAAGAGCTAGCCGTGGATTTGAAGAGATCTTTGACCGCCACTCGGAACTCGCGATTTCGAAGTGTGTAGATCACCGGGTTTGCACATGAATTACAGAATGCAAGCACTGTAAGGCAATTATCCAATTGGCTGTTCAAATAAGAAGTCTGGAGCACGTTAAGATTGTAAGCCAGATACGTTATTTGTACAGGGGCCCAGGAAACGATGAACACTGCTACTACAGTGAACAACATCTGAAGAACTCGTCTCTTGGCAACGTGATGCCTGGATGAGGGCTTCGAGGAATATGTGGTCTTGTCCTCTGCTAGATGGAGACGACCCTGTCGATGAAGCACGATGGCTGTCATCACCTGTGTTATCAACATGATTACAGCCGGTATGAGAAATTCAATAGAAAAAGTCGTCAAGCCCGTAGCAAGCTGTGTGGTGAAAGAAGGATATACTTTCGCACATTCCCCATTCTTCACCACGGATGTGGAAACTACCAAAATGTTAAACAGCAAAGCAAAGAACCACACTCCTCCAATTGCATACCTGATGTGAACCCGCGTGATGATGCGCTTAAATTGAAAAGGGTAAGCAATAGCCAGATAACGTTCCAGTGGTATCAATGTCAGAGTATATATGGAAGCGTCAATCGAAATCCACTTGAACGTAGAAGAGTAAACTGTTTTGCAGAAGATTTCTCCCCACATCGATGTAGGCACCTGCATGCAGTGTGGCAGCGGAATCATGAAGATCGAAGTTAAGAAATCAGCAACGGCCAAGGCACCGATCAGGGTATCTGTAGGACGACGCTTGTGACGTCTCCCGAACACAACTGCAATGACGATTAGGTTTCCGATGACACCCAGCGTTGCCGTGGTCAGTTGAAGAACGGTCACCCACGTCCATGGTGCGAACATGCACAACCAAGATGTCTGCAAACGCCTTTTAGGTCTTGGTGTTCCGGGAGCTTTCGAAGAGTTGTAGGATGTAGGATGGTCAAGAAATGTCATTGATTTGTTTTCTACCCATCCTAACATCTCCTGCGTGCTGCATTGGTAACTTTCGCAAGTCCTGTTGATCAACTTAGTCTGTGCATACAAATCGACGACAGACGATTTCGTTACAAATACATTGTCAATAGATTGATATTTCAAAGTTGGCTTGATGTCCTCTCTTGCCGTAGATAGGTCGAGAGTTAGTCGAGGAATATCAGTCGACACACCTTTTTTAACTTGTGCAACTGAGATAAATACCAACAGAAGATTTGAACACGACGTCATGATTTTTCTGAAAAAAAAACATAGAGACAGGGTTTGTTTGTTTGTTTGTTTGTTTGTTTGGTTGGTTGGTTGGTTGTTGTTGGGTTTTGTTTTGTTTTGTTTTGTTTTGTTTTTTTGGTTGGGGGTTAGTCAAGCTTGATTAAGGCTGGATATAAATTGTATCCAAATCGTATAGCCCGTTAATAGCGCTTCAGTTCATCGGGTTTATAGATTTATGTTTGGCTTTGTCTTTCATCGATAATTGTTTATAGGCCTGCATGTAAATAAAAGGCACTGCTTTTCAGTAAGTCAGAAACATGTATAATTTAGAAGAAAAAAAGAGAAAAAAGATCAAGTTATCTAAGGGTAACAAAAACAATAGTAAAATATTTCCTTTTGGGCAGAATTAATTCTACATATAAATCATTTTGATTATTCCAAAATTGCTGATTCATATTCTACAGCGAGTTGTGTTTAGGGATGATAGAATGACAATTATTAATCTCTACGTTATTGAAAATTCTGACGAATATTGAGATCTAACAGAGGTAAGGACATTCTGAAAAAATCAAGTGATGAAATTCATTCTCACCATGAGTTGATCAAAGTCGTGTAGGTGATGCAAGTGTCGCTGGACTAATAGGTTAGGTGTTCAACTGGTTTAGTACAACATATTTGAAGTTGTGTCGCAATTTTTATACCGTGAATTCCTTGGTAGTTCGTTTGATATAGTGCGCTTGCGCAGAAGAGAGCCGATTATTTTTCTTGTGTCTGTGGAAGTTTGTAACACTCCATCTCTCGAGGAGACACACGCAGACCAATACGCCTACACACAAGCACTTACATACACACATTAACACACACGGCTTTAAGGGGAACTGGTATGGCATAACACATTAAATATTTTGCTTTTCGTTATGTAGGCTGTATACCGGGCTGTCCCTGGAAATGTCAGGAAGATAAATAACATCTACCGGTAGTTTATTAAAGACATACTGTTCACCATACAGCTAATCATGTTGTTACTTTGACGTGAAGGAAATCAAGACATTCGTTTTGAACAAAAAAAAAATCCTTCTATTGATGCGATGAATTACTTCAGAGGCGTGACTCTTGTCACGTATTATGTGTGTTTGCACTCTCGGTATAATCTACCCCTGTATGTAATGTATGTATTCTTCATCTGTTCATGTATACATAATCTATATATATATATATATATATATATATATATATATATATATTTCATATCTCTTAATTAATTAATTCTCTTAATGAATTAAGGGTTTGGGACGAACACCGAACTAGGGCTTTCAAAAGCTCAGTCGGTAGAGCACCGATCTAGTAATCCGGAGGTCTCGGGTTCGAATCCCGATGAAAACCCATTTTCTTTGCTCAAAGTTTTCACTATATTATACATATATATCATATATCATATATTACATCATATATCATGTATCCAGAGAATGGGGACAGAGAGAAGTATCTAGCTAAGTTATAATTACTGTGCTGGAAATATTAGATAGGAAAATAATGTCAGTCCCTTTAAGATTTATTTAAAACATCTTACGGTGCTTTCCACAAACTTTATTCCTGAATTTATATCAGACATGATGGCAGTGTACAAGCAATACTGGTCTCCCATATTCCATTAGTAAACACAACCCATGCAAGACATTACGACGCTTTTAAAGATTCAAAATGTTTTCAAAGCATGCTGATATGAGTTGTAAGTAAAAAGCATGCAAGATTTCAGCATATTATAACAGAAACACATTATTGAGAAACGTGAATAACAAAACGTGGACGGTTGAACTATAATCCTTACTCAGGGGTAAATATAAGATCAAGGAGGTGAAACTGGCAGCATCATCGATTTTGAAATGGTGGTGCTTAATTTGAAATCAACAGGAAATATTTAGTGAGATTTAGTGACATAGTGATCATACATGATTTTGTAAGTTCAAAGAAAATATGATTTTAAATGTGTCAGTTATACGTTTTATTCTCTTCAATAAAGACTCTATTGAGTAACAGACACATACATCCGCACATACACACACACATAATGATGTATATATGCATGTATACATGTATGTATGTAACATAGTGGTTTGACAATCCAGCCTATGGTGACATAAGAATTCATCATTGCATTATCTTATGAGTAAGATGTGACCTTTTTAACTACAGATATAAAATTGCAAGTATTCCCTAATTTTGTAATTGGTACTACAATTCAATTCATTGCACATGGGAAGAAAATATAGAAAAGGGATATTTACTCATAAGACGAAGAACGATACAAAGTATATGATAATGGTGACTGGATATTGTTGAAATAAAAGTGAAGCAGACATTGTCTTGTAATCACATTTCCACTTTTCGGGCTATCGGATCACGGTAACTTATGTCTTTTTCCTGCGTCTTATCGCTGAATATACCAACCGAAGATCTAGCTGTAGCCTTGAAGAGATCTTTGATTGCCATACGGAACTCAGGATTTCGAATTGTGTAAATTACCGGGTTTGCGCATGAATTGCAGAAGGCTAGCACTATCAGGCAATTGTCTAAGGTGCTGTAGAAAAAAGAAGTTGGGAGCACGTTCAGGTTGTAAGCCAGAAACGTCGTTTGAGCTGGAGCCCAGGAAACGATAAAAACTATTACCACAATGAACAACATCTGAAGAACTCTTTTCTTAGCAACGTGATGCCTGGATGAGAGCCTCGATGAATTTGTGGTCTTGTCCTCTGTCAGACGAAGACGACCCTGTCGATGAAGCACGATAGCTGTCATTGCCTGCGTTATCAACATTATCACAGTCGGTACGAGGAATTCTAAAGAGAAGATTATGAGTCCTTTAACAACCTGGAAGCGGTGAGAAGGATATACTTGTGCGCATTCCCCATTCTTCACCACAGATGTGGAAAATGTCAATACGTTGAGCATCACAGCAAAGAACCAAACTCCGGCGATTGCATATCTCGTACGGACCCGCGTGATCAAATGCTTAGATTGAAAGGGATAAGCAATAGCCAGATAACGCTCCAGTGGAATCAGTGTCAGAGTGTAAATTGAGGCGTCAATCGAAATCCATTTGAACGTAGTAGAGTAAACTATCTTGCAGAAGATTTCTCCCGACCACGATGGAGGCACTCGCAGGCAGTGTGGCAGCGGAATCATGAAGATCGAGGTCGAGAAGTCAGCACCGGCCAAGGCGCCGATCAGGGTATCGGTAGGACGACACTTGTGTCGTCTTCCAAACACAACTAGAATGACGACTAGATTTCCGACGACGCCAAGCGTTGCCGTGGTCAGCTGGAAAATGGTCACCCATGTCCATGGCATGAACATGCACAACCACGATGTCTTCCACAACTTTTCGTTTTTTGCTCGTTCTTGGGTGTCCGAAGAGTTGTACGAGTGTGGAGGATGACCAGAAGATGCCTTTGTAATGTTTCCCGGCCAGATTAACATCTCCTGCTTGCTACATGGATAAAACTCACAAGGATTGTCGATCAACTGCATTTGTGTGTACGTGTCGTACAAATCGACTCTGCCTGACGTTTCGGTCACTTTTTCATTCGACGCGAACAGAAAGTCCACTGTTGAAAATGTTACTCGAGGAAATGGCGTTTGCAAACTCTGCTCACTTTGCACAATGGAGATGGCTGACAAGATAAGGTAGATCCATGACGAAATTCTTCTTGTATACATCGTGTCGTCTGAAAAGAGTAAAAATGATTTCTTTTATTTCCTGATTCTTTGGTTTTCTTATCATAAAGTGATGACTATCACGTAAACGACAAAAAGGAATCGATGCTTTACTGAGTGTCGGGTGGTAGAAAGGCGAAAAAGAAGAAGAACGAAGAACAAAATTGAACGAGTAACATCTTGTTAACAGTCATGACAGTAGTACGATCGTCATCGTAACATTCCTACAATGCTAACTTTTAACTTGGTTCAAGACCAGCATCTGTAGCTATTCTTTTTCACAGTTTCTATTCAATATGAAAATAAGATTGGAAGATAAACGTCACACTCACCGTGAGTGCATTCGTTAGATCGAAAATGTGATGGTGATCCACGTATCGCTGGACTGGCAATGGTCGTCAACTGTCCTGGAACAACATACGTGTGGGTAAAATGTCAAGATTTTTATACCTCAAGTGACTCGGCAGATCGGAAATTGCGCACGCGCAGATAGAAAACCAGCAAATGCATGAAATGAGTTTTTCTTTGCATTGTTGCTTCATATTATCCAAGCAAACGCACAAATATTGTACAAGCACATACTAACATTACAGTCATCCACACACAAAATGCTTCAGGAGAAATGGAATTACACGTATTGCGCAATAAATTATTTCTTTTTTAAATGGTGTACAGATGGAAACTTGGAAACTCGTAGACGACATGTCTTCAGATTGATACCTTAGAATTCCTTTATTCAAGAATCAACCCTTGTTTCCTGGATGAACATGAAGCGAGAAGTCAATGTTTTATTTATCAGTTTAATGGTTCTATATCAATGTCAGGGAACGTCATCATTTCAAATAGTGCTTAAGGCTTGTGGTGATTTTAATCATCTCACAACTACAACTAGACCCTCTTAGGCTTATGTACAGTCTTTCGTTCCTCTTTTAACCATCGATATAGTTAAAGTTTATTTGTGTCACTTTGTGAGATTTTCAAAGCAAGTGAATGCAGATATTATCTCCTAGACTTCCTAATTTATGTGTAATTTTGCGCATGATTACTTATCGACCCTTTTAGGTGCCTAACAGTGGTTGAGATTTGTTTTGTTTTTTAAGGAAGCCTGCAGACAAGGATCAACAAGTTTAACACCACCATTAGATCAGTACATGTTTCTATAAAATGAATAGACTCGTCGTGTGACACTTCAACTGGAAATTCACCCCCAAAATAACAAACTTTAAAAGAAAGAGAAAAAAGTACCCCAAAGAACTATACAAAAATGACAAAAATCTAATAGGAAATAAGTAACGTCTGACATTTTGAAATTTCACATTATTCTGAAAACATTTCTTGACAAGTCCTTATGGATATTCAAATGAGCTAGTTAATGATGTCATACTCTCACATTTTTTCCATATATATTACATGTGAAATTTGGGGGGAAATTGTTATTTTTAGCTATTACAAGTAAAAGCATGTTCTCATACCATTTACATTTAATATTTGTTGTTTTTGGGAGGTTTTTGAGGCATGCTTTATATCTATATAGCTAAAATATGAGATTATTGTCGCTTGTGTATTTGAAATGTGTAAGAAATTGTGAGAGCATGACACCATCGACTTTCTCACTTGAATATTTGCAAGATCTGATCAACGAATATTTGCTGGAAAGAAATCAAATTTTGAAATATCTTATCTTCTTTCTTGTCCGATTTTTGTCATTTTTGTATCCTTCTGTTGGAAATATGTTTCTCTTTCTTTTGAAGTTCATTTATTTTTTTGTGGATTTCCTCTTTGAATGCAGCAACTGACAGCATTCAGTTAGATGAAACATGAAAAGAAAATACTCAAAGTATTGGTATCAAACAATGCAATGGTCTTGGAGTTACTATGGACAAGGAAAGTTAAACATTGTTTAACTTTCATTTAATGACTAATTTCATAATCATATTCTGATTGTGTGCTGATAAAGGTCATTGATTGCAGACCTTCTCTTGAACCTGGTTTGTTAGTGAGGTATTTGAAGAACTGAATAGATGTTTACCCCGGTATAAACTGGTGCATATCGAAATGAACAAGTTAATGTTTTAAACCAAATGGACAAAGGCTTTCATGCAACACTTACTTGTTTCTTCACTACTGTTTTCAACTTCACTTCTAAATAGAATATCGACCCCTATTTTGAAAGGCTGTGGTTGAGAGATCACTGAAGACCAGATTGCTAGCTGTGAACTGCTTATACACATTAAGTCTTTATTTCAAAGATCAGCTTTACAAATTCTGGTTGCAGAAAACCAAGCCAAGCTTGGAAACCAAGCACAATAAAAAGCCTTAATGAATAATCAGAGGAAGAATTCTTCCACTCGTAAATCTGGACGTGCAAACCTAATGTTTTTTATTTCGCTTGGAGACACTTACATTCAATCGCAAATAGCACTAAACATACTTTCCCTTAACTCTGGCGAAACATCTTCAATCATTCGTAAGTACGAAAAGATTAACAAGTAGAATATACACAAGATGTAGACAAAGATATACGTCGACGTATGACTGGAGAACTACGTGAGTAGGGAAAATGTTTTAAACGTCACATATATGTTCCTTAGAATGGCAACATCCGCGTCTTAGCTTTAATTAGTCCAGAATCTTATGTGCGAACTTTACTTCTTTACATGATATGTTACTGTCATCGCAAATATCGTATTGATTTTTAGATTTGCCCGTTAGCTGGGGCAGGGCTTTTAATATAATATAAAAGATATCTTAAAACTGTATTCTATATCGCAATTCAATGTACTTCTAAACTATGTTAGAAACTATATCATAACTATTATGTATGAGCTATAAGTATTCAAATAGAAATGCAATTGTTATCTAGAAGACAGTTTATATAACTAAGCCAATAAACGTTGCCGTGATTCTATCTATTCTGTTGAATCTTATTAAAAGAGATACAGTTAAAATCGTTATGGCTTGATTTGGCCGCTTATTAGACAATAGCCACGTCTTGAAGTTGGTTGGTGAAAACAAAATACATTCTTGGAAAAATTCATGCTGATCGGCATTGTAATCACTTGATAAATATGGATAAATATATGAAGAGTTTGTTTGCAAAAACCGATAAGTCCATATTTGCGAAATGGAGATATTTGCTATTAAAGGTCAAGAAAAATAAAGAGAATAATAAGAAATTTTTGCTTCTTTTGACCATAACTTCAAAAATGTACCTTGATATGTAGTGACCAATATATCATTTAAAAGGTATTATTTTGTACTTTATGACAAAGACCGTATCTCAAAATCTTCAAAAATGGACTTATCGGTTTTTGCAAACAAACTCTTCATATGCTTTCAGAGTATTACAAAATGCAATTGTTGACAAAATAAACAAATATGAACAGAGGAATGTAAACAGAAAAATTAGACAAGTCATCATCCGGCCTATTGTAATCATTCTATCACTATTATAATGGCGTTGTTAGGCATTACACAACGTCCTTGTCTGAGGACACTTCAAATTTGCCCTGTATTCTTTCACTAAATATAGAGGTTTTTCCAGTCGCTGATGACATCATAAAGAGATCTTTCACGGCAGTACGGAATGCAGGGTTTCTGACTGCATAAATGATCGGATTAGCGCATGAATTGCAGAAAGCAAGGACAGTGATGAAGTTGTATAGTGGACTGTAGAGATACGTTGTTGGGATCACACCAAGATTGTAGGCCAGGTAGGCGGTTTGGGACGATGACCAGCATACGATGAAAACGGCTACAACCACGAACAGCATCTTCAAGACACGTTTCTTAGCAACGAGATGCTTGGCTGAAGGATTTGAGTGTTCCATCTGGTCACCGCCCTCCCTCAGGTACAGGCGGGACTGGCGATGGAGAACCAGAGCTGTTTGCGCCTGACTGATTAGCATAATTAGAGCGGGGAAAAGAAACATGACAAAATACAGCATAAACCCTACAAGGAGCTGTGTTCCGCGGGAAGAGAATATTTCGACGCATTTAAAGCCCTCGACGCGAGTGACGACGAGCAAAAATAAGTTTGCCAAGAAAGTCGAAATCCAGATGGTGACGATTACTATGGACACTCTTTTTCTTGTGACAAGTCGCTTGAAGCGAAGTGGGTAGGCGATGGCAAGGTATCGTTCAAGAGGTATCACTGTTAGGGTGAGTATGGACGCATCAATCGAGATCCATAAACACAGAGATGTTGACATCACCTTACAGTAGATCGTTCCCAGCAAGGTTTGAGGAACCCTGAGAGGCACCGGCAGCGGGAGCATGAAGACTGACGTCAGGAAATCTGCAGCGGCCAGTGCTCCGATCAGGACATCGGTCGATCGGCTGCTCTTCCGCCTGCCGTATAGGACGAGCACCACCATGAGATTTCCTACGATTCCAAGCAAAGCCGCAAACATTTTTAAAATGGTCACCCAGCTCCAGACGATAGGCTGCCATAACCAAGTCACCTGTGTTGATTGGTCGCTTTCGGACAGAACTGACGAACTCTCAGAGACGCTGAAAATCGAAAAACTGTCTTCTGCCGCAAGAATTGACGAATCACTCGTTATCAAAAAATCCCTTGTAATGACATCGTATTCGTCGAAAGTCCCGGTATGGTCTGTCTTTTCTGAAAGAGTAAATGATAACTCTGACATCCCCTCGGATTCGATATATTCACAGCTGACGTACCCATAAAGTGTGACGAATAGCAAATCAACGTAGATACGATGAATTTCCATGGCTGACCTTTAAAATGAGAAGGTTAACAAAGTCATATGTAATGATTGTAGCATAATTACAGTGTGCAATCGGTATAAACTATTACACCTTTAAGCAGTGGTTTGTTTGTCGTTGTTGTTTTTTTTAAATTATCAGTCTGAGGTTGGGTTCCCTGATCAATGTCAGGGGAATGATGAGGAGAATTTAGGCCTAATTGTCATTTAGAATACATCCGAAATATTTTAAAGCTTATTGATTATCAAATTGAATTTCAGTTTGCATATTGGGCTGGAGGGGAATCATGCAGAGCATATTACGTGCCATAGCTACAATTCATTATTGTTATTATTATCATTTATCTATTTATTTATTTATTTTCTAGGGGAATTTCTTAGTAGAGAAGTCAAACGGGGATTCTCTCGTTGCATGTGAATATTCGACGTTATCATAATCAAGTAGACTGTCATGGTTATATCACGATTCAATGCAACCCTAAGCAAGCATAAATGAAAAAAAAAATGAAAACCATACAAACAGCTGATGAAAAAAAAAAGTACTCACCTCACTCGCTGAGGTGCTGGAAGTGATGATGACAGATTCGTAGACCGCGGAGAAATCACCTTTAAAACGACCTGATATGCACAATTGCCATGTATGCAAAATTTTGACAGTAGTGGGATGCATGAAAATTGTTCGTCCTTTATATTTGTAGTTTTGAGAATTGATCGACGCATGCGCGTTGCCATGGGGATGAAGGTTTCCAGGAGTTGAGCCCGATAGTATATGGTTTAGTGAGCTTATAGATGCATCGCTAGTTACAGCAATTGATCTGCTTGTCCTTATTCGTAAATCATCTATACTGCGCTATTGATTATATGATTTTTTTTTTGTGGAAAATTATGACAATGCAGTACTCATTTCATTTCTTTGTGAGTAACCTTCCGTGCGTTTCAATTATGAATTGCATAATACAACTGCCAAAGTTGCAACCACTGAAATAAATGGTTAAATTTTATTACAAAATTACCATATTATTTCATGATTTAAACCATTGATATCACTGATTTCAATGTCATTGAAGAATCAGTGATGCACATTATGTTTTGTTTCATATATTTACATTTGAAATAGAATTGAAGGCAATGGATGTAGAAGCAGTTTACATCGGGAATAGGGTTGATTTAATATGTATATAATATATATATATATATATATATATATACACGATATTGTTGAGATAATGATATTCCTTTTATACCTAGGGCCATAAATCCTCATCAATGTGGTGGTGTGGGTATTGGGTATTCTATTAATCAACGAAATACTAGGAAATAGGAACAAAATATCCAGATTCGAAGTTTATTTTGTTCAAATCGGTTTTGAAATGGTTTAGATATCCAAAAACAAATTAAAACAAAGCAATCCTAATAAAAGTTGGGTCCCACCTTTTATTAGGATTGCTTTGTTTTGGACATCTAATCCATTTCAAAACCAATTATTGTTAAATAAACTTTGAATTCCTTTTCCAATTCTCTACGCTTCATGTTATGTTGTCGTAGCATAATTTATCATGGCATATTGTATGTTTTGGGTTGTTTTTGTTAGGGTGGGGTTTTTTTTCTTTTTTTTTCTTTGGTCCTGCTATATTGTTATGGGATCCTAGTCTTGAAAATCTCAAACTTATTCTCCCTTTATCTGAAACAAAGATATTTTTTCCTGTAATTCTTCACAACGGTTTGTTGAACCAAATAATAAAAATAAAAAATATATAGTGTTAGAGAGGAGAAGGTTGTGGACAATAAAACCAAAGTTTCTGATTTTCATGACTGTCTTGTGAGCTGATGTTTATTCTCGAATGTAATTTCGCCAAGTCTCCTTTTGTTGTTGTTACTTTTGCTTTGTTAGCCCAAGAAGACTGAATAATCAGAAAATCTCACCTGTTAGGAATAATCACCTTCTGCAAACAATTAAACTCGTACTCAAGATAAGAAAGTTATGACATTATTACTTTACACAAGCTTTCACATAATAGAAATATTAGTCACAGTGAAAGAATACAAATTAAATGTGATTGTTATTGATATCATTTGTGAAACATAATGATAATATTTGTATTTCACCCTGTTGTACTGTATCGTGTACCTCGTTTTCAGATATTTATCCAGTTTATGTAAATTTGTTTTACATATCGCGTAATTGATGATTTCGTTTCCATTTGAAAAATGACACAAACCCAACTAGACAGTTGGAATGGTCGTACAGCTCCCAGCTGCCAAAACGCGCTTTCGCTTACAACCAAATCTTTGCGAAGTATCTTCTCTCGGCATGATTTTAAAAAGAAGTTTTATTCCGTGCATCAGTGTTCTCATCTTTTTACAGATCCACAATTATCACTCTGTAGCGGATGAGTTACATTTTCAGGGTTGTTGGCTTTTTTCAAAGCTGACTTGTGGCCTATTTTATTATACTTTTGTGTACAGAAAGTGCAGGAGAAATTGAGGACCTCTCTACATAAGATCTTAACTGATGCTACTGTTTTTGTATAGAAGTATGCTGTACCTCAAAGTTCCATAACTTTCTTTTTATATTTAGAGTCATTTTAATAGCAATCAATGTAAGTATTCTGAATTGATGTAGCTTTTCTACTCATAATACTTTTGATGAAGGCAACGATTATGTCTGTAGTTGTATTGATTTTAAATTGTTGAATTAGAAGTGGTTGGTTATCGAAAGGTAGTACTTTGCAAACAAAAGTTGAATAAGACCAAGAAGGGCTGCGGCTCATTCAAAACAGTACAACCCATCGTAATTTGTTGGGCACCAACTATGCCAATTTCTAATCGAACAAAAACGATAACAATTGTGAGATACACTTAGACACGTGAAGTGAATCCGGAAGGGGAAGAAATAACTTTTCAATCTACAAAATACCTTGTAAATCTTTCAGATAGGTAGAAAGTAAGGGCAGCACAAATTGAGAAAAAAAAAAGAAATAATGGTTGACTAATGTGGAAACACTCATTCTGCGCTTTATTGTTTATCTATTTCAACCCATTTCAACATGCTGCATAACATATTAGATGATATGATAGCATAACAAGATCATCAAGTGAATGCTGCTTCACATAAAGGTCCTATGCAATCCAAGTTAAAAAAAAATTACATACTGATAGTATGAATATGACATCATATTTCATAAATATGATTTTATATACCACCATCACTTTCGTTTTCATTACACATTTTTTCTCATCATCACCCTGTTGTCATCACAATCTTAATTCACTTTATTTCTATTAGCATATATGTACTAGAATATAAAACATGATGTATTTAGATGTTTAGTACTATTTCCCCATTCTGCTCAATAAAATATGTATATTATGTAGGTAGGTTTCCTTTGCTGCCACGTGTTCAAGCATTTGCAGTCCTTCTTCTGCATGATTGCTCAGGTAATTATTTGGAAATTTAGAAATATGATATATATTTTGTTAATGGAATTAATTAACTAATTTATTTTCCTTCTCCGAATCATGTACTATCTTGTAATCTGTATACTGGTATGATATGTGATATTACTGAAAAAAATCTTGATTTATGTATGAAATTATGTTGGAAGAAAAATAAATCAACAAATCAATGACATCTTTTTGTGTGTGTAAGTGTGTCTAAAAGGTATTGTATAGTATTGGTTGAGATGATGATTCAGGTTTTAAGCTTTGTGCGAGACACTTAGAAACCACTCTATGAAATGTTAAAAGGTATACAACTCTAGGAGCATTTCAAAGTTTATCTGATGAAAATTGGTTTTGAAATGGCTGAAATATCCAAAAACAAGGAAAAACAAAGCGATCGAAATAATGCGTGCATGGGTCCCTCTTTTTATTGGTATCGCTTTGTTTTGAGATCTCAGCCTATTTCAAAATCTAATTTTTACCAAATAAAATTTGAATTCCTCTTAGAATATATATGTTTTTTCATATTTCGTAACAAGTTTCTCATCGTGCCAAAAAGCTGGAAACCTTAAGTCCCATCAAAACCGAAAGTAAATACTGAAACCGAAAGTAAAATAATAAAAAAAAGAAATTAAAACAGTTATATCAAAATAGTTATATTAAAATAGTTAACGAAAAATATGGATGTATAACATAAAAAGTTATTCCAATTCAAAACTTTAAAACTCTTCCAGCAAGAACTAAAGTTTACATACTCTTGATAACATAAAGCAAAGGCATAAAGTGATGCATGCCAAAACAAAGGTTTATAAGACATTTATACGAAAAAGTCAAGAGGAAATAAGCAATACCTGATAGAAATGAGATTTAAGAAAAGAGCGTCTGCATTAAAAAAAAAAAACAACAACAACAACGATTACCTGTTTTCCCGCATGAAAGGGGATTTCCCCATATGTCCTTACCGGAGATCAAATTTCTTTGGTCTTTGTTTGGTCTTTTAAGCTAACATTTCGTTCATCGTGCTGGGTTATGTTGTAATTGTAAGAGTGAGAAAACTCAAACATATTAATGAAGTTTGAGAAATTCAATAATAGTTATTGGAATAGTTGTAGCTTATAATGCAGAACTCTCATGCGGTAAAAGCATAAGAATATATGAGGTTTGCCTCTCTACCGGTCCGGCATCTCGCGTCACCTCTCTCTCTCTCTCCGCCTCTATCTGTCTCTGTCTCTCTCTTTCTCTCTCCCTCTTTGTCAGTATATATAAGGACCAACTCTTCATATCTACCTTTCAGTCTCTCTCTCCCTCTCTCTCTATTTCTGTGTCTATATGTCTCTCCCTCTCTCTCTCGCTGTTAACACTCAGTGTGTATACTTGAGCGGCGTGTTCTCCTCTTTGTGCTTTGATGTATTCGCGCATGTGCGAGAGAGAGAGAGGGAGAAAGACAGAGACCAATGACAGAGAGTATTGCAGTCAGTGTGTGCGTGTATGTGCGCACGCGCATGTTTGGTTTTTGTTTGGCAAAGTTTGCCTAGTGATTTTGCAACTTCACCGGGAAACATTTCAAATAAATATACTTGACTGAACATTACTCGGAATCCGTGTGCAAATATGCGCTAACAAAAATAAAAAATAGAAAAGAAAAGAAAAGGCACAAACATGTATTCCATTAGTCTACTAATTGTTGGGGGGGGGGGAGACTCCAGATAAAATGACTGAAACGCCAATTGTGGCGAGAGGAAGAGTATATGATATTCGCAAGCTGTCTTTTAACAAGTGCTCAAGGATTCCATTCAAAGTGGGATGACAAAAGACCAATCAATATCGTAGGTACATCAACGTCTGTACGCCGCCGTGGCTCTACTTCACTTCAAAGGAGAGCGATGAAACCGCATCAATAATCTAAAAGCCCCGGAAAAATGTCTTTGCCAAGTATTTTTTCCCTCTTCTCCTTTTTCTTTTCTTCTGTAGTATGATGACCTTACGGGATCCATTGAATGTAAAGTGTATGGAATCCATATTTTCCTTTGGAATAATATCTTACAAAGTACTATGCATCTATTCATGCATTCATGTACATGCCTACGTTTATTCGATTTAACAATACCTGTCGCCTCCGGCGATCAATGCATTTGCCATTAGACTTGGAAACTTCTTTTTTTTTATAATATAAGATAAAGTTCCTGATATCTATTGCATTCTTCAAAAGGATTTACCTGCGCAACAAAACAACAAGTATTTGAAATATCTGAAGGGCATATGTACAAATACATCTGACCAATGCCAGGTTGCAACCATTATTTTACTACTTGAACTTGTAGGTTTCGTGTTTGGACAAATCCTCGCTAAAGAAGTATTACAGCTTGCAACCTTGAGTCCTTGTGATTTTGACGTGTATTTAAGGGTATATATATATGTGTGTGTGTATATATATATATATATATATATATATATATATATATATATATTACATATAATACTTAATATTATTATATCAAAACCTGTTAGTAGAGGTTGTTCGGGTAGCTGAAAAAGATTACCTTTATGAACTGGTGGGCAGCCATCAGCCATATTGATTGATGAAGTAGATGTACACATATACACAGATGTTTATCCGTATGGATGCATATTGTATTCTTATACGGATGCGGATAAATGTTAATTTATAATTCTTCTATCCTTAAAGAAAGGGCTACGAACAGAACGTACACGACAAGCATGGGTATAAAAGACACAGTCATTATTACGTACACACAGGTCATCTCCACACAAACTCTTCACACTTGCATAACGCACTGCTGCACTATTTTCTTTCTTTTTCTCCATTCAGTGAGTGGTAAATCAAATATCCCCTTGATTTTTCGTACTGTAAAGACAACTGTTTCTGAGTTCATTATCCTATTCAAAATTTTGCTTATTATGGTGGTCTCCTGTATTTCTGTTACATTTAGAGTTGCTTAACTTGTCATTTGAACGGCAGGTACATGGGATAGTGTTTCTTAAATTTGCATGTGGATAAAATAACACCCGCTCGTCTTCATATTGTATTGTCATGGAATAATGTCGTACAATTAAATTAATAGCTAACCTATTGTTTGGGTGTTTTTTTGTTGTTTTTTTTACTGTTAGATTCATAGCATATTGCATTCAAAAACTTTGTTGAATTTTATTTGGATTATTATTTTTGGAGTATTATTTATGTATGAAAAAGAAGTGCAGAAATAAATAGATCAATTAACAGTTTCTGAAATAAAGCAGTAATGAATTTGAAACAAAGAAAAACTGGTAATTAAGGAATTTAGCAATTTTCGTCTTTGTTCTGGCTGGTACTGAAATGGCGTAAGTGACAGCTAGACACAGTTAAATAATCACCATTGAATGCAAATGTTTTGGCCTCCACAAGTAGGGATTTAAATTCTCTTTGAGAGAATTTTAGGTTACAGCACAAAGCAGGTATACCTGTGATGTATTGTTAGTTTTCTTGCTCTACTCATTGTGACAAAACTTATCTGCCATGTATGTGCAGCCAAAGTTTAAGTACGGTAGAAAAGGTGTTACTTATAGTGACACCATTGCTTGCTAATTTCGCCAATCAGCGCATAGCCTTTAAATACGCGAATAAAAAGACTATTCTAATCACAGTCTCAACAGCAGTTGTATGTGGGGTTATCCATTTCGTTTAATTCATTGACAAGGAATGATTCAATATGATGGAATAAAACACACAAATTTCAATTCAAAGAATTCAATCTGTTTACATGCTGAATCGGGTGATGTTGAAAATTATTAAATGAACATCGATAATGACAATATCAACCATTTGCTATCCTTTTCAGGATTGTGAATGTTGCGGAGCTGCGGTAACCTGAGCTGCGAAAATTCCATGACCCGACAATTTAATCTGCGCTCAATCACTGGCATGGGTTATACAGACATTTCTGCTTCTTCGCATCTGTGGTTGTTCATTTAAAAGGATGTAAGTTCCTCTTGTCGAACACAATTTGGCTTCTCTTAACTCTTATAAAGGCAACGTCTCTGTTTGCTTCAATCTCTTCTTGATAGGAAAGAAGATCAAAAGGTATTTAGACTCATATAATATCATTGCTGCAAAATATCTAACGATTGCTGAATTAAAAGACGATGTGATGTGAACCAAGTAAGCTTCAGATAATATCAACGATCCTCGATCAATTTCGTAGCAGTAGCAGTATAATGACCACCGCTGATGGTAGGTTTTCTCTCTCAGTCACAGACGATCGTCTTTTGAGTAATGCCGCTGACAAAATATACCATTCACTCTCGCTTCTAACGGAGAGTTGTCCGCCTTTACCGTGGCCGCTTACCCTATGTCTGTGATACAGGCACGTCGACTAGCTCACCTGCATTTTTGGTTTTGGTTTTGGTTTTGGTTTTGGTTTTCTCTTACTCTTTTTTGTTTGTTTGTTTTTTCTTGCATTTCATATTTCCCATAGAATTTCACATAGAAATCATTTTCGGTTGGTTTAAGTTGATAGTCAATTAGTCATGTTTTCAAAAAGTCGTATATCAACTCTTCAGTATTTATGTAGACCAAAAAACAAAAAACAAAATTATGTTCATGGCAATTTATTCAGAAATTAATTTCACATAATGTGTGCAGACGTACAGCGTTGGTAAGTGTAATGGTAATGCTCTCGTATTGATTTGATTTGATTTGATTTGATTTGATTTGATTTGATTTGATTTGATTTGATATGACTTGATTTCTTTTTCTCACAGAAAATAACAGAAAGTCGTTTGAATAAAATTATTGAGTAATATTTGAAGAATGAAAACACATGGAAACAGGTGAATGAACGACAATGGGTTTTTTTTTTCATAGTACAAAATAAATAAATACGGGCAGGTGTCATTTACGTATTCAAAGAACAAAAAAAGATTTCATGTATCTGGTGTTCAAAAACAAATTAAGCAAATCTTATTGTAATAGAAGTGCAGGAGACCAATATCATTAGCAGATTCTTGCCAAGATTATGGTCTCAGAAATACGCATTTTACAATGATACATGTCATAGATAGTCCAGTCACCACCCACCGAGCAGATGCCGAATGGGCAAACGAAGGCGAAATGGAGTGCAAACGTGTTATCATTCAAGTTAGCGCATACACTGATGAAATCCATTATCAACTTTCCTTCTCTATTTCTCTATCTTTTTTCTCCGTCTTATTCCTTAAATATCTATTGATTGTTGAATTGTCTAACTATATTCATTTATCTACCTATTCTTGCACCTATCGACCAATATGTTATCTATTTATATACCTATTCGATTGTCTATGTATCTCATCGCATTGGTCACCTATCTGTTCATTTATCTTTTCATCTATCTATATACCCAGCTATCTATCAATCTATCAAGCCATCTATCAATCTATTTACGTACGTATATATATACTAGTATATATATATATATATATATATATATATATATATATATATATATGAATATTTGCATTCACACCATTATAAGGAAAAGTTGTTACATATTTAGTTTTTTCTGTTTGAACAATTACACTCGTCCAGATATGCGTACTATTGTGTACCTATAGCATGTGAACATCCTTCAAAAGCCATACTTAAGATTTTAGTAGTAAGATCGTTGAATAGAGTAGGCCCTGTATACCACATCCACATAGAGGAATGGATTTTTATGTACGTCGTAAGATTACCTAACTGTTTGTGCATAATTCTCTTACTGTACATCGATACAGCTTATTCCATGTGCGCACGTGTAATTGAGATAGTTGGGGCGTGGCAGCCCACTGCGTCGTCCATACATTTTGCCCATACACAACACCGGTCACGCATGCGTACAAGTTGGATTAACATTGGAGATCAGAATGAAAAATATTTGCACCAAGTAGTCACATCACCATTTTATGAATGCATGTGTGTGTGTGTGTGTCTGTCTGTCTGTCTGTCTGTCTGTGTGTCTGTGTCTGTGTCTGTGTGCAGGTGTTTTTATGTGATTTGTTGAATGCGATATTGTACTCAATGGCTTCGACCAACGAGGTTCCTCTTGATTTGACTTTGGATATGATCGCCTTACAAAGTGTACTGAAAGCTTTGCTCGAAAATCCGCATAGGCGGTCTGTTGTTATCGATAGAGCCTTCTGAGACGACGTAAAGGGAGGGAGACAGTGCTCTCAGCTTGACGTCTGCGTGATTTAGTGCACAAAGCCAGGAAAGCAACCAAGTAGCAAAAGGAGAATGACACCCAAATATATATGTGCATTCAGTCAATGCAGAATTTCTGATAGAACCTATCAATGAAGTTTGAGAAAAATCGGACATTTCTTTGGCAAGCTAAGAATTTTCAAAGTTTCGTTTCAAAGTTGCTATTTCGTCATGCCACAATAAGGCAATGATGTAAAGAAGGTATCAATAGCATCTCACAAGTTTTACACATTAGTTCCAGATACTGACAAAATTAATATTGAGGGTAGTTTTATTCCTCCTGCCTTCTGAGAGATGAAAGAAAAATGCATGTAGAATTATTTTCTTATTTTCTTATTTTCTTTATATTGTAGTCCTACTGTGATATCACGAATTGCTACAGTCTTCTTATCCAGCGATGACGGTATGAAGCTTTAATAATGTCTAACTTTTGAAAGGATTGTCCGATTCATCTCAAACTTGACACGACTAATGTGTTATATCATTATCATTTTTTTTGTTTGCATATAATCAATCCATATAATTATATCAATATACATGGATTCCATTCTCCTTTAACATTCGGCATAGTTGTATAAAGCTATTCAAGTTCCGGTAGAATTCATGTTGGGGGGGGGGGACTATTTACTGCATATTTCAAGTTGCGAGGCCATCCTCACATAAGATGCAGTCTTCAATGTCTTCTTGTGTAGTGGCCTGCTTATTCCACGGATGACCGACACGAAGGTAGTGTTTTATAACACAGCTGCAGCTTCAGTACAAAAACAAACAAACAAACAAAACATGACTTGAGTAGACATTGACAAGAAAAAAAAAAGTGATGGACATTTTCGAGTTTATTTCCAGTATGAAGAAATATGATGAAATACTCAAGTGGACATTTAAACGTCTGAAGAATCCTCGTCAGCTGGCGTTTGCGGCTGGTTTTCACAAAAGAGAACTTCTCTATGGCAGAAGGCTCTTGTCGGAATGACTCCATTCTTGATATGCATTAGTTGCCATGCAACAGCACAAGATTGGCAAGTGTACTTATTAACCTCACTTACGATGAGTCTTTGCATCACTATGGGAAATCTAAAAGGGTTTTTTTTTTTCCTCAAAAGCAAGTGAGTATGTGCATCGCCGGTAGGTGGCGCTATACATGTTGTCGAAAGAGTGAAGAATGCGTTGTGAATCTAAAACTGCAGTCATCACTTTACAGCAAGGTAAAACGCCTACATTGCATAGGACATGTTTTCTCTCCCTCCTACCCTTTCTTTCTTTCTTTCTTTCTTTCTTTCTTTCTTTCTTTCTTTCTTTCTTCTTCTTTCTCTCCCTCCCCCTCTCCCTCTCTCTCCTAATAGTACCTTCTTTTTTTTCAGCGGTAAAATTAGTACTAGGGTAATCTTTATTTTACAAACGAATGTTGCATCGTGCAGTCCTAATGTAAAGTTGGTGTTCAACTTTTGACTGTTATCTCATCATTAAGTTGTACTGATGTGCAGAGAAAGTACCGACGAGAAAGAGAAAGTGCCGAAAGTACAGCCCATAAGACGCCTTCCAATCATGGCATGGTGGTGAATATAATACCATTATGATGCAAGAGATTATTGCCATATGGAGATGTAATTTGCTCTATTTACCATCTATGACATAATATTAGCACCAGCACGTGCAAATAACATGTGTGATGGGGTGAATGAATATCTTCGTCTGTCTAAAGTTGTTCAAAAGTTGTAAAGTAATGTGTTCATGGGATAACTAGGTGCATGTTATATAAAAACAGTAAATATCGTAGAAAACCGTATAATACTACGCCGTACTTACACGACACTCATCATACACATTCTTGTACAAGTAAGCTTTTGTCAGTGTGAAGTTTAATAACATCCTTTGGTAATCAGCTTCATCGTTGTACATCAGTTGTTCTATACAAGCATTAGTCACGAGATTCCATTTTGACTAATCACAGAACAGTATTTATGTAGACCATTTGGTGTTAAGCCTACATGTATGTCAGCATTTGAGCTTCTCGAGTGACGTCATAATGCTGTTCGAATCTGACCTTCCAACTAAACTGAGATTACAGGTGATTCAATAAATATTTAACAATTCTCAATTATTTTACAACATTCTACAATGAAAAAGTACATCAACATATCATATTTACATTTTCTAGAAAGCAGTAAACGCTTTACATTTCCATGCTTTCTGCTTAAAAACTATAAGATGCTTGGTCCTAAATGTTGGCATTGTTGCTGATCCTGTATCAAATCGATGTGGCGAAATAACAAATTAAAGTTCTCGCTAAAGGCTTTAACAAAAATAAGTCTGTAAGTATCAGGGTTTACCCTTTACAATTTCCCTGTATTAGGCAGAAGTGTAATTATAAAATTAATAACTGCTGTGACGGCTTAGCAGTATATTATGGTGAGATAAATTAAAGTTCTCGCTAAAGGCTTTAACAAAAATAAGTCTGTAAGTATCAGGGTTTACCCTTTACAATTTCCCTGTATTAGGAAGAAGTGTAATTATAAAATGCAAATTCGCTACAGATTCTTTCCCTATTGATGATTTCAAAAGGAAGTGAATACAAAGCGTATCAAACATACAGAATCTCAGATTGCTTTCTATGTTAATCTATAGCGATGGTAGCCTTCATTCTTGACATAATAACTGTCAAATACACACATACGCACATACAAACACAGACAAACATTTAGGCTTACATTAACACACATAAACGTTTCAGCAGTGCTTGAGTGAGCCTAGAGCCGATGTACAGATGTGGCTGCTGCTGTGTGGTATACAGAGGACAAAATAATGTATCAGTTCCATTCAATGCCTGAGATTTATCAAAGAATTCCAACAACCGCCCCAAGAGAAAAAGTATATAAAAAAGAAGAAAAATAAGATTCGTATTCACTAACAACTTACATACGAAAGGTATACCTATGCGAGTGTATATCATGTAAAACAGAATTTACAGGTCTGATTTCATTGTCCAAATCCTTAAATATCTTTCAAAGCTCTATTTGCTAAGTTATGATGATGATATACTCAGTAATCTGCACAATAATGTTTGTTCCTGTATAGGTATGATAACAGTACCCAACCTACCTCTCGGAATTTCTGATCCAGATGATTATCGTGCAATATGAATGTAACTTTTTGATTGTATGGAAACGCGATATTGTCGTCTTTATTCATCCAGATAATTAATAGAGAACAAAGAAGTCCTGACAGTGACGTCACTTTCATGGACATGCATTGTCAGTATCTAGGAGCAAGCCAATATGATATACTCCAAATCAAGGTTCAGAGGTTTCTCAGTAACTGTTTCGAAACGATAGATTTTTCCTGCCGTACATGATCCCTAGAAGCCCTCTCTGACGTATTATAAACGCTTTACATGGCACTTACACAGAGAAATTACAGCATTCTGTGCTCATCATTCAATTATGGTATGTCTGGTCTGTCTGATCACGGTCTGAGCAGGGACGTGAGACGAAACTCCGTGGTCTGAGTAGCCAACTTTACGAACACGTTTAAATATTGTGCATACAATCAGAGTAAGGGTTGTTCCTGACAACAACAACAACAACAACAAAGCTTTGTCGCATCGTGTCCAACGTCACAACTAATGGTGCAAACTTCATCCTAAGTATGTAACGTAGGCCTACTTGTTTTCAGTGAAAACAGGTGAACTGACCTTTCGCTGGGTACCCTAGAAAATGTGCATAAATGAGTATTTATTAGTACACAAGCTTTATCATGACAATCAATCTGCACATTGCGCGACATATTATGCATGCCTTCCTTCCTCCTTCATCAAGGTATCTAGCCCTACTACATTTTCGTTCGCAACG
Organism: Diadema setosum; assembly: GCA_033980235.1. NCBI lineage: Eukaryota > Metazoa > Echinodermata > Echinoidea > Diadematoida > Diadematidae > Diadema > Diadema setosum. Next base: position 15,658,568 of record CM067074.1, read on the forward strand.
TCGTAATTGTTATGAAAGTAAAGGAAATATGGGACCAATAACATATTCGTTAAAGACACTAAAACTTCGCTCACATTTCACAAACGTGCTAAATAGTCCGTCTTGATGATGTGCATCTGCAGGAAATCTTTTAAAATAATATCTTGCCGACTCAAACTCATTCATGACATTCGACGAACTCTAAATCAAAGCAATATGGCGATGATCCGACTCAATCGGATTTCTGCCAGTTTCGCATTGTCTCCGCGATTTCGGTCTGCAAATAGAAACTAAAATCTGACGTACTGATGGATGAAGTCTGCGAGTCCTCGTGAGAAAATTTTGTTGTTGACTTGATAACAACTGACGACCGCTGGCAAGTGCTGTGTGATTTTTTTTTTTTTTTTTGCACGTATAGTCTTGAGCATCCTATTTTTTCAGGAGATGCGTTCATGGTACCATGCGAACAATCCGTTTTTATTCGTAGATTGGACATCACTCAAAGAGGTGTGATCGATAACCTCTTGTCCGGAGTATCGGCGTTGCCTTCGATCGTTTCGTCGTGACCTTTGCCCTCTTCGAGTGCCTCTTCCGCCTCGCATATATCTCCGCTCATGTCATCTCGGATGCATCTTTGTCCGCTTGAGTTGTTATTCATTGTTTTTAGTGTGATCTTAGAGCATCGCTCGCGACACCTGCGGGAGACAGTGAAAGACAAGGATTACGCTGTCGTATTAACCTGTAACCTACTTACAATAACGTGGTTTACGAAAGGTTATTATTTTCCCGCAGAAACGCTTAAAATCAAAACATGCTTTGAGAATACTTGTATAACCTGTGCGAGTTCAAGACATTTGGTTTACGCCTACTTTATCACCAACTGTAAAATATCAATAGCATTGGCCAGTATTCCCTGCTTATTCGATTCGTATTTGGATTCCGTTTTGCTGAAAGTAAAGTTGCTCCCTGTGAAAGTGTGAGAGGTAATAAGAGCAATGGCCTCTTCTAATTGCGTCGTTCATAAATTGTCATTTTTTTTCTACAAGTCAATTCGAGCTTCTCTTAACAAATCATTATTACCTGAAAACTTTTGATCTCCACAGCTTACACGTCCCTCGATTGCAGGTGAAAGCGGTCAGGATATAGACTCCCTGCAAGCTGTTTAAGAGGATGAAGACGTACCACAGCGCTGTGATGGCCGCCCATGCAGCAATGTAAGCAAACAACCAGGTAAAGCCTAGCAGTAGAGCGATCTGTGGAAAAGAATAGTAAGGACCGATTAAAACACGAACGAAGTGTTAGTGTTCCATTGTCCTATAAAGTTCCTATTAAACTCTATTTTGCAATTAGGCCACAGGACTCTGGCGAAGATGATAAAGAAAGGAGTGATAAAGCCTTTACTAAGACATATGTTACGAAGCGTGTTAATCAAATCTAAACGCCTCAGAAAAGTCCTGCAATTCCAATTTGATGTATCATGTTTCTCTTAAAACTACATCATTTCAATCAAATGTGACATCATAAGAAAGCCTGATTAATTTTCGTTATAACGACAACTCGCTTGTTTACATTATGCATTCCTGGAATGCACAGTACGACTGAGTATGAGGAAAGGTCAAATGTGAAATGTTGCAAAATAGAGCAAACGTGTTATGTCAAACAGTAGAATTCCCATTTGCTTAGTCGTTTCAGGGAAGGAATGTGCTTGAAAAAGAATGCATTGTGAGATTATCATTAGATTCCAGGCCTCATCCATGAATCAAAAACTGCAGTAGTATCTGCAGATTAGAATTAAACATAAAGGTTGAACAACAGTCATCTAAAGTTTAGAAAATGGGAGTTTTTGTAAGTGCTCTCATTTCAGCATTGCTTATTCCAATGGCCTTTTTTCATCAAAACTGTACATCATCAATAGCAGAATTGTTGCGACTTTTCACTTTTGCTCTGTCGCCATACTTAGCTGTATTGCACATTTCAGGAACACCCAATCATAGCAAGTGAGGTGTCATTTTAAAGATAATTAATCAGGCTTTCTTATGATGTCATATTTAATGAAGATAATGCCGGGATAAGAGAAATATGATACATCAAACTTTAATTGCAGAATTTATTTTGAGGGGTTTATTAAAAGACTTGAAGAGGAAATTGCAACAATATAATCATAATTGTGGTCTGTGCTAATTTGGTAATTGTTCCTTTTGGGTAGACATTCGTCAGCTACCTGGAGAGATACATTCGATCGGCTTCGTTAATGGTCTAGCGCCACCTACGATGAAGCCTTGGATCGTGCAATCCACCCATATTACCATCATCCCTTCCCCAACAATGCAGATGAGTGATGTACAGTTTCAGAAGCAAAATAACATTCGAAAATCATTGCTGTCGCTATAAAATTTTCACAAGCTGTCTCTGCGTTCGGCAGCTTTAAATGTCACTTGCATAAAAGCCATCGTAGGCAGAATGTTGCCCGCTGAGTAAAAACCCGTGTCAAAGAATGTAAGCATCATACATGACCAACCGCATATTGCGTATAAACAGCAGACTTTGTGTAAAAAAGAAAGATCACAAGAATCTTATCGTTATTTCAGTTGACACCAAGAACACACACACACACATACACACACACACACACACACACACTCACTTATTGTTACCTTAAAAGACACCATGGTGTCTCTCCTGTTTTTCCTCCTTCTTCGCATGTCTCCCTCCAGCCCGCTGTCTGGCGCCCTCCGCGATAGAAAGCCGCTCACGATGTTCGTGAACATGGCGACATTGACCAGCAGTGTCGCTCCAACAGGGACACCGAACGCCAGCAGGTTTGCCAGACCGCCTGTGATCCAGCAACTTGTGTGAGTACCGTACTGGAAGTTGGCATTGCTTGCGAAGTCGACTATGACGCTGACGACGACAACCACGAGAGGCGCTCCCCAGCCGTAGGCGCTGTAAAGGAGAAATGTTTTGGAGATGAAGGGGGGCTTCCTCATGGAGCTCGCTCGCGAGCCGAGACTCTTGGAGAGATGGAAAGCCAGGACGTTGGTCCAGGAGAAGGCACTCAACCAAGAGTAATGGAGAATGATGGCGATCACCGTGCATGCGATATCGTTGTGCGTCTCGCCGACACCGAAGAGGAACAGTCCTTGACCGGTGAAGAGGGCTACAATGAGAGACATGACGGTCTTCCCAGGAAGGTTTCGCATAGAGGGGAAGACGAGGTACGTGACGAACGTGATCAACATGGCGATCAGAGACAGCCCGAGGCCAAAGCAACTCACGAGGATCTCGGCCGAGGAGAAGCTGAAGATTGGGATGCTGGCCTGGGAGACCGAGGCCGAGACATTGCCGAGGACGCCGTGACAGACTAGAACAGTCCCGTTAGCTGTGATCTCGTACTGATTGGCCTGAATGACGATTTCCGTAGGGAGGTACTTCAGCTGATCCTTGCCGTTGGTCATTGGAAGGACCATGAAGTCACTGTAAGGCGCGGCATCCACAGCACAGGGCACGTGGTCCAGGGCTAATCGGTTGCACGCCATGACCCGTTGGTCAGACTCCAACTGATTGCCATTGATGGCAAACTTCGTAACGTAAATCAAATTCTGCAAGATTTTTGCCTGGTAGTTCACGTTGAGATTTGTCGTCACCATTGTCTGGTTTCCATTCGAATCGACAGAGCGACTGGAATTCATTGTGACGTCACGACATTTGCCAGCCCCTATGGCATCATGCTGCAGCGACATACATCCTTGTTGAAAACCTATGAACTTTGTATCGCAGGGCATACTTTGCGACTCTAAATGCGATGCAAAGACGTCTACGAGACTGGAGAGGGACGCACGTACGCTGGGATGACTACTGTTCTGTGTAGTGATCGAGAAGTTTGCTCTTCTGTTTACACTGTCCATGATACACGTCCCAGTGAGTTCGCTCAGCCTGAGTAAGATGTTACTGTTTCCAGAGTCTACCACACAAGAGAGCCACCAGTCAATCATATCTGAACATTCGCTCGGTGTAAAGCCAAACTTGTTAACAATTTGGGCTTCAATACGCACATTTTTCTCCTCTTTCTGTGGCCCACACGACACCGGTATCGTTGAGGGTATCTTGATGCAATCTCCAAAAGGCGTCAAATAGCCTTTGGCACAGTTGATAACACGACACTTCTCAAGAAAGATGTCAAAGATTTGATCCTGGCTTGAGCAAGGCGGAAACCCTACCGATCGTTCGCCTTCATGGTTGATGACGTAATAATGTCCTTTCGCAAAATCCGCAACTATACGCAGGGAGTAGAACCTTATGTCAGAGGGTAAATAGCTCACCGTGTTGCACCTGACTTGCACTCCCAGGTTACACTGCGCACAATACTTGTTCCTGTAGTAGATTCCGTTGGTGACAATGACCGACTGGTAACTATCGCACCGCGTTCGAATTTGGTGATCAGGGAATGAGCTCGGGCAATCGGAAACGAGATCTGGGAAACACTTTCGGAGAGGTTTGGCGTCGGCTGGTTTGGTGACACTCACGTGACAGTGTTTAGCCGCCATATGAAGTCCTTCTGATAGTTTCTTGTATCGTGGCAATGCACCCCCAGGAGGTGGTTCCGTCCATACCTCCGTGCTATTAAACGATCCATTACAGTTGGTATACTCCACTGTCCAGGATGTCGTGTCTGAAAGTGGCACGCCGTTACATAGGGCGCAGAACATGTTCTTATAGGTTACTCCGTCACGATCGAAAACTGGCGTATTGAGTAGCGTCTCGTCCCTCTCCTGCTCGCAGAGCTTCCGATGATTCGCGGAGATGTCTGACGTGCTCAGTTTAGGACAAGATGCTATCAGGAAATATCCATGTTTCATTATCTCAGTTCGTCCAGCGCTACCTACCAGCCACCGCCGGAGATCGCGGTAATTTTTCAAATACATACAACTATATGGCGCCCTCTGGGTAGAGTTCCTCCCAATTGGAGTCGACGTCCAGGGCTCGCCTGAGAATGGCACAGTAGCGCATTGAGATTGGTCCTTGCAACAGTCACGGAACTGATGACAGTCAGGGTCACAGTAACAGAGAGGAGGGCGTCTGTTACTCGAAGTGCTTCCGGGGCAGTGCCCAACACAAGTTTGCTCCGGAGTGCAAGTCTCGGTAAGGCTGCCAGAAAAACCTGAAAAGGAAGAGAATAGAGAGAAGTTATCTAGCAAATTTAGGTTATGCTAAAGTTGAAATTAAAGGACAAGTCCACCTTCATAGACATGTGGATTGAGTGAATGCACCAATATTATTAGAACACATCAGTGAGAGTTTGAGGAAAATCGGACAATCCGTTCAAAATATATGAATTTTTGAAGATTTTTGTTACTGCTGGATTAGAAGACTACTACAGCTTGTGATGTCACATGTGTACAACGATATAAAGAAAATTCAACGCATTTTTAACTTTTCTCGCATAATAAAAGAACACTTGACTTGCCTCTTTCAAAAGGCAGCGGGAATGATACTATCCTTAACATACGTCAGTGACTAGTCGAGGAAATGTGCACTTTTTTTCAAAGAGTAAAATTTTGTAAAATTCTCTTTATATTTTCATATATCGTTCTACAATGTACGCATGTGACAACACACACTGTAGTAGTCTTCTCATCCAGCAGTGACCGCGCAGAAACTTCAAAACTTCATAACTTTTAAACGGATTGTCCGATTTTCCCCAGACTTTCACTGCAGTATTCTACTAATATTGTTGCATTCACTCAGTCCACATGTATATGAAGGTGAACTTGTCACTTAAGTACGTTTCTATAAGACAACAGAACCGCCAAATACTTAACATCTTTCGCTTGTCAACCTGTATTTTGAAAGAAAACATCGACAAAAGAATGTTTCCATTCTCGAAATTAACTTTCTCCTCCCCTCCTTTATTAAAAGAGATAGGGGAGAGAGAAAAATACCAACCCACGACACCTGTCAATCCGACAAACTTTCATGGTATTACGCTTATCTCCCATCTACATTAAAAAAATATCTTTCTTCTTCTCTTTTATTCTTTGTCTCCGTTAAGCAGACATGCTAAAAAAACTGACGTTTGTGTCTTGATTTTATCACTTATGAGTTACATCCAATATACAAATTATTATAGTAGAAAATAATTTAAAATTGCAGCATGACAGTTTGATTTGAGATGTATTCTATTAATCTTACACTGATAACCTTTGGGGTATTATTGTTCTAGCAACATGCACACGCACGCGCGCGCACACACACACACACACACAAACACAGGCAACAAACATGCCCACATAAGAATTCACGAACTATCGTCCATCAACTGTTCATAGTATATTTCATTCATTCATCCTATTAGCTGAAATACACTGGTGCGCGTTTGTCAGGAAAAAAAAAGAATATGAATATATATATATATATATATATATATATATATATATATTTTGCAGATCAAGAACTTATATTCAGAAGAAAAAATATGAATATATATGAATATATATACAGTCTTATATACATATATATATATATATATATATATATAGAGAGAGAGAGAGAGAGAGAGAGATCAGGAACTTATATTCGTTTTTCATCGCAAGAGTTGTGCATTGGTAGAGTGTGAATCCAATCGGCACTTCTGAATAAAAATTCATACAATATGTCATGTACAAGCCTTACTGCTTGCATAAAGAACATTTCTGCCTCAATGAACGTTTTCGCCTTTAATAGCAACCGTTGCAAAGTTCTGTAACAGATGGTTATTCGACTTTAAGATGACCAACGCCGCGCATGACAGGAAGATAATTAACGCAATTAGCAATCGATAACAAATACTATATCGGGGTGTTTTCCTAATCCCCACAACTGTACATTTCGCACTCCGAAAATGGCGCTTCCTGTAAATCACGCCTAGCTAAATCGAATCTATTCCCTCTTGCCAACATAATCATCCAACATAAACACGGGCATAGCCGCGGGAAATTTATTGTCTGACTTGCAGTGAATGAGACGAGTCTCAAAATGAAAAGGTAGCCCAAGGAAATGGGTCACGGGAAGGGTTAGCAGAGGCGTAGCAAAGGAAAAGGGGGTATCTTTACATTTTAAAGAGCAAAGTCAGTGAAAGTTACGGAATTTTAACGGAGACCTCCGCATGATTTTCAGACTTGTGCATTTAAACATCTATGAATTGGTTGTACTGGGTACAGGGTTTTAGAATTTATAGTGCTTGGGATGAGGAATAAGAATGTTTTCAGAATTGATTACAAATCACCATGAACGAGGATGATAACAGCAGCTTCACGTACTCGTGGAAGCCGAACAAAAGGAGAAAGTATGCATAATTTACTCCACAGGTTAGCTTGTTAAGAAAGTGATATTGTAGTGGGATTACATTACTACGTTACTGGAATATCTGGGCCTCTATGACAGTATGACAGGCCCGTTCACACACAAGGGAAAAAGTGCAATTTAAAAATCGATTTTCTTATCGCGATCAAAATTTCGAAATTTTTTCCAGTGTGGACAGAAAAATCTCACTAATTACCGCGATCCTTATCGCGATCCAACTCGCACTATTAGTGCGATTTTTCAGAATAATCGCGATTATTTTGCCAAGCGTCGTGTGTGTGAGCGCGATCGAGATTCGGAAATCGGTATTTTTAATCCCATCGTTCGTAGCGCGTGCGAAACTCTATTGGGACTGCGGGCGGGGTCAGTCTTCGGTCATGCAAGTTTCGCGCATGCGCAGTTTGGCCACTGATCGTTCTTTCCTTGCTGCGAAGTGTGATTTTTTCCTGTGTATGAACGGTCGAATAAAAAATCGAAATTTGGATCGCGATCGAAATTTCGATTTTCGTTGTTTGTGAACGGGCCGATCCTTGCTCAGTGTACTATGTCTGAGAGTTTTCAGAATGGTTTGTCTGGTCAAGGACCACAGTAAATTCCACAAATCTATGTATGGCACTATCCATGTACGTACTACATAATGTAAAATTAAAAATAAATCGTCTGGACGAATTTTTAAAACTCTTGGAGCCTTGCTTATGTCGAAGAGGCAAGAATGTGAATTTTCTGAACTTATAAAAACAGCTTTTCATCATAAAAGAGGCGACGAGGGACGAATGAAACAACTGTTAAAGAACTAGCTGAATTAAATAAAGTAAACAACTGGGAAGATGATTATGAATGAACAGGGTATGCACTGAAGAATGAAAGAGAAAACTCTCAGTTTTCTCTCAACTTGTGTAAATGAATTAAGATTTTGATAGAATGACAAAAAAAAAAAAAAAACTTACAAAAAAAGAGGGCGAAAGTGGAAGACCGCTCACAATATTGCCCGTTTGAAACCGAAGGATAGGGAAGTTCCTCACACAATGTCGAGTGGAGAAACGGCGACTTATCACATCAACCACAAGCAAACGGAAAGTTATCATCGCCGCTCTGAAAACCAGAGACTGGCAATTTGCTTCTGTTCTAGTGACCTACAGTATGATGCTGCGTTGACCAGCACCCATCATGGACAACCGATGAAAGGACAATATCCATGAGAGCGGACCTGATGTTGCAAAGGCGCATGGGCATCTTGCTTCATCTCCTCCGCATCCCTATTTCACGGTGTATGAGATTGGATAATACAGCCATATCGCTAATTCTCCTTTAAGAGCAGCAATGTTCAGTCAGAGGAAATCGGAGGCAACAGCGTTATTGCTCAGATAGTGCTAGTTCGCCTACTAAATACGTAGACTCATCATTGCTCATGTCTTCACTATATATAATTATAGCGAGAATACAGAGACCAAAGCGTACCCCCAGCCAACGTAGTGTGGAAAAACACACTATACGCCCTTACGTAAAGTGAGGAATATCTATAGAGATTGGGGTTGGGGCGGAAAACACAGACGTCAAAATAAGCAAAGTACACTACGCCCTCACAACTGTCACACGTAATAGTGTTTCAGACTGACATATAACACAACAGATGTATAGACAGGGTGACAGTGAGACGAAAAAAAAAAAAAAAACATAATAAGAGAGTAGACCAGAGGTATAGAAAGAGAACGAGAGAGATGGTATACCATGTAACGGAAAATATAGCAAACATACATCCTTAAACTTTCACGGGTATAGTATCATAGACTAACATATAGCCAAGATGGAGATGTAAATAGAGAGAGAAAGAGATGAATGGGGGGGGGGGGGGTGGAGAAGATTGAATCATTCAAGATAAGAGACACATGAACCTAACTTGATGTAGCATACTTAAAATTATACAGTTGATAGGGGCGAATTCTTGACCACGTACTGAATTAGAGGATGTCGGCTGAATTTGAACTGCCGATTAACGGTTTCCCTCTATTTCCGGATAAGAAATATCCCAGACACAACGAAATCATGCGGACAGATCTGGTGAGTGATTGGGGCTGGATTTCAGCTAGAGATGAAACAGCTTTTGTTGTCATTGTGGCTTTGACTGCATGTAGGAGTAATGAATAATCATTATGCTTTGTGCCTGAGCGTATGTGTGTACCACAAAATACACATTTTTATTCTTTTTAGACAAAGTTATTGTGCAAATTCCATCCACTTTGATCACATCTACAATCAGGTCTTAAAACATATTGCCAAAGTAGGTAAGAATAATGCTTGGAGGTATCAAACAAAAAACGCGATACACAGGTATGTGGGACTAAAGCTTGTTCACATTCTTTCACGAAAACTGATGGTGTCCTTTCAAATTCATATAATCTACTATCTATCTGTATGAGGATTCAACCAAATAACATCAGACGGGATTAGATATTGACCATCGGCATGAAAGAGCACCATCAAAGTGACGAGATAAAGAGAAAAAACTGGTGTGGTTTTTTTTTCTCTCTCTCTCTGTTACATGCGTAAGTCTCAAACGGTTATTACTGAACACACTTTGAATTACACCAGAACTATATTAAGACGGCATGCATTGGTTTATGCGCTTCTATTTTTGTGTTCGTTATTGTTTCTGATCGGGCTTATATGTTTCGTTAGGGGGAGTTGGTTTTTAATTTCACTAGGAATCCATATGAGATGGAAAAAACTATTAAATGATGACGTATACAAACTAAAACTTAACGTTATCCTACCGGAGTCCGTCCTGCACTTCTTTTCACTTGAGTACAAGGCACTTCCTTCTCATGGCTTTTTTGGCATCACTGGAAGTTCACATTTCATCAAGAAAAAGACATTTTTAGCAGGAGGAAGGACACCTTTTCATCGCTCCAAAGGGCACCTGGATCAGAGAGTCTGCGAGGGGAACGGGGGACGAGGAGCCGACGGATTCCGCACACTGCCATCAAGCCTGCTACCTTACTGATCTAAAGGATTACCATAGGGACTACGCTGCATTTCCTCATAGATCTACTCGTAAGGCTGTAATGCGATGTTATGGGCTGAGGATGTCATCCCATTTACAGGTCGTGCTGTCAATCACCGCCCTCCGCCGGGGGATGGATCCATCACTGAACTCCGCGATCGTTCTCCGAACCGTCCTCTGACGTTCAAGATTCAAACAGCTTTGTATGGCACTCATGTCAATCAGCGGTCATGTTCACAGAGAGAGGATTAAAGTAGAGATTCGCCTTGTATGAGACTACTACAAGCCAGTCACTACAGACCCTGGAGTGTGGCTCTAGGCTACAGACAGACATCACGAGCATCTAAAGCCACCTAACGAAGAGTAGTCACCATGGTAACGAACACAGATCCTTGTTTCAGATTGGGAAGGACAGAGTCGTCTACTGTGAAAGCATTACAATACTTCTGAAGTCTTTGATACGTTCTTCTTCGCACGTAACCTGTTTGCGACACGATCATAACCATTATATAATTTATTATGTTTATTTACATAAAGACATTTTAATGGCTGAGGGTTATGCAACACAATCACGTTCATGCCGCCTGCAGTTACAGTTTCAGCGAAACAAACCACTGAATTAACATGGATAGGTTAACGACAGTGAGAGATTGAAGCGCACTTACTGGACAGCAGCCCAATTTATACGCACAAGAAGAACTAAATAAGTTGAACTTGAAGTAAAAAGAACACTGCAGCTGATATAAGTGACGATTCTTTGAATCAATGTCATTGTACGTCTCAAATTAATATTGTCACTATAATCACAATATAAGCAACAATACTGTATGATTTGTGTGGAAACCTTATAAATGAAATGAAATGAAATGAAATGAAATGAAATGAAATAAAATGAAATGAAATGAAATGAAATGAAATGAAATGAAATGAAATGAAATGAAATGAAATGAAATGAAATGAAATGAAATGAAATGAAATGAAATGAAATATGACCAGATTAACAAACAGCACATTCTCAGTTAAAGATGCCAGTCATCCATGATAAAATACCAATTTAAAAGCAACACATTTTACTGCTCGTCTGTGTTCTTCAAACTTGTCTTCATGTCTTGCGCATCATTATCTCCTTTATTCGAGGTACCGTCACTGCCCTTATCTACAGGGGCCACAGGAGTGGAATGTACATCATCTTTTTTAACAGGTGTCTGTCTTTCGCTAGAAAGTTACATCCGTCATCCGGGGTTGCATGGTGGAAGAAGTAGGGGTCATATCACATGCACTAAGTGCGCGCGCTCTTCTCAAACTATATCCTTGTGGCTGTCGTATATGATTACATGCTTCGAGTAAGATCACTGATAAACCATGGACAACTGCATCAAGCACTCAGTGTCATACATGCCGAATTCTGATTGGTCTATAGTCGAGAAGCAATCGATTTTCTCAGCACAATGTCGAATATCACCGTGACAAGTCTACCGTATTGTTTCTTCGTTTCTGTTTTTTTTTTTTCTCTTTCTTTTTCTTCGTTGCATTCTCTGAGCTCTCGAAGGAAGGTTAGCCGTTGCAAGAACGCCAGACGAGTCTGCCGCTAAGCATTCAGCGGCGCGACAACTCCAGATTTGTCTCCCTCCCCCAAGGAAACAACAAATTAGCTGGAAGAGGGGGAAGAGGGAGGGGGAGGGGAATAGCTGTAAGAAAGGGTGTCGTCGGGTAAGCTAGTGGTCACAACACAGGAAAGTGGACACATATGTGCGAACAGTAATAATAGCAAGAACAATCAAGAAAAAGACACAAATATTTTGCCCACCACACTTTTCATCTTTCTTGGATTAGCAGAGTATAACAGCTGAAAAGATGAACGTCAGGGGCGGTTTCCATTTCTGCCCACACGGCGTGGACATATTCTACACGGGGGAAGCAATTTGTTTGATTTGATGGAGGAGTTCTCTCGTAGCGAACTCCTTGATTCGATCAGATGGAGAACACGAAATAACACGCGTACTTTCACACTCCCACACATACACTCACTCACACAATCATCATGCCCCTTTACGTCCCAAACAAACTTATATCAAACGAAATACAGCGAGAAAGAAATGCTTCTAGCTCTTCACCAATAATTTAGCAGGTATAGGTAAGCCTACTATAATGAAGTCATTCAAAGTGCAATCTATACTTAATTATCCATAAAGATCATTATCATGTAGAATGTATACAAGTAGGTCTGCAGTTTTCAATTCTGCTTATTTGAACCTGGTATAGATAATGATCTGGCCTCCCATATGTCTGATGGATGAGAGCAAAATACAATAATGATATACCCTGCTAGATGGATATTATAAAGATATTTTAAGGTATTTACAGATATAATAAATAATGGGTAATACACATAGAGATGTGGTGCCCAGCAGGATAAGATGTAATGTGGCATGATTGTGTCTGCTTAGATTTCAAATTTACCTCTGACTGTCTGACGAAGATTCTGCGAGGATCAAAAGCTCAGGCACCTCCAGGCCTACTCCAACATACATTAAGGTTAAGGTGGGTTGAACATTTAGTGATATAATGTCCACTGAATGACAAAGTACAACTTGGTAGCTATATTCTTAAGTTTAAAAAAAAAGAACGATACAATTGAAAACGGAAGCATGCTTTACCAGATGATAAAGGACGTAATGATGATTTAAAATGAAATGTCTCGAGATATAGTCATGGTATGATGCGCCGTTAGCTCTGTGATCGTCTTCATCATATTAAAAGCCTACCTGAAGTCTGTGTCGACGTTTGAGCTTGTCAACCCCTTTTGACCACACCCTCTGCTTCCTATCCCGTCCGGGATATCCCAGCATTACAAAAATAGTCTTTCCCCACAGACATTGATAGTAGTATTTTCATATTTACAGAAACTGAGTACATGCAACGAATACCAAAAGATTCATTACTAATCAACGCGTTCCCCGAAAGTTAGCTATAATGAAAGCGTGGGCCTCTGGTCCGAGGTAAACCCAATGACGATCTTAAACGTGCCTTTGACGCCATCTAATCTCTAATACAGTCCGACAGGTGAGATATATCGATGTGTATTGTTGAGGTTCCCCACGATAATTCTCACTCTCTGCTTGGATAAAGTTGCTTAAAATGGATAGCAGTATCTTTGAATATCGTCACTTGCTCGTGACGATAAGCCAAGCTGTATACTTTACTGAGACGAAGAATTAATGAACGAATGCAATCTACAGAAATGCATTCTTGTGGCTTAAAATGAGACTAAAAAGCGATTTTTCGGGAAGCGACATTGATTATAGGTTGGCGCCATATCCTACGCTCACTCTCTTTTGAATGCTGTACTCAACAGCAAAACTTTCATGCTTGCTGATTCGCTCGGGTAATCCACCTCATGTAACTGGCACATGACTCTTAAAAGATCATTCACTTTCGAAGTTTAGGAAAATATCTAAGACATGTTAAAAGACACCTATAATCAAAATAGTCATATTGTTCTACCGTTATCATTACAAGTTGCCAAGGTAATAACTTTCCACATGTTGATCGAGGTGTGATATCATCGCAGGTTATTAAACATCTATTGTCCAGGGATGTTTGTTCCAGGAAGGATTCGAACACTTAATATTTTGCTTAAGATTCCAAAGCTTTAACCACTTGGGCATGGTGCTACCGTCCCGGGCTCACGAAGTAGGTCTACGGTTTTATTCACACAAAACGTGCTTCACTCCTTCTAGAATATACTGCACGTATCTATTGTAGGGGAGTAAGTGCGCGCCTTACATTTAGCTTTAATGTTTGGGATGTCTTCCTACATCAGACTATTTGATCGGACATGCCACATTACATTCAACCCTCATATGAACTGGTAATCATCGAGAGATTTACCGACCTACACTTAAAATGCGATTCTTTGAAGTTTCGTGACTAATTCTCGCTGAAGTCCAGGGAGATTGGAAGTCGGCTTACATTCATCATTGAGATCAGGAGGTCCCCCATCACGAGACTAAAAGCGAAGAAAGGAAATGACAAGAGCGCGCCAAATGTACACGAAATTATATACGTGACTTTTTTTTGCGGAGTAATAATTATGCATTTCTACACGAAATCATAAGAAATATTTAGCCTGCACATGCAGTGCAAGGTGAGTTAGAGCCAATTCCGAACGTTAAGCATAATAGTTGGTTAAAGTTTTAAACCCGATCAAAAAGAAAAGCGATAACAGTGCTAACTCCGACAGCTATGCGAATATCAGTGTACCTCATCCAACTCTATTCATGCCCTCTGGGAACCTTGAAAAAAAATATTTGCACCTTTTTCCCAAAAAAAAAGAAGAAGAAGAAAGAAAGAAACCATGCGAAAATGGATCAAACTGGCAGGTATGACATATATGAAAAGAAACAAACAAATGAGCAGCCGACAGCTCAAGGGAAAGGCAACATTTTTGTATGTAGTTTCCTGATGCCAACCATTACAACGTAAAAGATTTTGCGACAGTCGGTACGTTAAAGGTCCAGTTTACCTTTGGGAGCAGTGATTTCAAAATGTTCAAGATATCACATTTGATGCATATGTGTAGGTCTGTTGTATCATAAAACATCCTACCATATGAAATATTTGCAATAAAACCTAAAATATAAGGAGATATCACGGTTTTTATCAATAAACCGTAACTGTATACGGTTTAGTCTGGAAACATTTTTATTATAATTATTGTTCACATTTTGTGTATTTAACAACACTTAACATCAATCATATGGATTCAAATTTTGACAGAGGTTGTTTCTATCCGTAACTCACATTTTACAACTATTTTAAAGCACTAATGCTGGGTTTTTGTTTCATCTGCAAATGGTAAATTATGCCTTTAATAAATTGTAACTTTCTAATTGCCCCTTTCAATGGTATACATCTGCCAACCAATGCAAATGATGATGGCATGTTGGTAAGATTTAATTTCCATCAGTCTGGGCTGGTAGGATACAGAAATAGATAACTTGACATTAACAATAACCTTTAGAACTTCTCCATGTCCAGGGCGATGTAAAAAGTGCGTTTTCATCTAAATGCACGTGAATGGCTTCTTATGATTTACGATATGATACTCGATCGAATGAAAAGCTGCAAAGCTATAGGCCTAAACAAAAACAAAAAACGCAATAAATGTTGGTATTCAAGCATAGGAGTGGAATTTCGCTGCGACTTATTGAACACAGGATTATATGTAAGGAAATGGGAATATCCGTGGCTGTCTCCGCTGGGGTGAAGACACCAGCAACTTCCTGGATCCACACTAGTCGAATGGGGTACACAGATCTCACACAGCGTCACGTTAAACCATTTAAGATTATACCCTCGGCTTAAGGTTGCGAAGTTCTGCTAACTGAGATTTCATGACTTTACATCGCATCAACGTATAACAAGAAAAACTACATGAAAAGACTTATTGCAACTCTTTATTTCTCTGTACAATTATTATGCACTATTGAATCCACATTCCGTTTTTCAAATCCAATGAAACCAATTTTTTTTTTAAAGTACCATTTTTTACGTTTCTTAATTTACGCTCACAGAAACAATTACATTGGTCACAATTAGAACCTACACATGCTAATCAATTATTCGATGGCGGAGAAATGTTCACTAGTCTGCTTGTTCACTTTACTCTTTTCATTAAAATCAGCTTTTTTGGGCGTGACGCTTTTTTCCAACTTTGAACCCTGATTTTATAAGGTGATGCCCTCGCAGAATGTTGTATTGCCAAGACAAATGCGTATGACTTCAAAATCGATGTTATTACTTCACGATAACCGTGAGAGAAAAGAAGTCATTAAGCAACATAGAGCGCTTAAATTAAATGCCAAAGTTCCATCGCTCTATTTTGGACTCGAAACTCTCTGTATTACTGCGTTGTGTTTCAAAAAAAAAAAAGTTTCACTTAAGTTTGACTTGGTTTGTGGGTGGCCATTCATGTATCTTTTTCTGGAAAAATCTTGCGTTGCATATCATGGTGTCACTTGTATTTCAGAGGAATTTTTCCATATACATGTGGGCACTGTGATGGTCATTCATAGATTAAGTGCGATTTAAGGCGTACTTATATTTAAAAGCCTCTTCGTGAAACAGCCAAAGGGTAACTGCAAAAAAAAAAAAAAAAAAAACAGACGCTGGTGTGGGGATTGAGTGCAGCTTGAGCAATGTGCTAAAAGTAGGAAAACGCCGTTAAGCTATAAAAAATGGAAGGGCACGGCCTGACGAAGCTCGCTCGAGGAGAGCGGGAGATGAGGGGGTCAATCCGACCAAATATCGGGGGATGATATTTCAGGATAATTGGATTATCGGGGTCACAGCAATAGCACTGTGTATCACGGACACTTTTGAAACACGGTTATATACTTGACACGGGCAAATTGCAGCAAGATAGCCAAATGCTCTCACTCTAGTACGGGAAGTTTTGTTCGCATCAGGACTTGTAAACACCCTTATTCCTCTTGATGTTGGCGAGGGTGATCGGCAAAGCCAGAAACAAGGAAATTGCATTTAGAAAAGGAAAAGACATACAAATATGTTTGTATATGTGCGTGTGCGTTTTATATTCAAATATATACATAAATATGATCAAATAAATGTATATTCATATAATTTCATGACAATCTGCTGAAGATACGCAAGCTTCAGAAAGACTGGTGACATTTGAGCTAATCATGAATAATATGGGCCTACATTGTTAATAGGAAATAATCTGACAGCTGTAAGTATATCAACACAAGTAGCGTCCCACATAATGATACAGGTGCACTTGTTCATAACATAGAGCATGGTGAGTTCGTCAAACACCACCATCTAATATAGAGTCACGTTTTCATCATAGTACATTTCATGTCTGACTAGCAGATGTTGGGAATTGTATGCTGTGAAGCATACGACTTAACATCCATCTACAACAAGTGTATCTAGATACGGAAAGTGATATCAAATGTCGATATTTTTATGATGTCAATGATGACGGGTGACGTCACCGAGTGTTGAGTTCTATATGCTGGCCAACCACGGCGCTAAACAGTGGAAGTAAGAGGTTGTTGTTGCTGTTGTTGTTTTCAAGAGTATTAATGATCAGATTTTGTGATCCATGAAAGTGTTTGGACGTCGCAAGAATTCAAGACTTTACTGCGGATCTAATTCGAAGCCTGAAAGCGTGACGCGCTAACTCGAGACATGGGTATTGAACAGACACCTGTAGAGGAAATATAAATATGTCGAGGACGATAAAGCGCTATACCTTCGCTGCCGCCATCATGAATTAGGCATGGGGCACCTGTTGGATGAAGAGGAATTACTTCACTTGACCATGGGGTCAGTTTGATACTCCAAATGGCTCACAGGGGTGGCAAAAAGCAACCTGACCTCTAACTGTCTCGGTAATAATGCACCAAATCAAATAACACATGAGGAAGAGGTACGTGCCTTCTCAATTTTCGTTGTCTTCAATCGTTCTATACCCGGCGCCGTTCCCCGGCAAGTAAAAATATGGCGCAATTATGAACATTTAGAATTTGCCCTGGTAACGGCAAAGGACCGTTTCCCGTGTTATAAGCCACTTTCGCGATGAATTGGCATTTACTGTTGTTTTGTTTTGCTTTTCTCTTATTCACATTGCGACAAAATTCTCTTGAGCTGGCCACAAACACGTGTCATTCCTCTAAAACCAGAATTTCATATTCCATTTCAAGCCTCTGAAAAACCTCCTATAGGATATATGTTAAGTTTCTTGTATATAGGGAATACGATGAGACGTGAGGGCTACAGTAGATTTTATGATATATAACGCATTTGACCGATTTTCTAAAACAAGCTTACTAATATATTTGCATAAAGATTAAAGTGTTTTGGGTTTTTTTTTTTTTTGGGGGGGGGGGCAGTCGTAGCCGGATGAAATTCAAAGGAAGAATTTGCGTAAGAAACATCATTAGAATCTGCAACAATTAATTGCCAAAGATATAAAATTGTGATTCGTTACAATGGTGACAAAATGGTAAACATTTCCCAATCTTTTCTATCAAAAGCGGGCATCGTTTTGCAGAATACAGATTTCTATGGGAGGCATTACTGTCTGCTTCACGCAATAGTGTTCTCATGCTAGTAATTACGCTGAAGTAGACATTTTCACTTACGCTAATTGAACGTGCGAACACGTGGCACCTGACATGCCTGAAAATGTTTCAATTAAAGTAACACTAAATGTTCTGCTGTACGACGAATCGTTACTTTCACTGATTACGAGCAGCTAATTTAGTCTACCGCCAAGCGATACCAAGACCAAATAAGTCCGCGGAAATCTAAGTAATTACCTCGTATTAGCCAGTGGATGCCCTTCACCCATCTCATTCCCCTGTTACATCCGCTTTCTTCTCTCTATATATATTATATATCTCTCTTTCTTCTTTTCTCTTTTCTCTCTTGTCTGTCTGTCCACTTATACATCTATCTTTCTCTCTTTCTCCCATCTTTCCCCCTCTCTTTCTCTCCTTGTGTCGACTTGCCTATCTATATCTATCTATCTATCTATCTATCTATCTATCTATCTATCTATCTATCCATCTATCTATAGCCATCTATCTATCTACAACTATCTATCTATCTATCCATTCATCCATATATCTGTCCATCTTTATATCAACATATTCTGTGTGCCTATCGATTTCTCCATTTATCCTATCTAAACATATCTATCCATCCACTTATCATCTAACTGTTCTGTCTATCTGTCTATATACCAATCATTCAATATATGAATATTCTTGTCTATTAAGCTATCAATATATCTGCCTATCTATCTATCTCTCCCTTCACATTCACCTCCTTTTCTCAATGGAATATACTTTCTCTTTCTCTTTCCCTCTCCCTGTCTATAATTCTTACCCCCACTCTGCCACTAAACGCTTGTCTACACTCTCTCCAAATCTCGAGAAAAATCCCACAACATCAAAAAGAACTACAATCATGATTGTGCTGTCCCCTAATTGTACTTTTCATCTTTCTTTTCGCTCTTTCGTGTCCGATTATTCACCTTGGTCGATCCTCAAAGGGTGTGCTGCATGGTTTTGTCCGATTGTGAGATATTGGAAGAAATATAAAAAAAGACAATTCTTCTTAATCTCTCCCTCTTTTCTGTTCATAATATATCTAGCAATATATAATGTCATATACATACATATCTCTCTCTCTCTCTCTCTCTCTCTCTCTTTCTGTTCATATGTCTAGCCATATCATCATAATATATCATAAATTATATACATACATATCCATATCTCCTTGTACCCTCATTTTTTTTCTCTGTCGAGGAGAATCTGCTACGTGTCCTCCTTTTCCTATCACCATGTACACATAATCTCTAATCACCTCACGTGCCCCCACTTCGTCACCTCTGCCAATGATCGCGTATTTCGTCTGCGATAATTTCACCTTCATTAACGTATGTTGCTACAAATTGCCAAACCCTGGCACGATACCTACAAGCTCCGTTCCAACCTAGTACCCCTCCCCCCTTCCCCCCCCCCCCCCACACACACAATTTTCCTGAGTCAATGCAGCCACCTACTAATTTGAGTGTCGATAATTACACCTCAGCCCTTGCTGAAACTTTGATTTGGGATTATGCAGGTGTTTCTGTGCAAAGTGGCTTCATGGTCGCATAACCAATTAAGGAGCTCGCTGTTGATTAGACTTTCGCTGAATATAACATGCAGGTATAATGTTCAGTGTACAGCATGTGTATCAATGCATGGGTGCATACGCACATAAACGGAAATACTATACACACATGAACAAAACCGCCCATGAAAGCGAAAACTGAAATGTCAGAATTAGACAAATAAAGAAAAAATCGCTCCCACCATGCATGTTATCGGTAACAGTGTAACTTTTGGAACACTTCTGGTGGAGTCTTTGGGAATTTGTCGCTGTTGTTAAGGTTTTTTCGCCAAACATAATAAATATGACTTCAAATTTTCACAGTTATATATTCTTCTTGACACTTTTCGAAAGGCAGATCAAGTAAGATTACAGCAATTCTGAATCGTCAGAGGCAGATGAGATTATCCCTTTCTAGAAAATTGAAGATAAGTAACGTTTTGACTGAGGTTCAGAAATATCAGAAGAGGCCGTCAATCAGTCACGTGACCAAGATGCCTGTGTGCGTAATCTATAGGGACTGCATGCACGCATCGGCCTATTCATCGTAGAGGATTGTCCGTATGCTCGCATGTCGTTAAGAATGATTGAAACATCGAATCACCAATAAAATTATTTTTGTTTTCTTTCTGTTCAGTTATAGCTTGAATACCACATTAAATTCAATATCAATGTAAACTCTATTTTCATTTTTTCAACAGAATATACAAAGCAATGAGTGAATTTGGGCATGGATTTGAATAATATACATTAAACAAAAATAACAGTATAGTTATGTTCATGTGTATAATATCATGATCAAGTGAGGAAGAGACATAAACATATGCATGAATATTTCGATACATGTTTCGTATATAGGATGAATGTCTTTTCCGTTATTCGGTAGTATTCATTTTCGACATGTCTAATGAGAAGACTGCTCGCGCTCATGTGTTTGTTCTATTGCTCCTTAAAGGGGATGGCTAGTAACTATAATCAGTGGGAATCAGTGGGAATACTGGGGGATGATTGTTCCCATTCTTGTGGGATTCATTTAAGAGTACATTATATATCTATTGTTGTGTGAAAAATTATTTGCTTCAGAACGGCCTCATATTCAAGTAATGTGCAGTTTAATGCCCCGTCACTGTACAGGCATGCTAACCAGGAAACATTAAATTGCACATTACTTGAATATGAGCCCATTCTGAACCAAATAATTTTCACACAACAATAGATATATAATGTACTCTTAAATGAATCCCACAAGGATTGGAACAATCATCCCCCAGCATTCCCACTGATTCCCACTGATCAGTTACTAGCCATCCCCTTTAAGTGTTCTTTCACGAGGTACAAGTTAAAAAAAAAAACACACACACACAAGCCTCAGTTTTTAAAACGCATGTCTTAGACCTCCGCAAAAATAATTGAACAAACGGTATTATATTCATCTCAATATATTTTGCTTACTATTTTGCTTACTAGTTGGAGTACACTTTCCCTTGAGGGACGTTAGAAGAGCAACTTGAATAATGAAATCCTGGGAAGTACTTTATTAGAATGTGTATCCCGCCCGCTGGCAGATATTAAGACATTGTTACTTTTATGAAACTAAGCGAGTAAGTGTCAAATTCGCATACGTCACTTAACAAGATTAACTTTGCGGTAGTGGCAAGTATCACAAATAGGAAAGGCAAAACCAGTCTCATTAATAACACTGTCCAAGTCTGAATGACCGAGCGTCAACAAACAGCGCCATTACAAAGCTTTTTTCCCCTTCTTCTTCTTCTTTGCAGATATTCCCTTACATGACAGTGATAACAATCCTGTCTGGCATCTTGCGGGCAATTGATTTCAACTTGGTGACTCAATATTGGATGACTTTGGGCCAAAGTTAACAGAATACTCTGTGGTATCAATGGGAATAGATATCGAATGAATATTGTAATGTAATTGAGCTCTGAAGGAGTTGTTGTAAACAGATCAGAATGACAACTGGAAAAAAAGAAGAGGCAAAGTGTTCAGACAACTTTAATATAAAAACAACAACAACTACAGACTTGGCCTTTCCAAAATCTTGTTTCTCTTAGTTATTTTACTAATCTTTATTTGAGATAACTATATACTTTGGTTACCTGAGTTTCGTTATCTCTTTTCTCTTGGTCATAACTTTGTCCAGACCTAACCGTACATCCTGATTTCGTTCTGTTAACATACTTTTGTGAAACAGAATGTTTACGTTCAACACATGTTAAGATTTTAGAAACAATATTCTAGAGGTCTTGATTCTTGTAACCTGCACCTTTTGGTCCCGCAAACACCTCTATCTTATTGAGTACATCCCAATGTAATATTGGATTGGCTGAAAAGTGACATAACACATACTTCACAGTTACTCCTCCACCGAATACTCACAATACCATTGAATATGTCTAAGAGAACTACAATATGTAGTAG
This sequence comes from Diadema setosum, assembly GCA_033980235.1. Taxonomy (NCBI): domain Eukaryota; kingdom Metazoa; phylum Echinodermata; class Echinoidea; order Diadematoida; family Diadematidae; genus Diadema; species Diadema setosum. Next base: position 15,681,018 of record CM067074.1, read on the forward strand.
TAGTAGTAGTAGTAGTAGTAGTAGTAGTAGTAGTAGTAATAATAATAATTTTGATTTGATTGATTTGATTTTATTTTATTGTTCCACATTTCAAAACATCAAACATGATACGATCGATTGAACATAAGATTGAACATAGCGTCGTAAATTACAAAAAATACAAGAGAAGACAATTTAACAAACATGAAATGTCTGGACCTACTAAAAAGCAAAGCTTGTAATGTATAGGTCCCTGTATATATGAAAGTGTTGGTCTTCTTAAACAACCTAGAAACGAAAACTATGAAAGGAAGGAAAGGGACGTAAAAGAAAAGAGAGCAAAAAGAGCAAAAGAAAGGAATAAAATATACGAAAGCATAGCGAAATACAAAGTAGCCACCTGTAACGCGTTTACAAGACTCCTTGTCACCCGAGCAACACAGTTACGTAACTGTAAGAATGCGCAAAAACGCACATGATACATAATGATTCATTAATTCAGGAATAGCCTTGACATAAATGACTCAGAAAAAAAAAACAAAAGGCAAACATGGAATAATTATGATAAACAACGAATCTGATAAAGAAGAGGGAGTTCAAATAAAATTGCATGATGTATTATTAGATATAAGCCTTCACAAAGGATTTTTTTAGTTTACGTTTAAAACAATTCAATGACAACGATTCAGTAATGTCGGAGTCAGGCTATTCCAGAATGTTGGACCTGTATGTACTATTGTTTTAATAGCAAATGCAGTTCTCACGGGAGAAAAGTGAAATGAATTTTCCTGTCTTGTAGGGTAGGAATGTATAACTTTATTTTTTACAAACATGGGAGTGAAAGCATAAGGTAATTCGTCTTTAGTTAACTGGTACATAAATATCCCACGGGAGTAAGAATATATATCAAAAATCTTTAAGAGGTTATTACTTTTGAACAGAGGGCTTGTCGGTGCTAAATAATTGGTACAATTGATAATCCTTACAGCTCGATTTGTATTCTAAAGATAGACTCCAGGCGTATTTTGGAACAATTCCCCCAGGCCAGTATGCTATAATGAAGATACGGCAATAACAAAGTCGAATATAAGTTACGTAATATATATGTGGGGAAAACATGCTTAAGCTTCTGTATAACACCCAAATTTCTTGATAATAACTTACATAAATTATTTGTTTGTTCCTGCCAAGATAATTTACAATCAATTAAAAGACCAAGAAATTTAACTGAATTTGTCTGTTGTAAGTTTACTCCTGTGATTGAAATTGAGCCAGGTAAACAAGTGATTGTATTACTAAACACCATAAAATTAGTTTTGTTTAGATTTAGGGATAATTTGTTACTTTGAATCCAATCATTGACGTGATTCAACTCAGAGTTAAGCATATCAAGTAACTCAGTAGGATTTTTGTGCGTCAAAAAAAGACTTGAATCGTCCGCAAACAAGAGGAAAGAAAGGAGTGCTGACGACCTGGGCAAATCATTTATGTACACAATAAAAAGAAGTGGTCCCAAAAGGGAGCCTTGTGGAACACCACACGTTATATTTGCTGTGCTTGAATCAGAATAATTAATGTGTACAAATTGTGATCGATTTGTGAGGTAATCTCTGAACCACTCCAAGGCGCTGTCACGAATCCCGTAATGAGACAGTTTGTATTACAGTAACATTTCATGATCAATTGTGTCGAACGCCTTGGAGTGGTCCAGAAAAACTCCAACAGTGTGAGATTTAGCTTCGATAGCTTGAACAACTTTATCTATTAACAACAAAACAGCGTGAGAGGTCGAATGTTTTTTGCGAAAACCAAATTGAGTGTCTACTAAGATATCATGGTCATTTAAAAACTTGATAGTTCGGGAGTAGACAACTTTTTCAAGTACTTTGGAGAATGATGATAAAAGAGATGTAGGTCTATAATTGCCCAGGTCGTCCTGTCTGCCTTTCTTAAAAACAGGAATAATCTTGGCAACTTTCATTTTACTAGGAAAAACACCAGTCATTAAAGACAAATTGAATACATGGGTCAAAGGTGCGGCTACTTCATAAAATGATTTGTTTAAGAAGAAACATTGAAATACCATCGTAGCCTGAGCTTTGTTTAGCTTTAAAATTATTTACAATATCAATGACATCCAATGCATCTATACTACGGGCGTGAAAAATAGTATAATAGTATAAGTAATAGTAGTAGTAATAGTATAGAAGTAGTAGTAGTAATAATAATAATAAAGATAATAAAAATAATGATAACAAATAATACTTATATAGCGCTTAATACTGACGTTTATAAGCTCATCAAGTACGGAAAAAATATCAAATTAATATACAGCGTTATGTACATATAATGATAATAATAACAACCAAAATTAAGATTGAGTAAATAAATAAGAAATGGCGCCATTTTGTCTCAAAATTGTGAGTCACGGACTCAGACTCTTCAATTCCTGGTCACAAACCAAAATCACCATGATAAAAACAAGAATGCATAATCTAACACACCCAAAACGACTCTCTTCTGATGCAGTATACATGTACCTCTCTCTCAAAGAGATGACGCCATTTCAGCCAAACTTTCTCTAGCGACCATACGTCTATAGAAAAAAAAAATGCCCATGAAGAAAATTTTTTACTCCCCTGAATGGTCTTTATATACAGGTTTTACTATTATTATTATCCCAATATCATCTTCAGGGAATCTCATTGTACATTTCAGCCAATTACATGGTTTGCCTGTGGGTATTCTTTTTAATTTCCAATGTGCTAATTCGTCGACTTTCTAGGAAATGTCCGTTGTCAACAACACAAAGATATAATTGGTCATTCAGTCCAGAATTTGTCGGTATAATGACGTCCAATCACGTTTTAATAGAAATTCAATGAAAAACAACACGATACAAACCTGCAACGATCAGGAGAGGATGAATACAATTTATGAGGACATGCTTTTTATAGAATCAAACGTTTAAAGAATACATGAACCATGACTGGAAAGCAATCGCTTTCATAGCTTTCGTATCTCATTATGCATCCTTTGCTGACATTAATGCCGAGAAGTCATCATCCAATTCAAGTGAATTGCTTTTGATAAATGTCTCCTCCTCCTATATACCCAAGATAGGATGAAATAAAATATGTATACTTATACTATAACCGTAATTGCCTGTTTCATTTGAGCACTCTTCTTTTATTAGTTTGATGTTTATTGGTGATTTTGTCACAACGATTTCATTTGTACAAGTGGAGAAATCAAACAAACAAACTGGAACCGAATTAGCTGATCATATGATTGATATTTACAGCCAATAAGCAATATGAACTTCCATTCTTCGAAGCAAGTGCCATCTGTTCTAGAAATGAAAGCTTTCACAACAGGCATCTCGTCATACATATTACATGGAGTCTAAAGACCATAAAAGCGCTGCAGCATTTCGTATGATCGTCACTCTTTGGTGGCGGCCTATTGTGTTGATGAAACGCACTGTGGACCTTATGAATAATTGAGAATTTTTTTTTTCAATAACTTTGATGATGACACTTCGCTACCACCGAAATGAACTTGTGCTGCAGAGAATAATAATGAACCTTTTTGTACACGACCGCTGTTTGTATACTTTAGTGGGAAGCGTAATTGCGGTCAAAAATTTTTTTTTAAAGACGCTCAAACGCACACACACAAAATTTTGCTGTGGAATTGATTTCAATACATAATACTATACTGCTGCCATATACCAAAAGGTATATTACGTCTTGTTGCGGTTGGTGGCAAGAAATTAAAGTACTCAAAAATCGGGACGCCATGCAAGGGAAAATATATGATATGATAATTCAGTATACTGGTTTATTTTAATAACGACTGCAGAGAGCCACTGGAACCGGAACGTGGAGAACGGATGTCGATGTGATTAAGATAGGTCATCAATCAACACAGGGTACATTCAGCCATCATTTATTGTCAATACATAAACATTACTTGAAGTATTATCTGTATTTTTGCTTCTTTAGTGTTTCTTTTATATATGTTTATACGTTGGGGAAAAGAAAAGGTCTACCCAGACACCTGCACCTAAAAAGTAAATCGCAACACTGTGCAGGTTTCATAAATTACGCTGCAACACACATGTGTTTCAGCATTCTTTGATATTTCGCCCGACGATGCATTTCTGGACATCAAATAAAATTGATATCCAGTTAATGTAGGCAATTTTCTATAGATAATCATAATGTTTTTCGCTTTGATGATCGTTCTTGGTGATCGGTTGGTTTGTTTAAAAAAAAATGATTACAAAAAAATATAAAAAAAACATATTTATGAAACAACATGAACAATGACAAAGATGATGGTGGAATGGCAAAGCAACCCCAAGAAATATTAACCCTGCGTGATGACGAGTTTACTGACAACAATTTACTGGCAGAAATACCATTGCTGGGGTCATAGTTCAGATACATTTACATGCATTGGTATGACAAAGAAGAATGAGCATAAGATGTTGCTGACGACGACAAAGATGGGCAGTACACGTAAATTTAAGATCCCTTTATTAGCAATGCGATTCACCAGCTTGCTTAGTCCCACGCACTCTTTGCTGTGTCTCCCTCGTTAGGCCACTGATAGAGAGTCTCCATCCTCACACTTCCCTCAACAGATGACGATATGCTGGGGGGCAGGGAGGTGGGATAAGAACCTCCCTAGTTGGAGCTATATATACGGGAGGCTACAATGGAATCAGGAGTCGTGCAAAAGTGGCTCATTGTTCTCGTTTCATAATCGTATAATTGCTTCTGCACAGTGAGTCACTGAGGAATTGTTTGATGGACTGTGCCAGAAGTGTTCCAAAGATAGCTCGTCGGACAGTCACAGAAAAATTACTGGGTTTAAAGGCCCTCATCAAGAACTGAATTCGGGCGCTCACGTTATGGTCACTACAGCTTTAGCTCGTGGCTGAGGGTTTAATATTTGCAGTAAAATTGGAAGATACCTTCAGCATTATGAAATTACCAGAGTGTACGAAACATTCCGTTTTGTCATCGCAAAGGCTGGAGGCAATTCGACCTGTACAGGTTCGTAAAAATTGAAATTGCTCGCAAGGATAAATGCATTGTCATTTTAAAAATTTTCTGTTTACCTTATTCTCTGTTATCAAAGGAAGTGAAATGTATATGTTCTGTCGAAAATGAAATAAACTTTGAAAGTGAAATTGAAATTGACTTCGGCAACTTTTTTCTTTGTGCACAATACATCCATCTAGCATGTCCCATATCCATCTAACGACACTGACAAACTCGATCAAGTCAATCGTAATTTGTGTATGTCCATAACTCGATAATCCATGAACAGAAGAAAAAATGTATTCAATTTGTTAATTTTCGTTACAACAATGAGAAAACCAAGCTTTCGAAGGCACCAAGTCGGAGCTAGTAATGCGTTCCAGATATTGTGATTTCACTACAATGACGTTCAAGATCTCCGAGACGTACAAACGGTACCTCTAATACAACTGGCGGCACACCAAGTATACTAGTACTTGGTTCATCGCCAGGCATTGTTTGTTGAATGCTGAAAGAAAAAAGTAATTGTGCTACTTCTGATGGGTGCTACTACTGATAACATGACGTTGTATCCAGGGGGACTTCAGCCGATCCACTGTGACTCTATACAGAGTACTTTCTATATACATGGCTTGGAAGTTATTACCTTGTTTTCAATTGAGTATGTACTCGTTTGATTTGATTAGTTGTCGATAGTTGGATAGATAGATAGATAGATAGATAGATAGATAGATAGATAGATAGGTAGGTAGATAGATTGATAGATAGATAGATAGATAGATAGATAGATAGATAGATAGATAGATATGTAGATATATAGATAGACATAATATATGTAGATTGATAGATAAATAGATAGATAGACATAGATATGTATACGATAGATAGATAGATAGATAGATAGATAGATAGATAGATGGATAGATAGATAGATAGATAGGTAGAGATAGTGAGATGGACAGATAGAGGGGAGTCGAAAAGGGGAAAAAGAATGAGAGACGAGGAATGAGAGAGAGAAGTAAAGTCGCATTCGATAGTCTGGTTGTAATCGACAAAAACAATATTTGAGGTATTTCCGACCGGAAGTTGGTCCAGCCGCTTTAAAGCATATCGGACTACATATTCTCTGGCTCGGCTCAGCTCATTTTTGGCTGGCCGCTAACAAATAGGGCCCTAGTGATAATGAACAACTATTTCCGCCTTTCATAATTAGAACAAATTGGCATGCATTGTGACAACTGACATGCAAAAACTCTCGTATCGGGATTCGATCTCTTCATTTTTTTGTCATTCAGTCATTTGTTATAATCAACCCGCGTGGTATTGAGCCATAAAAACAAAACAAAAAAAAAACACAACCCTTAAGTATTGAAAGCTCTTAGTTTTTTCCTAAAACTTTTACCAGCAATAGCAGACATCTCCATAATACCACACGCCTAATTGTGTACATTGATCTGATCCTGGAATGGATATAGAAAATTGGGAAATAGAACATATTAGCAAGAAATTCCTAAACTTGCTCTCACATTCTTTGGACGGTTATGGCATACTCTAGGTTGTCCCTAGGTGTCTCTTTATTCATAGCAGAGAGAGAAATAGCTTGAAAAAGAAAGCAAGAGAAGGATATTAATGGATTTGCAGTAAAAAGTTGTTTAGCTTAAAGCTAAGGTGTCTCGCGGGAAAGGGCTGTAGTACTTTAACATGAACATATAATCAAGATCAAACTATTCAAGCTTAAACAGAACTTCCGATACACAGTCATGACAATTATTATGGCATTCTATCCATGGATGTTAGAGCGCAGTGAATACATTTTTGCTATGTTTCCGTTTACCCATGCTGTGCTATGACATAGATATTGCTGCTCCCCGCACAAATGCAAACATCAAACGGAAAAGAGAAATTAAAACCGTAATACGACAAGTTCGAAGAAGACAAAAGGCTGGAGATGTCGGCTGAGAACGACAGAAGGATAGACAGCGAGAGACAAGATTTTGACGGAGGAGAGACAGGGATGAAAGCGATGACGGAAAATCGAAAGTCAGACACATTTTGAGGATAGAAATCGGAAGGCTGGAAGGATAAAAGTTCACTGAATAATGAGCTCTACATGGGGAGGAAACAGTATAGGGAGATGAAAAGGAGAATTAGGAGAGATGCAGTGTAAGCGAATGAGAAGCAAAAGCTTTGAAAAAAGGGGAAAGACAATACGGAACAAGAGAGGCTTATGAAAGACCTGAAGGAACATAGTATTCGGACGGGGTGGGGGAAAGAGGAGGGGGACGGAGCGGAGCGGAAGGGAGGGGAGGGGAAGGGGGTAAGTCAGGAGGGAGGGGGGAGGCAAAATCTCGGTGTCGGCATGACTGCAATGTCATGGGGGCGGAAGGTGCGATGAAAGTTAGGATTGGGTCGGGGGAAGCCCTTCATCAACAGGACGGGCCGACCCGACACAGCGTGTCCGACACACCGCAGGCAGGCAAGCGGGTCGCAGCGCCAAAATAGAGACGTTTGACATTCACCATGGTTAAGATCTTGACGGGCATCCCGTAATCGTAGACGAGAATCCAAGCTTTCCAACTGGCATCAGGATATCTTGGACCCGTACTATCGACGTCAGATCGGCTGTATCATGCCCGGCTCACTTATCGCTGACTCTAAATAAAACCATCGCAAGAGTCACTGAAACAAAAGCCACCCGCAATGTTGAAACATTTGAAGCATTTAAAGGTGATTACGACCTTCCGAAACTCTTCAGGATTCTTGCTATGTCTTTTATAGAGATGGCTGTGGAAAACAACATGGTATCTTTCGAAGTTTTGGTCAAACTGATGTGTCAAGCTTTTACACTGATCAGTGCTAACATGTCCTCTGTTTTGCTAATCATATGAGATGACTATGATTGGATCTATCACTATTCACCCATTTCAAAGAGATCTTTCATGCCTGAAAATAACAGGGGCAGGGGGGGGAATCGAATTTTTTTTTATATATAACACCAAAACCCTCGATTCTGCGAGGTCAGCGTGTCTGAGTGTGTGCGTGTGGGGGGGGGACCATGGGCCCTTGCCCACCCCCACCCCCCACACACACACACACATACACACACCGTCTAAAGAAAAAAAATATATATAAGTACCATGGCCCAAAATGTGGGCTGCTCTGCCTTACTTGGTCCTGACTTTAACGATTTCACCTTTTTGCTGATCTTGCAGTAGAAAAAAACGATTAGATAATCCGTTCATTGACGTTCGATTGCATATCAAAATCACAGCAGGAGTGACGTAAACAATTAAGCTTTCGATAAAATCTCTTTTTAACCTCTGTGGTAACACCTGAAACTAATTTCCTTTTACCTGTAACTTTCCTTCAGAAGTCTTTTTTTTTTTTCGTAAAGGTAATGCGTTCAACGGACATGACATACTTCCATGTTTAACTTGGCATGCAGTATTATACACGGAAGGGTTAATGGTGATAGTCCATTATGTGGCAGATAGCATGGAAAGCACACGTCACGAACTTGACATTTTGCACGTTCTCGATTTTCATTTTGTTATCGATCACAATCCCGATTATTGGAGCAAAGACGAATTACAACAACCTCAGCTGTTGCCCCATATTACATCAAAGACTCTAAAGCTAGATATGCCATTGCTGTTAAGAATTGAACAGACAAAATGCAGCTAATAAATCAAGGAGATCTATAACGCAGATACTGATGAAAATTCAAAAACAAACAAACAAACAAAATCTCGGCCCGCTTGATATAGTCCCTTCTCAGTTCGAAAGTCCAATAGACACGTGTTTCTGCAGGACAAAATTAATGGCGTTGAGTGGAGCATATAACATAGTGTCACAAACAACAAAGGGAAAAGAAGGACATAATAAAGATTCAAGGATTTTTATGAATTATCTGAGATTTAGATCTAGAGATTCTCCGTGAGTCCTGGACAATTGAATAAAATATAATGAGACAATAAGAACAAAAACTGGACAAATGCAGGTGTGTAGTATAAAACGAATCTTTAACGCAAAGCTGGGCATAGTGGGCACTACTGGCGGAAGATTCAGCGAGCCATAAAGTAAACACTATCTTCAGTAGACAGTGTGTCGAGGGTGTGCAAACACACCGGAAGGTTGTTTGACTTTTTTCCCCTCCCTCCCCCCCCCCCCCCTCCCAAGGCGGCAGAAAGTCACAAAATTCGCACTACATGCAAAACAGACTGTGAATCCGTAATGCATTTTGGTGTCTGCAGAATTGCCTGGAGCTATCGGGTCATACGAACGCCGTCGTGCCGGGGCGTGAAGAGCGTATAGTCACCAGACAGTCGGTGTCATTGAACTCCGTCATATCGCAGGCACGGGTGATGCTGCTAATGTGCTGGCGTTCTTGTGGTACAATTCACCATACCGCTGCTGTAAGCCGCTGATCTAACATAAGCACAGTTAATTACATACTTCCCAACATTCTCCACTCAAGCACCATCCCTTTAAAACACTCCAAACATATCTTCCCAGGTGCGAAGTAAGAAGAGGGAGTGAGTCGTATTCAACACTTTACACTAGCACCAAACTGCAGTGTGTAGAAAAAAAAACAGTGATAAAAAGATGATGAAAGCAATTATCAAGAAAGGGGCAGTGAATAAGGCTATTATTGACCTTTTAAGAGGAGATCCTAGGTTCGGACCCTGCCCTGCGGTACAACTTTCTTGGCGGTCTTCACACTGGAGAAACTTTGGGTGGGAGTAGAGTGTAAACGAAGAGTCCATCGGGTGGCATCACATATTATTAGGAAGGAATTGCCTACGCGATTTGAGGGTTCATTTTTCCCCTCCTAACCTGCACTTAAAGGGATAAAATCCGTGATATACTAGGAGCTTATAAAACAAAGATGGGTTGAATGCGATTTACCTGCTTTCAATAATTACAGTTGTTTGTTTGTTTGTTTGTTTATTTGTTTGTGGGGGGTATTTTATTCAATATAATTATGAAGGGAGATATCTTCTACGCGCTTGTGCTGAGTTTACCTATCCCACTCGAAAAACCTGCGTTTGACATTATAGGTCCTATCAGAGAGATAGTATGTGAAGTGTATTAAAGGAAGGAGGAGTATTTCACGGTTTATTGATACACAAAGTATTTTTCTTCTTGTCCAGCTGGGAATCGAAATTGGTCTCTTTTCTTGTCTGAAGTTGACGTGCAATCCGTTGAGCCATGTCTGACGTAACAAAGGTAAAACAGGACATTAACGGTCAATGCAGTCTTTGGATCGTGAAGTGGCATATTACGAAAAGTGTCACTCCGTTGGAATGGTCAATACTTAGAGAGGTTAGGAGTCTGAGGACTGAATGAGGCCGTTCATCTAGCCTCGGTATACAAATCAATTACGGTCTACGTGAGGCCTTTACCAATCCTGCTACACTAGTCCTACGACTCTGGGATGATCCGGTAGCGGGCTTGATTGCACCAAGCCAAGGGTTATAAGCGTCTGTCACTGGAAAGTGTTCTCATGGTGTGTTTTAGATGACACAGTAAAGTGAGGGAACTCTAGCATCACACAAACACACACGCACACACACACACACACACACACACACACACACACACACACGCACACACACACACACACACACACAGACGCACACACATACACACTGAAAAATAGACAAACACACAGATACAAAGAGATAGAAGTTATCATGCACGCGCAACGAAAACAAATAAAGACAAACACATACACTTACACTCTGACACATCAACATGCATACCCACACATAGAGATATACAAGAGATAAAGAAAAAGATATCCAAAGATCTACAAAGGATACCACAAATGGGATATAATAAGGATAATCTGACTGCTGGTAGTTGATAGCGTCAAGGAATGACCACTTCGGAGTTTAATCAGTTACAATGGCGGAAGCAGTGGAAAACCGCTGTTTCTATTATCACAGACACCACTTTTCGGCACTTTCAACACTTTCATGAAGACAAGGATGATCACGTTGGTGATGACGACGATGAGGAGGAAAACGCAGAAATGAGTGTGGTTAAACAATGATTACAATGTTATGATGATGATGGTGATGATGATGATGATGATGATGATGATGATGATGGCAATAATGGTACTGATGACAATGATGATGACGATGGTGACGACGATGATGATGATGATGATGATGATAATGATGATGAAGATGTTAATGATGGTGACAATAATGCCTACGATGATGGTAATGATGCCGATGATGACGTTGATAATGATGACAGCGCTGAGAATAACAAAAGACAAACATTATACCATCGCAATCATCAACACAATCACTTATACGTCTGATCGTAATTTAAATTGCTGACGGAGTTTGAGAAGTAGAAGAAATGATTATGATTATAGGTAGAATCCAGGGTAAGAATGGTCAAGAAAAAGGAAGATAGTATTAGTCAAAAACGACAGCGGGCAATACGGAATAATTATGCAAGTACAATACAGTATATAGGATACTTGTAGCGGTATAGGTAAAGGCAAAGTAATAGACCCGTTTTGGCAACAGGAACGGCATGATGAAGCATTTACCTTATCAGGGTACGAAAGGGGAAAGCAGGTGAGAATGGGAAATTACCTGGAAATAGGTCCCGCCGTCTGGACGCGCTCGAGTGATGTGGCAGAATGCATATATATATATATATATACATATATATATATATATATATATATCCTTCAAAAACATCTTAATATCTTTTGATTTTTCACTTGACAGCCACACAGACATTTTCAGATATGAAGTGGTTACATTACGTGGATGCATGCAATTGTATTTGTTTTGTGTTGTTTAATCTTTGTATCTTCTGTTGCATTCATTTCTTTAGATATTTTGTAAGCCTTCATATCATTATTTTTATACTTATTTACTTACTTATATTAGTTATTATTTATTTACTTATCTAATTAGTCATGTCTTGAATGACATTCATGTGCGATGTTCTGATGCTTATGCTCGTTTAATCATCTTTGTTATTTATGCACGATATCACCAGTAGACGGAAATAACCCACATTGAACAAACAAGATGCAGCTGTCGATGAAAGTGTACCAATCGCGAAACAATTGTGAAATAATTTGTTCGCCACGACACGTGCTCTAGTTTCGGAGCAGCATTCATTGGCGAGAAGCCCTACGGGTGAAAATTGGCATGTCGGAAATTGGCGATCGTGTCAGCGTGTGAGCGTAAAGTGACGCTCCTTCGGGCCCCTCCATTAATCGTTGCCATGGAAACCGATATGAATCTTGTCTTGGTACAAGAATGTTTGACGGTCGACACAGATGGTGAGAAGGAGCAGCCGGCATGTAGGAGATTCTCGAGAAGAATTTGTCTCTCTGATAGATCTTGATAATGACAATTAATTGATATTAATATCCAGTTAGACAGCTTGTACATCAACCTAACTATGTTGACTATTAACTGTAAACAGGCTTAACATCTAAATCAGACAGTTTTTACTCATATATCTTCATAATATATATCCATTATTGTCGCAACTGTCGTGCACTGTTTGAACCGATTAAGGATCACGGTATACAATATGCAAGCGAGCTCAACAAAACAAACACCAAAGCAAAATGTTTAAAACCAAATAGTTTAAAAGCCATGCAATTTCACGGTTTGGAGTGCGTCCATGCGTTTACCCGCTAGAGAAATCTAGAGCGTCCTTTCTACGTCTCACCTTCGTAATCAGCCATTAATTAGGGTCGCATGTAACACTGTCTGGGGAAATTATGGTCCAAAATGCCGTAATTACTATTTAGTCTACATTCAAGACTCTTCTTCGGAAGCAAAACCGAAACTCCATAATATGAAATTTAACGGAGAAAATTTGAATGTGTCCGCATCACCATGGCCAACAAAAATAGGTAAAATTTCGCTTTTTAGCAGAATCTCTTGGTGTATATGTTTGTACGCATGTATCAGGTATCTATTTATTTGTATGTCTGTCTATCTTTTAAATCTTGTTTATCTCAGTCAAAATAAGTAAAACTGATCGAGTAATACTCATTGAAAGGACGAAGATTGCATTCTTGCTGCAGATTGTCTAGAGATGCAAGACTAAGTCCCATCATGTCTTTTCTTACAGTAATTCATTAAATCAGTCAATCGAGTCGCGTTAGTATTTCAAGAAGGTCGCAATATTGACTTTCGTGTCCTTAAACAGCGAGGACATTGTGACGCTCAAAGCCCACTGGATTCCACAAGACGTGATCAAAATCAATTCTGGAAAGTAAGGAAAAAAATCTTCCATATTCTCGCCATATTTTCCACTCCTCCTCAGAAGGCGTTATAACGGTATGTCCCTCAATTATGACAATTATCACCTTTTTCTGGTTACAGGAAGCACGTTTCAGTCTTTTGTAATATTTCGTGCTCTAATTTACTTTCTTAGTGCTGATATCATATCTTACTTAGATAATACAAGCTTTCGCCACTGTCATTAAAGCATGCAAGAAACAGCAATTGGGATACCATTAGGTGGAAAATCTTTTCATTCAGTTCATCTATTACCTATTATTTGTTGATTCATTGTTAAATAATCAATTCATTGATATACAAGTTTCAATAATATTACTAATTTAGCATGTTTACAGGTCAAATGCTCAAATTTCACCTAAGACATCATTTATACATGATTTCATTTGTTTTAAAAGATTCGTAACACAGGTGCAGCAAGTTGCACGCATGCATAATTATAATTCAGAAATATAACGTGTCATGCAGTGATCGCTGACACAGTAGAAAATGGAAATTTTTCTAATACACTGACTAAAACTTAAGTGTTGAAAACTTAGTAAGGGTAATGGAATATCTTCGTGGCAGGACACCGTCATAACACGACCATGAATAAACAAATCAAATGAAAACCTTGGGTCTGGGCAAAGTCGCATATAACTTTTGAGTTGCGACTGACTGAAACTTGGATCAATGTGATGTGCAATAAAACGTAAATTTGCGTTTCATTATAAGAGGGTGGTTGCTAGATGCAACTTTTAGCGCACCTCACAGGTAGCCAAGATATCTGCAAATGTTGTGAGCTACAATGACTACAGTAACCATAGCAACGCCTGACTTGCTCACAGCTGATTTGTTGCTGTTAAGGCGTTGCCATGGTAACAGAAACGATATATTGTTCCTGGTTTAGATTGTCGCTGGAAGACTCTGCATGCTTTGCTCAGTTGGAGTACAACTGCATAATGTTTTTAGCCAAGCAAACATCGGTTTTTGATGCTTTCTGTCCGGAAATGCTGACATTATTATTTTGCAATCTTTAATGAGGGGGTAGCAACTTCTCATTGAGGGTGGCGAGTGACGACTTGCTAGTCCTCCGTCCTCTGAGAAAGTCACCCCCTCGTGCTCTCTGAAATCACTGCAGACACATTGAATGAATCATTCGTTTCGTCTCTACAGGTAACATCGCTTCTACATATCCCCATAAATGTGAAGATTTGTCAGTAAAAGGTTACGATGCTGAAACAAATAAGATTCACATCACGTAGACAGGACAACTCAGCGGATTTCAAAATTGATTATCAATTGATTGTACATTTCCGCTGTTTGTCACGTCTTGTCGAAAAATTGTTAGGGATATGAGTACACAAAAACAAGACGATGTTCCGGAAAGTCGATAAATCTTTGTTTCCATATAACAGGCGAGCTTTTTGTTTTTACCAGTGGAAATCCTCATTTTCCAGTTTTTTTGTCACTCTCAGATTTCAAAGGGCAATTTTGTTTCATGTTCAAGATCATTGAAGTACCAGAAATGCAGTAAAACAAACATAACATAACTAACAGCTTCTCTCATCTATTTCTCCGCCGATAACAAGGTTTTTAAAAAGCTACTTTAGTCAATATTTCAACTACTGTGATCCCTCTGTCCAAAAGTTACAGTGAGTCTTTACTACCCTAGAATGGTTGCAGCCGACTGATGTAATCTTGTCTTGTTGAATTCGTTTCCAGAGAAAAAATTTAGCGGAGATTTGTGTGCAGGTCAGTGCATGATTTTTCTTTTATTTTATTCATACGTCATGACGTCATCACGTTATCAAATTTAAAATACAATCCAATTTATATCTCTACTTCGAGAAAGTTAAAGGGAATCATGAAAACTCCCAAAATTTTTCAATTTATTTTTACGTTCAATGATACTATAGATTTTGCTCTAGCGGTTGCTCGTTATCAGCAGGTGATCAGGTTTTACGGAAGAAGAAAACAGAAATGAGCAGATTTGAAAACATGTTTAAACTGACATATTTCCTTCAATTTATAATATACCCGGCACTGGAAGATCAACTCTCTGAATAAAAACAGTGCCAAACAAAGTGTAATAGTGAAGCACGGGCAGAGATCTCGTGCAATCAGCTTGCTCTTTCACAACCAGGTAGGACTGATGTTATCACTTAACACCTGTCGATGTCTAAATCACACCAATAATGTCGTGCCCTTATATATCAGAGCCCTTATTACAAGGGTTCTGGGTCGTGTCCTACACCTGGTATACACACTTGTGATCTGAAAGCACAAGAGTTTTAAGGGCACGACTGGACAAACGACTACTCTTTGTGACTACATACACAGAGTGAAATGGAAGCAAGTTGGATAATTGACGAACATCTGCCATTGCATGGAGGGAGGTGAAAATAAAGTAAGCGATCGAGAACGTTTCAATGTCTTAACAACAACATAGAACAGCTTTAATTTACGAATGATTTTTTTTCACGTCTGTCATCTTTGATCAAAAAGTGAAATGACTCTGTAAAATAACTCCGTGACCATTGTACAACATTCGAGCCTTTCTTAGTGACGAGCTGCATACAATTGACGTCGAAAATTTCAGAGCTAATTTGCTACCACAATTTTGAATGCACTCTCTCTTTCATCCGCTTTTAATATCTTTAGATTACGTTCAAACAAATATAACGTCCGATTTATAAAAGGAAACAAAATTGAATAGTAGCATCCATGTATTGCGAAAACTGACCTGATAAACATTTCTATCTGATCGGAAATATTACTACACCAGAGGTTCAATAATATAAAAATACATCTTACACAAGACTACGTGATATCATGCAATCCCTGATGACTATCTTACTATATGAGACGTTATGATTTTAAAGGAGACCACCGGATGATTTTCAGACTTTAACATTTGAACAACTATTGATTAGCTAAAGTATATACCAAGTACAGAGTTTCCGAATTTATAGTGATTGGGTTGAAGAATAAGAATGTTTTCAAAATTTACAACAAATTGCAATGAACAAGGATGATGACATGGCAACATCATCATAAGTATGCAGAGTTATTGATAGCCTCAACGAAGCAGAACAGAAGATGGCATGCATACATTCTTCACAGGTGAACTTGATAAGCAAGTGGTATTGTAATGAAAGTACACTTTTACATTTCTGAAATATGTGAGGCTCCTATGTCATCAACACTGTTCACTGTAGTTTGTTTAAGATTTTTCAGAGTACTGTTTCTCTGCTCAAGGACCACAATAAATTCCACAAATGTATGAGCTGTCGATATATGTACTTCATGATGTGAAATTATGAAAATCGTCTGGAATGCACCTTTAAAGACGGAGAAAAGGAGGACGGTGCGTGGGGCAGATGTGATTCCGTTGCAATGATCTCATCGCACGTAACCGTGATTCAACGGAGTGAAATAACATGAGGACGTTAGAACCCAAAGTGTTGGCTCTTGCATGTCTCAGTTACAAAAATGTTGTTCTTTGAGCCAGTGAGAATTTTTTTTTTTTTTTGAATACAGCATTCCCCGTTTGCCAAGAACATGACAGTCGTCTGTCGTATAACTTCATCTGCCTGTGAAAATTGCGCACCTCAAACTGCGGCTGAGACTGGGCATTATTGTGTTATGTATCCAATAATCCATTCAGGCTTGGAGGAATTTTGCTGAAGACTTAAACATCTTTTCATCATTAAATTGGCACCTTTGAATTTTCACTGGGTATACTACTACGCTGAAGACTAAGATTAGATAGAATTGAATTCGCATGTAATATCAAAGTTTGCTGAAATCGAGAGAGAGACAGGAAAATTATCCTTCTGCATAATAGGCGTATTTGTTGCCAATTTAAGAATCAAATGTGAATTTTACAATAAACCAGCCCGTAGTTCAACTTTGCGCATGAGTAGAAAAAGGTCGTTTGAGGTAACAGGCATGTTGGGTTTTAAATTTACCGAGATTAGCATCTGTGATATAGTGGTTATTCATGTAATCCGTGTAAATTGTGCTTAATTACCAGCGCGTCCAGCGCGTCCAACTGACAGCAAGCCTGGTATTTAGCAATATTGATTAGTGTTTCAATGCAAAACAACGAAATGGCTGCTTCCCCAAGTGTAAACTGACGGAAAAATTCTAGTCCGGTACAGGCAGGTTTATTTGTAGTTTGAACATGAATTCCATATATTGTTACGTCGGGCAACTTATCCAATATCACTCTGACGACGAGTGAACCAACTGAGAGAAAAAAAAAGAAAGGCCATGGGTCCAAATGTGCACAAGAATACGATTTGGCTTATTAAATTCATTCAACCGACGAAAACAGGCAAAACGAAAACAAAAAGGGCTCAAACTATGATGAATGAGAATGTCTTATTGTACCTCATGAAACGTTACGAACAGCGTAAGTTATGATAGAAAGATACTGGTGCACGTCACGAGTTCGACACCCACGAATCATACAGCCCACAAGTTACTCAGCCCATCAGTCATACAGCCCACGAATTCGACACTAAGCAAACAAGGCCCACGAAACCAGCACATTAAGCCCAGAGATGTAACGTCGAACTCGTGGACATTTTTTGTCTTGTGTCGAAATCAATGGTTGTATGACTCGTGGGCTGTATGATTCATGGACCTTTTTTTTCGATGAAGAATTCGTGGGCCATATGACTCGTGGGATTACCCCGAAAAATATATAGTACCAAACCACGGAAATGTGATTTCTTGAACTTCATGCGTTAACTCTCCCGGAATCACTAATCAATTATTAATTGCATTTGAACAAAAATAAAAGAAAGGATTCCAAGATTTTGTGTACAAATTATGGCAAGCGGAGGGGCGATGGTATAATCTACTCACTCATATCACATGATTGATAATATTGACTGTTCAAACACTACACTTTGTGAAAAGTTCACAATTTTACAACTTTCTTAATGTTTATCGGATCTTGATCAAATTTCCACTGTAATTGTGCTTACGCAATTTCACTTTTCTTATCAGAATAACCTTTAAGTAGTCCGGAATTCCCCTTTAATCTCAGAGAGTCCCTGACTTGATCGAGACAACCATCAATGGTTGGAGTCATCGCTTACGAGGGGCTTTTTTTTTTTTTACACAGTGATTAATAGATTGTGTGGACTTGGCTCATCATTACGTGAGCCTTCGTCTGATGTAAATTATGAGTGAACGAGACTAACAAAGGGATTAAAGGCCTGGAATAGGAGGCACATTGTCATTGCGGAGACCTAGGACAATAAGACAAATAGCAATATAATAATATGGATCCTTGGCACTATAAACGATTGGCTGAGAGCTACCACGTGATCTGTGTTTATCTTTTTCCCCTAAAAGCCAATTTATTTTTTATACCGGGCGTTAGCACACTAATGACCGGTATATACCACTCTTTTGCGCTCAGATGCATTTCCTGTGATTATGAATGCATGCGTGTAAGTTATCTTGGAGCTAGCGTTGGCCTACAAAAAGGCTAACACGGAATGTAAAAATGCCGCGACCATTTTATAAAACAAATAATGTGCATTACTTAGTCTGGAGTTAGTGACAACTATCATTCTTGCCAGCTGTCAAAAGTTACAGGTACTAAAGATGATACTGTCCAATATCAACTGAATGCAAAGCATTTGATTTATACGATAAGAAATTGATGAACACAAAAATAAACCAAAAAAAAAAACAGAAATAAGGAAAACTGTGGTATCATTCAATCGACTGCCCCGTCACGGGCACAGGAAAATTAGTGCCTGTTTGACAGTGCTAAACGTTCGCCGTATTAAAGTTAGCCTTATTTACTATAGAATGTCGAGACACTTGATTCTATTGGTATATCCTTTGACCTTTATGTAATGACATATTTCTCGGGTGCAACCAATTGAAGAAGAAAAGGACGCAGCTGAAAAAAAAAAAATGACAAAACTGAAACAGGCGGATTATCGGAAACGATGTACACGGTGACAGGCGCTCATGCAACAACTGTTGAGCTATTAATAGGGATCTCTTACTGTCATCCACACAATTATTCTATGCAGTTCTTTGATACATATCACACGTGTGTATATATACGTATATAGCATGGTTCAGTCATCCGCAGGTCGTCAGATTACGCCCATGTGTGTTGCGCGCCCGCAAGAACATGAAGAACCAACGAGGAAAGGTCTCTCAGCACGAACATAAGTTGTGCGCGTATCGGGTAGGTATTCTGTCTTTTTTTTTTAACATCCAAGATAGATTATGTGTCAGGAAACTTGGTTTGACAAGTGTGTTTGAATAGCAGGTGCATTTTCAGTCATAATGTCGAAATACTTTACAGGATTGATAAACAACCCTGTCTTTAACCCATCGACTAAAAGAAACAACACGTTAGTGGTTTGGTGCTGGTAATATTCATCTTCAATGGTTCATAATTATAAAGAAGAATAAAAAGGATAGAAATCTTATACATTGTCTGAGCTTTATTGTGTTCATATATCACTGTTTGCTTTGGTGGCAAAATCTTTAAAAACCCTCTAAATCGGTGAAATTATAGCCCGCCCTTAATTCGGTAAACCATTTCAAAAAAAAATCAACAAGCAGATGCATTTATAGATACTATGTACATTCATTAACGTCTGTCGAATTACGCTCAGAGTGTAAATTTGTACCCTTTGTTAGGTTCTGTTAAATTCACAGTGAACATATTTCTCCCCGTACGGTCGTAAATAACAACGCTTCTTTCCTTTGTTTTGATCCTTTTGTCAATGCAAAATGTTCTAATATTTGCACGTTTCTTTAACACACAAAGCGGATATAAATTCAATCATATCAAATAAACCACTATGTTTCAGCTGCAAAATGTTCCTATCTTTTGTCATTGTTTCCACCAAAATTGTTCTGTCAAATACGAGAGGAGAAACAAAAGAACTGAAGGTCTTTTCAAAGATGTATTCACATTCGCAGTAACGCCTTTAAATGTGTCTCTACCGTATACGCACACACGAGCTAGAAAAGCATGTCTTCTAAACCGGAAGTTGTTTTGCCCCCTTTTTGATATGGGGAACCTCTCCCTCAAGGTTTGCGCTGTGAACAAGAGACGTTTTGAGGTTTCTTTCTGTCATCTTCACTGGAGGGTCGGGATAACAATGTTCTGTCTCTTCTGTGGTTGTCATGGAGACGGATGGGAATAACAACGTGCTGGTGCATGTGTTTTTATACTTTAGTTAGTCATAATAATGTTTGGGTTTTTTGTGGGTTTTTTTTTTTTTCTTATCGCTGTGGCACCAAAAGGTGCGGACTACTCAACGAATAAACCAGTGAGTGCTATCTAATCTTATCTTTATTCATTCATTCATTCATTCATTCATTCATTTATTTATTTGGCAAAATATAAAACAATATACAACTTACAGGTCATTACAAAGAAACAAATACATGCCAGGACTCCTATAAGAAGCAATTATTATTGTGTGCTTGTGGCTGGAGCCCTCAAACCAAAAAAGATGAAATACATACAATCAACCAACACTTTTTGTGACATGGACCAATTATACATATCATATCCAAAACTTGAAAATAAACCTTTGATCATGGGTGACGATTTCTTAAATGTCAGAGGCAAGTGACTGTCAATTCTACCAATGAAGCTCCTTGATTTTACGCAATATCCCCAAAATTATGATGACTGTATATGCAGTCTGGAATGAAAGACTTCACAAGGCGACCCTTTATACCTTTGAGGCGATCAACACATTTGTATTACCTCAAGACAATAATTGCTATCTCTCAGACTGCCAAGTGTCTTGTTGGAGAGTCTTTTGAGATTGTGTTTCTGTCCGTTTCCGGAAGGGGCTCCCTCCGCCCTAGCTATCTTCCCTTCTCCCCCTCCCCTAGAAGCTACAATCCCCGGTGAGGCATGCCGTCGGCTGTCACGACCACAGGTGTCTCGCCGCACTCAACAACTGCTCAGGATATTGAGAATACAACCTTAATATGTGTACTGAAAGCTGCCTGACATTATTCTCATCATAATAACTCTGTCAAAATGAGTGAATCAAAAGACAGCTCAGTGAAAGAACGGGAATATTTTGAATACAAGGCCCTGCAAGCGAAGCACCCGCCGACTAGGACTTGATTGATCATATCTTAGAGGATGAACTTACAAATTATTCAAAAACAGACTACAAGAACTAAATGAGTGTTTCCTTAAAATGTTTCAGCTTACCGTTCCTCTCATATAATAGTGTTTCTGTGGGGACGCTTGTGGTTATATAGCCGTTCTGAATTGCTTTTGGACTGCTATGAATCTCGCAAACACAAAAACAAAATTACATACGTGTTTGTGAAGTATCTTCAAATACTCTTGAAGATGTAAAATTCTGATTGATTTTTTGTTTAATCTAAACAATTTCAAATTCAAATTCATTCTGTGACTATTTGCTTTATCTTTCTTTTGTTCTTTCTTTTTAAGGGTGTCTCCTCTTGTTGTTATTGTTGTTGTTGCTATTTTGATTTTTTTTTAAGCTCATTCACTTGTGAATATTTACGCCCTTTTTACGCACTCCATTTATGATTGATACTGTACTCTCCTCTTAGTCCACTAGAGCCTAGTGTGTCAGCCAACTGGACGGCTAAATTTTGTAATAATGAAAAGAGCAGACAGCCTTCGTAAAATCTCGGTAAGGAAATTATGGAATAACATCGAGCGAGTGTGGGAGAGGCCGGTTAGATGTAGGAGAGGCCGGCATATTTATGAGAGGCTTGACGAAGGTTTGTATGCCTTAAAAAGACGACATAGTGCGAAGAACCTACGCTGTCTCATTAGATTATGAAGGCTTACATCGCCCGACAAATGACCCAAGCGATATTACGAGGTCCTTCGTTTTCAACTGACCCCATGGATTTTGAGAGTACAATGACTTATTGTATCAATGGGCCTCAGCGCTCATCTTCGTCCAAAAAGCTGCTATGTCAGATTTGGTATGTCACGTCGGGGCGTACTGGGAGGCCTGTTTCCTGTTCAGTGTCGGCGTGATCTGTTTTCCCCAGTGCCACATGGCGTTGCAAAGTTAACATGCTCCTCTAAACACACCAAACACCCTTTACCCATCACTTGCTGGCTTAAGAGTAATGTATATTATTGTCTACGTCTATGTCTGTCAAGAGAGAAAGAAGAAGCGAAAGTAGACCAACAAATAACAGAAGGAAATATATATATATATATATAAATATATATATAGGCCTATATATATATATATATGACTTCAATCATATATGTGTGTGTGTGTGTGTGCGCGCGTGTAATACACAAATGTATATATATATATATATATATATATATATATATATATATATATATATATAGTGCGAGAGATAGTTCCCTGGGTTGACAAATAAAAGGGAGACTCAAGATCGAGAGCAACGTCCGCCTCAGTCTAATTTCTTTCAGTATATACACACACAAATATACATGCATTTATAATACACACACAAGATATGATATGAATGTATTACATAAATATTCATATGCATAATAGAATACACACGATCGCAGGAGGAGTTCATTCGGATCGAATATATTATACATATTTCATCCGAAACAATTCCTCTCGCGATCATTGACACTGTTAGTAAATGATGATAGACACAAAAGTCATGATTTTCTTTTATCTAACCCTCCGCATCAGCTGCAAAAGAATTACGTAAATCCGAGTCAGAGAGAGAAGAAAGTAATTTGTGACTCTCATCGTTCGTACGATAGCCTTAATTGTAAAACCCATGTTTTCCCTTTTGTGATCGTGATGAATTATGCCAGGAAAATCCCATCGTTAATAATTCTGAACTTATCTCTTCAGAGTCATCTCACAAGCTGTGGAGAATCCATCAGGTCATCGCAACACTCACAAATTATGGAAAGTGATATCTGATATTACACAAAACAGGGCAACGACAACGGTTTACGATTGTATCGTCTGTACACGAAGGTCATCGTGTAGTGGTTGCTCCCCCCCCCCCCTTCCACATACGCGTATTCCCAAGTAATCTCTCTATATTGTACAGCATTGCAACCAAATCTTTGAATCCATCGCAAAGAGGCGAAAGACTGTGATCCGATTCATCTTCGTTCAAGCTCTGTCACTAATGCAATTAAGATATATTGTTTATGCCATTTTACGACGACTTTCACTGATCGACATAGTGATGGGTGCCGTTTAGGCTGAGATATGCGAATACGATAAATATTAAAGTGAGACCCCATGCATAACTTGTTCCATTAGACTAATTAATGTTAACGGACTGAAATTTACACACGGAACAGAGAAAGTTTAACAAAATCAGACAAAGTGGTGTGATTAGAGTAGAAACTTATTGTGCTTTCATGTAACTATATTTCACCTAGTCATATTTGCGAACTAGATGACGTCACCATCCCTTCACAACTTTCATCAAATGTAATGTTTGTACATTGAAAAGAGATAAAATTCATCCCATGGTCACTGATAGAGAAACTATGCCTCCCCTTACAAAACCGTCCATGCTAAAATATATTAATCAATGGTGCTGTAGAATGTTTTGGCGGGAGGAGACAATATACTTTTCATTTATGAATTTATTGCACACACACACACACAAATAATCTAGCGAAGATTTGTGTGCAAGCTAGAGCAAAATTTGGGAACTTGTGACATAATATAACTTATCCAATTTGTTCTGTTCTGTTTGATTGATTCTTACACACTTTCAAAGTCATGAGCATATATGGGGTGGATTTTCCCTTTAATGACATACTTTCACCTGCGTGCATTTCAAACGATCTTAAAAAGAAAATGCATTAGTTCAATTACTTTGCATTCTTAAACATCTAACTTGTACATCTATCAAATGACATACTGTGAAAACTGTGCAAAATCATATTATATATGATTCTTATCTGTTCTGTCAACAGCATTCCCATCACTAGTTACATCTGCGAAGTACACCTTCATGAGTACGGGTGCTGTTTATTGATAAAGGCTGCTGATACGATCACCGTTCTCAGACGAGGTGGGAACTGTTTGCAGATGAAATTAATTTTCAAGATTTATTCTCAAGGTCGCATCAGGGGCGAATTCCTTTCTCCCACTCATAACACGTCATCACCTCCACTGCCATTCTGTGCGGTGTGTAACGGCGATTAAAACACGGAGATCAACGGGTTCATTTTTGCGAATCAGGTAACGCGCGTGTGACATCCGTCAAAAATTACGGCGCGAAACTCAATTTAACAAGGCGTGAATGACGACTTGACAAGTTACTGCGCATGCTCAATAAGTCTGGCTGGTAAGGCCGATAAAGAGGCGCACGTTATCATGGAGACATTCAGCTCGATGTCACGCCTCAAAAACACTCCATTCAAACGTGAAAGTTGATTTTGACGAGTGGAAAATCAATGAAATATTGGACTTGAAATTGAATAAACATGGAATTTGGGAGTTTTATAATAAAAGCAGATAGCTCAGGGTTTCCCCGACACCCTGAGCTATCTGCCAATTCCCTCGTACTCTGAGAGCCCAAACAGGGAATTGCAAAAAGAGGAAGAAGTAGGGCCATTTAATCAGTGTACTGAAGAAGGACACAGGCCTTGATAGTATTAGTGAACTGAGGACAGCCATGTAGATAGACATGTTTGGAGGTGCAACTTCGTTTATGGAACCTGAGTTGGCATGGACTGAAGCTAATATGCCCTCGAATTTGTAGTAGTAGTGTACGTTTAGAGGAGAAAAAAACAATCTAGGTGATTTCACATGTTTGTAGGAATAACATGCAAATTAGATGGTGCATAATGACGTCGTGCTTCACATTCTTTATCTGAACTTCATATCCCTAATTATGTATCTATGTGCTTTAGTGATGGCTTATCTGTGATGATTTTAAAGGAATGGATAGCTGTCAATTATCGACTATACAAGTAATTCTCTAATGATATTATTGTGCAGGACACAATCATAACAGTGGGAGAGATGTGAGGTGATTACATCATCCATATTTACATAAAATTCTGTATTTGTGGCCAATAGCTTTCATGGAAAACATGTAAAGAAAATGTGAAAAAATCCACAATGCTTTCATTATGTCGTTACCTAGTTTAATGAACTTCTGCCTTTATCGTGGTGATTGGTCTAATAATCAAACAAATTTCAAAATGGAGCGGCATTACACATTCAAATCAAGACTGAGATGTCGAAACTCAACATTCTTGAAGAGAATTCGACCCATATCAGTTTGGCAAGTCGAAAGCCTGTTCAAGTTTCTGCCTTGTAAAACTTTATTAGGTGATACGCTATCAGCGTATCACCTATTGTGATTGTCAAAATCTCTCTTTATTTTTTTTTATTCTTCTTTCTTTCTGGACAATTTTGTGTCGTCAATATCTCAAGAATGACATTACGAAATAACATGACATTTTCAGTCGACATGTCTCATGACAAAATCTAGCCACAATAAGGTTTTCATGACAGTAACATATCTATGACGTCATCTAGGCGCCATTTTGTGATTTTCGGACCTTGTCACATGATCGATCATAACTTCATAACTAGATGCCATTTCTGTATCATTTTCGGTGGACATGAAGTTCAGGTCACGCTCTATCTTACTTTTTAACGCTAGTTACACAGGTCATCATTACGCGCGCGTAAGCGCGCGTCAAAATTTTAAAAGGCTCAAAACGACTTCCCAATGGGAAATCTCGAAGTTTCAGACAATTTTAAGCGTTTCAAACATTTTCTCGCGTGCGCGTCCGTCCGCGCAATTTCGCGCGCAGAGCCCGTAAGCAACATGAAAATGCAATTTTTTTGACTGATTTGGATTCCTGATACTTTGAGTGATAATATCCATTGATTTCCGATCGATTTCGACCTATAACAAAGGAATGCACTGGCGTCAAAGTTGAAATTCCGCGTGTGCGTCTTTCTGCAAATATAGTGAAAAAACATGTCTTTGTTTATTTCGCCATAGCTCTTTAAATCGTCCGTTGACCCTATATTTATATTGCATATTACAAAAGTATATGAATTGTAAATAACATTCCAAGTATCAGTATTGCCAGGTAAACGCGATGACGTCATCATATCGTCATTTTAAATCAAAAAAGTGGAATTGATTTTTTTGAGGTACTGTTTCTGACATTCATTTGCTCGTATCTCTGTTGTTTAAGCTCAATATTACCCCAAATTCAGATATAATGCACTTTGAACATTTGCCTTTCAAGTCCATGTAAAGGTTTTGAAATATGATGACGTCATCATACTAGAAATTGTGATTAAAGGTAAAGACTCAAAATCAGACAAGTTTACGTGTTATGTCTATGGGAGGTGATTTTTTTTTAAACCATGCATTGACTTGACAACGTTTAAGCACCTTTACCTCATCTGATTTTACTCCATTTCCTCTGAAACATAAATATGTTGTAGCTGAGACAATAAGCTTTAGTAATCATGCATTTTATGTTTTCAAATCTCCTCATCAGGTTGACAATTTTGCAATTTAAAACTGAAAATGAGAATGCAATCTGTACGGAACGATTCCCAATTTTTCTTTGCAACTGTATATTGATCGAATCCACGCTGCCACTTGTGGGAAGTTGAATAGCGCCATCACAAGTCAACACTGTCACGATAGTATTTAGATTTAAGTTTCGCACTCGATCTTCAGGACAGCCATGTGGCATAATCGGTTAGCGCGCTGGTTGTTCATGACGCCATACCGGAAGGCGAGAGGTTCGACTCCCGCAGGACTTTTATCCGTTCTTTCTTTTTTTCTCTTTTTTTTTTCGGCAGTTCAGCTTTACTCCGATGTCATTTATCGTATTATTTTATCAAGTGTACGTAACCCGTGAACACGGCTGCTCTATTTCCCTTGTTTTGTATTGGAGTTTGGAGATTGGGTTTGCTTCATTAATTTTGTCACACTTAATGTTGTAAATTGCCCCTTGTTACAGTGTCCCGCTTGCCACCTTTCGTTTGCTCTTTCCTTTTCTCTTCATTGGTTATTGTTATACTGTAACAGGATAGGTAGGAACATGTACGTTTAAATAACTTGCAGGAATGGGAGCTGAATTGATTAACTCTAGTCCAGGTGTATGGCGTCTCGCTCATCTCTTTGAAATTCCAGGTTGTTATTGTTTGACCCAATAACGGAGTTGTAGACAGGTTTTATGTTGCTATAGAGGTATCTTGTGCCACATGAATGGAAAGCATCACTGTTTAGTAGTAGTAATGGACTTTTTCATGTTGTATATGGTATAAATATTTAAGATAAATATATATATATATATAAATAAAAAAAGATTAAAGATAAATTTCACATCCAATCTTCGGTACAGCCGTGTGGCTTTATAGTCACTTAGCGCGCTGCATGGTCATTATGCACTACCTTAGGACGAGATGTTCGAGACCCGCAGGACGCTATCATTTTTTTTTCTCTCTTTCTTTGTGTTTCTTTTGGCAGTTCAGCTTTATTCCGATCGATGTCATTTATCGTATTATCTTATCAATTATACTACCCCACGACACACAGTCGCTCAAGTTCCTTTTTTTTTTGTCGGAGGCTGGAGGTTGGATTTGCTTCATTTATCATACGTTTTGTTTAAATTGCCCTTGGTACAGTGCCCCGCTTGCCACCTTTCCTTTTCCCTTTCCTTTTCTCTACGTTTGTTCCTGTTATATTGTCACAAGACAGGTCGGAAAATAATTTGCATAACTCAACTGGAGCAGGAATGGCAACTGAATGAATTAACTCTAGGCCAGGTGTATGGCGTCTCGCTCGTTCTCTTTGAAATTCCAGGATGTTATTGTTTGACGCAATAACGGAGTTGTAGACAGGTTTTATGTTGCTATAGAGGTATCTTGTGCCACATGAGTAGAAGGCATCACTGTTTAGTAGTAGTAATGAACTTTTTCATGTCCCTCCATGTCAATTATAGTGTGGTTTAAAGGGGTTGTGTGTCTATCTGCCAAAGAAAAGGAAAAAATTATTTTCGTCATGGCTGTTTATCTATACGTAGCCGTAGGTAATGAGTGTTGTTGGTATCTGAGCAGTGAAGAACAGAGCATCAGGCTAAAATTCCCCTTAGTTATACGCGCCAAGCGTTCAATTTGATATATCTTTCTTTATGTAGTCAATTCCTGCTAATGGAGTTACAGAATTATGTTATGACACGTTTCACTGTAAAAAGTTTGTAAAGCAAAGTTTATGGACAAGGCAAGCAATTGTACATGAATAATACCTACCATTGATTTCAGAGGGAAATTATGGTATGCCTAAATGTAAGGGTATCATTGCTTTGGAATTGCTGAGACAATATGCTTGGCACGGGGGCTTCCACTTCTAATAACTGATCCCTTTGAAGATGTGTCGGTCACGGGTGATCGTCATGATTCATCTTTCACGTAGAAGCTTACGTTCCACACTCTTGGTTCGAGAAGACTTACCATCATACTTCAAATTGTTATTAATGGTAAAGACTCAAAATCAGACAAGTTTACGTGTTATGTCTATGGGAGGTGATTTCTTTTTTTATGTGCATTGACTTGACAACGTTTAAGCACCTTTATCTCAGCTGATTTTGCTCCATTTCCTCTGTAACTTAAGTATGTGGTAACTGAGACAATAAGCTGCAGTAATCATGCATTTTATTCTTTGAAATCTCCTCATCAGTTTGACAATTTTGCAGTTTAAAACTGAAAATGAGAATGGAATGTGGACAAAACGATTCCTGATTCATCTTTCACATACATAAGTTTACGTTCCTCATATTTTCTCGTCGAGACGTATGGCCGAGTGGTTAAAGGCGACGTCTCAGAGACGTGAGGTTGCACACGTGCGGGTTCGAACCCCACAAGATCACGAAACAAAATACTTAGCTATTTTACTTTTTTTTTCTTCAATTTTGTATTACATATTCGTCCATGTAGAAATCACATTCGTATATAAACGCACCTATACACACACACACACGCACACCATATCCCTCTTTGTGTTGGAGACCAAATTGCTTCGACTGCTGCAAAATTTTGCAGGCTGACTTTGTCAAACCGATCATAGTACGTAATGACGACGACGGAGGTGTTGTACTTTGAACAATTGTCTTTCAAGACCATGTCATTGTTTTGTACTTTGATGACGTCATCACACTGAAAATTGTGATTAAAGGCAAGGTATCAAAACCAGCCGATTATAGGTTTTATGTTAGGCACGTATTTTTCCCAAGTTGCCAGAAATGGCATAGCGACATCAGTAGTTACAAGGCCGCATTTCCGTCTAGCAATGCAATACAATGTCATGTTCACGCGGCCACGTTGGTTGAGTGGGCATTGATTTTCTCCCTGTAATATCTATACATTTCTTTTTTGCCTTACCATTTCCGTGGATGTCCCGTGGCCGAGAGGTTAGAGAAACGGTTTTGCATGCACGCTCAATATAACTTCAATGTGCCTATATCACATTCTTTTCTTTGTCGATCACAGATGACCGACATCTGATGACCCCAAGCGTATCACCTAACTCGTCAGTCTGACGAGTTTCATATCTCGTTAAATCCTGAGAGCGCCACGCGTAGACCGAGAAAATATTGCGTGTGGTCTTTGTTGTCAGGGATTGGAAAGTACATTGAACATGTAGTATATATATAAAATTAGATTAATTATAACTTTATATATATATATATATATATATATATATATATATATAATTAAATTAATTATATCTTTATATATATATATATATATATATATATATATATATATATATATATACATATATATATATATATATATATATATGTATACATATATATTATTTTATATATATATATATATATATATATATATATATATAATATATATACATATATATATAATATATATGATGTATGAACCCTGATCTAAACTTCCGAAGAAGAATGACACTTTATATGTAGGAGGAAAAAAATGAAGCAATTGTTTCAACTACAAAGCTTGTCATATGGCTTCGTTCCAAATGTTGTACACATGGTCACATATCCTTGATTTTCAACATAGGAGGCATGTTACTCGTCAAATGATAATTTACTCATTGAAAAAAAAAAACCTCAATTAGCCTTGCAAGAATATTGTATACACGACCTTTTTTTCTTTGCAAGAATATTGTATACACGACCCTTTTTTCTTGCAAGAATATTGTATACACGACCTTTTTTCTCTCCACCCCTGTTTCACTCACATACACACACCCACACACACATACAGATACATATCTGCAAGAACTGTTTTTGCATCATCCATTATTTGTATCACGACAGGTTATATTCCGTATATTAAGAGGAACTTCATTAATCTCTCTCTACTCTACTCTCCGCGAAGAAATGAAATTCTTTCCATATTGGGAATATTGTCATCTCAATAGATGGGTTTGATGTAGTTGTCTCTTCATTTCATTTCATTCATTTTCATTGAACGAAAACAGAAACTCACAGACTACAGTTACAACCTTTACAACAGTTTCAACAAGTTTCTTTTTAGAAACTACATAATAATGCTTATCTGACCGTATGCACTATCATTACGAAAAGTTTGATGATTGCAACTGGTTGACAATTTGCCGTACATCGACATAGATATAGTGCAAAGTTTGATGGTATAATTTGCAGTCAATAATTCGTCAACTATAATTATATTTGGGGGGGTTTTAAGTGCTGGTGAAGTCTTACACTCACCTCTCATACCCGTCGCCCCTGCGCGAACGGCAGACAGCAGCACTGCCAACGCGGTCAGTTTCTCCATGATGCTGCACTTCCGGCGACGCCAAAATTTTCAGCAAACCTTAGAAGCCATCCAAAAATAAATGCAACAGTTTATAATGCCGCACGCAAATCACAAACAGAAGTTGCCGGTCTAAGCTTGTCTCTTTCAAACAGAATGACTGCACTCTGAGAATTCCTCGTTCTTCAACCATTTACCGGAACTTTGAAACCACAGGGAAGATATCAACAGTAGATAGACACTTGTAGTGAAGAGGTTTTCCCTGGAGAGCGATTCGTCATCCGCGTCAGGTCATCTTGCGAGGTATGCATCCGTTCACTGGGGAGGTGTTTTGATAGCCATCGAGTATCAGCTATTCAGAGAATCTTACGACAAATCGCACATCAGAGACAGGTGCTGTATATTACATCCACAGGGCAGGGAATCTTCTGCATATTCACGCACTAGCAGCCGAGATTGAACTATTTGGACGCTGCACGCAGCAGACGACAGAACGAAGAGGCGCGACTCACGATAATTTTCACAACGCCACTCAGTTTGCTAGACTGTCTGTGCCTCCTGCCTCCAGTTAGTATGTTTACTTCCTGCGCGAATCGAGTATTACCGTGCACTTAGCGAAAGTGGAACACACGAATAGGCGTGAGTGTGTCGCCAGGCCACACTGCAAACGCATAGCGGGATGAATTCGCTCTCCCATTGGCTGGATGAGGAATGTTTTGTCATGTGATGCATCTTGCGATAAAATGCGGAACGACTGTGTTTCTCGCAAGGGCTCCGCACTTTTTGCAAAGTTTACACCCATCCCATTCCCCCTCCCCAACCCCCTCCCCCCCCCCCTCAAAAAAAAAAATGGCATAATACGTTTCTCTCTAAATAGAGAAAAATTACTTTCGTTCAAAGCGATTGTAATTTAGTCTTTTCGTATTTCCGGGAAACCAGGACTTGAACCCTCCGACATTAAGGACATTGCGGCTGACTGGGAGAACTATGCCTTTCGCAGAAACATTTACTTCAATGCAACTCAGCCATTATGGTTCGAAACAGACGAGAAACCACTTTATTCGTTTCCTTGACAACATCTCGACACGCCCAATTGGGTATATCTGGAATATTACATCGAATAATTTGACAGCTTAGGCCTATTTGATGATATCTGAGAATGAGTCATTGAATAAATTCATGTCATTTCATGAGAACATCGACCCGACAGTCTGTCGTCAGCTAAATTGATGCAAATTACCAACTTTTTTCGCTCATTTAGTACCATCTTCTCCTTTAGTCCTTTCTTCGTCTCTCCCACCAACACAATCTTCTCTCCTCCTCCACCACCTCCTCTGACCTCCTCTTCTTCCTCCTCCTCCTCTTCCTCGTTTCTATTCTTCTCCTTTGTGTCGTCATTCTGTTTTCTTCACCCCATTTTCTTCTTTTAACCTGTCTATTCTCCTCATCCTACTTTTTTTCTCGTTTTGTACCCCCCCCTTCAAATTTTGCTTTCGTCTATTATAGCTTTATGATGAGTGTGTCGCGTCTAAATCTGTTCTCAAAGTGTAACAATACAATTGGACTTTTCCGTCCTTTTGAGATGACCTTTACAGCTATTATCATAGTGTGAATCCAGAGGAACGGTATGGAACTGAAGACTGACATTTAGTTTAGGCTGTATAAGGTAAACAGGAAAGTTACGTCATTTTGAATTGCGACTGTTCCCATTGTAAACTCGCCTTGGTCACGTGACAGTAATGAAATCGATGAAATATTCCATATTCCT
Source organism: Diadema setosum (assembly GCA_033980235.1). Classification (NCBI taxonomy): domain Eukaryota; kingdom Metazoa; phylum Echinodermata; class Echinoidea; order Diadematoida; family Diadematidae; genus Diadema; species Diadema setosum. The sequence goes on from CM067074.1 coordinate 15,713,887, forward strand.
TTTTATTTCTCTTCTTCATAACTCCACTCAAGACAATCGCGAGAGTGCGTTTCCTTCCAAAACCAGGCCGACAAGTGGACATTGAGGCTTTCGTACAAATAGGAAACAAATCATATTCTGGGTTTGTTTCTATGTTTGTTTGTTTTTTTGTTGTTGTTGTTGTTGTTGTTTGCATGTATTAAAAGAGTGTTACGACTATTTTCATGTTGGCCTGGTTTTGCTATAAACATGCATTAATCAGTCGTTTTGATTGCACTGATTTAATTGAAAAATATTCCTTTTGATGTGACTGAAACGTCTTTTTATTTCAGAGACTGTTGGAATTAAATACAGTCTCCCTCTCCCTCTCTATCTATCTATCTTCGTTTTTATCTCTCCCCCTTCTCCCTCCCACCCCCTCTTCCTCTTTTTTTTCTATATCTCTTTCTCTATTTCTCACATTTAAAGTCGATCCAAGGTACTGAGATATCCGTGGAGATTTCAGTGAAGAGTGATGCAATGTTGCAGAATGACTGCCGAGTCGTGAGATTAGTTTCACAGCACGCTAGATTCTCGCATGGATTCCCACATACAGTATAAGGACAACTACCCCACCCCGGCTAAACTCTTGTAATGAAGATGTTCTGTTTGTCAATCTCAGAAGAAGAAACTGGTATTAGTGCAATGGAGCAGACGGACCAAAAATGTAAGACATTGCAGATGTATTATTTAAAAATCGGATTGTGATGGATTACAAAGTACACATATTGCATGTTTATGGTATAGCTCTGAAATTTTGAGCACTTTCTGAGCACTTTTTGAGCACTTTTTGAGAAATTTCTGAGCACTTTCCGAGACGAAATTTAATATAATTATGGTGATCTCGAAGCCCATAAGATGCTTGAAGGGATGCACGCGAATCATAGTCCACGAGTCGTACAGCTAACGAGTCATACAACACACAAGCTCGACACTAGCAAATCAGGCATATGAGCTCAACACTATAAGCAAACAAGACCCATAAGTCCAACACTACGCAAAAATGCCCACGAGTCCTACATCAGGAAAACCCGGCCCATCACGAGTCCGACACTCAATACATCACGGGTCAATGTACGCAGTGTCGATCTCTCGGGCTTTTTTTTTTTTTTTTTTTTTTTGCTTTGCTTTGCTTTGCTTTGCTTTGCTTTGCTTTGCTTTGCTTTGCTTTGCTTTGCTTTGCTTTGCTTTGCTTTGCTTTGCTTTGCTTTGCTTTGCTTTGCTTTGCTTTGCTTTGCTTTGCTTTGCTTTGCCTTTGCTTTGCTTTGCTTTGCTTTGCTTTGCTTTGCTTTACTTTGCTTTGCTTTACTTTGCGTCGGACTCATGCATGTCGAGCTCGTGGGCTGTATGACTCATAGACTTTTTCTTCAATGTCGAGCGTGTTGACCGTATGACTCGTGGGTGTTGAGATCGTGTGATGGCCCCATCTGAAGTCATGGCCAACTTTCAGAATGACACTCAATCCTTTAAGCAATTTTATTTACCAGCGAAATACCGGAAAATCAAACACATGGATATATATATATATATATATATATATATATATAGAGAGAGAGAGAGAGAGAGAGAGAGAGAGCGAGACAGAGACAGACAGAGAGAGAGAGAATAATACGAAACTTTTAATATTTTCAGTACATCTGTTCTAGAAACAGTGCATGTTTGCCATAGTTATCAAATATATGGAAAAAATGAGGTAATGATATCGGCCCTTAAATTTCACCTTCAAACAAGTACTGGAAGTCAGTATTGTATTTTTTTTTACAAATATAGAATGAAAAGAAAAAAAAAGATTGTTATGGAAAATTGTCATTATTTAGTGCGAGCCTTGAAAAGGCTGAAATGAAAAGGGACAGAAATGACTCCATAATGCTTTAATGATCGTACTGAGAAATTGCAATGCTTTTCTTCTTTGCAAAATTTTCCGTGCCCCTACAAATTAGGACATTACAAGATATTCCTTGAAAGGCTCGTATAGGAACCATCATGATGGCTTATGAACTGGCAGTGTTCAGTGACTCATCGTGCAACTACTACCTTTCGAATTGAATTGATCAAAGTAAAAAAAAAATCCTCTTATTCTTTGATTTTGATACAATGTACTTTCTGTCGAGTCTAATTCCCATAACGCCACTTATTATGCGCTGCGTATACTGTTATCTCTATACATTGTTATTGGTTGTTCTCCTGTTTCTCAAAAGGCAGGGAAACGACAAAGCTTGTTAGCTCTGCCGTCACATTTCAGGACTTTTCTCTTCGAAGGTTACAAATTTACTTCCAGGAAACCATTATGATCACACGTCTAATTTGATTTGAAATTTTGCAAATTACATTTATCTAACCTTGCTTTATCGCAAGCAGGAGTGCATAGACCCTGCCTTCCCGGAGAACGGCTCGTCTATACATCGAAAGAACTTTAATAACTCAGATGTTTGTTATGATGCAATTGGCGGTGCGCTACTGTGACTTTCACATCCGGAATACCCATCACTGTCAATGCCAAAGTCATACAAAAAGCAGGTGTTCGAACTCCGTGACGACATGCATTGTGGTCGAAGAGCAGCGAGGAATATAGCGACGAGGTTTCTCAGTATCATCACGCGAAAAGTTAAATGTCATCAGTCTGCAGTGTTCGCCGTCGAGCGGGTTTCTGACTTGATTTCTGCGAAGATTATATCACATTCTCGTTGTCAGCCTTCCATGAAGCAAATAACATGCATCACTGATGAAGCGCTTCTTTCCTCATCTTTCCCCAGCTCCCTCGCATTCTCTTTCTCTCGATCTTGTTTTTTTTTTTTTTTTGACATTTACCATTTCTCAGGAGAAAGTTTTGAAAAGTGCACGTCTGCCCACCTTTAATTAAAATTTAATTTCATTCTAATTGCACTCTTTGTCAAGCTGTCATTAATATTAAAACATTGGCATTAAACAAAATGATGGGTTTTTTTTCAACATCGGGTTTTGAAATGAGGAAGCTCTTGAATTTCAAAGTTGCACCTGTTTTCATCTTTTCATATAAAATGCTTGCAAACACATTTACAAATAAGTTAAGTTGCTGATTTCATCACGCCACAACTCTGTACATTTGTCGCATTTTGTCGATGATTTAGGTACTTCGCATCCTCGCTCACCCCCCCCCCCCTCCCCCGATCGACCAAATATATTGCGGACATGTAAAAATGAAAGACAGCTGTCTATGTTTTAAATAAAAAAACAAACATTTCCTCAATTAGTCACTCCTATGAAGTATTTTTGTATTCATTATATGAGAATTTAGGCTTACACTATAATATAGTCAAGTGGCATTTTGTACAGACACATCCCTGCTTATATTCCTAGAAATCATTAATTTCTCTCTTCTTTCCAATGATTTAATGATTCAATGATTCAAACTTTATTTTCTTGATTGGTCCCACCTCCTTGCTTACATCCAGCTTAAAATGTTTATCAAACGCCAGATGGGGGCTGGTGCATAAAAGCAAATCATGCTAACAAAAATGAAGCAACGATACAGTTAGCAGATAAGGAGCACGGCCGTCGCCACGTTTTCAAAAGTGGGAGGGGCATGCAGTTGATATTCTGGTGCCACTTCCAGGTTTCATTAGCTATTAAACAAGCAAAAAAAAAGGCCTTACTTCAAGGTTTCATCCGCTGACCAAAAAGAGAGAGAGAGAGAGAAAAGAAGAAGAAGAAGAAGAAAAAGAAAAAGAAAAAGTAAAAGAAAAGAATCGTTGCAATCGGCAAAAGCTTTTGAAAACCGCATTCTATTTTTTTCTTCACGTAAGGGGGAGGGGGCAAAGTGGATACACACCCTATGTATTCCTATGTATTGTGCCAACAAACAAAAAAAGTAGGAGCCCCAGCGCCCGAGCGCCCGAGCCGACAAGTTGTGTGCAATTTAGCAACAGCGCCATCTCACGTTAAACTTCGTTAAGGTTTTTTTTTTTTTTTTTTTTTTTTTTTTTTTTTTTTTTTTTTTTTTTTTTTAATCAGTAAGGTTTTTACGTGGGATTAATTTCGGTATATGCAATATCTTTCTTAAATATTCGTATGTCAATAATATTAAGAGCTACATGAATACCAACAAAGATTTGGAACAGCTGATGAAAAAGAGCCCGAATGGTAATTTGGTCATGATTAGATACCATAACACCTCGAGTGTCACTAAAATGCTACAAGAACTTAATTGGACCACTCTGGAACAGCGCAGAGAAAATGACAGGCTAATTATGATGTACAAAATACACAATAATCTCACTCCTCTTTCAGCACAGGACTATATTATCAAACAGGCTACTCAGTTAACGAGAGCCTCGCAACCACACTCCTATCAGGTACCATATTCGAGAACTGAATCGCATCGCCATTCGTTCTTCCCAAGAACTGTAAGGAACTGGAATTCCCTGTCGTCAGAAATTGTTTCAGCGCCATCTGTGGGATCATTTCGAAACCGTCTAACGGTTGATCACAGTGGCTAGTTTTTTTCGTCAACTTTTCTATGTGCTTATAAATATCTGTAAATAAATAATTGTATTATAATGTAAATAGCACCAGTCTGCAAGAATCTTCAGTCTATTGAAGGAGGCAGACTTAATCAGAAGAAGAAGAAGAAAAAGATAACTGTGTTTGATAAATGACGGCCGTCTCCAAGCCGAGGGCTACGTCTACCTCAGACATACAGATGATGTTTTTTAAAGAAACCAAAATCTAAAGAGAAATGTGGATTGAGTGAAAGTTGCAACATTAGTAGAACACTTCAGTGCAAGTTTGAGCAAAATCGGACAATCGATGCAGAATTTATGAATTTTTAAAGTTTTGGTGTTGGAACCACTAGATAAGGAGACTACTTGAGTTTATGACATCATGATTGTATGGACAACAATATAAAGATAATAGAAAATTCAACATGCTTTCCCTTTTCTAGCGTAATGAAAGAGCACTTGACTGACCGCTTTCAGAGAGCAGGGGACTATATACCCTTAAAGGTAGGGGATACCTTTTACAGACCTCCCAAAATGCAGAAAAACATTAAATATGAACCTCATGGGACTTGTTTAGGCCACTGCTGAGAAATTTGGAAGTCAACAGTTATCTACAATTTGAATAATGCACAAAACTCAACTACTCAGTAGTTCTGTGTGTCAGCCACACTTAAGCCTTTTTGTTGCAGTCTTCTGTATTTTTTTTTATCTATAAACACAAATCTAAAAGTATAAGAGCTGATGTATTAACATATAGAGTGTGTGGCAAGAATGTATATAGAAATGTTTGTAAGTTTTGATGAACTTTCTTCACAAAATATACATGATGGACACACACACATGCAGTGCATGGGTCTGCAAAGGTAGCCTAGTAATGTACTGGAATTTACGGTGAGCCCCGAAAAAAATTCAATTCAAAATCTAACAGTCAATAAAAATGTACTAAATGTTACCTTCCACTTTCAATACTTCTAAAATGATACTCTCTTCAACATACCACTGTATTTATACAACTATTCATTTAAGGCATGCAAATGGGATTCCCTACCTTTAACATATGCCAGTATCAAGTTGATGGAATGTGGAATTTTCTTGAAAAATTGTTTGTTTGGGGGGGGGGTGGTGGAATTCTCTTTATATTTCCTTTACATTGTTGTCCGCTCATACGCCATAGCCTCTAGTAGTCTCCTTATCCAATGGTTGATACCGGCAACACCAAATTTTTTTTTAAATGATAACTTTTGCATCGATTGTCCGATTTTCCTCAAACTTTCATTGATGTGTTCTACTAATGTTGCTGCATTCACTCAATCCACAAAGCTCTTTGGATTTTGGTTTCCTTTAAAGGGATGGTAGGGCCTATAGTTTTCAGATTCTTTTTGATTGGCATTTTGTTAGAATAATGACCTCCACGGGTACAACAGCGCGCATCTGTTTGTGAATTCCGGACCAGTTATAGGTCCAGTTTACCTTTGGGAGCAGCGATTTAAAAAATGTACAAGATATCACATTTGATGCATATGTGTAGGTCTGTTGCATCACACAACATCCTACCATATAAAATTTTCGCAATAAAGCCTAAAATATAAGGAGATATCAGTGTTTTTCTCAATAAACCGTAACTGTAGACGGTTTAGTCCGGAAACATTCTTATTATAACTATTGTTCACATTCTGTGTATTTAACAAACTTAAAGGGATCGTACAGTTCTGGTTGAGACCTAAATTCAGGTTTCTAACATTTTTAGCTGAGATAATGAGAAATCTCATATGAAACATGAAAGAGCATGGAATTTTATGAGGAATTCAACGTTTATTTGATAAAAATCGGTTTTGAAATGGCTGAGATATCCTAAAATGAACGATTCTAGTAAAGTGTGGGACCCACACTTTGTAACGATCGCTATGTTTTACTTTGTTTTTGGATGTTTCAGTTATTCCAAACCCGATTTTCATCAAATAAACTTTGAATTCCTCTTAAAATGGTAGGCTCTGTACAATATCATAAGTGTTTTCTTGGTATCTTGCAAAATTTTAAAAGCCTAATTCTCCTCTCGACCAAAACTGTACTATCCCTTTAACATCGATCATAGGGATTCAAATTTTTACAGTGGTTGTTTCTATCCCTAACTCATATTTTAGAACTATTTTAAAGCACTAATGCTAGGTTTTTGTTTCATCTGCAAATGGTAAATTATGCCTTTAAAGGGATGATACAGTATTGGTGGAGATGAGAATTGGGCTTTAACTTTTTGCAAGATACCAAGAAAACACTAGTCCTATGATAATTATAGTACAGAGCATACCATTTTAAGAGGAATTCAAAGTTTATTTGATGAAAATCGGGTTTGGAATGACTGAAACATCCAAAAACAAAGTAAAACAAAGCGATCGCAATAAAGTGTGGGTCCCACACTTTATTAGAATTGCTCTTTTTTAGATATCTCAGCCATTTCAAAACCAATTTTCATCAAATAAATGTTGAATTCCTTATAGAATTACATGCTCTTTCATATTTCATAAGAGGTTTCTCATTATCTCACCAAAAAATGTTAGGAACCTGAAATTAGGTCTCAACTAAAACTGTACGATCCCTTTAAAAGAAAGGGTCGGCAATGTTACAATAACAACATTGAAAATTTGATTTAAAAACAAAAATAGAAAGAGAATGATTGAAGTTATCAGAGTTTTATTGAATATTTTACACACATTTCTCGAACAGTTAATGAAATATACTTTCTGACTTCTTTTAAAAGAAGTTTCAAAGAAGTTTAGAGTCATACTCAAAATAGATTTGTTTGTTGTTGTTGTTTTAGTATATTGAGTAGGAACCTAATACAGTACGGTCTTTATGTTTGTATATTTTGCGCTTAAATAATGGAATACCAATTCATAAAGATTATACGTTTAAGGATGTCAAGCTTTTATGCTCTGTTTTATTTTTCTGTCAACCCCGTCACCTCCATCAACCATATATGATGACACTTTTTGTCTCGTTCCTCGTGTGTCTTCGATTCTCCTTTTTAAAGTTGATCTTGTCTCGCCTTGCTTCATTCTCGCTTCTTGCTCCGCAAATGCGAAAGGGGCATTTCCATACATTGAAAACGGAGTATCTATTATGTCCCCTATACATCAACAGCTGTGCAGAATATAAACAAAAAATGACAAAATCGTGCTTGAAATAATCCATTAACCTGCCGCTGTCCTTCGTCGTCGGAAGCATAGAAGAATTCAACACTATCACGGACCGGAGTGTTAATAAATTTTGAAACAGTAAAGTCAGCTGTACATAAGTGGAGGAGGCGGACCATATAAAGCTTTTTCCATTACGAATGAAAATTTTAACGTACATTTATTTTGAACATCGTATGTATTGCGAAATAGTGCCGCAGCAGCAATTTATCCGGTGCGAACTTCTACTGTTGAATGACTCAACCATCCGCTTCACCGCCTACCTCGTGGATCAATGACGACATGCATGAATGAACGAAGGACCACACTTCTCAAGCCTGGTCGCGTGCAATCCGACAAATTTATGATTCGGCCCCAAACAATTCGCCTCAATTAGTATTATAGTCCTCGGCCAACGGGCGCTGCAGTGGCGCATGCTTAAGTCCCATCAGCGTCAACAGTTTCGCTTTTCATGTTCATTGAAGATATGACATATATATTCGGATGTATTACTGTATCCGCCATCAAGAAGCCATTACGTATTGTATTCAGGGTTAAAGATTTTACATCAGGATACCACCAAAGAGAAAATTATATGATTAATACTTTGTGAGTAAATAGTTCGTAATTTTATAAGTGAGACAGGAGCTGAGCTCACTATTGCACAAGACCACCCACTGGACGAAAACGACAAGAAAAACAACAAGAAAAAAACACCAACCCCATGGCCGGCGGAACCGGGGAGGGGGCTCGCTCCCCTACCCCCCCCCCCCGCTCTTTTTGCGCCATACAAAGGAATACATAAGGTGTCACAACTTTGAGCCCCCCCCCCCCCCCCACACACACACACACACTTTTTTGTACCCCGTGCGTTGATAAGTGCGTAAGTGGCAATCGAAAAAAATAGATAGAAACGTTGAAGTGTGAGCGCGGTAAGGTTACTTTTTTTTCGCTGAAGATGTTTTTTTCTTTTCTTTTTTTTTTTACTTGTTAGCTCATGAAACCCGGAAGTGCCCCCCCCCCCCCCCCTAATTTTGAAAACGCTCCGCCGGCCTGAACCCTATGTATATAAATGTATTATATGTGTGTATAGTGAGAGGTGACACATGTACAATAAAAAATGCAGCCTGGTCAGCAAGAACTTTGATTCTGTTGTAAGTGTGTGTGTGTGTGTTTGTGTGTGTGTGTGTATGTGTGTGTTTGTGTGTCGGTTAGTTTCCTACACGGTATGTATGCAATATAAATGATATATTCATAAAGTTTATGATCATGGTATCATCTATTATATTTAAAGTTCATGAATATTTCATGATAATCAAATGTATGAATTATTATATATATATATATATATATATATATATATATATATATATATATATATAGATATGTGATATAAACCTTAATTGGAATTAAAACGCTTTATCCTGGCTATTAGCAAGGAATAAAGGATGCATTACGTGTGTGTGTGTGTGTGTGTGTGTGTGTGACGGAGGAATGACTCGCAGACATTGCAGTAATGCAACGTGTACGAGGCCAAGCCCGCTTCACCTTATAGTTATATATATATAACCCCTGGATACATCTCTGAATTATTAGTTTCCAAGAATTCACCCGTGTCCTGCGATCATCCCGCTCAATCCATCTCCAACTTAGCCCTGGACCCATACCACGTACACACCGTCGCCGCGCCCCAACTATGGAACAAGCTCCCCCTTCATATCAGATCTGCACCCTCGCCTGAAGACACATTTAATAAAGTCAATATAAGTTGAAATTTCTATAATCTCATGTTTTTGTATGTTACGTTTCTCCTTTTTTGTGTTTGAAGTTTGAAGTTTGAAGTTTTATTAGCAACAACATTTTGAACGTGTACATATAAGAATCATAACACAATTGTATCTACATAGATAATGTGAAAATGAATATACCTATCTGTTACTCCTTTACAATAATATGATTAAATGATGATATTTGACAGTTAAATAATATGATACATGTAGCATAATTCTACAAAGTTGCTGTTGTTAACAAGGAAACCAAAAGTTAGCACAAGTGCTAGTCGAGATTGGTCACCTTGATCCTCATACTAAAAGCTAAATACAAAAGAAAAATTATTACATGGTTAGTTGAAATGACTGTGAATATTTATACATCATTCATTTTCTAACATAGAAAACTAATAATACTTGATACAGTATTATTTATTAGAGTATGAAATCTGCAAGGCATTTACGAAGAGTGTAGATCTTTTGCTTTGTTCACGCATTTCTCGTGGCAATGTGTTCCAAAGTTTTGGTCCTAAGTAAGAAATCGAAAATATTATTGTCCCTGTGTGGTTCTAAATTTTGGTAAGTAGAACATTCTCTTTTCATTTGTTCTTGTCCTGTAAGTATGATGCACAATTTGGCAATAGTCATACAGAGGGTGCTGAATAGTGCAGGGATCGTACATAGAACTTACATGTAACCTAACAACATCTACCCTAGAAGTTTGAATCGTTGGAACAATGGTTCTGAATGTGTTTGTAACGACGAAAATGTTATAGTTCTCAGAGCCATTTTTGAGAAAAATGTATACAATTTAAGTGAGATTTATAAGTACTGCCCCATACCTCGATACCATACCATGTGTGGCTGTATAAAAGATTTATACAAAAGCACAAGAATGCGCTGCGGAACATAAACTGTCTTAATTTATACAATACACCTACTTTCCTTCGAACACATTTATTTACCAATTGAATGTGAGGTTTCCAAGTAAGATGACAATCAATCTGAGTTCAGATAGTTTTATTGCACCCCTCATCGCAACTAACTGGCGTTTTCCTCTTATTACCATATAATTTGTTTTCTTTAAATTGATTGTAATTTTATTGGCATTACACCATGTTTGAACTTTATGCAGGTTTTCATTTACTTCATTCACATCAATTTCTTTTTGGCGAGCAGCGTAAGTATGAAAAATATTTGAAACGTCAGCAAACAATCTGAATTTAAAGAAAAGAAGAAGAGCGTGGCAAATCATTTATAAATATAAAAAAGAGTGACGGCCCCAAAACTGACCCTTGCGGTGTCGAGACCATTCCTTTATAAGATAGCAGCTGAGATCTGTTGGACAGATAATCAGCAAACCATTGAAGTGGAATTCCACGAATACCATAATGAGCCAGTTTACATAAAAGAATATCATGATTTATCGTATCAAAAGCCTTTTTAAAATCTATCAAAATACCAAGTGTTATTTTTCCTTCATCAAGTGATGTCATTAGTGTATTTACAAGATTAATTAAAGACAATTTCGTACTGTATCTTTTACGAAAGCCATACTGGTGTTTATAAAATATCATTGGACTAAAAAAAAAATCAACCAGTCTATCATTAACAATTTTCCATAAAACCTTTCCAATTATTGGCAGAACCGAGATAGGTCGGTAATTTCCGGGGTCCGATTTCGGTCCTTTTGTATTTGGTGTTACTTTGGCCATCTTTAAGGCCTGAGGATAAATTCCAGTTTCTAAGGACAAATTAAAAATGTAAAGCAATGGCTTACAAACAAAACTTGCTGCATCCTCTAGTAATCTTACTGATAAATCATCATATCCATGTGATTTCTTAGAGTCTATCCGTAATGTGAGTGAATTATCTAGCACTTCTTTCTCTGTATATAACTGGCCTCCAAAATAACGATTTATTATTCTTTTGCCCCAAGAATTCTTTTAGATTAATTTGTGTTTCGGGAATCTTACTGGCCAACTTTGGTCCTACAGTAACAAAATAGTATGAAGTATGCTAATTTTAGTATCTGATTATTGTTAAAGTATATATTAAGTAATGTAAATCATTGTATAGAGATTACGTTTTGGTATGGTTATGATACATGTAAGGCACATAGAAACTGTGTATTAAGCGCGATATAAATGTTAATCATTATTATATTATTATCATGTAGTTGAATTATGGTGAAATCAAGCTGGGAGATGGCTCACTATGAACATGATGTAGTATTGCAGTTTCCCTCAAGTCTACTGGTATAGTACCTCCCTGCTGCCATTGCATATTGCGTCATGGGTCTTTGTTGGAAGTATAACCACAGTACCTGATGTCATTGATGTGGTTACCATGTAGTTGCCATTCCTATGGTGTCAGGGGTAACAATCCATTTGCTTCTTGAAACGTCTCCTTTTATACCTGATGGAAGTAAATTTTATAGGCCTTGTGTTCCTACTTGTATAAGGGGCCTACAGTGTAACATAAAAGAAAATAAATGTACACTGTACTGATTATGTATGTATGGAAGTGGGCTTAAAGGGACATTCCATCGCGGACATGCCTAGTTCCTAACACCTTTGCGGACCAAAGGGATAATACCAAGGATGTACTTGTACAGTAGTGTGACTTAGGTTATGATGATTCTAATGGCTAGAAATATTCAACATCGGACAGCAGAAGTATACTACTAGTACTTAGGCAAGTTGTATACATCGGAGGTACAACTATACAGCCTTGGGGCGAATTTTATTGTGATCGAGTCATGAACCCTGAACCCGCCCATACGCGAATTCTTACGTTATTTTTACGTTTCCTGCATAATTATCAAGTTTAGATACGTTTCGACTTGTAACTTCGAAGGAAAATACAAATTCATAGTTTTAAAGGTGGGAAATTCGTTGATGGTAGGAGTTTGTTACTTGTATGTAAAGGACTACATTTCTTCCTCTTGCGCGGATCGATATTTTTCAATGGCATTTAAAGATGTTCGACTGTCCGTTCGAATTACGCCGCTGCCGCATGGCAAATCCTCTTCGTCTACACAAGTAGAGCGATTAGGAGCAAGAAAGCTGTCGTCGTACAGTTTTTGCATTTTTTGCGTTCAAAAATTAAAAAAAAAAACAAAAAAATCTCAAAATTCAAAAATAAAATAAAAATTGTCATTTTTAGTGTACTTCTGTGATAGATTTCATATCCTCTTGCCGAAAATTCGCGTTCTTCCACTGCTAGATTCGTCAGAGAATTCGCCATATTGTTCGTCTAGCTCTATTCGCAATCCGTGTGACGTACTACCGACTGTGTGCGTGAGTTCTTCGCCGATCTGGTTCTGATACGCCCTACGATCAGCATATTTTACGTTCTCTCTTTTATTTCCTCACACGTCTTTGTAACAGTTGTAGTTAGTGAAAATGCAGCAACCAGGCCAAAATTACCCAATGAACTCCCTCTATGTTGGGGATCTTCATGCTGATGTGACTGAAGCCTTGCTTTTCGAGAAATTCTCCACAGCAGGACCGATCTTGTCCATTCGCGTCTGTCGAGACATGATCACACGCCGTTCACTAGGATATGCCTACGTGAATTTCCAACAGCCGGCAGATGGTGAGTCACTGCTTTGTAACGTGTCGTATGCGAGTCGTAAGCTTTCTGTGTCTTCCATTATGTCGAACTGTTTAACATGTTATGGCTCAGAAAGTGTGTATGAATTGCAGCCCCAATCAATGCCAATAGTTATAGACCTATCCAAGATTAGAGTAGGGCCTGATAGCCTATGCCATATTTATAGCACAGACTACAGAGCGAGTTTGACAAATCTTGTCCAATTGTGTCCGGTAAACCCCCCCCCCCCCCAAAAAAAAAAAAAATAATAATAATAATAAATAAATAAATAAATAAATAAATAAATAAGTAAATAAATGAATAAATAAAAAAAATAAAATAAAAAATAAAAAAATGGAAAAACCATAGGCATATTGAAGGTCACTTCGGTAGCTTTACAAAAGGCGGAATCTTAAAAATTTAATGTTAAATCATGATTTGATGTTAGCGGGTGGTTAGGGAGTAGTTCTAACGGTTAGATTGATAGATTGCCCTTTCGCGCAGATGAACATGATGAACAACCCTGTCCCTGGTCTGACTGATCTGACAATGCACATGAATATGAACCAAACTTGAAATGATTTGCAATTTTGCACCAACAAGGTAGCGCCTGGCGCATTTTTCAGCTGCCTTGAACACGCATTGACTTTGCACGCGCATATCGCGTGACCGAATACTGGTCGCAGTGACCGTATTCTGGGGAATTTTCAAGGTGATATATTTTGGGATTTCGTGAAATTCTGTGTGTTATATTTAACAAAATTAAAATTCAGATTAAAGAAATTTGATATATTTCACATACATTGCTGTAGATATGATGTATGTAGAATCTACATGTATTATTGTAGTTTGAAAAATATTGCAAAAAAGCTTAAGTGACCGAATACTGGGGGTGTTACCCTACTACTAAATAGACACCCTCTGATTATGTATAGACGTCTTGAAATACCACAAATTACTTCCCAAAACACACACACACGTACAAGAACACCGTGTTTTAACATTAGTGGAAAAGATTGTTGCACAGCAGTCAGTTAATTAGTGCTGGGAGGTAAAAATCATTTTTCTAATGTGATTTTTTTTTCTGGTAGGAAAACTTGCTATTAAGTCATTGCTGTTCATGTTTCTTACGATATACAATGTGACAAATTTTCTCCTCAGCTGAGCGTGCTTTGGACACAATGAACTTTGACACACTGAAAGGGCGACCTATTCGCATCATGTGGTCTCAGCGTGATCCCTCACTCAGGAAATCAGGAGTTGGAAATGTGTTTATCAAGAACCTGGACAAGTCCATTGACAACAAGGCTATGTACGACACATTCTCAGCCTTTGGTCACATATTGTCCTGTAAGGTGAGTTAATATCGATAGCTTGTTAGCAGCAAAAATGTATTGTAACAGACCCCCATGCTCACTGACACTTGAGCCAGTAATGTTCACAAAATAACATATTGTTTTCTGCACTGTATAAGTTCCAACTGAACAGTAAAGTACATATGTAGTTACAAATTTCTGTATTTCTTTTCTGTAAATGTTTTCATTCATTGTTTTTTATCAGAATGCTGTGCCATGTATAGTCAACTCATGAGTGTTGATAGATGGTATGTGCACTGTAACTTTAAGACTGTACTTTCATGAAAACATTCACATTGTGATATCTTTGAATTTCTCATGTATTGTCCCCCACCATGGTAAAACAACAACAAACAAACCGGTGAACGAAATAAAAATATTCTCTGCTCACAGTGTGCCTAAGTATTTCCTTTACTTAGCTTAAAGGGATTGAATTGGGCTTTTAACTTTCTGCGAGATACCAAGAAAACGCTTATGAAATAGTATAGAGCATACCATTTTAAGAGGAATTCAAAGTTTATTTGATGAAAATCGGGTTTGGAATAACTGAAACATCCCAAAGTAAAACAAAGTGATCGTAATAAAGTGTGGGTCCCACACTTTATTAGAATTGCTCTGTTTTGGATATCGGCCATTTCAAAACCAATTTTCATCGAATGTTGAATTCCTCATTGAATTACATGCTATTTCATATTTGATAAGAGGTTTCTCATCTCACCAAAAAATGTTAGAAACCTGACATTAGGTCTCAACCAAAACTATACGATCCCTTTGACCTCGAGCTGTTGAAACATGATTGCAGTGGACAGCAAGTTCCAAAGCATATTGTATGATCATGTCAAATTTGTTTTGTGTGTACTTCTCTTGTTACAGGTCGTCACTGACGAGAATGGAACAAACAAAGGCTATGGATTTGTACATTTTGAGACCCAGGAGGCAGCAAACAAAGCCATTGAGAAAGTTAATGGCATGTTGCTGAACGGAAAAAAAGTGTGAGTATTTCACAAGTCCAACTGAGACAAATATGTTAGAAAGATGTCTCAACAGTCATACTGTAGTTTAAAGGTTTTTAATGCATGCCACATTCAGTTACTTCTGGAATTATCAATGAGATAATGCCATGTGTTTCATGCGAAGTCTCCCTTGCAAGGTCACCTGCACTTTTTTGTCTTTGTTGGTGGCTACAGATACGTAGGTTACTTCATTCCCCGCAAGGAGCGTCTGATGCAGATGGGGGACCAGCAGAAAAAGTTCACCAATGTCTTCCTGAAGAACCTGGCAGATGACGTCGACGACCAGAAGTTGATGGAGTTTGGCTCTCAGTACGGCAAGATCCTCTCAGCCAAGATCATGCACGACGAGTTTGGCAAGACCAAGGGTTTCGGATTCATCAGCTTTGAGAACCACGAGGCTGCCCAGGAGGTAAGACGATGAATGTGCAGGTACGTTCAGTACTTGCTGATTATAGGTACCCTCATTTTTGAAGCTTTTATTGTGGTTGAATGAACTCACTAAACCAATTAAATTTGAAAGCACAGGCAATGTTGAAATTTGAGCTGTCTGTATGCTGCTGTGGTACTTGTTACATACTGGGACCTGATTAATCATCTGTTATTTGTTTAGGAGCTACCATGCCTTGTTTCTTTGTGCTGGATTGTTTCCCATATTTGGTGTCTACTACAGTATTTATAGATGCCACATGTAGCCGAGTTTTGCCTGAATTAGCTCAATGAAGCATGTAGGATTGTGGCATTACTGTCCATCAAATGATTATTGAGACATTCTTCTTCCCTTCTCTTCCTCTTTGTAGTGCGTGAAACAGGTGAATGGTATGGAGATCAATGGAAGGATTCTGTATGCTGGACGAGCTCAGAAGAAGGCAGAAAGAGCAGCAGAATTGAAGGCCAGATTTGAGGCACTGAAACAGGTATGTTGACACCGTTTTAGAGGGTAGGGCAAGTTGGGGGCCACTTTGTTTGAGTCCATGGAAAGGCCTTCCCTGTGTTGACGTGATGACTGAGGAATTGCCGTCTGAAAAAAAATATTTGATGGTTCAATCCAACACTGATCAACCTTTCAACATGAAGGCCTAGGTATATGTCTAAGTCACCCTTTTCTTCGTGCAGGTAATTGTCATCCCATGTGCATTTAAATGTCATATGTGATCACAGTCAAGAATGGACCCCCCCCCCCCCCCATTAAGAAATAGGTAAGCGATACAAAAGCAGTTTGCAGAGTTACATTCTAGGCAGGCTGTCTCAATAGAGCTGGTGTTATGGTGTGAACATTCTTGTGTGATCCCACTTAAATGCAATTTAAAGTGGCATCATGCTAGTGGGGTATTGTTGCGCCAGTCTAAGGTACTGTTTTAAAAGTTGTAACCAGCTATTGCCACCGCGTGGTGTTCAGTCTTCAACCCTCATCAGTTCTATTCCCAGGTACATGCAGATGTTATCAGTAGTTTGTCCCCAAATCGACAGTAGGAATACATTATGGAGAGGGAAAATTGAGAGAAACATTCTGGTGAACAATAGCTAACCTTATCGTCTAACACTGTGGTTCATTCTCATGTCGTTTTCCAACAGGAGCGAAGCACAAGATACCAGGGCGTCAACCTGTACATCAAGAACCTCGATGACGAGATCGACGACGAGAAGCTCCGAAAAGAGTTCAGTCGGTTTGGCACCATCACCAGTGCCAAGGTGAGTCCAAGTGGGAGATGGATATATTGTAAGGCTGCTGTAAGGAAATCAAGAGCATAACTCGCTCATTCCTTGCGGTACTTTGAGCTCAGTGACAACAGCGGAGAAAATGTCACCCTATTTGCATTTTATGTATTGAAAATTGTGTTAACACAAAGTTTTAGTTATCCACATATCTTTGTACTTGTGAGTTAAAACTCGCACCATGGGCCTTGTGATATTCTCTCAGAGTTCAAAGTGGTGCTCATTCTGCACATGTGTGCTTTGTGAATATAGAAGTACAAGTTTTCATGGATTATTGAAAGTGGTTATTTGTAGACAAGAGGTGGGATTTATTAGGGAAATACCCTGTTTGAACTCGGGGGAAAAGCAAAGAGCAGAAACCAAGGAAGCAACCGGCAATTGAGGTCTAAGGGATAATCTGTGATCTTTGTGCTGATATAACCTGTTTTAGGTAAACTAAAATATGCCAGAGGTAGTAGGCTTGATGATTCTGTAGTGTAGGAAAGTAGCAAACACAGAAGCTATGCAAACCTCGGGCAGAAATTTGACACAACATTTCTCTGCTTCCCTACTAGGTCATGAGCGACGACAAAGCCAACTCCAAGGGCTTTGGCTTCGTTTGTTTCTCCTCGCCAGAGGAAGCCACCAAGGCCGTCACGGAGATGAACGGACGCATCCTTGTCGCCAAGCCCCTGTATGTCGCCCTCGCCCAACGAAAGGAGGAGCGCCGTGCCCAGCTTGCCTCTCAGTACATGCAGCGTGTTGCGCCCCAAGTTAGAGTTGGGGTATGTAGCCATAAGAGGCAAATTTTGGGCAAGAATCCGGGATGTAGGAGGGCCGTTCAAAAGACAATGGACAATGTTGATGTCAATGTTTCTCATTTAGTGAATTTATTCTGAAGTATGGTGATAGTGTCACTTGTGTTTGAATAAAAGTAGAACACACTGTAGCTGTTTTACATGTAGATCCCAAATGATGAAACCTCCAGCGAGATGTTTGTTGTGTGAGGTATTTTTCAGTTACTCTGACCATGAATACTGAAAACACTCACAAAAAAAAAGAACACACAACACAGTTATGCTCTATATGTACTGAGCAGAACCATGTTGCAAGACAATGTTTATAAACAACTTTTAAAGTTGCTTGGTTGTTATGCTCTCCTTCCCAGTTGCAATCCTGTTTTTATGCCTCCGCCACGAAGTGGTGCCGGAGGCATTATGTTTTCGGGTTGTCCGTCCGTCCGTCCGTACGTCCGTACGTACGTCCGTCCGCTTTCGTTTACGCGATAACTTGAGTAATATTTAATGGAATTTTACCAAACTTGGTCCAAGTATGAAGTATGATGGGGCAATGATTTGATTAGATTTTGGGTGAAATCGGCTAAAGGTCAAAGGTCAAAGGTCAAGGTCAAATCATGAAATTGTATCCGTTTACGCGATAACTCAAGACTTGATGGAGCAAATTTCCCCAAACTTTCTTGGAGGATGATGTATGATGGGACAATTACTTGATTAGTTTTTCAGTGAAATCGGACAGAGGTCAAAGGTCAAAGATCAAGGTCAAATCCTAAAATTTATCTGTTTACGTGATAACTCAAAACTGGATGAAGCAGCTTTCACCAAACTTGGTCCAAGGATGATGTATGATGGGACAATTAGTTGAGTAGATTTTAGTGACATTGGCAAGAGGTCAAAGGTCAAAAGGTCAAGGTCAAATGCTAAAAATGTTGCTATTTCCCCCATATCTGTGCAATGCCCGCAGTTATTTTCTTGAAACTTTGTGTAGACATGTACTACTGCGTAAAGATTATCCAGAGAGAGTTTCATGTCATAACGTCAAAGGTCAAAAGGTCAAAGGTTAGGTGAAAATGTTGCAATATCACTTTTCTCGCAAATAGTTCAATGTATCTTCATGGAACTTGGTACATATGCATGTACTGACTGGCAGGGATTATCAAGGGAATTTAGGGGTCATGGGTCAATAGTCAGGGGTCAAAGGTCAAGTTCAACTCCTCAAAATGTTACTATTTTCCTCATATACTAGTATATGCAATGATTGCATAATTGGTTTTAAAATTTAATATAAATGTACATGTATTCTTTAATGGAGATTCTCTTGAAAATTTCTAGCCAGAAGGTCAAAGGTAAAATGTTAAGGGTCAAAGGTCAGGTTTAAATGCAAAAAAAAAAAGAAGATATATTTTGTACTGTAATTACACTCTTTCTTCATACCTTGAAAATTATACTCAATGCATAAACTTATAATAAGATCGGTCAGAAGTCAAGTAAAAATTTTCAATTCCCCAAATATGCGTACCTGCACTCTTTAATAGACAATTATAGCAAACCCAGTTCGTGGAAAGTGAACATTCCAGATATTTCTGCCAGTTATGTGAAACTGTCATTACACATTGTGAAGACATTGTACTATACACCTATTGGGAGAATAATGCATTATGGCGGAGGCATCAGTCGCCATAGCGACATTTCTAGTTTATCTTTTTTTTTTTTTTTAATTCCCTGAATATTACAAGTAAGCCTTTGCAGTGATAGGAGAAGACACAAGATTTCTGTCACAATCTGCCATTGTTTTGTTGTGTTCGTGAGATATGTACTTCATGTGAGAAAATATGTGAGAGTAGTCTCTTGGTGTGTAAAGAAAATGCAGAGAATGCGATCTTGGGCTTTCTACAAAGCTGAACCACAAAGACTTGAGCTGGTACAACCTCAAACCATTCTACTGTTGTAGAAAATGAATGCAGATTAAATGTGCCATATTCTCTTCTGTCTGTGCCTCAAGGCGGGTCAGCAAGTGAACCCAGTCTACCCCATGGCTGCTTACCACTATGCAACCATGCCCCAGGCCCAGAGGAACATGTTCCCAGCAGCCGGCCAGCTGGCCCAGGTTAGACATCCAAGGTGGGGTCAGCAGCCTCAGCAGACCAGAACAAGTGAGTATAGTGGCTTCTCTCTTCACTGTTGGAAGTCTGTAGTTTTCATCACGAGCCCTTCCCATGGAAGCAGGTGCAAAGCATTGTAGCTGTACACAGAGTATCATCAAGGCTGCAGTTTTTGTGTCAAAGATTTTATTCTAATGATATGAAGTTTGATGAGAATGCCAATGAGCGACCAAAGGTGTAATTTGCATTTCCTGTATATGACATGCCCTTTTGTACATCATATTTTGCCACTATTTTCAGTATATGAATTTTCACATCCCTGTATCCAGTGAAGCTTATGAATCTTGCTTCTATAAATGTTAATTGCGTAGACATTTCAATTCTCTAAAAATAATTGCAAAATCTTGGACAAGAAGTTTCTCAAAACTTAGCAAATTGCCAAAAGATTGTTAAAAAGTGCTTGATTTAAAGAATGAACAATCTGAACAAGAAGTCTCCCCCAATATTCAGTAAATTGCAGAATGATTGTCAAAAAAAAAAAAATGATTGATGCATAGAATGAAAATGTCCATCCCATTCTAGCCTCTATGAGCCTTGATATCTATCAAGAAGGTAATCCAAGTGATGATTTGATTTTCACAGCCGGACAGGCCAGCTTCCAGGCAATGCCAGGTGCAGCACGTGGTCAGTTCGGTGCACCACGCTCAGCAACAGCCACTGCCCAAGTGCGCCAACCCATGCCAGCTGCTCGTCTCCCTGTTCAGACCGCACCCGCTGGACAGCGTGTTGGAGGTATTGTCAATGTTTCATCAAATTCACAGTTTGAAGTATATTATGTGCTTACCATAAGTATCCTCAATCCCCTTGATTTTGATATCTGTAGTACAGTGGACTCCCATTATAATGAAGTCCTCGACAGTTTTCTTTTGTTATATTAAAATTTCATTATAACCGAACAAGTAAACAATTAAAAAAAAAAAAAAAAATAGCCAATAATGTTTTGGCCTTGTAACCAGAATTTCGTTATAACCGTGTTATAATGGGAGTGCACTGTTATGAGAACCATTTGAATCAGTGAACTGGCTCTACTGGAGATATCCAGATATGGTAGCTCTGTATTCATACAGTCTATTGAGGGGGGGGGGGGAGATGAAATTTTCTTTGGACTTGCCAATTTTTCAACTCGCGCGGGATTGACTTGGGCAAGGTTGACTGTACTTGTATTGATCTCACTGAAGTGACATGTGTTGATGTGATGACCAAGGAATTGCCGTCTGAATATATTTTGATGGTTCAATCCAACACTGATCAGCACATGAAAGTGGCTTCCGTCGCCTTCCCTCATTCACTCCAGTTCATTTCCTCAGCAGTTAAGGCAAGTCATTTATCCCACCATCTAGTCTTTACAAAAACACATCCTACATTAAGTTTGCTCCAAAAATAACGGGTGCCATCATATTCCAATGCCATAGCTGTCCACACCCGAAAAATGCTGAAGCAAACAAGCAGTGTACTTCATCGTGGATAAACTCCTTTCTCTGCTTGGTGGTTGCTAAAAGTTGCTCTAAAGGTAATGACTCTTTTGTATTCCACAGCCATGGCTGCACCCACCCAGCAACAGATGCGCCTTGGGGGTAACGCCCAGCTGACTGCAGTCAGTGCGAAGCAGTACACCAAGTACCCTGTGGCCCGAGCAGGCATGCCAGGACAAATGCCAGCAGTGAGTATCTTTTGTGAGATTAGGAATGGATGCAGTGTGACCTTATACCAATCAAGTTGTTGCGTATGCCTCTGCAATAATTGAATTTGACACTGAAACATCAAATCATAAAATAAAGTAACACTCTAAAATTAGGAATGATGCTGTTTTCTTCAAATGCACCGTTAACTTTTCGCTGTAGATTTGTGTGTTTTCTCCCCTTTCTGTTTGTGGAGAGGTAATGATCTGAAGAAATGAATTCTTGTACCCTTTTATTATCTTTTATTGTGCATGATATTAGAGTGTGCTGAAGTGTAGTAAGTCGGTATTCTCCACTGATGTCTTGTAAAGAGAGGTTTCAAAAAGACCTAGTTAAATCAGGTGTGCTGTTACCATGCCCCTTTGAAAATGAGTTTGCGGCCCTTGAAACTTGACCTGAAAATGACAAAGAATATGCTCCCTTTCCCCTCTACAGGAGACTCAGCCAGTGCAGGCCCTCCACGTCCCTGGTCAGGAGCCGCTGACCCCTCAGATGTTGGCCTCAGCCCCTCCCCAGGAGCAGAAGCAGATGTTGGGAGAGCGTCTGTTCTCCATCATCGCAGAGACGCACAAGGAGCTTGCCGGCAAGATCACTGGCATGCTGCTGGAAATCGACAACACCGAGCTGCTCCACATGTTGGAGTCGCGCGAGTCCCTCGAGAAAAAGGTATGTGGCAGTCCTCAGGCCACACTTTGCTACATTACAAACTTTTGTTGATGAGAGATTCTTACTGAGGCATGATGGAAGGCTGTGTTGTAGGAGCAGCTGTGATTTGTCGTCAATTATTTTGTAGCATACAGTAGCGCTACAAATTACATATATGTCAGTGTGGATTGGACAGGCTTGAAAGTCTATGATATGTATACATTCACATGCTGGAAATGACGCGTTGATGTGATGACCAAGGAATTGCCGTCTGAATGTATTTTGATGGTTCAATCCAACACTGATCAGCACGTAGCTTTTGTCACCTTCCCTTATTCACTCCAGTTAATGCGGGAAATGAAATTCCATTAATTTGATCAATCAAACACACACGCAAAGTGATGAAGGTATTTTACTTTTCTTTACAATAAGGCAAGTCATGCTCTGACCAGTTTGACTCTCACGGACATAGTAGTGTGGGGAGACTAGGTTTGCCCCGTGGAATTGATCTTCACTCGCTGCCCATTTGGGAACATTTGAAAACCATGACCTGCTGGAATAGAATAAAAAGCATACCCGCACCCGCAACTTTAAACACAAGTCGTTAAACTCAAAACAAGATTCTTTGGTTACATGTGTGCTGTGTATGAAGCTCTACATAGTTTGGCAAGGGGATTTTCTAATATTTGTCCGAGCCAGGCCAGCTTCCCGTCACATGATATCCCCATGCTACACGTCTTTAAAGTTACGAGGCACTTCACGTTAGTTGATTGATGAATAAAGTGAGACATGCATAGTTCTGTGTTAGAATAAAATTGTGGAAGCAGGACTATTTGGTAGAGAGAGCATTAGTGAATCACTGACACACTATCTTTCTTTCCTTCTCTCTCTCACTCTTGTTCTCTCACAGGTTGAAGAGGCAGTGCAGGTACTCATGAACCACCAGAAAGAAGGAGCCAAG
Organism: Diadema setosum; assembly: GCA_033980235.1. Classification (NCBI taxonomy): domain Eukaryota; kingdom Metazoa; phylum Echinodermata; class Echinoidea; order Diadematoida; family Diadematidae; genus Diadema; species Diadema setosum. The sequence continues at coordinate 15,737,223 of CM067074.1, forward strand.
GCCAATGTGGTGGCTGCCCAGTAATCACCTCACCTCACACCCTTCACCCTAGCACCATAAAAGTACCCCAACCCCACCCTCCAGTAGTTTCCTGCCGTCAGTAGTCTTTATTCCTCGCTCAGTCTGAAATAGCAATCACAGTTAACAAGGCAGTGGTACCTAGATGGCCAGTGCAAATCCCTGGCTGTTTGCTGCCAAAAAGATGTACCCAATTTTCCCCCGCTAGGTCATATTTGGAATCGCCAAACCCAATATTTATAGCTTGAGAAGGAATTCTTAGCATTTAACAAGAGGCCATAGAGCAAGCCATTAAATGTGATGACTTACTGCTTGTTTTGGTGCCCTCCCATAAGTTTGGTTGCACACAGAATTACCTACCCAATTTGAGTACTCATCCATTTAAAGGTGATTAATGGCACTGATGGTGATTAACCAGCAATTTGGTTATTTAAAGTAAAACCATATTTTCATATAAAAATGAAAAGAAAAAAAAAGCAAAAGTTATTGTGCCTCAGACAGGTGCAAAGTTTCACAAAAATTGCAAAAAAGAAAAAAAAGAATGAAAAAACACGGGTCTAGCTAAATTAAAAAGAAAAAAAAAAACAACGGACTTAGTACTTGTCTATGAATGAAAAAGAACGCATAAGATGTTGCTCCTAACTTTAAATGTGTAAAAAATGTCTGAAAAAAATAAAAAAATCGAAAAACACTGAAAATTTTACATGGAGAGGGGATAGTATGTAACTTATGTATTGAAGTATTTCATGTTGTTTGCATGAAAGTGAGAGACAAAAAAAAAGAAAATCTTTAAAAAAAAATGCAAAACTGACTTTAAAAAAAAATTGCTTCAAATATGACTGATGAATTTTGTCGTGTGGTGTATACTTTTGTTTTTGAAAGGTTTGTTTTATTCACATTTTTTATTGTCTTTATGACAAAACAAATTACATATGTTGCATATATCAGTAGATGTAGATTGATGAAGCAAGCAATTTCGTCCTGTATTTCTTTCTTCAGTTACCTTTTGGTTTGGTTAAAGGCAAAGTTTTCTAATGCATTTGCATCAATTGCATGTGGTACAGAATGTATAAAAGTGCCTTTCTTACATGTTTTTTTCCCCCCTCTGATTTTCTTGCTTTCATGTACTTTATAAAATGTGAATCTTGCATGTTCGCATATTGCTTTATTCTTTATTTTCCTTTTCATCTGATAATTTGTACTATATTTCAAACCTTGATTGTACTTTAACCCTCGCACATAACATCATTTATTCGAAGTTATGATGTAGGCCAAAAGATACACCACAGCAGACATCTATATCAACAGTCATATAGCCAACAACAACCAAAAAAAAAAATCAAAAGTTAAAAAAAAAAAATCATTGAAACACCTTCTGGGTTTCATTTTTATGGCAATTACTACTGCAGGTGTAGGTACAATTTGGTTAGTGAGAAAATCTTCAAGAACGTCACCTGATATTTGTGGAAGACAATGAATTTTGCTTTGTTTTACTGTGCATGAGTTCATTTCAGTGGTCTTCATATGCAGACGACTGCAATCTCAGACTGTACAAGCCTCATGATTTTTAAGTTCAAATGCATGCCAAGGCGCCTGCTGAACAATTCTTGGTGATTTGCTCTAGACCGAGATTGTACCTTTCAGGCCAGTTGTGTGTTTCATAAAAAATTTCAAAAATAAAACCTTTGGTTCTGACTCTAAAACATTAAGTGTCTTGTGTGTATGATTGTCTTACAGTTTATTTGTTGGAGGACTTGAATGGAAGTGCATCCTGTGGTCAGGGCAACTTTAATTATGCAGTTAACTGAAAATGTATACGTATATCTTAATAGTATACTTCGTGTAAGTTAACATTCACTTGACTGCAGAAAAAATGTTGACTTACATGAAAGGTCGATGAAAATGTTGGCTTACGCGCAGTACATGGGCCTACATGGAATTAGCGGTATGGTTGGGGCACCACCTATCGACAGGGCACCTTCCCATCGACACCCTGCGTATCATGGCTGTTTGCGTATAGAACGAAAAAGTACGCGCGGGATTAAGTGTCATTAGCTATAAAAACGAAGAAACGAAAATCAAACTCAAACAAACCAAGCTATAAATTACACATCAGATCAGTAACGACGCATGGCTGTGAAATTCACGTGTATTACCTATGGCCTGTGAAATTCACGTGTATTACCTATGCTGTGAAATTCACGTGTATACCTATGGAGGAGAGGGGGTGCCGATCGCAAGGTTCCCTTTTTAGCTGCGCGAAGAAAACGGAACGCACGCACTAAAATTGCGCTATTTTAAAACGGAGATTCATAATCAACGAGACGGTCACGACATTCAAAACTCCAGTATTTATGGCATATTTGAGGTAAGAATTAGGCGGATTTGTATTATATTTTTAGAATAAACAAGCTACAGATCCTTAGGGTGTCGATACGTGGTACCCCCAACCCTACATCATATTTACAGTTACTTCTGTTGATGAGCATGTATGTTTGTAGAATGATATGATATTGACTGCTGATGTTGAGAATGCTTGGAGTTGAATGATATTTAAACTTTCTCTGTATTCTGTGATAGGGACCTTTAGAACATGTAGTACTGTATAGAAAGACACACTGCAGTGACAAGTTTCATCACTAAACACATGCACATGTACATTGTGTTGACTGCCTGACACATGATCAGTTACGTCGCATCTTTTTTAAACTGCCTTGGTCACACCTATGTGTTAAACCAATACATTTCCATTTTGATGTGTAAATGTAAGGAAGAAGACGTGATCAGACAATAGGGAGCTTTAGATTTTTGCGATGGAGACGTTCAGAGGAAAAACACCTATTCTAAGCATGCGCAAAAGTGCGCATCAAGTATCAATTTTTTTTTAGCTTGCATCGCCTTTTCTTCACTACGCATTCTGGGCTATTTTTTTACATCCACTCAATTCATGACGTAGAGAGCTATTTCATGCACCGATCAAATGGGGGCGCCATTTTCTATTTTATACGTTGCGTCCCAGCTAATCTAAAGCTTTTTTTCAGCACGACACGGGGAAGAGGAGAATGTCCAGCTCAAGGGTCGTCTCAAACGTTGTCTCGAGCGTCCGTGCTACAAATCTAAAGCTCCCTCTTGTGTTGAAGGGGAATTCCATCCTGATATAATACCATTATGCTGCTTTGTATAAGTACAGAAAATCAGAGTAGATCAGCACAGATATTGGGAAAACAGACCCACTTAAAGAGTTGTGAAGTTTTGAGAGTAAGACAAATTGACAACTATGTTTTGATGTAGATGTTGAGCAGCTCTTCACTGTTTTCTCTAATATTTTGGCATGGACGAAGCAACATAATATCAGGCTGGCATTCCCCTTTAATTTAATTGGATCCAAAGTGTCATTGCCAAAGCTACACTGCATTTCCCTGCTTCTAGTGGAAATTGATCGGAGTTTTCATGGTGTTTGGACATGCTCAAAAATTTGTTTCTCCACAATCAAATTGGCGTCGGTATGGTAGCAAAGGTAATTTGAAGTGATTGCTAAAGGATGGATAAAAGATAACTACAGTTTTTTATGTGGCAGATCTATTGAGAAAGCATCAACATTCTATTTCATGCATGTTTGTAACACTGAAATGTATATGGTGTACCAAAAGTGCATTGTAGAGTAGAAACACGTACGTATATGAAGCATGCATTTCAAAAATTGAGAAGCAAACCAACACAGAAACAAATTTGAAAGAAAGATGCAACCTAAGAACAGCATTCCAATCTGAACACACGTATCAAATCATTTCCCAACTACAAGTTCTTTCCCAGTCTCAATCACATCTAGTTACAAATCGCCGCTATCACTGTTTGAATACTGGTACAGTAAACTGTATGTATACCAGTGGAGACAAGGGACAGAAGTTTTTTTGTTATGCCTCCGCAACGAAGTGGCCGGAGGCATTATGTTTTCGGGTCGTCCGTCCGTCCGTCCGTCCGTCCGTCCGTCCGTCCGTCCGTCCGTCCGTCCGTCCGTCCGTCCGTCCGTCCGTCCGTCCGTCCGTCCGTCCGTCCGTCCGTCCGTCCGTCCGTCCGTCCGTCCGTCCGTCCGTCCGTCCGTCCGTCCGTCCGTCCGTCCGTCCGTCCGTCCGTCCGTCCGTCCGTCCGTCCGTCCGTCCGTCCGTCCGTCCGTCCGTCCGTCCGTCCGTCCGTCCGTCCGTCCGTCCGTCCGTCCGTCCGTCCGTCCGTCCGTCCGTCCGTCCGTCCGTCCGTCCGTCCGTCCGTCCGTCCGTCCGTCCGTCCCGTTTTGTTTTTGTCGATATCTCAAGAACCGTGTGGGGGTTTTACATCAAACTTGGTATGAGGGTATATCCTTGGGGGATAATACTTTGTGTGGATTTTAGGGTCACAGGGTCAAAGGTCAAAGGTCACAGGTTATTTTGTGAAAAAAAATTGAAATTCCACATATTTCTCCATATCTCGCAGATGGTTCAAAGTATCTTCATAGAACTTAGTATATATGCTTGTACCGATGGGCAGTGATTATCTAGGGAAGTTGGGGGTCATGGGTCAAAGGTCAGGGGGGTCAAAGGTCAAGGTCAACTCCTCAAAATATCACTACTTTCCTTAAAATGCAATATGCCTGAAGGTTTTTTTTTTTTTTTTTAACTGGATGTATGGCATATATTACCCAATATACATTTTTTGGGAAGTTTCTTGCCAAAAGGTCAAAGGTCAAAGGTCAAGTGAAAGTGCTAAATTGCACTTTTTCCTCCATATCTCGAAAGTAACTCAAGGTATCATCATGAAACTTACATATTTATGCATGTTCTACCTAACAGTGATTCTCTGTGGAACTGTGAGGTCAACGGTCAAAGACCAGGTTTAGATAATGCTATTTTCCCATTTGATACTGAAATTATACTTTTTCTCAATACCTTGAAAATTACTCAAAGCATAAACTTATAAAAGGGTCAAAAGTCAAGTAGAAATCATTAGTTCCCCAAATACCTGCACTCTGACATTTGAATAATTCATCCAATTGAACCTAGTTCTAGGAAAGTGAACATTCAGCACATTTGTGGCAAACCTGTCATTTTAATATTTTGCCAATTGTGTGAAACTGTCATCACACATTGTCAAGACATTGTACTATAGACCTATTAGGAGAACCATGCATGATGGCGGAGGCATATCAGTCGCCGTAGCGATATATCTAGTTTTGTTCTGTTTTAATTATTTTCCCCTTACCCCAGCTTTAACAGGCATTGAAACAGTCACAAACAGCCAGCCATGACAATGACCATGATACATGGTCAAAGAGGGTCACTCAACATACACACAACATGCCAGGGCTCAACATAGGGGGTGGCCCGGGGCCACTAAAACTTTGTTGCGCCACCAAATTTCAAAAAAGGCTATCTTTTGGTGTCCTGATCAGGCACTGAAGATTCCAAAATGGGTTACTTTTCTGTTTATTTCAGGCCCCTACCTTTCTTTTTCGCGCTACCAAATTTTCTAACATCACAATGTGGGCATTAGGTCAAACCTGCAGAGAACCCCATTGCTAATGACCAAGCACATAAGTTGCAGTGAAACTGAACTATATTTAAGAAGGATGTGATTCAAGTTAAGAGACAGAAATTTAGACATAGTCAAATGTGATGTGAAGGTGAAAGAATATATGAATTTATTCTGCACAGAAATACATTGTACATACATAGCTCCAGGGGCGGCATGTGAATTACCAAGGTGAACAATCTCATTGAAGACATGGAATGCATAGTGATAGAGAGGCAAAGTGGAATATGAATTAGGATGGTGCTTTTTACACAATGTACGTTCATATTGCGCGGCACTTGTTCTCGTACAGAACCAGCGATGGAACTGTATTTCTATATTTTCGGCTACCCACAGAACCTGAAGATTAAACTTTGCTGAAAGATTTTCAAAGGCCACACAGTAAAAGTTTCTAGACCATTATAACAATTTCCATTACTCTAAACTGTGCCACTGCTTGGCACAACAAATCTATTGTGCATACAGTGGAGTGCACATATGTGTACTTCAGTTTAACAGAAACTGAAACATCTACATTAATTTTTGTCAACTGTTCAACACAGAACTGAATTCACTGCTATAGTGACTCCTTTTTTGAACTTCACTCAATCACAAATGCAATAAATACACTTTCTTTCAGATGTTTGTACAAAAGTGAAATTTTATACAAGTATAAGGCATAAGACCTTTTAATGTAATTCTAATTTCAACAATTTGCATAAGTTCTCTCACATTTCATCTAGACACATACACAAGTAGAAAATGTACAAATGCATAACAGAGTAAAATATCTTACTCCTCAATTATATTGACCCCATGTATCATGTACTGATCCTCTTAACTACTTTTAGGACGGAATGAACAATGACATGTCCAAAAGCATCATACCAACAGCCTGTTTCAGACAAGTGACCACAGACTGCAAGTTTACAGAAAATACTTTCTTGCCAGTGAGCCAACAACAGCATTAATCTCACAAGCCACTAAACCTCTGAGCAACAGGATGGCCCACTAGAGAACGCATGATGCAGTAAGCTTGAGTGTCTCAAACATCAAGGACAGTACTCCCGCAAGCACGGAATACCTGAAGAATGATGAAAAACACTATGACCTCGATCGACTTTACCCTGCTATCAGCTCTATGTATACACAATCGAATCCCGGAAATTAAATATCATTTTGTGTGTGTGTGTGTTATGTGTACACATATATTTGTATATATTGTTATACATTTTATATATATATCTGAGGCCACTGTAGATGGAAAAGCTGCATTCTTATAATACGTGGAAGGATCAAAATATAGGTTTTTCTTTTTTACCACAATGTTTCCAACATTGTGGTAAAAATTTGTTTTCACCAGCTTGAGGAATGTGCAATGGAGAAACAATACACTGTACACAAATAACTATTCACAACCAATAAATTACTCTCTATGCTTAGATAATTGTCATTGTCATGCATTAGAATTTCTTCTTTCTTGTAGACAAAATCATGAGAGAGAAAAAAAAAATGTATCCTTTGAAGTCAAGCTTATAAAACTAGCACAACTGTCGAGATACAGTCCCTTCTCGCAATGCCATCTGGATAGCAGACATCAGAAAAGATGAAATTAGATTCTGACTGACATAGAACACATGAAGATATTGTACATTACCATTTGGAAAAGATAACTCACACATAAATGGTGGATTATCAGCAGTCTAAACCCGTCATTCAAACAGATATGTATCTGTTCGAAAGCCCAAACGGCTGATCTCCTACAGTTATCGCATGTCATGTTACGATAACACGAATCAAGGTGAATCTAGGTGAGGTTAGGCATTTATTGCTTGAACGCATCATTATTCTGACAGGTTCTTGTGATCTTCCACTGATCTGAATAACAGTTCGTAATCATGTTATTACCAATAACTAGGAAATATATACAAGGCAACATTTTCCAACTAATGAGTTCAAATGACTCTAGAACAATTCTTGAAGTGCCGCAAGATCTCCTTTTGCTCCGCTGCGGCTTCACTTCCTACTTCTTGTTGGGGGCAATTATTCCTTCCAGTTGAGTCTGTAAAGAGAAGGGAGAGAATATAATGAAGTCTTTGCAAAATCTTTAAACTTTCCTCACAAAACAGTGAGACACCTTAGGAAAGGTGATGCCGCAGGCATATAGACACTGGTTGCACCAGCTGGGATATTCTTTACTATCTGACAATGTTTGCACTCTTTGTTCAGAGGCCTTGATATCTCAGTATAACTTTACCATGCATAGATAATTTTACTGCAAGACAAAACAGTGTCTTCAGAGAACTTGCATCATAGCATGTATAATTGAGAGGAACATGAAATAAGGGGCAAAGTGTCCCCTGCAAACTTCTAGAGTATGTGCTGAATATCTAGTACTGAACAGTAATCGAGATTTGTGTCATACAGGTATACACCTTTGGAAATCTAACAGCATAAACAATGATGGCAATAAATGATCAGTTTGAATTTTCCCCAACTGAAAACAAATGAGAACAACTTTAGTAAAATAACCATTATCTACTGAAAGACATTTATTTTGGCTCACCAATGGGGTTGATAATTAAAGAGAACATTCAAGATGATTATGATATCACTCTTTAACTTTCACAATAACCACTGGCACTTTTTAATAACTTTCACACATGAGCACAAATTTTGGCCAATCTGTTAACATTTCATTTTGGGTTTTCATAAAGGTGCACAGTCCCGGTAGTGTAGAGGGCACTGTTGATGATACTGCCGATCATCGTTAGCATTGATACAAAGATTACCGAAGCTGAGCTGTCATCAAGAGTAAAGTGCGTAGGTGTTGCTAAGTAACGTTGCCTTCGTTGTCTTCTCTGCGCATCGCGCAGTCTGTAGTAATGCCAGGGTGCGTGCATATGTGCTTGTTATTATGACATCACAAAAGAAGTTTGCTAAAGCTGTCATCCCCCTCAGCCGAATCATGAGCCGAACTGTGATCGGACCACTGACTACAGTGAATCGGACTTCTTCGGACTCGGGGGAAGTGGGCCACAGCGTAAGCGCTAAAGAGGAGTCGATAGCGTAGGTCTCTATAGGAAACTTGCGCCGTGCGCCCGCGTACGCATTTGACTAAACCACCGGGACCATGCACCTTTAAGACAGTGTTCCGTCTTCAGATAATTCTCCTTTTATATGGTATATGAGCTTTGATTTGGATGAACAGGTGGTGTGGGGGGGGGGGGAGGATGGATGAGGGACGGTGGTCTTTGCCTACCTTAAGCTGCTGGTTGGTCCTTTTCAGGAACTGAATCTCCTCAGCATGCTTCTTCTCCTCCACCTGTCTCCTCTCAGCCTCTCTCTTCTCGATGGCCTCACACTTAGCCTTGAGCTCGTTCACCTGGCGTTCCAGCTCTCTCTTCTCCTGCTCCAACTCTGTGATCTGATTGGGGAGGGGGTGGGGGAGGAGAGAAGAGATAGCATCAGGGAATGGTGAAGAAATCAGGCAGGCAAGGGATGCAGAAAATGGCCCAAAGCTTGACAAAATTCCCTTGCATTTCAGAACTTTGAAGAAAATATGTAAATTCAACATTACAACTGAAAACCATGTAAGTCTTTGCTCTGTTTTCAATCATTTATTGAGTTGTATGTAAACCAACCAGTACTGTTGTAGTCTGAAGAGTAACATTTCAAGACTAAGGTGAGATTATTGGCCACCTTACTTGTGGTGTTGGCTGTTTCCTCCACATTCATTACCATGAGAAAGTGTAACCTAATATAAACTATTGCTTATTTCATCCTTCTGGCCTACAATTCTACTGCAGCATATTCATTTGCAATGATTTTTCACACTTACCAATTAAGCGTACAGCTGTAGCCATTTTAAAACAACAAACGCCTTCACATTAGATATCAAGACCAGCTTCTATAATTCAAATCCAAGCACACATCTCAACCTCAGAACTTCAAAGCCTTCCCAATCCCCCCACCCCCCCCCCAAAAAAAATAATAAACAAATCAACAGCAAAACGAGACATGAAACTCGTCACACTGACGAGTTAGGTGATACGCCTGGGGTCATCAGATGTCGGTCATCTGTGATCGACAAAGAAAAGAATGTGATATAGGCACCTTGAAGTTATATTGAGCGTGTATGCAAAACGGTTTCTCTAACCACTCGGCCACGGGACATCCACGGAAACGGTAAGGCCGAAAAAAAAAAATGTATAGATATTACAGGGGGAAAAAGTCAATGCCCACTCAACAATTGTGGCCGCGTGAACATGTATTGCATTGCTAGAAGGAAATGCGGCCTTGTAACGACTGAGGTCGCTGTGCCATTTCTGGCAATTTCGGAAAAATACGTCCCGCAGACATAAAACCTATAATCGGCTGATTTTGATACCTTGCCTTTAATCACAATTTTCAGTGTGATGACGTCATCAAAGTACAAAACAATGACATGGACTTGAAAGACAATTGCTCAAAGTACAACACCTCCGTTGTCGTCATTACATACTATTTGACAGAGTCAGGATGCAACATTCTGCAGCAGTCGAAGCAATGTGGTCTCCAACACAAAACAGAGGGATATTGTGTGTGTGTGTGTGTGTGTGTGTGTGTGTATAGGTGCGTTTATATACGAACGTAATTTCTACATGGACGAATGTGTAATACACCATTGAAGAAAAAAAAAGTAAAATAGCTAGGTATTTTGTTTCGTGATCTTGTGGGGTTCGAACCTGCACGAGTGCAACCTCACGTCTCTGAGACGGCGCCTTTAACCACTCGGCCATACGTCTCGACGAGAAAATATGAGGAACGTAAACTTATGTATGTGAAAGATGAATCAGGAATCGATTCGTCCACATTCCATTCTCATTTTCAGTTTTAAACTGCAGAATTGTCAACCTCATGAGAAGATTTCAAAGAACAAAATGCATGATAACTGCAGCATATTGTCTCAGCTACAACATACTTAAATTTCAGAGGAAATGAAGCAAAATCAGCTGAGATAAAGTTGCTTAAACGTTGTCAAGTCAATGGATGGTTTTAAAAAAAATCACTTCCCATAGACATAACACGTGAACTTGTCCGATTTTGCATCTTTACTTTTAATCACAATTTAAAGTATGATAACGTCATCAAATTTCAAAACCATGACATGGACTTGAAAGGCAAATGTTAAAAGTACAACATATGTGAATTTGGGATAATATTGAGCTTAAACAACAGAGATACGAGCAAATGAATGTTAGAAACAGTACCTCAAAAAATTAATTCCACTTTTTTGATTTCAGATGATGATATGATGACGTCATAATGTATTTCGGGAAATATTGATACTTGAAACGTTATTTCCAATTCATATGCTTTTGTAATATGCAATAAAAACATAGGGTCAACGGACTTTTTAAAGAGCTATTGCGAAATAAACAAAGACATGTTTTTCGCTATATTTCCACATAGACGCGCACACGAAATTTCAACTTTGACGCCAGCGCATTCCTTTGTTATAGGTCAACATCGATCGGAAATCAGTGGATATTGTTACTCAAAGTATCAGGAATCCAAATCAGTCAAAAAAATTGCATTTTCATGTTGGTTACGCCCTCTGCGCGCGAAATTGCGCGGACGGACGCGCACGCGAGAAAATGTTTGAAACGCTTAAAATTGTCTGAAACTTCGAGATTTCCCATTGGGAAGTCGTTTTGAGCCTTTTAAAATTTTGACGCGCTCTTACGCGCGCGTAATGAAGACCTGGGTAACTAGCGTTAAAAAGTAAGATAGAGCGTGACCTGAACTTTATGTCCACCGAAAATGACGCAGAAATTACATCTAGTTATGAAGTTATGATCGATCATGTGACAAGGTCCGAAAATCACAAAATGGCGCCTAAATGACGTCATAGATATGTTACTGTCATGAAAACCTTATTGTGGCTAGATATTGTTATGAGACATGTTGACTGAAAATTTCATGTCATTCCGTAATGTCATTGTTGAGATATTGACGACACAAAATTGTCCAGAAAGAAAGAAGAATAAAAAAAAATAAAGAGAGATTTTGACAATCACAATAGGTGATACGCTGATAGCGTATCACCTAATAAATGAAACAACTGCTAGCAGAAAGCAGAATGCACTTGAACTATAAACATTATATATGATAGAAGCTGCAAGATCCTTCAACTCACCTTCTTCTCCATGTCCGACTTGCCCTGCTCAGCTTGTAGAGCCTTGCGCATGCCAAAGGCCACGCTGCTCTCGTACAAGGTCTGGTAGGCGGCAATGGTCATCCTGATTTCGTCCCTGACCCTCAGCAGGAGCAGGCCACGCTCTGCGCACTCGATGGTCACCTGGCGGATGAGTTCGTCTGGAGGGGACAAACAGAGTGCAGTGTGAAACACAAGGATGTGTGTATATTACAATGATTCTCTCTTTACTCCAGTGTGCTGAGCACAAACAAGTTCTTGGCATAGTGTACAGTTTCTCAAAGGACTATACATCCTACAGAAAGAGTAATCTTTTGTGCTTACCGTTTTAACTGAACAATCCAGGATTCAAAGTTTAAGTCCAGGGGGGTGTTTCATCAACGTTTGTCAGCGCTGTAACTTGAATCACCATAGTAACAGTCAGTGACCAGAGCATCTCAGCCAGTCAAAACCAAGGATTTTGCTGAAATTGGTCAGCACCGACAGTTGTCAGCGCTGACAAGCGTTGATGAAACACCCCCCCAGATGTCATTATCTCCACTTGTACTGCTTGTCAGAATTGAAAGATGCTTAAGTTGTGATCTGTACACTGTGCAATATCTTGTAGAGAACATCCATACGAACTGTGCTATCTCACTGCAAATGCACTAATCCATTTTTTCTCTACTGGTTCGACCTGTCTGTCGGACCAGTAGGTACCCAGTTTTTCTATTTTTACTAGTCCATTCCGGAAAAGAAGTTACTGGTCCCAACAGTGGTTTTTATCGGTCTGGACCGTCGGACAAGTGCTAGTGTACAGCGCTGGCTATCTAGAGAGGACCCAACTTGACTCACCGAAGCACTGGGAGTAGAGCTCTCTCCGGACTGGACATATTCCGGTCTCTCGGGCCTGCCTCTGCTGCAGCCTCATGTCCAGCTGCTCTTGGAGATTGACCACATCCAGACGTGTGGCTGGTGTACTGGACACCTGCTGGACCCACAACTGACCAGACTCTGTCCATTCTCTGAAAAAAAAAGAAGAAATCATTCATATTTGGAACAATGTGAGCGAAATCAACTAGCAACTCAGAGAAGTTACGAGTTGATGATGAATGCACAAGTGGTACATTGAGGCAGACAACACAGCTCCTCAAACACCAATCAGTTTTTAGCACACATATTTCTTTAAGATTACTTGTAAATTTGATCAGGGCTGGTTCTAAACCGTTTGTTAACATTCTCAGGAGAACCAGAGAAAAAAAAAGGGGGCTCAAGCATACATATATAATTCTTTTGTATCTTCATTTTAAGAACATACTACAAACTTTACACCAATACACCTAAAAAGAGAAGAAGATAAACTCTACAATCCATCAACTCTGTGCAAGTCATAAGTATAAACACAATTTTCACTTGCTTTTGTCAAGTTCCTAAAAAGATATTAGTGACTTTACAAAATGCAACCCACTGGAAAAGGAATGTCCCTGCAACCTTTGCAGCTATACATAATACCATGTATGTTCATAGTGTGCGAGTAGTGTTTGCATAATGTGGCATTGGTATTCATACATACAGCGCATTCCCACTGCCTGTATAACAAACACGGTTATAACGAAACTCTTGTTACAACAAAGTAAAAATTCAGGTCCCAAAAGTATTACCTTATATCTTTATATACTCTATTGTCTGCTATAACAAAATTTCAAAATAACAAAAGAAAATTGCCAGACCCTAAGACTTTGTTATGAGAGTCGCCTGTAGCATATTGTACACCAAATTTTTAACAGCATACATGTGCATCATCTTTCATAGATGCACAGACCACCAGAAATTCAGTGCATCAATGTACTTAAAAGTTCTTGCCTTCATTATTTTGAATGGTAATTGAGGCAAAGTCATCAAGAAAACTGCCATGACACAATCATTGCTGTTAAATAGTAAGATTGATTTTATTAACCAGGTTTATGAGATCAAAAACTCAAACACGATATGTTCTGTGTTGGTATTGGCCTTTCGGGGGGGGGGGGGGAAACAGGATATTTGCTAATTTACTACATTTAGTTATCAGTCTATCTTCACGAATGGCTGACATACCTTGGTGGTAAGATGGAGTTGAGGATTTCATCAGTCTGCTGTGCCTTCTGTGACTCGACGGGAGGAAGCTTGCTGCCTCCCTTGGGTGGGGGATTTGGAACAGGGCCGGTGTTGGTTGGCTGTTGCGGTGATGTCTTCAACGCTCTAGCCTGGAGAAAGGGTGACATCACAATAAAAGACTCTCCATGAACATCATGAATCTATTGAAGAATATGGCTGAACAGGCACAAATTTATACAAAAATCGTGGGAGTGCTTGCAAGTGAAGGAGAATCATCTAACATAAAATACAGAACTGTGCAATTTACTCCTAAAATTTGGCATTTAATACTACATGTAATATTGATTCATTGCAATGCACACCAATAAACCGATACTTTCACAGAGACATTGAAGATAAGGTGGTTACAGGAAGTGTTCTCTTATTTTACATCTGACATTCCATAACCATTTTCTTCTTCAGAAGAAGAAGAAGGAAAAGGAGAAGAAAAACAAAAGAATAACTAGCACTTGGCAGCAATGTCTGCCAACTAATAATATTTAGAGACTAATAATGTAATATCTACACTATGGAAGGAGCGCAAATTGGCAAATTATCAAGCATTAAGGCATACATGACCATAAAGATAATAGAAGAAGAAGAAGGAGAAGAAGAAGACCATTTTCTGCAGTACCCATGGTTGCCATGATCATGAAAGACTGTTGTTTTAAGTACAAATACTGTCAAATACATGTATTGGCAATTGTGCTCCTTCCATTGTAAATGTTAGTTTTAGATTTTAATATCTAGTTGGCAGACATTGCTGCTAAGTGATAAGTATTCCTTGTTGTACACGACGACCGGGCCTGGTGATTGTATGTGATGGACACAGATGCAGATATGGGTCTATGTTCAATGTATTTAAAAAGACTACAGTTGTATGACTAGGAGTAACCCAGAGTGAGAGTTGAAATTATAGGTTTGCGAGGAGCGAGTCCTTTTGAGCAACAACATGGAAGTCAATGTCGATATCTTTAGAACCTATAGAGACCCATGTTCTTTATCTAATGAGTACAAATTTTAGATGCCCTGCTAAATATCAGCCTATGAGAATACTCAGTTGTTAGCTATTCAATTGAAACTTGTCACCCCATAGGCTATACTAACATTACGTCTGCCGTTTACTGTAGTGTAGCCTTTCAAATACAAAGTTACAAACTAACATCATATGATCTACCAGACCATCTACTATCATTAGATCCTACTAAAAATTAAGCAAAAATTGGTGCTAATGTACCACTACTACCAGGTACTTTCGTATCCAATCCTTGCAGATATTGCGATTGACCGAGAGATCAGTCTGTATCTTGTCAGGGATATCAAATATGTTCCGCAGAGACTGCATCTGGCTTCATGGAATCCCCTTTTAAAGGCTTTACTATATGGAGGAGAGCCGTATTCATAACAACAACAACAACAACAAACAATTATAGAAAAACTCCTCCGGACAGACAGATTTTTCCGCCTATCTCTATTCAAATAGAGGTTCTTCTATCACGAATTCCACAAAACCAAATTGCACCAAAATCATTGCTAACGTTAGATATCACTTAGATCTAATTGCTTGTTTCCTATTGATCACTTACATCTACTAAACACTGGTACAGTGGTAGGTATCCTACCTAAGAGCCTCTCTAACTTAAGTGACGTTAGTTATACCTTATCACTTAAATCAGGAAGCTACGGTGTGCGTATTAAATTAAAAGCAAATGGCAAAGAGTTACAACACCTGCAAAGACACAATGTACAATGATGTACGGTGCAACTTCTGGACACAAACTAAGTTTAACCTCAGTTCTCCATATATCACTTGCTATTCATTGACGAGACAGTTACCGAATAAAGGCAAGATGCGGCTCTGCAGACTGCAAGAATTGAAATTGTGCATGGCCCACGGACCATTGTGCATGTGGTAGGACTGTGGGCATTCATCTCAAATCACTCGGTCTCGGCAAACGTACTTACCCTAGGTGTTTTCTTCTCTGTATTTCGACTGACGAGGACGGGGTTGTCATATTTTAAAAGTGATGCATTTGGTGGAATCATCTTGTGTTTCAGTAAATCGGCTGAATGCCAAAAATATGTAAAAATTTGATTTATTTCAAGAAGTCAGTACCACACTCCACAGAACTCGTCACAGTTGTTGTCACGGGAAACCCTTGGAAACTTACCCAAGGGGCACCGCGAGATCTTCCCATCATGCATTGTATTCCAAGATGGCGTCCTCCATGAGCTGGCAAGGTAAGTGCGACTCTCTACTACAAAGTGATTAAAACCTTTGAATAAATCCTGTCCTTGCATGTTGTGTATGATTCTTGTGCAATATTTGTACCCGTAAGTTCATATATTTTGCGATTGTACACCTTCCGTACCAAATAATCAACAGATGTTGCAGCTATATTCATTTGAATCACACGATCTTTGAAGTAATCAGACGACGTGACGTGAACAGCGGTCGCAGTCGTTCAGATCCTCACGGCATGCATGCAATACACTAGGTCTTGTATGCCTACATGACAGAAATCGCGGCGTCTGGCTGGCCGGAATGGTAGAGTAGGCATGCATGCATGCGGGCAGAATAACTGCGTAGGTAGGCCTATGCTAGTGCGTGGGGGTCTAGCTAGGCAGTGGAGTGGGCAGTGTGTGTGTGGAAATAGGCGGTGGACTCTCTTGCCAGTTTTGAAGGCGGTGAAGGAGTGTGATCACGGTGATTGAAAGTGGGGCAATTCATAAAATGAGTTCAATGTTGCCAGCCCATAATGGGCATGGCCCGTGCATGCACATTAGACAGTTAGACATGGCATGGATGTAGGCCTATAGATTTTAGTAATAATGGGTCTACGTGCTATACTGCAGTGCTACTCTCATCGACCACCTATTTTTAATTTACATCGACCACTCTTGCGCAATGGCTTTCTCACATATTAAAATGAAACATTGCACGTGGGATGGTGTGCAATACGATATTATATGCTCGAACATTCGAACTTTAATGCAAATCAAGAGAAATTAGGGATAGGGCCTAGTTACAGGTAAACAACCTCAGGAATATAGGAGGGAAAAAAAATTGAAGAAAATCATCATTAATAATAGACAGCAAGACACGTCTAGATCTAGACTCTACACATAATTATTGTTAACACGTAATTGACGTATTTGCCCATTCACTGGATTTACATGCTTTTCAATGGGAATAGGTCAATTAAAATGATGAGCTTACAAGTGCCGGTGTGCAGTAAAATATGTCACTTGTGTTTGTTGCTGATTCCGCGCATACAGTACAAGTCAACAATCTGAGCCTGGGATATGAATCTGCGGTATTTTCTGCCTTAATTGGAATTAAATTAAGTAAGGTGAAACTGAGATATATTTTGTAAGATACAACTTACAAGGTATTTATGAGTCAAGAGGGGCCTGCGCCTGAGCTTTCAATCCTAGCAGAATCTTTGTCAGAGGCAAAATGTCAAACAGGCAGGGACAATGATCACATAGAATATAATGACTACATACAACAAGAACAGTCAGGGGAGGGCCAGGGACACAGAACAAAGAAAACAAAAGGGTAGGATTGGAGGTCATGGGCTAGGACTGAGCCCAACAGGTCGATCCCCCTCCCTCTCCCTCTAATCCCCCTCCCTCACCTGTTGGGCTCCTTGCCCATTACCTCCAAGCCTCCTCCTTTGTTTTCTTTGTTCTGTGTTTGTTCAGCTGAATTCATGAAATTCCCGATGCACTTTGCATATAATAATTTTGACCAGCCCGAGCACGAAGTGTTCTGTGTTGAATGAGCTTTGATGTTGATGCCCTCGAATGGTAGACCAATTCTGAAGATTCCTTTACTGTTTTTCTATTTTTTTTTTTTTTGTGTGTGTGTGTGTGTATCGTCTGCTCCAGTGGAGAAAGGAAGAAAAATCTGTTTCTCTGTCTCTTATTTAGACTGCTTGAATATTTTGCACATTTCTGTAGATGCAAAAGACAAACTTAAGAAGTGGCGTGAAGAGAATACAAGGAACAGCATAGAGACGGTGGAACTGGGCCAGTATCTTCTCCAGAATTATCGCAGGAAACTGGGTGATGAAGGTAAAGAAGAAGCAGAACTTTGTAACTTCTTGTGTAATCTTCCTACTAAGCATCTGAACTACCTGTGGCAGGCCGCCCTTCTTGAAATTTGATTTAGATCACGTGCTGTGCAATCACTTATGCTGTATCTATGTGTGTTTGACTGTGTATGCACATCCACATCATAACATGTATGTTTGTTTTTGTTTTTGTTTTTGTTTTTGCTTTGTTTGTTTTTTGTTGTTGGGTTTTGTTTTGTTTTTGTTTTTTGATGGGTGGCTATGCTGTGGATGTGGGTGTGTGATAAGTGAGTGTATTTCTTTTCCTCATACTTATCATTTTATCTTTCTTACTGTACATGTTCCCTCTCCTATAGTATAATTTGAAAGCTGATGACACAAATTTACTGCTTCCTTCCATAAGAAGAGGTAGACATTGCTAGAAACATAAGCACTTAAGATAAAACAATTAAACACAGATAAAAAAAACAATTATGACTTACATACAATACTGACATAAAATTTTACTCATTTAAGTACTTCAGCACAGCCAAAACTTATCCACTGAGGAGGACACACAATGTATTACTCCAATTGTATGCCAAGAGCAGGTCTGAAAGGGAAATTTTGTGGGAGGCGAATGAAATTTGGAAGAATTTTTTAGCATAAAATGAATGGAGAGCTGCTCAATGCCTATATTATACAGAGTGACTAATTTGTCATTCATTTATATTTCCTAATCTTTTTTTATGCGTCTATTCCCCCCCCCCCCAAAATAAAAAAAAAAATCATCAATCTACTTCTCAAATATTTCTGTTTTCATTCAGAGCAACATAATATTAGGATTTAATTTTCCTAGAAAGAAGGAAGGAAATTGAAGAGATACATTTTCTCTCTTGTCTTGTGGCTCATATTTATATGTGGTATTGTACTGATTTCTGGTTTAATTCATCCTCTCTTTAAGTCAGTCAGAGCTAACTGTTTTTGTTGCATGCCTCCTGAATCTCTTGTGGTTCCTTTTTCCGAACCTTGACTCACTATTCAATGTACAGATCATCTCATAATATGAATTACTATATGCCATCCATTCAGCAACTTTTCTAATTTTTCGCAAATCTGGACTTCGCTACAATTTCACCAGAGGTTAAATATTCACAATAGTACAGTACAGTAATGAAAGCAAAAATGTATTCGTGCACATTCCATTCATGTCACAGTCAGAGTTGATAAATGTGCTTGTCATCCAGCCTGTGAAAATCACAAAAATAAAAGCCTCACGAAATATATGGTGTATACAATAGTTAGTTTCATTTATGATTTTCCACCATGTCATTGTAATGGTTCTTTAAACTAGATCTATATTTATACACTTGTAGTCACATTTACGCACATGGTAATTCATTTTCAAGGAATAGTATAAACAGTCTTTGTTATGATTCACCAGTGATATAGGTGTACTTGCAATATCCCTGCTTTCTTGTTTCTTTCAACAGTATGGACAATATATGAGCAAGTATGCATAGCAGCTTTGGACTGTGGAAATCAAGCTCTAGCCACAGAAATCATAGACACAGTGCAACAGAACTTTCCAAGCAGCATTCGTGCTCGGAGGTTAGAGGGCCTGCAGTTGGAGAGTACAGGACAGTAAGTACATCTCTTTTCACTACTGAATGTGCAGATAGCAGCTAGATATTCAAGTAGCACATGGAGTGGTTTGCTAGCAAAACTGGGACAGTATGTCTGTGTAATGTAAACATCAAACATTTCGCAGTGTGGGGATTATCAAGCTCATCAGGTCGATGATGGAAACTATGTGTGAGAATTTTGAAGATACCAAATTTTGTACAAATGAACTCTCATCTGGAAAAAAAAATTGTAAAGTTCACTGAAAGTTGCCTAGTTTGAGAAAAATTAATCACACAAAAGTTTCCACATTTACAGTGTTACACATTGAGCATGTACATTTGTATGAAGCATTGTGATGCTAGTATGTGTGTGTGCTTTGTTTTCTATGTTCATATACATGACCAGTGAGTCTATTCATTTTTTTTCCTTTCTTTTAATCTGAAATTAATGCTGAGAAACTGATGTATCACTTTTCACATCAATTTCAATTTATTTTCCTCAGATACGCTGATGCCAAAGATCATTATGACTCTTTGCTTGAAGATGACCCATCCAACGCAGTAAGTACATTTCTTTACACACAGGAATCATACATTCACACTACCTACCCACCCAAATTATGTACATAGAATAGATCCGAATGAATAGGAAGAGCTAAAAACAGATACAAATTCATGAAATTCTTCCGTCGAGATGCTTTCTCGATGCAGGGCAATTTGTCAATCAGTTGCAATAAAAACAGACTGCATTTGATTTCGTTAGTATATTATGATTGTAGTATAAGAGAATGTTCGTTAGTAAAGAAGAAGTACTGTCTTAAAATGGAAATTTGTACTTGTTATCAATTTGGATAAGCATATCTTTATTCATATTAATGGTGTATATAGTTAATATCTATTACGTACTGATCTATAGTCATCTATGCTGAAAAATATTTCACATTTTTTTCTACTGTTAAAAAAAGAATAGTAAATAGTCTCCCAAAATAGATATGACATGCAAAGCATTTAACAAGTATATTTTTCTCTCATTTTATGTATGAATAACCAGAGTATAATATCGTCGGGTGCCCGTGCATTGGCCGCTAACGCAATACAATTTGTATTGCGTTAGCGGCCAATGCACGGGCACCTGACGATATTTGAGTTGAGGAGGTATAGTGTGTTTGATGACCCATCCATTAATTTGTAATGCTGCTTTTTATACGATTCGTGAGAAGTAGTAAATATATAGGTGCTTTGCTGAAGTGAAGTGAAGTGGAGTGAGCTGCTCAATCATAACCCAGATAATGATTCATATTTATCTGATGCAAAGACAAAATTTCCTTTTAATGTGATGTTTGCTCTCTTATTACAGATGGTTCGGAAGAGGCTTGTGACGATACTGAAAGCTCAGAACAGGATAGGGGAAGCGATCAAGGAATTAAACAACTATCTATCAAAGTAAGTTTTCTCTTGGGCCTTTACAAGTCTTATCAACAAATTTAACATAGACTGTTAAAAAGACATATATCTTAACCATGCATTTTCTATTAAAAGCAGGAAGGTTTGATGAGGTTGAATACTAGCTGTGTACCATGAGGTCATTTAATATATTTGTATATGTTAGCATGATTTGCTGATGTTTCTACTTTCTACAAAGTATAGATCATGGTGAAGATGACAGAAGTAACGTTGACTGTAGTATAGTGCATAAGGTTGCAGACTCTTTGGTTGGGATCTTGGGTTCAAATCCCCTCAAAAGAGCATTCTTCTGTTGACCAGACGCTTTACCAAATTTGTTCCCCTTGTTGACCAAAGTGTGTAGATGTGTGGCTCTCAATGCTGGGGAAATACTTTTGGATGGCCATGGCACCACCCTCCCCCCACGTGAGAGCTGGGCCCCATTTCATAAAACTTAGATATCAATAACAAGTTATGATAGTTGTTATGAGCTACTGAAATCCTTGCACCTGATTGGCTGAGAGCAAATTTGTCATAGGAATGCAGCAGTTGTTACTGATAACAAGTTTTACGAAACAGGGCCCTGATGTGACAATGAAGAGGCTACCCTGGATTCATGAACCATGCCAAGTAGTTCCCCACCTCATCCCTTTATATGTGCCAACTTTGTACCCCATAGAATATGCTCATTTATATATTGTCTTGTATTCCTCAGCTTTATGAGTGACCACGAGGCATGGATGGAGCTTGCTGACCTTTATATCCAAGAACAGAAGTAAGCACACTGATAAAACTATGGTGGACATTTCAAGTAATAGGGTGCTAGTAATGTTTGATGTAAAATTTTGACTGACATTAATAGAGAATGCCTGTATCAATAGCTGATATACATTAAAAAGGGGCTTGAACAAATTCTGGTTATGATGACCACTATTACCAGTACTGTGATCCCTTATCTTTGTGGTAGTAAAAAGATATGATATGACATTTTGTCTAAAATTAATTCTATAAAGGTATGTGTACAAAATAAAAATGAAATATTGTAGCAATAGGGATAAATAGATACAGTATTTGAACGGTGATGACTTTTCAATCTGTGAAGATGTTCGATTTTGTTTTTGTCACTACAATTGTATCAAGAAGTGAATAGTTGTATATATGCCAGGGTAATCAAGACTCCATAGGCTGCAAGTGTATAAGATAAATGCAAAGAATAATTTCTGACTTTGAAATAGACTCTGTACTGAGCATGTGTGTTTACTCCCACAATTAGCTGTTTATCAAACTCGCACTTTCGCACTCCTCTGATGTCATAATATACGAATCATACTTTTGCAGTGTACAATCAATCAGCTAAAAGTGCATGCTCAACTGCTTCCTTATGCACATGAACCCTTTGCCCTTCTCTGAAATGGTTGCCATTATTGCACAATATTCAAGTCTTAATAGCTTAGACCACCTGCATTGACATTCACGGTGTTATATAAAACAATGAATGTCCTTTTCTCATTCAATTTAGCAAGATTACGCACTTGATGAAAGATTTTGGTGGAATCTTGTACCATCACATTTGTGACCATTTACACTATTTGTATGTTGTTGCACAGTAAAAACATAACTACACTGTATAGCAAAGATATGCATCTGTTGTCAGCAGCTCTGACTCTTCTGACATAGTATCCTGATTGTCACGTCTTATTCCACAGCTACAACAAGGCCTGCTTTTGCTACGAGGAGTTAATAATGTCAAATCCACACAACCACTTGTATCATCAGAAATATGCAGAGGTATGTGTTAGTAGGGTTGAACTTCAGTGGGGAGAATAAGCCAGTTCGGAGTTCCACTTTGTGCATGAGCAGAAACAAGGTCATTCGGACCAACAGGCATGTTGGTTTTTAAATTCACTCGGATAAGCATCTGTGATGTAATGATTATTCATGTAATCCTTATAAATGCCGCTTGCCAGCACATCCACCTGACAGCAAAAGTGGTATATGGCAATATCAATAAAAAGATATTGTCAATACATCCAATGCAAAATAATGAAATGGATGCTTTCTCAAGTGTAATTGACAGATCATTCTGCTCATCTGGTCTTCGCAAGTTTATTCTTTGTTTGAACAGGATTGATGAATCCCATAAATTGTTACGTAAAACTTATATGCATTATGTCAGGTGTATGAAAACGGGTGAAGTGCCCCTAACCAACTGAGAAAAAAGAAAGGTCATTCGTACCAATGTGCCCATGAGCTTACTCCGAACTGGCTTATTATACCGGTATAATACCAAGCATGCTTCAAAATCTTGTTACTTGTTGAAATAATCCCAAAACTGCAGCTCCATTGAAGCTATACCGGGATGAACAATCCTTGTTGTGCGTCTGGTCATTTTTTTTTCACAAACTGTCCCTTTCAATATAACAAAATTTGAAAGCAGCAACACAATTTTAGTAATGACCATCCATTGCACTCTTCAATCCATTGGAAAATTTCTGTTACTGTACCAGCACTTTCAGAAACATTGTTTCAATTTGATATGTATTGACATAAGTTATTAGTGCTATATGTACACAGTGTTCTTGAATCAGGGAAGCATACCCATGACTATCAAAAGTTTGATAAAGACTTTCCTAATCATATGACCAAGATTCATGATATTGGGTGGGAATATATGATTCAGAAGTGCACTTCTTTAACTTGTTTTTTCATTTTCTCTTTACAGATACAGTACACCCAGGGAGGAACAGAATGCATGGAGACTGCACGGAAATATTTTGCTCACGCACTCAAGCTGAACAGCAACAACATGCGGGCACTCTACGGCATGTTCATGGTAATGTTTCTCTTGTTTCAACAATTTTGACAAGTGTATTGTTGAGTGTTGCCGACAGTAATATCCTTTCAAAGTGCAACCTTCTGATTTATTTACTTCTGTTGTTAAATGCCAACAAATTTATTGTAAAAACAGTAATTTTCATATGCGTGATTTTCCGTGCTCAGTCGGATAAGATGAATTATGCTTATTTTTCATTCCAGAGAATCAAAATATCGATTACTATTACGTATAACAAGCAAAAAAAAAAAGGAAATGCTCTTTTATTTCTGCACTAGTTTCATGTTTAGAAAATTTCCACACTGCCAAATTTCCACTTTTGCAGTAGGCCTACATTGTACTACACAAGATGAATAGTACAGATGCATGGAAGCCCTGTTATAATTGAGTTGCCATCACCAATCGTACCTTGTTGTAAATGTACTACAAATTGTAAAAAGTTACTAACCAATTGAATACAGTAATGGAAAATCAGGACAAAAACCAGTGTTTATGCACAATAGTTAACAGACGGTGAACATAAAGCATATCAAACCTCTTTTTCATTAACCCTAGGCTGCCACAAGTCTTGCTTCATCACCCAAAGCATCTGGAAAGATCAAGAAGGATAACATGAAGTATGCAGCGTGGGCGGCTCAACAGATTGCCTACAAGTACAAGGTTTGTAATGTCATGCTGCACAATTGCATGTATATTATTGTACAGTTTCACAACTATGTCTCATTGAATTAGTTGCTTTGCTGTTTGCATTGTTGTTATACTGTACGTACATACATGTATGAACACTACTCTTGTAGTATATTGCCCATAGTTTAATGGAAAGGGGAAAAAAATGACTACTCCCTTGCATTACAACCCCCAAAATGTATACATTTTATTCTGAGAGCTCATTTTGGACACAAGGAATTGTTTCCATGAATATTTTTCAGACATCCATATTACTTAGGGAGTTCTTTCATGAAACTGCATAAAAATTTATAATGTGCTGACTCTGCATGGCTATATGTCCATGTTGTTATTTCTTTCAGCTACTTTCTCTCTATCTGTCTATCTAATCTGATTCCCATCTCTCATCTCACTCTCTTTTACAAGTAAAAATTTGGGCCTTAGCGTTACCCACCTTATGTACTGTATTTTTATTGTTTATTTGTTTGGTTATAACGAAATTTTGATATAACGAAAGAAAACTGCCGGTCCCGAGGACTTCATTATAACGGGAGTCCACTGTCTTTGTCCCCGTAGTGACTACACCTCATATATCAATTGGTATGTATCAAAAAACCTCAATTTTTGAAGATCAAGAATACTGATCTAATATCAGCATTGATGTTACTGTATTTTGTGAAAATGTTGCGAAAGTTGAAAAGGTTTTCACTCTTGTGAAAATTTAATTGTTTTAATATGAGGTTTTGTCACCCCGGGGACAATTTCTCTGTAAATCTATCTATGCACAGTGGATCTGATTATTTTTCACTTTCTTGTGTCTCCAGCTCTCCCAGGGTAAAGACACTGACGGCAAGATGCAGCACTTGGAGAAGATGCTGGACTGTTTACAAATCACCGCATCACCATAGCAACGCCACCGTGCTTGATGGCAGCTGTTGTCGGTATCTTGTGGATCACGTGATGTAAAGAATGGACAGTCATATGGTCTGAGTACCTCCCATGCCCAGTCGTGAGGATACAGACCGTGTCTCCGTCACTGTGTTTTCGGCACTAAATATGTACAGTTTATGTACACCAGCTAGAGAAGAGATGTGTATGAAAGTTCCAGGCCAGTGCAACAGAGTTTATATATGAATCGTTCATTTGCAGACCTGCCAACTATACTGAATTTTGACCATTCCCAGATCTTGTTTAAATAGGATTTTCATATTTTTCGTGATGATTTCACTACACACTCCTGTGGGAACTGCTCTTTTCTACTTTTGAGCCAAATCATCCCTGTTTTTCAGTCAGAAAAGTTGGGAGGTCTGCATTTGTATGACAACAATCAGATGTGTTATTCCAGCCAAGATAGTTCCTGCATTGTACCCAACACCAGTATTCAAAGAATTTTAATTTCAGGTGCACCACCTTAGATTAAACTGATTTTGCACAAATTCTGTTTTAATAGCAGTTGTGATATTTGTAACTTTGTGAAATTATACATGGATTATACAGGCAGAGCCAAGCAGTAGAAATTGAATTTCTTTTTGATGGAAGAAGTAGACATGTTTTGTGTAAGAAACCATGTCAGCATAACATTATATGCTTGCTTTCACTTTGTTGACATGTCGAGTACACTAAAAACACAATGTGTAAACATACTGGCCCGAATTCACGAAGGTGGTACAAATGAAACCATGGTTTAAACCATGGACAAAAACCATGGAGCGCCGAGTGTCGCACGGAATATTTCGTTACGAAATTGGTCATTTCGTCGACAAAATGACCGTTTTGTTAACGAAATTATCATTTCGTGGACGAAATGTTCATTTAGTTACAAAATGTTGTCATTTCGTTACAAAATAATCATTTCATCGACGAAATGACTGATTTCGTAACGAAATATTTCATGCGACACTTGGCGCTCCATGGTTTTTGTCCATGGTTTAAACCATGGTTTCATTTGTACCACCTTCGTGAATTCGGGCCACTGTGTATAGTTTAAAGCACTGACGTAAATAGACATCAACACATGAGGATACCAGTGGTCTCTTCTTTTGTGTGCATTCCAAAAACATATCTCTAGTGCCGTGTATACGGTATTTCATTAGGAGCCTATAAATCAGAATTATAAATTAGAATTAATTGGCAATGTATTGTAGTTTTTCAGTCTCTGTGTGTAAAGTGAAAATACAATTGTACAGTGTTTACGGTTATATACTGTACATACACTGTATGTAACAATTCTCTCCCTTTACCACTCCCCCCCCCCCCCCCCCAATCCTAATAAAATAGCTGAAATCTGCCCAATTATGGTAGGCCTATGTTGTGTCAATACAGGACATTGCCTGTATGCAGTGTACCTCTGGTTATGTACCTTCATCCCGCTCCAGCTCTTAACCCCAGGAAATGGAATCTTACTTCTGGAATGTACAATGTATTTCAAACTCTACAAATGCGCCTACTTCTCCCTAGAAGGGTACAGTTTAATTTGCATGATTTAGATTAAGAGAGTTATGTTGATTGAATGCAGAATGAACAATGTGTACAATGTTTGAGGTCATTTTCACCAATATTTCTTTTATTTTTAGAGCTGAATATTATCATGTAATATTTGTTTTTTCTTTTCCTGTGGTACTGTATCAGTGTCTGGTATTGCAAGCTGCAAGAAAGAAAGACAGTAAAAGAACGGTTCATCATGGGGAAAAAAAAAAACAGTAGGCCTAATGTTTTACATCTGTGAGAAATATGTATCAATACAACTGTATAAATGCCAAAAAAAAGGAAGTTTGCGTATGGTCTAAATATTTTGTGTGAATGTGTATTTGAGGTACTTCTTAGCTAAGGATAGGAAAGCTATGATTTGTAGAACGATCCAACCTGGGAGCAAAATCCACTATTTCTGCAGTGTCCTACGTGTACAGCGTGTATGCGCACACGCATATGCGAATGCATGATACAGGGGACTCCCATTAAATAATTAAGTCCTCGGGGACTGGCAGTTTTCTTTCGTTATACATGTACAATGTATCAAATTTCACTATATATTAACAGTAAAGTACATAATATTATAGATATACAGTACAAACGGGTATACTGTGTCTGTAAAGTAGATATTTTCGTGGTGTGGAAATTTTTGCGCAACCAGACGCTAGCACGAAAATAAGTGCACGCGAATATTTTTACATGCCATATGTTCCAGAAGTTAATGTCCCGATTTCGGGGAATTAAAAATACGCGAAATCCATCTTTCCCGGCTGAGCCGAAAAATTATGTGCGCAAAAATATCCAATTTTACAGTACACAATAATTTGGGGAACTGAAACTGACTACACAGTATTTATGTACATTGTCAAAGTGTACATATGTACTGTATTTCATCTGGTTCATCTGATGTATCATGAAACTGTCACAAGTTATTTTCTCACTCATACATTTACACACACTGTACAATATATTTTTCATATTCATGGTTCTGTAAGCTCTACATGTATTTAGACTATTAGCTGGCCAATGGCAAGTCTGCTTCAGAATGGCTGTTTCTTTGTTTCCTTAATCTGGAGCAATTTTACCTGACAATATTTTATTACAGATCACTCCAATCCTGCTTTTGCCTATTTTTGCTTACTAAAAGAAAAAAAAAAAAAAAAACACACACACACACACACACAAATGTATGTATGCTGGACTTAGTCATGATTTGTCAAAATTGACTACATGTACACGTACAATGTCATCTGATTCTGTGATCCTGTCATGATTTGTGATTATAATGTGGTTTCATTGAATTAAACCACTAGCACATTCATTTCATGCCATATCTTATCATAATTTATTATTAGAATAATGTGATGCTTTGCTACATCTTTCTCTGGTGCTTGTCTCACATTTTACTGTGTGCAGACTTTTCTGCCTGTACACAAAAGTATTACTCTTTATTTATTGTGCCAAACCTTATTTGTGCATGAAAAGGTCTTGTATCAAGGTACAATCAGTACATGTAACAATAAGTTGAGAACTTGCATCTATATGGAGTCTCAATTTTATAAAGTAATCAATCAACATCACCTGTAGAAACAAATGTGATGTTGTCCTTTCCTTAGTCAAGTTCCTCCCCCCCCCCCCCCCCCCGTTGCATTTGTATGTTGACAAGCTATGATACCCACTAACACATGTTAATCATACCAAAGTACACACAAGCATAATATTTTGCAGACATTTATCCAAAGGCCTGTCTGTATGGCGTAAATTAATCTTTGAGTAATAACACACAGTACATGTGTTTACTGGTCCAAGAAATGTTTACATGTCCAGTTCAGTACATGTACATGTTTTATTGCTTAATGAAGAGTGAGTCTGAAATCCACATCAATGTGAAATACAGTGTACATAGCTGTAAATCATGTTCTTTTCAAAGTCAAGTCCTGCAAATTGAAGGCTGTAAATTTATCAATTTGTGCAGGAGACAAATCACAATGCAGAATTAAAAATCACATCTGTGTAACTCTGCACAGGTTCATTAGTCTCTGTGATTTTCAATTTCAACATTGACTCCACTTTGCAATGGCTATACATCAGTAACAACTGTGCACACATTGTGTATTACAGTGTACATATGTGTCCTCCAAATTTAAGAGTTCGATTTTGTATCTGCATTTTTACTTTTTCTTCTTTTCTTGTAAAGCCATATTAGAAGATAGACTGATAAAATGTGATGAATGGGCAAAAAAAATATACTGTGTCTAAACCATATTAGCAAGTGTACGAGTATTCTTGAGACCATCACTGTACAAATAAGTCAAAGACATCCTCTTCAAAATATATTTTCATGCATTTCACAATTCTTTCTTTCCTGCCTTTTGATGCACACAATGGGTTGATGTGAAAAGAATGGATATTGGAGAGATGTAAAATTCAACTTGTCTACACCTTATGGAACTTGGAATTGGTGCAGAAATGTCCTCATGCCAAGTTAACACAGAGGCAAATTAAATATTGCATGTAAAGTTTCTTGAGGTTCTAGATTATTTTGTGAGCATGAGTAGGTTGAGCATGATTTAGCACAAAGATATGTGCACCAAATTGCCGGGCCTTGGACAAAAAAAGTTATACAAATGCTGAATACAGGTAGACTTGCAGCTCAATTCACTGACTATCAGTCTCAAAACCAGGTCTGCCAACATTCCCACATCCAAATCAGGGAGATTCCACACAGTAATCAGGGAGATATATGTGTGTTACATGCATTTCAGTGGGCGAAAATGATTCCCAAATCGGGAAGATTTTGATATTCTCTTGTTCAGACATGAATGAATTATGACATTTTCAGGGAGACTCCTTCAGAATCAGGGAGACTTGGCAGCTCTGCAGAACTGACCGGTCCTTTCTCCCTCCTCCCCCTCCCAACAAATGAGCTGTATTGTCAGTCATGACATTACAATAAGCTATTATCACAGCCATGCAGTGCCAAAATTTCAAAAAGAAAAAC
This sequence comes from Diadema setosum, assembly GCA_033980235.1. NCBI lineage: Eukaryota > Metazoa > Echinodermata > Echinoidea > Diadematoida > Diadematidae > Diadema > Diadema setosum. The sequence continues at coordinate 15,767,188 of CM067074.1, forward strand.
AGATCAGTTGTGAAAAACATCCAGCAAGTTCAAAGTATTAATGGTATGGCTTCTTATAGACATTTATAAGGTCCCTATAAGTAGGCACTTGGACTCATGTCTGACATGCAGAATACAGTATCCATGTACAAGTATACATACAGTGCACTCCCGTTACAACGAACACGGTTATAACGAAATTTCGTTATCACAAAGTAAATCTTCTGGTCCCAAAATTATCACCATTAAAGTCTATGGTACAAAATTCGCTTATAACGAACACGGTTATAGCGAAATTTCCGTTATAACGAAGTCTTTTCCGAGCACCACAGACAAAGAAAAACAAAAGAAATATGCTCTGTTATAACCAAATGCGAATTGCTTTCGAAAATACGTAGCGGAACAAGCATTTATAGCGTATCTGCATGGGTGAACGATTCACATCACTCCGTGTGTTTGCTCCTTGTGTCACGCACAGTTTCTGAGGGGACCTTGCGTTTATTATTGTAATACAGTAACTTATCTCATCACATTTCCCACAGCTATCCAATGTATGATGAGTATTTAGCAAACAGAATATGTGGTTTCCTGTTTTCGTTATGTACTGTATTTGCTCGGTTATAACGAAATTTCGTTATAACGAAAGAAAACTGCCGGTCCCGAGCATTTCCTTATAACGGGAGTGCACTGTATCAGAGTGGACATGATTCAAACTACATGTACAGGTACATGTTTGTACAACATGTATTCATGACATTACAAAAAGACAAAGCTGCATCTTCGTAATCACAGAAGTGTCTATAATGTTTCTAATAACTTCAATATACTACTATAGATTCATCAAATAGTGTGTCTTGAGAAATCAAATCAAGACCCAATTCACACCAAAGGTGGTCCCTAGCAGGATTGCACTAAACAGATTTCCCCAAAGTGAAAATAAGGACATACATTAAATTGTATCAATACGTCTGTACCATGGGAAGGGCCACCACACCCTTCATAGCAGGATTGCACTAAATAAATTTCTCCAATGTGAATGTAAGAAAATGCTGATACCACGGAGGGTCCTCTGCACCCTTCCAAGTGTACCAGCCATGTTGTGCAGAGCATGTCCAGTAGGGCTGGGCCCTAAACCCATAATTCGTCACACTTGCACCTTCAGTGAAAGGGCAAAAATAACAACATTTCAAACTTTATCAGCAATGCCTGGTACATGTACATTGTACATATATATGTATTCAAATGACTCTAATGGTACATAGCTTGAAGCATAGCAGGTCACCTATGACAAGGAAGTGTGATGAATGTAAAGATATATACTGATGGAGTAGCTTCCAGGTCATCTTTGACAGTGTTTATACTCTTTGGGAATAAATGAGATCATAACTCTGAAGTCCTTTTCAACAGTCATCCACACAATTGTTCACAGAGTTGCTATCTCAACACACTGGACTCCATCCACATGAATGTTCCAATTCTCTGGGCCATCATTTGTAGAGTTTGAACTTCTTGAAATACTTTTGCACCTCCTCTTTGGGGTAAGGTTTCGCTGCGAGACAAGTGGCAAAGTTCTCCGGCTGCTCGATCCACAGTTTGTGATCAACGCTGTTCTCTGTCAGCTTCTCAGACAAGTTCTTCACATCCTCTTCACTTTTAGCCTATCAAAAGAAAAGGAGATACATACATGTATGTACATTGTACAAAATCAGGAGCCATGACAAGCAATGATACCCAAGCAAGAGTCAAGTCTGCCACACCCATTAATGAAGGTACGTTTATTCAGTGTACATTGTAGGTCAACCGTGATAGGGTTCGGTCATATGCAGCAGTCATTACCCTCCCACCCATCCCCCTCCCCCCCCCCAAAAAAAAAAAATGCTGATATAACAAAACTCAAATAAAATCAGCTATACACATATTTAATATGATTACAGCTCAGTATCATTTTGTCCATATCATCATTCTTTCATCCTTGAAAAGTTACAGAATCTGCCCTCATCTGGTAATACATACATGAATAAGTATTTCCATATCAAAACAAATCCCATACACTGTCATATTCAATTGATACTACCAGTAAAATCACACAGTGTTATACTACTGCAAGACATACAGCAATGCTATTAGGCACTAATGCCCTATCTTAAAGCAACAGTGTTGCTACAATTGTACCTGACTGGTAATTTCACTTACAGATAGATTTGAAAAATTCCATGTTTCTGCAATACATGTATCACATTCACATTGCATTTCGAAATGGTAATGGCCTCGGAAATTATTTAAATAAAAATGTTGTTCAATCTGAGGAAAGAGGAGGGCATATACAGTATTAGTAACTTTGACTTGTAGATGATTAACATACGTACCTCCAAGATGACTTTATGCATATTGTCCAGGTCAGCAGTGTACTTGAGGACATTGTCATCATCCCTGAATAGATGCATCACTGCAGTACATGCATGGCAAGCCTTGTGAAACATAGATAAACAAGAGCACAGATTTGAAGAAAGTAAAATGTGAAGACAAGTAGGCCTACATGTACTTGTTCTATACTGCGACATTACCGTACCACACCATTTTTGCCCGAAAATGATGGACGACTGGTATAAAGTAGTGGAGGTATGTGGAATACCATGAAAAAAAAATCATGATTTCAATTTAGTATTAGCTAAATGAAAGATATTTGTTTTTCTATTTGTGTGTTTGTTTTTGTTGTTTTTTTCAGGGGGGGGGGACCTCCTTTTGCGACAATCACACCAAGTTGCAGTTACACACTGTACAAGCTTTACCAATCTTAAAAGGGCGACATTTTCAACCTTAACCCAAGCCCGACCAGATGTCGCGACTTACACTTGTGTACAGCGACAGGGCTGTGTATAGTTACTTTAACCCTAATCACAGCCCAGGACTTTCAGAGTTTCTTATGATGATTAAAATACACACATGCCCAGGCACTTAAAGGGACTGTACAGTACTGGTTGAGGTGGGGATTCATGTTTTGAACGTTCCTACAATGTAAGTGAGATAATGAAAAGCCTCTTATGAAATATGAAACAGCATGTAATTTCAAGAAGGATTCAACATTTATTTGATAGAAATTGGTTTTCAAATGGCCGAGATATCCAAAAAAGTGCTAATAATAAAAGGCGACATGCCACAACTTTATTAGGGGTTCAAAACCACTAAATATGTACAATTTAGTGAAATACTTGTCGCAATAGTTTTACCAAAGAAAAAATAAAGGAACGACCGATTGTCGTAAGTTTCGGGTAATAGTTATCGTTAGTACATTGTTAACTAGAATTGCCGAGAATTTGAACATCCAATTATGATTCTTTCGGAAGTTATGCATTCATAAAGATGGTAAACCCGCCAAAAACAGCATGTCGCAAAGTAATAATTTTGCCGATATGTTACTATTATGCAAATGAAAGCATGATCTTTTCTCATTATAACTTGTTCTAAAGCAAATTAAGCCATTTGCCTACACGTTAGAATAAAAAGAAATATAATTGAAAACTATTCAATTGAATTATTTTACAAGTCAAATTTGTCGCAAAGGCCTGTGAAACATACGTTACCATGATTTCAAGTTTTCCTTTAAAACAGTCCCTGGGGTTGAAATTGTGAATTATCCGTCCTAAAAACTTAGAAAATGTCTCGTCCAATGCTGTAAACAATAGTTTTGCCACCTGGTTATCTGCTGCAGAGAAAAAGCTTCACGTACTAACACGTTTCAGACCGTATGGTTAAAGGGACTGGGGAGGAGTGTTGGAACCCAAAATGCAAAAGTACTATTTCATGAAGTGAAACAGGCAAAAACAAGGGCCAATGCCTATGAAAGGACTAAGCAATGAAAAAGAATCGATGAAAAATACGGCATTATGAAGATATCTATGATTTTGTGAAGAGCGTTACATGTAACGCTTGTCAAAATCACAGGGGGTCGGCTTAGAGGCTCTCCGTTCAAGTGTTGTTTTTGCCTCCCTCTTTTGTCCGATTTTGGCACAGCGTTGATTTGTTGCCTTCTCCTCGGCGAAAAGCAAGCCCAAGATAGAGTGTACAGCTGTACATCGACGCGCCGCGATCGCGAGGCGAAACCCGGGTGCCTGTTCACTGGCTAGCGAGCGTTATCGGTGCATTTCCCGGCATCCGCCCGGCAGCTAGCTAGCACGGGTCCGCTCGAACTCTGCTGGCTGCGTATATAGGCCTACTTACCGTACCACTCCATCCACACAACAATGGAGCCGCAGGAGGAGAGCGAGAGATCTGTCTCCAAGAAGAGGAAGACCATGAAAACCAGTGACAGAGTATGGAGATGGCGACAGAAAAATAAAATGAAGTCAATCCCAATTCCCCTCAAGACACTATAGGGGCTGAACGACAGAGATGTCATTTCACTTCTGCTGGATCGGTATTACATTTGTGAAACTCGGAAGACTTCATTCAGTTCAGTGTGAGTAACAGTTAACTTCAGTTTAGGACCTACAATGTTAGTGTAACATTGCTGATAGAGATGTCACTTAGAGGATCTACACACACTATACTATTGTTATGAGTAGGCCTAGATTAGTAGTTTTGTTAGGTGTCCTATGCCCCACCCGGAAAGAGTTCCTTATTATGTCCCCCCCCCCCCCCACCAACTTGCACAAAACAAACAAACTAACAAGTTAGGCCTACCATTCCTTTTTACCGATAATAAACTAAATAAAGGTTATGCCATTTATGGGAAGACTTCCCATATTATTAAACCTTTATTTAGTCCACCATTAGCAAAAAAACAACAAAAAAAAAAACAAAAGAAAAACAAAAAACAACAGCAACCTATCTAACCATTATTTGTGCAAACTAGTGGGGGGGGGGGATATAAGGAATTCTTTCCCCACACCCTAACTTGTCTCTATTATGGTAAACTAAAAGATATATCACAATTTGCCTGAGATTTTATTCACATTTGAAGAAAGGCCACATGCAGATTCACAAAGCCAAAGGTGTACCGGTATTCAGAATGCAATTGAGGTAGTATGGTGGGTATCCTAGACCAATGTGCTACCATTCCTAGTCCGAGGCCCTTTTTCTCTGCCAATATTAGATAACTGGATTTTTTTTTTTTCTGCGTAATGACATATCCCAAATTTGGCTCAACAGTTCTCCTTTTTGAAATGTGCTTCTGGCAATTGCACAAAATCGCTGTTCACATTAAGAAATGGCGCGCTAAAGTGTTTTGCATGTAAATACGCGAATTCCTATTTTACCATATTCTGAATTATGTTGCCCTATTCTACCTTCATGTCAAATTATGGGTCTCAAAATTTTGAAATAAGAAAGTTACGACACTCATCAAAACTGCCGTTTGTTACAAATCGGCGATAGGCGAGAAATCCAATTTTACGAAACGACACTGAATGAGTGAAAGTGTCAGCGAAGAGCTGCGTAGAGTGATCATCTGGTCACTCTCGGTTTTTACAAATAGTTTGTGGAGAGTCAACCGTGTATATGTTGTCACGGCAGCTATGATCGCGGACCAAAAACGTGAATTCACATGTTTGGTAAGGTACCTAATTATTGTCTCCGGTACACATGGCATTGCAAAAATGTTGATTGAAGTGTATCTATTGTGCGTATATGCATTGCAGCGCAGTTCACTCAGTCCCTAGTGTAGTGGTAAATGGTGTATGCTTTGTAACACAGTAGGTGCTAGTTGTTGAGAAAGGTCTGTCAGATATTATTGTGGCAAATGTGGGTATCTTTTGTAGGGCAACAGCCAGCATCACATTCAAGGACCATCCTGACTAGGCAGCTCAGTGAAGCCAGTGACATCCCCTCTCGTCAGTTGAGACCAGCCCTCCCAGCTACCGAGCTTGATGTCAGAAGCCAGTGAAATTCCCTCTCGTCAGTTTCAACCAGCTACCCAGCTCGGTGAAGCCAGTGACATCTCCTTTCATCAGTTGAAACCAGCCCTCCTAGCTAACCAGCTTGATGAAGCCAGTGGCATTCCCTCTCGTCAGTTTCGACCAGCTATACCCAGCTTGATGAAGCCAGTGACATCCCCTCTTCCCCATTGAAACCAGCCCTTGCACTGGTACAAAAGGCTTGTACAAACTGTCTTTAATTACCTGGTACATTTTGTTTTAATACACCTAGATCCAACAACTGTTTTGAACCTGCAAATGAAAATTAATGTTGATATTTAGTAAACAAAACATCAGTAAATTGTTCGATTTAACTCTGTGTTCTCAAACGATGCTGTTATTATTCTTGCTGTAATAATTGATAACATTTTTTTTTTGAACCCATAGCTGTGGTAGTGGTTAATAAGATTATGGTTGTCTTGATCATTACTTTTAGGGTTACAAGTTACATAGTTTGTACATTGCAGCCACATATAGGCCTCCTATATGATTGTATGTGGAATTACAGACCCCCAAATCCCATGCATGTGGCTGGATTTAAAGACATAGGCCCTATATGAGCTTGTATACATAGGGCCTACTTTGTAGATGCACAATGAGAGGCTGAGGTCATCCCGACGTCATGTGCAGTGTCAACTCATCAAAAATTTGGCTAGGGTCTGTAGGTTTTATTTTCCTTTTTGCTATTTAACTTCTACAGTAGACAGTCTATTTCTAACATATTTCATGGAGTTTTCTCTGTTGCATATATGTGAGCACTACAAGATATAGCTACCTGGTAGACTCTACACTGATATAAAAGGGATAGCAAGTTCTGTGACTAAATTTACAGAGTGGTGAAGAACTAATGCGACTATCCTAATTGTAAGTCAGTGTTAATGCCTTTCATTGTGACTGATATACAGATGAACTCCTGTCCAGATGCCCCTGTGAAATGGAAAAGGACAAGTTCGTGAATGCTGTTGCCTTCTCCAATTAGTTGTGGAGGAAAATGCTACTCTGAGGAAAGGACTTGGGTCAGATTGAAGTGGATCAAAACCTGGTGAGAGTGCTGACAGATATTGATTTTATCAGAGCCTGGGCAGATGTTAGAAGATAACAGGTTAGATGATGAAGATGTCCCTTTGGCATGCATATTTAGGAATTTTTATGTAAATATCATAAATAAAGTGGGCTACTAAGTATTTTCAATGGACTTTCAGCATCTAACATAACTACTTTCATCAGTACTAAACTTGTCATTGCTTGAATGTTAGTCATTAAAGAGAATATTTACTATGTGTAATACTGAATAGTTAATTGAGTCTATATGAGTAGTAAAATAATTTTTCATTGTAAATGTGTAGTAGTTACTATATTACCAACATTCAGTCATTAGATGAGAGATCAATAGAATGTGCTTGTTGGCCTCTATTGCAGTGGAACAGCTAGCATCACATCCAAGTGCCATCCCAGATATCCAGGTTGTTGAAGCCAGTGGCACCCCCTCTCGCCAAATAAGACTGCCTCTTCTAGGCTACGCAGCTCAGCAAGACCTGTGACATCCATCTCGCCAGTGGAGACCAGCCCTCTCTACCACCAAACTCAGTGAAACCAGTGACATCCCCTCTCATTAATCAGAACCAGCCCTCCCAGCTACTTACATGTAGCTCCATGAAGCCAGTGACATCCCCTCTCATGTTCTTCTTTGTGGCTGGCAAATGTTTGAAAAGTGAACTTGGATGACGTCAATATCATAATTATGTTGAGTGCATCCAAGTGATGGCAATGATAATAGCTCTGACACCAGGTCTTCCTGTAGGCCTACTGTCAATTTATGCCTTCATTGTGTATAATAGCAAAAGACATGTTAGTAATGAAAAAGCTGCACCTTTGTACCAGGATTGTTGGGGATTCTGATAAATGCACATTGAACATGAATAACATCAATTCCAATCATAGACCTACATTAATGTGATGGCAATACTAACTGATATGACACTACATTCATATTTCTGAACTCTCTATTTCTGTCTTTTCTGTGAGGTAACAACAAACATGTTAGTACTCAAATGTGTCAATCAGAATGAAACATTGAATTGATTGCATAGAAAATTTGTTCTTGCCCCATGTGGCAAGTAGGGAATATAAATCCTGTAAACTCCTAAACTGCATGTGCTTAAATTGTTACTGGAAACTGAAAGGGCTGCAATATCCAGGCACAAAGTGTTTTGTCCTTTTATTTTTTTCATTTGGTCTTTTTCCCCCTGTGTTTCCCAGGTGTTTCAGTGGTGAAAAGCTACAATTACTCCGTTACGATAAAATATTGCATAAGTGTTTTAAAGTGAACTTAAGCAGGGCTGTCATGCACAGCAGTGTACATCACTGAAAGGGCCTTTCACACATTTCATTATTGCTCTAATTGTTATTATTATTATTACTACTACTACTATTGTTGTTATTGCTAATGTTTTTATTACTATCATCATCTTCATAATGATTATTATCCTCATCATCATTTATGTGATCACTGATATCATGCCATGTGTTACATTCAAGTGGCACAGCAGGTCCTACACAGTAGCATTGTCCATCAGCATTTTGGAAGACACTTTTCAGCACATAATTTTGTGATAACTCTATCAAATCACATTATTATGAGGACAATATTTTTGTGGTAAATGGAGTTTGTGCCCTTGTAATATTCATTGCATCTATATTTTATAGCCAAAAATAGGTATGAATTTTGATAAACAAATGTGTTGGAAGTACTTCAAACAAGATGTTCAGTTTTCATTCACATCTATAGATATAAAAATACATTGTAATATACATTTGGTAGGTCCCTACATGATGTTCTACTGATATAATTGTATACGCTAAAACCCTAAACTGAATGTGTTTTGACAATGCAATATGTAGAAGGTCTCCACACTGAAATAGTATAGTGATCTTTGTACTTGAAGTCATTAAACCATGTGACATTGATTCTTGGACCTTCACTTAATTTTTTTTTCCTGCAAATGTGCAAGTTATTTGAAAGTGGTTGCATTTGTTAGGTTTTTTTAATTTACATGTTATATTATTGTTATCATAATTGTTCAATATGATAGGAGTATAATGTGTAGATGCCAAAATTGACTAATGACAGAATGCTGAGCAGTGTTTTTTTTTTTTTCAAATGACTACCTTACCTGTGTAAATTGGCAATCTTTGCCATACAACTATTTCTATTATGACATTTCATATTTAAAAGATATAGGCCTACATGCAAGTCGTCAGCACAGATTTGTTATCTCTACATTGTATATCACATCACATTACTGTGAGAGCAGTTTCTACATGTAGCACATTTGCAATTAGAACCTGTGCTCATGATGCAACACCAAATGCAAATATTCATGCAAAGATTAAAGAAAATGTAAGGTCAGTGTACCCTGGTACACACAACTTCTAATGTAGGTCCCATGTACACATGCAATTCATATGTACACATGAAATTTGTATATGTATGCATGGTAGTATAACGTACAGTGTAAGTGTAGGGATTTACTTTGAACCATTTATTATAAGTGTATCCCCTTTCTGTTATAACAGGTACCACCCCTCTACACATAAATACGTCAACCCACACATACAGTAGTATTCACATTTACATTCATCCACGCATCCCACCTGTCACAGACACACCACATATCACATGACATTTTCCACTCTTTCACTTCTCACCCATTGTTCCCTGTAATACTGAAATCATGCCTAAATCACCCACGCCTACACACCATTTACATATTATGAATATTTAGTTTTAACCTTTGTTTCCTTATTTGCATGTTTTGTTATGTTGATTTTGTGTATGAATATTTGTTACAACCCACATTTACATGTAAACCCATGCCAAATTATGTGTAGAATAAACTGGCTACAAGTTAGTTAGCCAAGAGACTCCTTCTAATTAACACGTGTGCTGCCCTAGTTTGCTTTAAGTGTGACGAGTGCTAGAGAGCTAAGCGAACCCGAGCCCTTACATAAGAAATGTTAGATTTTTATTCACTGAAATATCAGAACAAGATATTTATACCTGTGTAGCATCAATTTAAGCATCAATTTACCACTGAGAAAAAAATGTGTTCTGATGATAAAAACCTAATCAGGGTTCTAGATAAAACTGAGTGAATGTTGTTGGCCTATGTGGAAATAATTGACTTGAACAGATTATTTCTTGTGTCTTTTCGCCTTGTAGGTGAACGAGACATATTGCATCATGCGTGGTTGCATTGCATGATGAATAAGAAAATGTGTAAGGTAGTCTCAGAAATTGCTGGATTAGTTATTAGACTATTACAGGTGTCACATTATTCAGCCTAGAAGACTGAAAATGATCTGATTCCCAACATTTTTGTGTGTATCTGTGAAATAATTCCAATTAACCCTATTCATACAGAAAAAAAGGTAGGCCTAAGCCATACCAATGACCAATTTTCTAACCTATTCAGTGCATGTGTCAGTTGTGAAGAAAATCATCCACAATAAATGTTACAACTAAGTCACATTTGAAATTACGAATACATGACAAGTTGTACCGGTAATAAAAATGAACTATTGGTTAGATCCAATGCAAGTTTAGATATAACATGGTACACTGTACCTGGTACTTCTCTAGCCTACTTGTGTTTAAAATCTTTGAAGAACTAAAAAAAAAAAAAAAAAAAAAAAAATGGTTTGCCATGAAGATTGCATTTCTTGACAATGTGCATGAAAAGTTTAAGATATGTATTGAATTACATGTACATGTAATAACACAACCCGTTTGTGTTTCGTGTAATTGTAATCAATAATTGAGATTTCGTTGATTTTTTTTTTTTTTTCTACGTAGCCCGACCAGGTCACCAGACGCCGTGCGAAGCAAGCACGGTAGCACTGTAACTGCGTACTGGGCTGTGTCCTTACCCGGAAAAGTTTCTACGTACAGCTACACAGGCACAGCCCAGTCGATCGCTGTATAAATAGCCCGGCGTCTGGTCGGGCTACGTATAGTACCACGTTCACCTATCCCGCTTTCGGTACTCGTACTTCTCAATGAAGAATCTTGTAATGGAGTTTGATGGCTTTTAGGACACGTAGCCTACTGAGTCTTCCGACGATAGAACTATCTCTCATAGTATCTTGGAAGAAGGACATGTGAATCAGAATCGGAGGATCTAGGAGTCCTTTGATTTTAGGTTAGCGCTCTCATCAAATGAAAACACAACGCGAACTCATACACTCGTACACAGCATGCAAGATCGTACATACAGCAAGCTAGCTATAGCTCTCGAGCTTGCTGCTGCGAGTTATGGCAAGTGGTGCGGCCAGCGCTCGCCGCCGCGCCCATAGGCACAGCCAGGCGTCAGAGCTAGCTTGCTCTAACTAACGTGCTCTAACTACTAGTACAGCTGTAGTTCCGCAGCTCACTCGGCATGTTGGCTTGATTTCGCTGTAAGTTGGCTTGATGTCCGCAGTCAACAAGCAGTATTCCGCAATTCAAATACGTATCGCCATCGTATCGAAGGATCTTTTTCCAGAAAAGTATGTTTTGTTTTTCGCTTTTTAAAACATTTGAGAAGATTTCGATTTCCAAGATATTTTGACACATGTTAAGTTAAATATCTACCTTTCATTTTATACCCAAAACACCTTCTCTTTCGCATGTTTTGCACAACCGAACACTCCTCCCCAGGCCCTTTAAGAAATGAAACATACGTTACCACCGCTATGGAAAATTACAAATGAAAATGTTACAAGGAAATTACCAAACATAGGCATACGGTATCCCAATCTCTCCACTGAGTTTTCAATTATGAGCCATTACTAATCGCTTGAAAAAGTCACATCGAAGGTCAGATGCAACTTACGTTACCGAAACATACGTTACCCCCGAAAAAATAATCTTAATTAGATTCACTAACATTGCAACCATTCATCGATGACAAGTGCTATCTAGAGCCATCTATACTCCATAGTTGCTTAGAAACAGTCATTGCGACAAAATGGCGCATCACGTTGACGACTCACAGGGAATGGACTGCACGAGATTTTTCTCAGTATCTGAGCGAACAGTATATATATTTTCAAAGTCATGTTTAGCGTAATTACATTCAAATATTGGTACTTTTTTTACTATGAGCAAGTACTTTGGTGTTTGTTTTGTCGAGGAGAATAACAAGTTTACATCTCACTCAGATATTTATACCACATTAGGGTACCAAAACATAGGGTCAATATTGTAACGTAGGTTTCACTTAAGGTAACGTAAGTTTCAATTTTACATCTGCATGTTCACTGTCGTACTTTTCACCAAAGCTTTATCCTAAAAAAGACTAATATCCATAAATAAACAGATGAAAAACATATTTCAATTTTAGGCTTGCACTAACCATTCTTTTTGGCGATAATCATTGTCAATGAGGCCCTGAATACCCTGGTAACGTAGGTTTCAATCACTCTAAATCAAACCAATATGTATGTTAATGATTACATCAATTATGAAAACAATGGTTTTCATTTTGATTATCATATCATTTACTTCAAAGTTATAGTTATTGTAGCGTACCAAATTCATTATGTGACACTTCATTCCTTGTAATTAGAGGTAACGTAGGTTACGTAATCATGTAAGAATATCTTATTACGGATTTGCAGTATGGATGTTCTTATTTCTCTGTTAAGGGAATTTTATCATTACTCCTTAGGTTCCAAGGGGTCAAAATGGGAAAATCAAGAGCCAAGATTTAGGCCAATTACTGAAGAAGGAAATAGGAAGAGATTGGAGAAGAAGCTCTCTCTCTAAAAAAAAAATTGAGTGAAAATATTCACTCTTAATGGAGTGATTACAAAAACAGGAATTTAGAGCAAAATTGGAATGAATTTTGAGTGAAAAAATTCATTTTCACTCATTTTGGGGTGAGCTCAGGGATCACTCGAAGAGTTAGGAGTGGTCCCTGAGGTAAAGAGTGAAAATAAACATTTTCACTTTAAATTCACTCTTTTTTTGTATTCATCCCATCAAGAGTGAATATTTTCACTCGATTTTTTTTTAGAGAGTAAATCCGAGAAACAACGTGTAAAAAAGTATTACGTTCCTGTGGAAAATCTTAAGAGTTGGGAAAAACAAGAGCGCAGGAAAAAATGAAAGAGTAAAAAAGCACAGAGCATTCGGCAAGAAAATAAAAGAAGGCTTAAACCGATCTCAGCAAAGGGAGAATGAAGGTGATAATGTCGACTTGATTGACAAGGATTGACATGGAAATTGATTCACAAATTTAACAATTTGCTAATGATGTATACTTATGTATGCTTTACAATGAAAGGTACTGGATAAAAGTGTTGGCTTGTAGATATCAAATTGAAAGGATGAAATGTATGTAAATGTCCTTGTTTATGCACCGAAAATCATCCATAAGAATTTCTACCCAATCTAACTCTTCCGAGATATTAATGAAAATATGAAGTTTAGCCAAGAAAATAGAAGAAAGCGTTATACTAACGTTCTTATACTAACTTTTATATCATTTCACTTTAATACAACTCGCCACTTTTGCATTCTTCTCTCCTACATTGGCTCTTACTCAGTACCTTTTATTAAAAGTTGCCTTTTGCAGAAAAATACCAGATTGTGAGTCTACAGTTGTCTTTTACAATGATGTAATATACATTAAAGACATTTTATATGTCACCGAACTTTTCTATGTAATGGAAATAGAAGAATTGCAATTTGTTCTTCTAACATTTCCATGCCTTTTCCATTGCCTTTTTCCAAAAAAGAAAAGAAAAGAGGGGGCATCCAAATTATAAAAGGTGCGCCTTTTTGTGTTTATCATTGTTGTGTTTATAGACTAGTGTGTCATAGGTCAGTTATACTCTCAATCTAAAACCGTGAGAAAGCTGTCTATTTACGTGACCACTCTTGAATTGTTCTTAATTCTGTATTTTTTGTGACTATTACCCAAACCATGCATTGTTGTTGCTTCAAACTTACTGATTTCTTGGCAAATTATGGAACAATGTGCCAAGAAATCTGTACGTTTTAAGCAACAATAATACATGGTTTGCTCATTAATGAAACTCGTGATAATCATGCATTATTAATCATAAAGCAGTGGTGGTGTTTGCATTTTAAACTTCATAGGCTCGCTGTGATTTATTTCACATTTTTCACTCTTATGCCTGATGTACCTTATTGATGTAAATTTTAATATGCTAAACAGTTAAGTGCTGACCAGTTTGTGCACTTACACTGTGCAATGTTGTTTAGCGATGTATCATTCCTTTTTAATGCACTTTCCAATGCATCTCCACTTTCGAATGATTAATATTTCAAACTGGAAACATTTGAAACATACGTTACAATTGTTTATAGTACACACTGATACATTTTAGGGCTTCTTGACAATGTCTTTTGTGACTCTTATATAAATATATTCCTTGGGTTTTGAACACGGCACTTCAATAAGTAATTTTGCAGTGAAACTCATAATATTCAGACAAAATAAACTCTTGAAATTTAGATATCTTATTCCAATTTTTCATTTAAGGCCAAATGTATATATTATACGGACGATAACATCAGACGACAATTAAATAAATCTGCTTCCAGAAGTACTGAAGGTCTTGCAACGCTGGTACTCTTGATATTTATTAGAACTCTTAATATTTATCTTCTTTTTTAGTGTTTAGTATATTTATGTAACATACGTGACTCATATGCGTAACAAACGTTACCAAGGTTTAAACCGTCACATTTTCATTTGTCATATGGTGACTGAGATTGTTTGAGAATATGTGTAGGACAAATCCATCTAGAATAATTTGGCAGTTATCTGCAAGTTCTGTGTGTCCGAATAGAAAAATATAGGAAACGATCTAACTTTACTACAGAACAACCTCCATCATATCTATCAATATCTTAATTCACGGTTACAGTGACTTATCAAATGAATGAAAAAATATAGAAGGCACATTGAAATAAGAATGGTCATATCTTCGAAACTATCCACCAATAGAAGGATAGTTGCATTGTCCATCCCTAAACAGAATGAATATGGTCAAAGAAAAATAAGCACAGTAACGTAAGTTACAGTGGTGAAATTTTCATGTTCAGCTTCAAATATCAGAACATAAAAAGTTTGCAACATTTGTTGCTCATTTTTGTTTGAGTTGAAATTCAGTGTATCCTCTTGCAATTTTTCGTTGTATGAATGTTTTTGAGAAAACTTTATTTTTTCAAAATTTCAAAACCTGAATTGTACATTTTTAATGGTTTTGGCCCTAGGATCTCTTTGTTTCACCTTGTTTTTGGATATCTCAGCCATATCAAAACCAATTTTCATCAAATAAACTTTTAATACCCCTTAGAACTGCATGCTCTTCGACATCTCATGGTCATAGAATGATTTCTGAATATCTCGCAAAACGTTCAAAGCTAAATCCTAATACCTCGACCAGAACTGTACACACCCTTTAAAAGAGAATGAAACCTGATAATATGGATTGAGTGAATGCAGAAATCTAATTATTTGAGCACACCAGTAACTGTTAGCAAAAAAAAAAAAAAAAAAAAAAAAAAAAAAAAAACTGTTGAAAACTGCTTATCCAATAGTGGCGAGCCAATGCGGAGTAGATATCTAACGTTAAAGGAGTCAAAAGGGGCCTGAGCTTTTAACTCGATCCTAGCAGAATCTCCATCAGAGGCAAAATAACAAACAAGTATGGAAAGCAATCACATAACATGCACCAAGCCCCGTCAGGGAAGGGCTATGGACATGGAACAGAGAAAACTATCAAAGGGCCGGGGCGGGGCCGGTTGCCGCGCCGGTGCGGTTATGTAGCCTAAATTTAGGGCCTCGCGCGGCACATTGTCATCGTCATGATTGTGCATTCCAAGGCGAGGGTTTAGGGGCCATGTCATGCACTGTTTTGACCTTTAAATGATCCTGATTGATATTTTGGGCTACAGAATTATATTTAAATTTATCAAGACTCTTTAGAGTTCACTTACTTGTGCAATCACCGCCCCGGTAGGCCATTTTAGAGCAGTAAGAAGATCTCCACGTACGACGATGTACTGCACCATGGAGGCTGACATCTTGAAAATTATGAGGCTTTCTCAATAATTTTGTTTTTATTTTCCTAAAACAAATCTATTTTTATCGTTTTTTTCCAATAAAGATATATTTTTAAAAAAGTTTATCTTATATATATTTCTATTGATCAAATTATCAAAAAATGACTTTGATTAAATTCTTAATTTGTGAGCATTACTCAAAGCTAAGTTTCCAAAGGGCGCACAAGTTGAACAGATCGACCGCTGCGAACATGCCGCTAGCTCTAGCAGCACGGCTGTGTAAAAGGTACGGGTAGGCGCCGGGCAAGCAAGTGGGAACGCTCGCTGGCAACGAACACTGATCCCGCTCCAAAGCTAGCTCCATGATGCTTCGATATGCGATGAGTGTGATGACTGTGAGCACAAGTGAAGTGTGACTGGTAGATGAGACAGAGTGCATTTACACTTGCTCGCGCATGGTGCCATCTGATCTGCCTTTTGCTTGGAAATGAAAGATGGAAGTTCTTACGGAAAGACTGACTAAAGGTAGGTTTTCGAGAAAATGCTCAAACTCGATGGGATATGGGTCTGTAAAATAAATTTATTTGATAAAAATTTACATCAACAAAAGGAAGCAGACCCATAAATGGCATAATTGTCACACCCATACAACAACATAACGGTTAACATTAGACCGTAATGCGCAATATTATAAATGTAAGTGCTAAGTGCGCGACTCCAAAAGGCTATGGCCATGCCCAGTGGCAGGTAATGTTCTTTAAATTCTGCTCATATTCATAATCATTATAGGGCCTAGGCCCAGACCGGTTGTTGTTGTATTTGAGGCGCGCGTCATTCACATACTAACGTTACTCGTATGAATATTTGCGCCTTCATGCATCTGCGTAGAGCCGTAATATCATTATGTTGCATAAAATTTCTGGGTTCTATATATAGTACCTTCAGTCTCCATTCATCAAAAAACTGAATTTTGAATACTGCTACTGTCTAAAACTGTATTGTCAGTGTGTGCCTGGAATTTACATGTGACTAGTAAATTTATTATACTATTAGAGTTCTTAGCAGAGAGTAAGATAGGGTAATTTTTTCAAAATTACCACACCATCAAGGATTTTACCCTATTTTGGTCGCTTGGAGTTGGAGGTCAGCCCTGCTATGGATCTGTATAGGGCCTATACCTTTCACTTTTCTTGAATCCATATGTGATCTATATCAGGCACCCTCCAGCATCTGCAGAGGTTGGAGGAGCAAGCTGATGAGCTGAGTCAGGAAGGGGAGAGCAGGGTTAAACAGGAACGCACTCTGAGGGCACTACAGAAAGCTGTCCACCAGCTTCAAGAGAGGCGGGACTTGCTCAAGGTTCAGATTGCGAATTCTCCCAATAAGGTACACTCTTTTGGTATATCTTGCAGAGAGAATTGCTCTCTCTGCATTGCTTTCATTCACTCACATGGGAATGATGTTTTTATGCCTCCGCAACGAAGTGGCCGGAGGCATTATGTTTTCGGGTCGTCCGTCTGTCCGTAATATGTACGTACTTCCGTCCGTCTGTACGTCCGTCCGTCCCGTTTTGTTTTTGTCGATATCTCAAGAACCGTGTGGTGGTTTTACATCAAACTTGGTATGAGGGTATATCCTTGGGGGATAATACTTTATGTGGATTTTAGGGTCACAGGGTCAAAGGTCAAAGGTCACAGGTTATTTTGTGAAAAAAACATTGAAATTTCATGTTTTTCTCCATATCTCGCAAATGGTTCAAGGTATTCTCATGGAACTTAGTATATGCTTGTACCGATGGGCAGTGATTATCTAGGGAAGTTGGGGGTCATGGGTCAAAGGTCAAGGTCAACTCCTCAAAATATCACTACTTTCCTTAAAATGCACTATGCCTGAAGGTTTTTTTTTTTCTTTTAACTTGATGTATGGCATGTATTACCCAATATATATTTTTGGGGAAGTTTCTTGCCAAAAGGTCAAAGGTCAAGTGAAAGTGCTAAATTGCACCTTTTCCTCCATATCTCGAAAGTAACTCAAGGTATCATCATGAAACTTACATATTTATGCATGTTTAACCTAACAGTGATTCTCTTTGGAACTGTGAGGTCAAAGGTCAAAGGCCAGGTTTAGATAATGCTATTTTCCAATTGATAATGAAATTATACTTTTTCCCAATACCTTGAAAATTACTCAATGCATAAACTTATAAAAGAGTCAAAAGTCAAGTAAAAGTCATCAGTTCCCCAAAAATCTGCACTCTGACATTTTAATCATTCATCCAATTGAACCTAGTTCTAGGAAAGTTAACATTCAGCACATTTGTGTCAAACCTGTCATTTTAATATTTTGCCAATTGTGTGAAACTGTCATCACACATTGTCAAGACATTGTACTATAGACCTATTAGGAGAACCATGCATTATGGCGGAGGC
The DNA here is from genome assembly GCA_033980235.1 of Diadema setosum. Taxonomy (NCBI): domain Eukaryota; kingdom Metazoa; phylum Echinodermata; class Echinoidea; order Diadematoida; family Diadematidae; genus Diadema; species Diadema setosum. The sequence goes on from CM067074.1 coordinate 15,785,589, forward strand.
ATATCAGTAGCCGTAGCGATATATCTAGTTTGTTTATTTGTCCATTTGTTTGTTTGTGTGTGTTTTAGCAGGTGTAGGACTGTCTTTTCTTTTAAAGCCTTACAATCGTGGCGAGTGGTTTGTGCAGCACGGAGACAAACACAACACGGAGATGAACGCAACACGCTGCCTCCCCCCATTCTGTATCAAATGTCGTGACACCGAATGAGAATAGCGCTGGCTCAATGGGTCAGCGAACACACACAGGTCTTACCCAAAATGGCTGTCCGAGCCACGCGAAGCTTCCAAAGGGATCCAAATGGACGCACACTCACAGTGCGCAAATGCATGAAGAGAGGCCAAAAGAGCCAAGCGTCTTCTGGCCTCTCTCCTCCAATCACCGCAGCTCACGGTCACAATGTTTGTGTATGATGCGTACACACACACACACACACAGTCCCACACAGTCCCACACGTTTATGGATAGCACTGCAGTCTGGCATTGCGCAATTGCATGCACAAATTTCGTTCAGAGGAGGACTTACGCAATAACATACCATTGGGGTGACGATCGTCCGACTTTAACAAATCAATTCATGATTTCATTCAATAGCGAATGATTTGGTTTGTTAGTATAAACTTATACCCCTTTCATAAACTCAATAAAACTCAATAATGCGGATAATATCCGCAACACTTGGTCGTAAAATCGGAGCGGGGGCAGAATAATATGCTTTTTTTCGACCCTTCTATTATCCGCATAATAGCAGCATCGGGACCAGATTTGGAGTTTATGAACGCAAACCCAAATAATGCGGATAGCGGGGTGCGGACAAACGTCACCTGTCTTTCCCGCAGGAGGGACGTGCGCAGTCACCATGACGATTATCCGCCTTTTTCAGGACGGGCGCTCGTAAAAAATAATGCGGATTATTTTCAGAGTTTGTGAACGCATTTTTTATTGAAATGTCCACATTATTCTTATGCGGATAATTGGAGGGTGAGTTTATGAAAGGGGTATTAGTATGCTTTTAATCTCAAGGTCGTACTTACATAAATTTCTCAAAATGCAGAATTTTTATTAACTCCACATACTCTTTCACTTGATGAACAGGAGTACAATGAGCATCTGGACTTACTTCATTAATACAAAGATATAATTTTTGTTTGTTTTTGTTTTAAAATAGATATAGAAAAAAAAAGAGAACTCTTCTGTGCTAAGCCAGTCTTCTACAGTAATGTATGTATCCCTTAGCTGTCACTTTTGTTTGATCCTTTGTGAAGTTATGTTGAAGTTAACTGCATTTTGTGTATATGTGACTTCATTTTCACAGAGTAGCACATCCAAATGTGACTATTTACTTTGTATAAAGAAAGAAAGAAAGAAAGAAAGAAATTACATCATCTAATAAGTACATGCCTAGATGTTGATTCTAGCTGTTGAGGATGCATCAAATCTGTTATCAATGCCACAGATATGAACCTTTCCAATGACATCTCCACAGGTATTGGGGCCAATCCTACAGAATGTCCAGTCCAAAGACAAGGACTCCCTGTCCGCTGCTGTCCAGGAATCGATCCAAGGTCCAGCTGACCGGAAAGTCCTCCATCAGGCCGTCACGGAGGCCTTGCGGCTGAAAGAGAGAGAACTTTCTGCTTCTTATCGACTCACTGGTAAGATGGGGACATTGCAAGGCAGAAGGCAAATTTATCCTCATTGCCTATAGTCCTTGGCAGGGGATTTAAGACTATTGGTCAAGTGGCAGCTGGTTCTTTACCCATTGAGGACGGGCTGATTTTGCTACAACACGCATTTGCCATAGAGACCTGCCTGAGTATACTGTGGACGAGTCTTCAACGGGTTAAAGGGTGTGTACAGTTCTGGTCGAGGTGAGGATTTAGCTTTTAATGTTTTGCGAGATATTCAGAAACCACTCTATGAGATGTCAAAGAGCATGCAGTTCTAAGGGGTTTCAAAAGTTTATTCAATGAAAATCGGTTTTGAAATGGCTGAGATATCCAAAAACAATGTGAAACAAAGAGATCCTAATAAAGTTGTGGCATGTCACCTTTTATTATTAGCACTTTTTGGGATATCTCAGCCATTTGAAAACCAATTTTCATCAAATAAACGTTGAATCCTTCTTAAAATTACATGCTCTTTCATATTTCATAAGAGGCTTTTCATTATCTCACTTAGGAATGTTCAAAACATGAATCCCCACCTCAACCAGTACTGTACTGTACAGTCCCTTTAAGCATTTTTTCTCATTGGTCTTGTGAAATAAATCCAGATAATGATTTATTATTTTCTGTCACTTTTTTACATTAAATCAAATCTCTTCCTCTCTATCTATCTGTCTGTCTTTCTGACTGTCTATCTATCTATCTAATATGTCTCTATCTGTTATTATCTATATTAACCCTAAAGGGGCCAGGCTTTTTTGGCTATGCTCAGACCGCGGGGGATGGATTCCACCCGCGTCATAATCTACAATATTGTGTCATAAAATTTTTTGAAACAAGCAATTTCTAATTTTTATTAATTACATGTAATTATGCAAATTAAGCTCAATATCATATTTTAGCCTAATTAAAAGCATTGAGAGTCTAATTTTTGATCTGTAAATCTGTTTTGGCATATTCAACAATTGTACATCACAAAAACTTTCAAAACTCATTCAATTCTTATGTATTTTATTGTTTTCAGAATTTCTTATGTATGTCTTTGTTTTTCAACTTTTGTTTTTTTCTTTGTTTTTTTATTGGAAATTGTCACTGACCACTTTTCTACCATAATTAGCACAAAAGTAATTGATGAAAGTGATTAATTGTAAAAATAATCAGGTTTTTATGACTTTCATGCCAGAGCACTGTTTTCCATAGGAAATGCACACAAAATCACAAAATTGTGCCCGTTTTGGGGTGACATTCCGTTATAAAAATGGAAGTGGCTTCGCAAAAGTATGCGCGGAAGTCTCAAATTTGGTATCAAAAGTTGCGCGAGACTTGAACAAACAAAGTCAAGAAGCCTCGCGACGAGGCCTTCTCGCGTTACAGAATTATAGCGCGAAACGTCAAGGGGGGGGGGCGGATTCCGCCCCCCCCCCCCACCCCCCCCCCCCCCACCCCCCCCCCCCCCCCCCGGCCCTTTAAGGGTTAAAGTGCATTGCATGTTTGTGCACTCCAAGGCATATTCGTTGTTTATTTTTAGGTCTACTATGCGGTGTAAACAACACAATTCAAACAAAGCTGTCATGGGTACTGATAAGTTTGTGACATTTCAAATAAACTGAGTTAGATTGTAGTGCCCTGTATCACAAAATATGTTCAGTGTGTTGATGAGATAATGAACACAACAACAACAAAAATCAAAAATAAAGATTGAAGAAAGACCTATTTAGACTTTAAGTTTTTATGATCCCAATGACTCCATCATGAGTAATTTCAAATTTGAATCTGATTCTGTTTGCACCTTATGACTTCATACTTTACAGGTGTGTGCATGTAACTTCCTGTAGTGACAACAGACACTCCATTTTGTGTTTCTTGTTCAAGTCCTTTTTTATGTATTCATGGTGATAATTGTAAAAACTTGTTTTATTTATTTGGTGGTTTGTTTGTTGTTTTTTTTTGCTGCGTCTGAAGGTTGCACTGTTCACAAAACTGACAATGACTGCATCCGTGTGCGGTGGGACACCTTTGATAGTGGGGAGTACTTCCAGCCATACTATGCCATCGTGGCGATGAACAAGGATGAGAGCCTGCATCTCACAAAGCACAACCTTCCTTACTTCATGCCCCTGAAAAAGATTGTCTCGGAGCATCTCAACACCGACCTCCAACGCTTTGTGCAGGAAGTGGGCGACTTTCTCAACGCTCTTGTGTCTAGAAAGCAGCAAGTCAGTGAAGCACAGGTGAGGGAAAATGAGGCAAAGTCTTCTCTTCCATGCTTTTGTGTCTTTGTTTGAATCTTTTGTAGGCAGTGTAGTACGAAAGAGTGGCGAGTCAGCCTAGTGGGTAGGGTGCTTGTGCCTGGTATTCAAGGACTGGGGTTCAAGGCCCAGTGAGTTCAGCTGAGTAGTGATGTGTGTTACTCTGCTGCCCCTACAGTGAAAGACTTAACACTTTGCATTGTGTAAGAGTGGAAACTTTACGCAATTAATCGTTCACACTAGCCCAATTTTAGTGATAATTCATTTGCAATTTACAGAATTGCTGAGGAGAGCTTTTCTGTGCATATTTCAGTGTTTCCTCAAGAGTGATAAGTATATTGTACACAGACTGGTTGGCAGCTATGACAGTGTATTTGATAATACACATGTTATCCATGGTTACTATTTTATTACATTACATATTATTTAACCAATGTATTTTTTGCAGGAAAAGAGGACAAGGAACATACGGGGTAAAATTGTGTCCAGCAATGCCTTCGATACCATCGGCCTGACCCTGTCCAGCAGGAGGTTGGCAGCCAGCGCATTGGACATCAAGTTGATCTATGATGACCTGTGGAAAGACAGACCAACCAGGGTATTGATGGAGTCGCCAAGTAAGTTAATTAATCACATCATTCAGTTTGTCTCATCTTGAATGCAAATTTGAAGATTCATCTTTTCAATACAGTGCTCTCCCCTCACAACAAATATGGTTATTACAAAATTCCTGATACAGCAAAATCAAAATTCAGGTCCCAAAATTATCATCTCTATATCTGTTCATACTTTACTGTTCAGCTATAACAAATTTTGATGTGACGAAAGTGAACTGCTGATCCTAAGTACTTTGTTATAGTGAGAGTCACCTGTATTGGCTACACAATGTGCTATACTCAATTTGGATGGTACTTTTAGTGGAAATCTAAATCGTGTCTTGTTTCAATATGTTGTTTGAATGAACTGCAACAGTAATTTTTCTTTTCTATGTGGATTCAATTCCATATTCCTTTTTAATGAAGTAAGATTAACTTGTAAAAATATGTATAATGTGTGTTTCTGTGAAAGTGCCTTCAAGTATTCTTCTGCAATCATAGGTATAGCTCTTCACTCTCAGAACCAGGATATGGTGTTAAATGTTCTCAAAATAACAAAACATTCCAGAAAATGAGGTAAAGGTCCTGAGATCAATAAGTAATAAAGGTTCCATCAACAGAGCTACTAAGAGGGCCAGTGTTGAACAGAAGCAGGCTCATCGTCACTTTTAACCCTATTCTAACTGGGGGGTCAAATTGACCCCCCCTCGACATTTCGCGCCACGATTCTGCAACGCGCAAAGATTTTGCCGTGTCGTTTAATGACTTTTTTCATTGAAGTCTCCCGCATATTTTGAGACCAAATGTGACCGGCGACAACGGTTTCAGGTAAAAGTCGGGAAGTTTGAAAATGTATTTTTTAATTGAATCACATTGACCATTTCCTAAGCTTTATAATGATATAAAACACTTGCATTCTCCGGCACCGTAAGTGGTCAAATAAAGCGAAATATAATGCACTTTTTGATTTGTTAGCCTGACAAAATTGCGAGAAAACGGGCTTTGTAGATTCGCCTCTTGCTCGAAGACAATGCCGACCGGCGATGCGAGTTGAGAATCACCCATCCATACGATGGTGCCAATCGAGATTAAGCTCCGCCTCTAGCAACCACAGCGGCTTCTGATTGGCTCACTGAGAGAGTCAAATTTCCCAGGCACCTTCCTCGGAACTCAGCGTATGGAGCCGAATACACAATGCGTTTCGCTCGGGTTGGTTTACCACACAGAACTCTCTGTGGTTTACCAGTACATACACAACGTCTTTCAAGATGGCGGATACGATAATTGCAAGCTTGCTGGTTACGTGTGAATGTGCACATATTACCCAATGGCCTCCACACGCTATACCCGTGTGTTCACATCACAGGAACGGGTGGGGCAGATATACAAATCTTTACAAATCACATTATCATTGCGGTTGATTTGTCCTGTAAATTTCATTATTTGGGACCCTTTGTTTTGTTTTTGAGTCTCGCATGTGTTGCATTGTGCGATAAAGAAGAAAGAAACAAACAAACACGACTCTACTTAATTATTGGCTCAATTTTAATGTTTATAGGCCCTACAGTGTATTTTAATATTGGTCAGTTATGACCGCTCCTTTCCTCTCTTCTGTTGTCTTTCTGAATCAACCTGTTGTCGTACTACAAGCATAAAAATCAAGTGAGTTTCCGATCACATGTTGCACGATTTGCGACTCTGATGCGTCAAAACAATGTTCCCTGTCGTATTTGTTTTCACATTGGAAGTCAGTGCTGTCTAGTGTTGTGTTCACTTTTTGTTTCATTTCCATTGTCGAAAATGCGGTATAAACGCTCTGATAGAAAGCCAAACGAAGAGCATACACTAGAGCGAACGTACAGGTGTCTATTGTAGCAATAACAATGGAGCACGCACGCATGGACAAAACGCTGCAAGACGTATCTCCGAAAGCCGAACTATGTTAATGTATGCGACGCACTAGCCAATCGCACGCGAGACGCCGCTCCGTAGCAACACTGGGCATATTGGCGCGGCGTTCGAAAGAACATCGAAGCTGACGAGTGCGATCCAACATAGGGTGTTTAAAATTCCATTTTCGATAGGAAAAACTTTGTCTTATGCTCCGAAATTTGGTGTAGATGTAGTAAACATATCAAAGATTCAATTTCTGCAAAAAACCCAAATCGACAAAAATAATGGTCAAAATCTTTTTACCCCGCCTAGGAGGGAATTTCCTCTTGCGACTTTTGCCTGAAACCGTTGTCGCGGGTCACAAATTTGCAACGTCCGGGTACGCCGTTCTGAAGTTATGCAATGTTTTGCATATGCATGTCAACCCAAAAATTACTCAAATTCATGATTTCGTGTGCAAATCCAATGCAAACTGTGTTTTTTTGTTTAATTGATATAAATTAGATTATTTCTACTTTTAACCATTGAAATAAATCAATTCTAATGTAGATAAACTTGAAAAAGTGCCTCCGATAAATTTTGGCAAAAAACAATAGAAAACAAAAGATAGAAAAAACAATAAAATGCATAAGAAATTAACAAAACAATAAAAAACAAAAGAAAATGATTTTGATTCCGCTATTTTTTTACAAGAAAATTGTTTGATGTGTCTTGAGGAACTCTGACACAAAAATTTAACTGTAATCCTTCAGTCTTTTTGATGGAGTTATAGGTGAAAATATGATTTCATGCATTAATTTGCATATTTAATTTATCAAAGAATATGAAATCAACATTTTTCTATTGTATGACCATGTAATCTTGTAGTTGACATCCGGCTCTATGTTCAGGCAACATTTTGGTAACTTGGTCTCAAATAGCCCAGTTAGAATAGGGTTAAATGATGAATCTTCCCTGAGAGTATTCCATTAGTTGGAGCAAAATGAAAATCTGTTATCCCAAAAACATTTATTAGAGATGCTGCTTACACAAAGATCATATAAAGGTGACATGCATTTTCAATCATTATGATTATTATTATTGTTTTTCATCAGCCAATTTGGAGGCAGTTTTTGTACGAAGTGATTTGTTGGTGTGTTTATAAACTTGCAGATGCAGACATCAGGCAGGAGTTTGGAGCCATACGTGATATGTTCCTTGGTGAGAGACTAGCAGATGCTATTGCAACCGTGTTTGAGCAGTGATGTCTCCTGATGTGTGCTCTCTGTGTCCACTGAGCCAAGTTTTGACGTCTTGTGTCATAAATGTGAATGAAGTGACATTTGTATCTGTAGCCCTTGATGTGCCTGTGTGCTGAAATATAGTCCAACACCTTGCTAATCTATCGCATTCCCCGTAACTTTGCTGATACAGTAACCCTTCCATCAGTCAACGTGAACAGGATCAGAGAAGATCTGTTGACTCTCGCAGAAGTCAACAAATCACGAAAGGGGGAAAAAAAAATTAGAAGTTTTATCTTAGCGTCAACCTATGTCAACTTGTCCAAGGTTTACTATGTATGATTTTTTTTTTTTTTTTTTAATTCAAATGCCAATTGTAGAGGACAGCACCAAATGGTTTGGCAGATTGGTGATGAAAGAGTTTAAAGGGTGTGTACAGTTCTGGTCGAGGTGAGGATTTAGCTTTTAACGTTTTGCGAGATATTCAGAAACCACGTTATGAGATGTTAAAGAGCATGCAGTTCTAAGGGGTATCAAAAGATTATTCGATGAAAATCGGTTTTGAAATGGCTGAGATATCCAAAAACAAGGTGAAACAAAGAGATCCTTATAAAGTTGTGGCATGTTGCCTTTTATTATTATCACTTTTTTGGATATCTCACCCATTTGAAAACCAATTTTCATCAAATAAACGTTGAATCCTTCTTAAAATTATATGCTCTTTCATATTTCATAAGAGGCTTTTCATTATCTCACTTAGGAATGTTCAAAACATGAATCCCCACCTCAACCAGTACTGTACAGTCCCTTTAAAGCAAAAAGAGTTAAAGAATTAAAAGCAGAACTAGTATGTGACTCATATGGGCTCTAAATTCGTGTTCTACCATTCAAAATTTGCTTGCAACGTATCAGAAAGCTTTGCTGAGAAACTTGTCTAGCTGATGCGATTTGCTAGAATAACAAATTGTTCTGTAGTATTTTTAGATCAAAAGGTGTGAAGTGATTAAAGTCGGTATACCAACTTTTATTCCTAAAGCGCCCTCCCAGTTCAGTAGTGGTTACGCAGAATTCTGCTATTATGTGATGATTGAATCGTGTCCAAACAGTAGTCTTGAATAGCACGCAAATCAAGCTTGTCCAGCATGCAGTGGATGCAGTATCCACAGCAGTTGTGGCCTGATGTATTGTCATCGGTGTAATCAAATATGAAATATCACATCGCAACCATGATTGGGTAAGCTCCGAGACTATGGCACTTTCAGCAAAGCTTCCTAGTTAATACATTGTATTGTACATTTTTGTTGTTGCTCTGCGTGATTGCACATATTTCTTTTGTATTTGTGTATATTTGAGAGCAGCAGTTGAGAAATATGTTTTCACTTTATGAATCTGTAAGCTTGTCACCTTTCAGGCAGCTACATTTTTGTAATGGTTCTCAACTTGTCATTGTATTATGTGTATATTTTACTTTTAAGCTTTACTGTTTTAATGTATATTATCACATTTTTATATATTTCACTACATCCTGTGAGGTTTTAATTGCTTGACAGGGCCATTGTAAATGGGACTGGATCTAATAACAAACCAACCATGCCCCTGAACTTTTTAACATAATTCCAGAGAAATAAATTACAGTGTAAGCTGTTATTTTCAAATGCAGATATTTTTGCACTTGAGGTCACAGACATTTTCGCAAGATATTATTTTTGCGAATTGACACCAACGCTATCATAAATGCCATATTACCATAGTGCATGGCGACATTTTTGTGTGTTAAATTCACAATCCAATTGTGATTTGCGAATTTTGCAAAAATTAAACCCTCACAAAAATAACAGCTTATACCATATGATGAAGGCATATTCATTGAAGAAGGAAGAGAAATGAAATAACTACACAGTATGCTTACTTCAATCCTATTTCATGCCTTTTACTACATATATCCCAAGATTGTTTTCATCAGTGGGTTAAAATATAAAAAGCATATTATACTTTTGTTCCTAACAATGTATTTTATACTTTGTGAATTATCTATTATTTCAATTACACAGCCACAAAGAAGGTTTACATACACGGAAAACCTGTTGTAAAGAGATCGCTTTTACTGTATACGGCAAATACTTCGCGAGGTTTTTATTTTCGCGAATTTCGCGAGTCAGGTGCTATTTGCGAAATTCAAGACAAGCAAAAATATCGACTCTGATCCCAATGTGAATGTGACGTGTACGCGTGTACACTTCTCCGTTCAGTTCAGGACTCTACATCGCGAATTTTGCCACTCGCAAAATCGTCAGGAATTCCAGATTCGCAAAAATTTAGACTCGTTAAATATATGGCGTATACAATAACTGTGCATGTGCCACAATGTAAACCCCATGTGTGTTACATTATTCTGAGACAGCAACACATGAGCGCTTTTGAAAATATTTTGCTTTCAAAGCCATTTACCTCTTTGATAGAGACATTTATGCTAGACATGTAATGAGCAGTGCTGTAGAGAAAATTCCAAGCTTTACTGTGATGTAAATTTTATGAGAAAGCTGTATGATTGCATGTATATAATATCTTGCAAATGGCCAGTAGCTATGTTATTGTCCATGTCTGGGAGGCATAACTTTTGCAGGCAGAACCGCAACAGAAAATTATAATTCATTCGGAAAACCCGTATAAAGGAATGATGCTATTTCAATTACCATGCAACGTGGTGTGAGGAATGAAATCACAAGTGAAGCTGTCATTGTACTGTGGTATTTGGCAACGTATTGATTGGTTTTGATGGAGTTGTGCGTTTGAGCAAAATATGCAAACTTGGTAAGCTATCAACTGAGTCGGGTGTGCACACATACCAAGAGTTAACAAGATGAATTGGGCTGTCCCCTTTTCAATCACTTTTTTTTTTAGCTGGTCTCACTGTTGTTGTTGTTTTTTGTGTGTGTCTGTGTGTGCTTGTATGTTTACAAGGAGGCACTGGTGATGATGAAGGTAAAATCCCCCAGTAAAATTGGCCCCAACAACCTCATTATAATGGCATTTCCCCTTGCATTTATGTGCCATGCATTTACAGAGAAGTGGAAAGTTACACGTTTCATGCATTTTCAAGATGTATAGTATACAGCCAAAGTGATGGCTTCTGCCAACCTCTAACAATTTAGCTTTCATCCACTCCTGTGGACTTTTTCAAGTCAAGAGATGAAAGTTTTCTGTATTATAGGTGTACAGTATGTATGTGACACCCTCTCTCCACGTTTGTAATGTGATTTTTAAAAAGAGTAACCTACTACATTGTACAGTTTATTTCCATAGTGATTACATGGAGTGTGGAGTGACTAGACTTTGAACTGATTCAGTTGTCTGGAATAAAGCAAACGTTGCACCGGTCTCGGGCAATGTTTTTAATAAAAGGGTTTTCCTTTTGCTTTCCTGTATATAATGATAATAATGATTACTGTAAAAGTGGAAATTTTCGCGGTGTTGAAATTTTCGCGCATTTCGCGCAACCACAAACTAGCACGAAAATAAAAACACGTGAATATTTTTGCTTGCCATACGTTCCTGTGCGTGATGTCTTGATTCCGCGAAATTAAAAACACGCAAAACTCTTCTGACCCGGCCTAGCGCGAAAAATTAGTCACGCGAAAATATCCACTTTTACAGTATACTGATAATACTAAGTTGATATTCAACATAACATTAATGAAAATATATAAATGAAAACAAATGATGGGTACTCATTATGATAGCAGCTCTAGGTTAAACATACCATATGGAATGCAATCTGCACACAAACTAAAAAATGATATAAACAATTACGCTGACACATTTTCTCTGCATTTTTCTTTTATTGGAAGAAATACTGTATGTTGCTTTCAACACTATGCAAGTGATCTACCTGTCCCATGATTCAATGCATGACATGGAACCAGTCTCTACAAACACACAGTCTAACATGCAGCACTTTCTTGTACACATATTCATACTCAGTGCAGAAAACTGGCAGCAAAACCTTACAATAAACCAGTCTGTGTTGAACCTAAGATGCATTAGCTTTAAAGGACAAGTTCACTTCTATAATACATGTGAATTGAGATAATGCAGCAATATTAAACTAGAACACATCAATGAAAGTTTGAGGAAAATCAGACAATCCACTCAAAAGTTATGAATTTTTTAAGTTTCTGGCCATTTTTTTTTTTTTTTTTTATAGGAAGACTATCGGTACTACAGTTGATGTCACATGCCTTCAAAGCATAAGAAAGATATCAAGAGAATTCCACAAAATGTCATTTTTTGAAAAAAGTACACATTCCCTCAACTTGTAACTGACATTATATCTTAAGGTTAATGTTACTCCTCCCCACTTTCCAAAAGAGGCAAGTCATGTGCTCTTTTCTCAAGAGCGAAAAATAAAAATAAGTTGAATCTTTAAAATTGTCTTTATATACAGTTGTAGTTCTACACATATGACATCAAAAGCTGTAGTGGTCTTCACATCCAGTGCTCACGGAACTGAAGCTTTACTTTTTAATGGATTGGTTCACGTTTCTTAAAAATTTTCACTATATGTGTTCTACTAATATTGCTGCATTCTCTCTATCCACATGTTTATGAAGGTAAACTTGTCCTTTAAAAGAAAACAAATAGCACACATTTGTTTGTGCAACCTATGATTTCATGGACAAGCCTCTGAACTCGTCATAGGAATCTACCGAGTTGACGAATGGCATGTACAGTATAGTGTTTAAATGCATACCGGAATACACAGGCAATTTGTGTGTTAGAATGATGGAATATCTTCTCAATCAGGTGCCTTCAAAGCACAAGGTTCTTGCATTTGTAGTATATTATCTCATTTTCAGATACATATATGTAGTATACAGTGTACATGGAAAACAAATGGTACTGAAAAACAAGTCCAGCACATTTATCTGCACTGTATTCACACATAAAGATTGCATTTGTGTGTGTGTGTGTGTGTGTGTATGTGTGTGTGTATTGGGAATTTATATTTCATTGTTCATTTCATTCATGTCTCGAAAAATTTAATGAAAATTAGGTCTGAACAGGCAAAAAAAAAACATTATCTCCAGCCAACAAACTATACTGTGATATGCAATGTGGGCAGTCATAATGCATTCACACAAAACAGGCACAACCCAGATGAAGTCATTGAATTGTTATTTCAAACAAAGCATGCACGACACAAAAATCACATATACATGTATTAACACATCTCGTCACATAAATGTGTTTCATGTAATTCACAATACAGCTGTATATTGGATACATTCAAAAATGGCAGATGTCACATTGTGATCACTTTACTTTTAGCATGTACATGTATTAATAGTACATTCACACTTCAAAGTAATGAAAGCCTCATATTCAACACTACGCCAACAGAGATACAAGTAATTTCATTACCATAATCCCTGGCAAAAGAGCAAAATTGATATCAGACTGACTAAAAAGTTATTAAATCACCTCTGTCAGATTAAAACTTTGCTCGGCTGAAGCAAGTATTTCTACCACAGTCCCAATCAGCAAGAACTTTGATTTTCTAAATTATTGGTGTTCTCTAAATATTCAGTGAAAATACCACACAAACTGTATGAATGATGGATGCATGCTTGGTGAAGTAGGCTGGCAGTGCAGATGCAATAAAATAAAACCTCAAACTGCTTTACTGTTTTTCTAAGAAAACCAACACCCTCATATCGAGTCACGTAGATTGAAACACCTAAACAATTCAACAAATGTTCAAACAAAAAATCTATCACGGAAAAAGCAAGAGCTTCTTTCAAGTGTTGAAAACAATAAAAGATGGTAATCACATTGTCAACAAGTAGTTAATTTATGTTAATTTCCATATGTTGTGTACTTTACAGACTTCTTCATTTCCCCATTTTCTCATGACAGCACTTATCTTTTCTCTGCATGCAATCAAGACAAAGTCAGCAAAGTGTGAAGAAATGTACTTCTGTACATATTACAAAGCTGAAAAATGAAAACAAGTGGATCAGAAGAAAACGATGTATCGATGGAACTTTTGTTTTTAAAATTCATCAAAGACTTATCAAAAAATGTTGTCAACCTGATTACTGCCTTCTAGTCATGGCTATTGTAACAGCAAGCTGATACTTCCTTATTCCCTGAAGTGTCTTTTTATTTTTCACAGAGCCATTCAGACTTTGGAAAACATTTCAATGAAAATAACTCAAAATGAGTGTGTGGGTTTCCTTACAGGTCCAATCCTGGAAGTATCCAAATTCTACATCTTTAAGATTGCATGATTTTTACTTTAATGTGGTGCAATGTAGAGCTGTATCTGTAACATGCTGATAATCATCCTGTATAATCCTAGTGCCAAATGTAGCAAACAAATACAATGATAAGCAAATAAATACAATTCTAACATAATCCAACTGACTCAAATAATGCACATATGATATAGTTGTACGTGTACGAGCTACAGCAATTTTGAAGTCATGCAGAGTAAACTAGCAGGCTATTACTGTTTTCAGTCTTGACTTCTCACCTCACAATATTTGTGAAAATGACAGTTCACTGAGACAAGACTTGTAAAAATCACAAAGAGCAATAATGAAATTTCATTCACAGAGGGTATCACTTGATTTGATTTGATTTGACTTGGTTTCATGTGACTGCTATGAAAGCAATGAGTGCTTCATAATAAGCAAGCAACCACAGGTCCAATGGCTGAGAGTCCCTGGCCTCTCTGACAGCCTTGTGACAAGGCCTTATGCCTGAGGAATAAGACTAACTCGCCACACCGAACACTGCAAGAAACGGGTGAATGCAAGACCAAGTGGTGTAGCCACAAGACCAAGTGGTGTAGCCACAAGACCAAGTGGTGTAGCCACAAGACCAAGTGGTGTAGCCACGAGGCCTTTTGAAACCTGGGTTTGTTTGTGTTTTTTTTTTCTGCCACTTCGTGCATACGCGAGTATAAATTATTTATGTATAGTCATGAGTCAATCTGCAGTTGGTACGCTAATGAATCACATGTCAACGCAGGCAATGCAGGCAGCTACTGCAGGCAGCACAGGCTAGATTACGAAGTGTCTATGAGCAAGCCATCAACATCATGCATACTTATGAATATTCATTTGATGCGACATCATTGCGAGCAAATCAGTCGCTGATAGGCCACTACCTTTTTGGTAGCAGAATCGATGAGAAACAAGGTTCAAGATAAGAAATTCACGTCAAGTTCCAAAAGGTCTCCTGGCTACGCCACTCAGTCTCACGTTCACTCGTTAGCTAGCAGTTAGAGCTGTAGTCTCTTTTCCAAGCCTCAGCCATGAGGCCTTGACAAAAGACTACCTCTCTGGATGACTAGGCAGTGAAGATAAAGTACCTTGCCCAGGGCCATAACTGCAGCAGCTAGGGGACTTTTACATGATTTTTGGATGGTAGGATTTTCCCTGATATTAAAAGAATGGCAAATCAATCACAATTGGTAACAGACTTCCACAAAGCTACAAATCTATGTTTACCATCCAAGAAAAATGGGAGATTTTTAACCAGTCTGCTTGTCCGTCACAGGACACGTAACAGGCGGCAAAAATCCCTAAATGCACCACAAAACTTGACCTGAATTTTGGCATGCCTCAGCAGTACAATGAGTTACTGGCTTCCAAATAAGATTGACAGATAAAGCTACACAATCATGTTTGATGCGTCCTGGACGTTATGGACAGAATTCTCAAGGAAAAACAAAAATGTGCTTACAATACATGTACATACATCAAATTCATCAACACTAAACTGTAACAACACATGGAACAGATCTTGTTCTTTGGCATTTGGAAATCCATGAGATGTATAAACTGCTTAATACATTTTAGATCTTACAGTCCACATGTTGGTAAGTAATAACTCCAGTTTCAGACACTTAATCTGCAGCACTTCAAAACATTACTGAAACAAAGGGGGGGATCAATACATGCTGAAGTCTCTTTCAAAACATTGCCACTATTATAAGAGCAACTCATAGGTACTTACAATGACTTGTAGATTGCCCATAGGCCACATTCAAACCGAAGTTGAAAATGAGGATATTTCTTCCCAAATTGTATGGCAATAAAACAATCTCATGTAGGTACAATATAATACATCTGTTTAACAACAATTGCTAATAAATGTATGTCAGATAAAGTCTCAAAGATATCAAAAGCAGACTCGGAAAAGTCCGCTATAATGAAATAGTTCATGACAGACAAAAAAAAAAAGATGAAGAAAGACCAAAAAATTAAAAATGTGGTCAATTTTAGACCAATTCATGTCAATTCATGTCAGCCGAGGTGGCTCATACTATATCCCAAATATAAGTAAAATTGAAAGAAAAAAGATAAACAAATAAGGAAATGCTTCCCTATGGAAATAACACTGTGCTTTGGAATATCATTTCAGAATACTTCATAAAGGCTAGGCTTATTTAGATTTTGCTGTTGTTTCTATATTCATCCAGATCAATAAATCTTAACCCTAAAAGGGCCGGGGGGGGGGGGCGGAATCCGCCGCCCCCCCCCTCGACGTTTCGCGCTATAATTCTGTTACGCGAGAAGGCCTCGTCGCGAGGCTTCTTGACTTTGTTTGTTCAAGTCTCGCGCAACTTTTGAGACCAAATTTGCGACGTCCGCGCGTACTTTTGCGAAGCCACGCCCATTTTTGTAACGGAATGTCGCCCCAAAACGGGCACAATTTTGTGATTTTGTGTACATTTCCTATGGAAAACAGTGCTCTGTCGTGAAAGTCATAAAAACCTGATTATTTTTACAATTAATCACTTTCATTGATTAGTTTTGTGCTAATTATGGTAGAAAAGTGGTCAGTGACAATTTCCAATGAAAAAACAAAGAAAAAACAAAAGTTGAAAAACAAAGAAATACATAAGAAATTCTGAAAACAATAAAATACATAAGAATTGAAATGAATTTTGGAAGTTTTTGTGATGTACAATCGTTGAATATGCTGCAACAGATTTACAGACCAAAAATTAGACTCTCAATGCTTTTAATTAGGCTAAAATATGATCTTGAGCTTAATTTGCATAATTAATTAATTAAAATTAGAAATTGATTGTTTCAAAAAATCTTATGACACAATCTTGTAGATTATGACGCAGGTCTCACGCATGCAAAATTTCATCGCGATCGCGCCACCGATGGCCGAGATCTCAGGGGGGGGCGGAATCCGCCCCCCCCCCCCCACCCCCCCGGCCTGAGCATAGCCAAAAAAGCCCGGCCCCTTTAGGGTTAAGGTAATTTTGACAAGTTGTGATAGTTTTTATCAATATTTTTTACTAACAAAAGATAAGTCAAAACTTACTTAAGTTCAGAATCATTTAGTTTCATGCACTACATGTAGTTACCCAAAGAGTATTTGTGCAATTACGAGTACTGCCACATACAACACACAATGTCGGTGACAATTTAAATCATTATTGATGCATTGACTAAGTGATCACCCACAAATGATAAAAATATATACTTTTTTTCCTCAACATACCATTATTTCAACAAAATGGAAGACACAATTCTATTGTCAACGAAAATTCATTGCAACATAATGTTGAATATATGGCCAGAAGAGTCAGGCTGTAATACCTTTAAGCTTAAGAACAGAGTTTAAAAGGATACATGTGAAATTTCAGACATCAAAAATTTCACCACAGAACTGGGGTCTGATGCAAAACGCTAAGTCATCTAAATGCAACCAACATCAACCCGTCGAGGATGGACTGATTTTGCTGTTACACATATTTCCCATAGAAACCTACCCGAATATTCTCGGGACTCGTCTTCAATGGGTTAAAAATGCCAAACTATTCACTAGGTAAAGCCTCAGAACAGTCCTATAGATCTAGTGACATTTTTAATTCATTTTCAAAACCACATGCAGAAATACTCACATACATATCACAATGTTATGAAGTGTGCGTGATTCATCCTCACAAAATGTAAATTGCTTCAATACCATAATACAGACAACTGAATATCTGGCTTTCCACTCTTTTATGAACCCCAATAACTTTCAATTCTAATGTATCTACATCTGTATAAGTACTTTTCAGTTGCACACAACCTTCTCTATCATTTCTGTTTCTTTCATCTTTCTAATTTTGCTCACCAGCCACATAGAAACATACAAAAATTTGATTAAATAATTACTGCTACAATGGCCACATTTTGCCCAGTTTGTCTCGGGGGAAAAAAAAAAAAGTTGTCAGCCAAACTTTTCTCAGTTTATATAATAATCATCCAACATTCATTGTAGCAGGCAATGAACCCAAGAAAACATGGAGAGTCTACAACATGCAATAAAACTACATGTACTACTGTAAACTAAAGCAAACACAAATGGATGGATGTAAGTACATGTATATTGCTGTGAAATACTGTATACATCATATATTTTATAGGGAGTCTTAGTTTTTGCAAATTATTGGGACTTCCCAACAATTTCTGAGTGGTCAAGTGGAGCACAGATATAATGAACTCAGGGCATGCACTGGCTATGTTACCCACTGCACCACATTACCCATGTGGGACTTTGCAGACAGCTCACTGTTTAGACCCGATGGCTCATTCTCCACAGTGGGTAGCTGCAGTGGACAATGTTTAGACTTGCTTCCTTTCTGCCTCATGCAAAAATAGGACACAATATTAACCATTTTCTGCTTCTACAGTTGCACATTATACCATACATGGACTTGTTTGATACATTGAGTAATACATGAAGATACAATTCTCGGTGTCCAGAATGTTTGCCCGCAAGGCTGCAAATGATTATACATATAATATAGGCCTCCTTAGACACTCTGAAATAGATTTTTTTAAGTATCAAAATAAATTCATCAGAATTGAGAATATGGCACTGATAATCTGTTTGAGACACTTCTCAAGGCGGCTGGTGGCTTGACCTGTACATCTTTACAATACCAGTCACATACTGTGTATACGCCATACTAATAGCAAGTCTAATTTTTCACGAAACAGGACTTCCCGACAATTTCACGATCACGACAATTTGCGACTGTGGAGTAAAGTAAAGATGAGAAACATGTACTCATGCATGTTGCATTCATATCACGGCCAGAGTTACCAGGTAATAATTTTGCATGTTCATAAATTTGTGAAAAGCGACCAACCTGTGAATTTGCAAAAATAAGGGCCTCGTGAAATATTTGGTGTATACAATACACTGTAACATGAGATCTAGAATTAAAACATTAGATCAGTAACCATCACAAGAAGTGATTTAGTATCTTCCACAGCTACCAGTAAAAACTAAGGAAAAGGCATTAAAAAAACTTCTTGGGCCACCATGAAAGGCGGGTAAAAATCATGTGCTCCAGAACGGGGCATATTATCTTCAAACCCTGAATACCAGAGCTGCACTTTGTTTTACAATTTGGTAAAAATATTACCAAAAATTTTAGGCCTGGTTAACATGTTTGCTCCTTGTACTTCTTTCAAAATGTCAGTCCTCATTTTTGCATAATAAGGTATTTATCAATCGTTCATTAGATCTGGTTTAATGTACTGGGGAGAGGAAGGAGAAATCCCACTTCCCATAATCAAAAACTCTCACCTTTTGATTTCTTTACCCTCATCTGTAATAAAGGATATACCTAAGTGCACTCAATACATTGTTAGCTCAAGACAGATAAAGAAAGACACGCACATGCTTTAATTTTCACCTTGCTTGAAACTAACTATAGGATAATATGAGTCCAGTCTGATGAACAATGCAGCTGCAATGTTTTTGCTTTCTTTCTTTTCTTTTCTCTTATGATTTAAAGAACAGCTTAACAGATTTGCATAGAAGAGGAAAAGGGAAGCAAAACTGGATGCAAAGAATGTTGCATCTGCGCTTCCAACTTCCTCTTGTACTAAATGATTGGTGAGATCATAGAAAACAAGACAATCTGGACACCTTATCCTGTGTAGAAAAAAACAAAACAAAACAAAACAAATACTGCTAAGCACTCGGGCAAAAAGAGATGCTGAGAAGTCCACAGCTGCTGCAAATGCATGTTGCATCTTTGCTCCGATTTCCTCTTTGATAAATTCATTTTTACTAACAAGACTAGATATCATCTTCCTCCAATCTGTGGGAGATAGATGGATGGACTTAGGCAAAAGTGATGCATTTGCTGAAGTCAACTGTTCTTGTTTTTGTATATATTTTCAGATACACTGTACATGCAAAGGCCGACTAATATAATACTTGTCATAAATAGATAATGCCTGGTTGCTGCCTTGATGTGGGGGCGGAGGGGGTGCTACCTGCGGCGCTCCTGCTTCTGTGTTCGCTTCTTCTCCTTGTCCTTGCGGTCCTGGGCCTTCTGCTTCTGCTGCTCCCGCTGGAGCTTGTCCTGCGCCTTCTTCTTGGCGGTCTCCGCTTTCGCCTTCTCCCGCTTTTCTCTCTCCTGCTTGTCCACGTCCTCCTTATTGGTGTTCCTCATGACTGCGGGCAGGGGGAGGGAGGGGGCACTGGTCAAGGAAAACAGACCGTTTCTTGGCATGCACCACTGGTGGCATCTTTTCGGCAAAATTATATGGGATTGTATCTCATCTCGGGCAAACTAATGCCACTGAGCATTCATTGAGCATATTTCAAACTAAGAAAGTAATGTAAAAGTGAACATTTTCATTGTGTGGACATTGCTCAGACTGGAATTAATCTAACATTTTTCAGACTTGTTACCCAGATGTAGTCTGTGATGTCAGCACAATGGAGCAAACTAGACAGCAACTGCTGTTGAAATACAAGATGTACTTCATAGGTGCAGGAAATACATAGGGCACACCCTCTAGAAACCCAATCCAAACATCACAAGAATATCAGAGACTTGGCTATAAGGTAGAGAGATGAGCCATGGAATTGCAAGCAGCAGGATTTGCAAACAGACATAGAGAGGATTGGATGTCCTTGGGGACAGTTAACAGACCCTGGCTCAAGAACAGACTGGTTGGTGAACGCTTGTTGATGCACTTATGTCCCAGGAATGTTCAATACGCCTAAGTACCACGGACAAGATAAGATATTGAGTACATACAAAGTGCATTGTGCTGAATATGTAACATTCATTAAAAACAAGGAGGGTGCCGACTCCTTATTATGGATTTTTATATGTCATGTTATAGCACTTTAGTTCTCATCAGGCGAATAAGTGCATCAAACAGTACATTAAGATTATAAAGAACACTGACTTTATAATTCAGCTTAAAAATAAAAAGAAATTGAAGAAACCAATCAGTTTTGGATAACATATAAGATGCAGCATTAAACATAAACATATTGATTTTCATGTTAACACTAGGACATTGCTTGAATACAGACACATATTAATGTGATATGAATTTCTATGACCGTGATAAGAAAGCCAAAGAAACCAATATTACACAAAGTGAGTAAAAAGTCTGAAAAACAAATTGATGAACCATCTACTTAACTAACATTTGGCAATCTTTCAGCAATCAATTTACAATCAAATTGGTAAATTGATTAATACAGTCAATTCTGTGTAGGTCTATTTTGACAAGGACTGGAGAAATATATCCACTTAGGCTATACAGTCAAACCTGCCTTAGCGGCCACCTCTCTATAGCGGCCACCTGTCTATAGCGGCCACTGAAAAATCCCCCCGAGAGAAAAGCCATGTTGAAGACCCTGTGTATAGTGGCCACCTGTCTAACGCGGCCAGCGGCCACAAATTTTGTTTCCCGCGGTAGATTTTAACCTGTCTATAGCAGCCAAAAACCCGATGGAGCCGTAGCCGAGCTGATAATTCAGGGTGTTTTTCTGCTTTTTAGCAGTGCCAGTCATTTCTGGGCAACATTCAGTGATCGCCACCGTTGCATTCATCACTTATTCAGTCACAATAATGCACTAATTCATGACTGTGCACATGCTACATCTAGTGTACTGTGCAACAATTTCATAAACACCGGCATTGTTCTATGCATGATACACACGTGTGCATACGTACACACATAAATGTACATGTATATACAACGATGATACATGTACATGTAGGCAATGCACACAAAGTTGGATTACCTGTCTATAGCGGCCACCTGTCTATAACGGCCACTTTTTCCGTATCCCTTGGGTGGCCGCTATAGACAGGTTTGACTGTATTCAGCTACTGTGTGTACAGAGGAACACCATATGCAAGGATAACATAAATTGAGATTTTATTTATTTTCATCGACTTTAATAGCCGATTATTCAACATATGTGCTGTCAACCGACACGAAGATGACTGTATACACAAACAAGATAAATTATGTAATAGATACACTGTATATCCCCACCTAAGCCAAAAACTAAACTCATCTGGGTAATGTCTCTATCATGTGAAAGTAGACAGAGAAATTCTTCTCCTTTAAATCTCTGTACCTTCTGAATTAACTGGGATGGTAAGCTGAGAAGGAACAGCTCAGCCATGCTCAGGTACAGGCAAACAAAACAATAATCAAGACCATTATCATCTGAACTGAGATACTACAGTCTGAAGACAACAGCTTTTCTTTTTTTTTTAAAGGATACAAAAATCATCCAGTCCTCCTCCGCCGCCTCCTCCTCCTCCCCCTCCGTAGTCCTCCTCTTCATAATCTTCATCAGTGAGACATCACAGTCAAAGAAAAATGGCAGGAGTGAGAAATCTGACATCCCACACTAACACATTAACACCGCTGGCAATGAAAGAACTATCTCTTGAAATGTATGAAGAGCACCACTAAACAGCAGGGCACAAACACAAAGTGTTTGGCATATTCTTCCTTCAGTCAAACCCTGCTTTCATACAATATCTAATACACCTACAAGTTTCGTAGTTGTTTACTGCAGGGTTTACCCCAACTTAGCCAAGGCATCATGGGCTACACGAATATCAAGTAGAACTTCAAAAGTTAAACACCACATCAAAGTACAGTGTACTTTTAACTATACCACAAGGACTTACCTTATCAATATTGAGGAGCCTCTATCTCAAAGGTTGGGAAATAAGAGAGAGAAAAAGTTTCATCATTCAAAATACCAATACTAATCAAGATTTTATTCATTTATGCTGAAGAGACTTCAGAACATTTTTGCATTTTATAATTGTTGTGAGTACTTTTACCATTATCATCAACATTATCAATATTATCTTCATCATCATCACCATTATCATTACGATTATCATTGTTTCTAACAATTAGGTAGATGAATAGAAAGGATATTCTTCTCCTTCTGAGACCTCAGCGAACCTTGCAAGGAGGGCTGCCTTCTCTTTGCTCTCTGTCGGGGTTCTGGTCACTTTGGGAACCTGAGTTGCAGCGTGTCGTTCCATAATTGCAGCCATCTTCACATCAGCATTACCAGCCACTGAGGCATCTGAGAAGAACCAATATCTTCTTGAAAGAACCATGACATGATTTCAACAGCTTTATCATAAACACAAAGACTTAAAATGGAACTGCATAGGAATGCAAGCAATCTGTCCATACAAGTTCAATCTACTTCAGCCAGTACACTTCAGATAGATGTGAAATTTTACAGTTTCGTATCAAAAATATAGTGAGAGAAAACTTGTAAGAAAAAAAGTCACCTATAGCAGGTGCAGTAAAATGGAAGCACTGCTGAACATGATTTCCATGTAACTATTTCTACAACCTCTTCTGACTTTATTTTGAACACAAGGAATACTTCTCGGAGACAAATGACTGATCTGAATAAAACAAGTGATAAAGAATCTAAAAACAATCACTGGTCTCATTTATTATCAAATCAAGATTCATGTCTTCAAACAATACTTTTGGCAAGCATATCATAGAAATTCCTAACACTTTTTAACATTAATTCAATGATTACTATTGGCTCTGAAATCTAAACAAAAATGAACCAAGGACTCTCTGCATCACGCAGATTCCTGTGCCTAAGATATCACAGCTTTTTAAAAGAATAATGGGAAAGAATATTACAGACAAGCACTCTACCTCCATTCACTTGCTTCGCTTCATCTGCAGAGCTCAGCTCTTTCCATTTCTGTAGAATTTCTTGGCAAGTTTCATCCACTGAATTGTCCTATGTATGAGAGGACAAGGCAAGAAGAAATAGACGTTATATCATGTCACATGTTTTTCATCATTAGAAAGGCCTGCTAAATGATAGTTTACACTGCATGGTTGGTAATCATACAGCAACAGAAACTAAATTCCAATACTCATCTCACGTGAGTACATCAAAAATGGCACTTGATTGCTGGTAATAGCTTGTGTTCACATTTGTCTGTTCATTTGTTTTTTTCAATGCTCTCAAGATGATGAACTACAGAAATAGATAATTTCAATGTCTTTCCATCAGTGATAAAAAAAAGAAAAAGGGGTGAGGAAGTTCTTGCATTCATACACTGTTCAAGAGCATTGAGGGCCACCATATCCTGTCTGATAATGTATCTAATGACGGACGTGGGGTGAGTCATTACATTGACAAGTGCATAACATTGCATGTTGACACATTACACGCGATATCCAGCTTCGGAGTGTGTATTTATGGTTATGTAAGTTTACAATCATGTACAGTATCCAAGCAGTAGTAAATTTACACGTTTATACACACAAGTATGACTACGACTGCATCAGCGTGACTGTTTTCTGCTCAGCTACTCGGGCCATGCAATAAATGCATGGCACAGCCACAACCACACGAGTACGTGTGGCTGGATGGTAAAGTCACACACTCGTGTGAAGTGTGGTAAATTGATAGCATTTTGAGATCATACTTGTGCATTACTAAATTTAAATCAAATTTTTTATAGCATTTTGGTTTATTTTTGCCGAGATCAATTGTGCATGATTAACGTTAAATTTACGTTTAGAACCTACTCAATTCCTAATATTTACATTTTTAGTACAATTCAAAAAGTACCAAGACCATTTAAGGCAGTGTATACAACCACACGCGTGTGTCTTTACCATCCAGCCACACGAGTGTGGTTGTAGCCATGGCCCTAGTTGCTGGATACAGCCACATTCGTGTGTAATGTACATTCACACACAAAACAGAAGAAGCTTTTTATTGCGTAGCGGGAATGTGTGTGTAGCCGGCCACATCAACACGCGATCATGCACCACAGCAAAGCGATGAACATGAACCTGCCTCCTAGATTAATCCAATTTAATATTATCACACCATCTGGACAAATATATATATTTTTTTTTTCATTTCTGACTTTATTCTCATTTTCTTGATTTGATGAGGTGAATTAATGTTACAATTGATTTTGATACATCGTGTCGTTATTGAGATTTTGCCTTCGTTCGTTCGGGTACTTGCAAATCCCACATCCACGATCCAGCGTACACAGGCAGCCGGCGCGCGGGTCCAGGTCCCTGCTAGGGCGGGCGCGGCGGGCGGCACAACTGCGCTGGCTAGGCTGCAGCTGCGCTGAGCGATCGCTAGCACACCACCAGCAGTTTAGCGATGTCAATCCAAAGTCCCCCAATTTAGCGGCAGTTGTAACTTTGCTATTAATTCTTAACCCATCATATCAAGCAAACACGATGAGAATAGAGCGAAAAATATATTTGTAAAATAACAATATTAAAAGGTATGAAAATGAGGTTACTTTCATCATGTTCATCACTTTGTGAGCAAGCTGATTGTGTGGCGTTTACGAGTTTGACATGCACGCACACGCACAGCGATCCTCTTCTCCGTACCGTGTGTGTATCCCTATATACATGTACATTACACACGAGTGTGGCTGTATCCAGCGACTCGGGCCAAGGCTACAACCACACTCGTGTGGCTGGATGGTAAAGACACACGCATGTGGTTGTATACACTAATAAAGTAGTAAGCATGGTATGGTAAGAATAGATGGAAAGAGTTCCTTTTATGTCCCCCCCCCCCCCCCCCACTAGTTTGCACAAATAATGGTTATATAGATAGGTTGCTGTTTTTGTTTTTGTTTTTGCTAATGGTGGACTAAATAAAGGTTTAAAGATAATAAAAAGTTTTGGTACCTCAAAAGCTTCCCTGAATTTCCTTGTCTTGGTTTGTGTTTCATGTTAAAGTACGTTGTCTGTGAGAATTGCTCGCCCCAAAGTGCTCTCATGTCTTAGTAATCATGCAATAATGGTTTCGTACCAGAGCCGACGCTGACCAGCGTCGATAAATATTGTACGAAACCACTGACTGCGACCAGCAGCGTGCAGCCCATTGTACGCATAGCTAACTGCGACCAGCAGCCCCATACGCATAGCGTAATGGGGCTTCGCAATGTAGCATTCAGGATCATGACAGAATTAGTATCGCGGGTAAATGTCAACTTAAAATCCAAAAAAAATGTTCGATTTGTAGACTTACCAATTAAGTTGAAGTATTGAAAACAGGCTTCGAACAACGTTTGGTTCTGCCAATAGTCCCTTTCTGTTCGAATTGATGACTGAATGTGACTCGGTCGAGAGGACCTTGGGAGAGCTACATACACTGAGTGTATGTAGCTCTCCCAAGGTCCTCTCGACCGAGTCACATTCAGTCATCAATTCGAACAGAAAGGGACTATAGGCAGAACCAAACGTTGCCCGAAGCCTGTTTTCAATACTTCAAGTTAATTGGTAAGTCTTCAAATTGAAGAATTTATGGGATTTTAAGTTGACATTTACCCTGCGATACTAAATCTGTCATGATCGTGAATGCTACAATGCGAAGCCCGATTACGCTATGCGTATGGGACTGCTGGTCGCTATGCGTATGGGGCTGCTGATCGCAGTTAATTGCATGATTACTAAGACATGAGAGCACTTTGGGGCGAGTAAGTCTCACAGTGTTAGTTATATGAAAGGTACTTTACTTTAACCCAGGGAGGTCACCTCCCTGCTAACCTGAAACACAAACTAAGACAAGGAAATTCAAGGACACTTTTGAGGTACCAAAACTTTTTATTATCTTTAATATGGGAAGTCTTCCCATAAATGGCATAACCTTTATTTAGTTTATTATCGGTAAAAAGGAATGGTAGGCACCTAACTTAGGCCTAGACCTAGTTTGTTTGTTTTGTGCAAGTTGGTGGGGGGGGGGGGGACATAAGGAACTCTTTCCTATGCACACACTTTCGACATATTATGCACATATTCATTGTACTTCATGATCATGATGATGAAGTTCATGTTCAGCATGCAGCAGCTGTCTACAGCACTGCATTTCCAACATAAAATAGAGTATATGGGACTGTATAATACAATAGAGCATACCAGAATTTCGCAAAGAATTCCATTCAAGGCCTCGGATTTCTCCTCTTCATTTGAGTCATCAGTTTCAACAATACTACTAATATAACTACCAAATACGTCTTGATCAATACTGAGTTGTTCCAGCTTGGTGGAGAGCCATTCTCCAAAGTTCTGGCCAGGCGCAGCTTCGGCCATTTCAATCTTGCATTCGGATGGTGCAAATTTTTTTAATTTGCTGTGCTCTGCATGCGTTTTACTCGTGCTTGGGTAAATGTGTGACATGCGTCGATACTGTGATATGCACTCAGCGAAAAGGCTCGAATAAACCGTATCACGCTGAAACCATCAAAGAGTATTGCGCGATATAAAGAAATTTATTTTTATACCTATTTCTAAATCATTATAGCCTTATTTTACCTCACCCTGAAATATAACTGTAAAATACGTCCTAAAGTATACCATTAATGAGCAGAGGACAGCTAGAATCAGTCTTAGGTCGTCACAAAAAAATCGAGTTCGGCGAAGGAACATTAGTCACTCATTGCCTGCTCACTCTCTGTCTTTTCCTCGTGTTACTGCATAGGCATAGCCATCATGAGGTACGAAAAAGCTAAAGAAAGTCATTCAAATGTTACACATGATTACCATTTATTAGTGTTTTGCAATTTTTCCCAAGCTGTAATTCCTATGCTCAATGAGTTATCACTTTCAGAGTTATTAGCTCTTCATATTTTGTTCCACAAATGATTTTGTGGAGATGTTGTGAGACTTGCGAACGGTCGGTGTCAGGTGCGGTGTATGGTGATTGTCCTGTCTGTAGCTTATTCATTGACGTATGCATATATAACATGCAGT
Organism: Diadema setosum; assembly: GCA_033980235.1. NCBI lineage: Eukaryota > Metazoa > Echinodermata > Echinoidea > Diadematoida > Diadematidae > Diadema > Diadema setosum. The sequence goes on from CM067074.1 coordinate 15,813,320, forward strand.
GCACCGTAGGCCGTCCGTGGCGCTATTGTTGCTAGAACGTTGGGCCTGCTTGCGGCCCCGTAAGAAAAGATACCGAAATAGACGCCCATCTATTCTAGATTTTTTTTCCTTTTTTTTTTAATGATGAAAATGAACATGATCTGATGATGTATTCATGACCTTTTTTTCGTATTGAACTGTTCAGTGTCACTGTTACTGTCAGTGTAAGGTTAGTGAAGTAAAAAAAAACACACACCAAACCAAGGCAAGCTTCCTTCGACGTTCAAGTTGGACCAAGGACAAGGTTCGACCTCCCGTGACGTGCCAAAATTAGAGTTTAGACCATGCACAAAATGAGCCAAAAGCATAATAACAGACAGTTTCAAGGTTTTACATGTAACAGCATGCATGCAGCATGCACTACGTACAGCAATTAGAGTAACTGCGTCAGTAAGCGGCCGTGCAGCCGTTCGCGGCAAGTACAACATACACGGTAATATACAGCTAAACACAGCATTGCACTGTTACATGCACACTACACATATACTAACACACTAGCAATCAACAAAAACCAACCTATAAAATGGGCACGATCTCTTACGAAAGTGAAATTTTCTCACCTAAATGACAACATATCGCATCCAAAATGAAATTTTCGGTACTTCTTAACATAACAGTTAAGAAACAATGGTCCAAGAAACTGGATTTTTTTTCGTTTTCTCGATGTTCATGGATTTTGAAAACATATCCTCACGTAAAATAGAATTTTCGCGAGCCGATGTGGGCCACCATTTTTTTCAGAAAGTGGATGTTACCATCGAAAAAAAATGAGAAAAACACGAGAAAGACATCAACAACACCGCCAGAAGTGCGATCTTGTTTGCGGCCAATGCATGTGCGCACGCTATTTTCACGTGCTTTCGCAATGGGAATTGGCGCTTACGCAATGTTCGCGAGACATGTGAAGGCGTTCAGCTAAAGATCGCGGAGCACGCGCGTATTGCATAGGGATTGTACATCGTGCCGCAAGCAGAAATACTACGTCGCATATCGCCCTTATCGGCGAAAATTGTGCCGGGTTTTGCCCTGGTAAATCATGAAAACTGCGTTGGTCAATGGTAAATTTCTTTCATGAAAACTATTGCGTTAATGAATAATCTTGTCTATGATATATGAAATGGTTGAAAATAATTTGCCTGATTTGTTTACAAGTTGGAAAAACTCTTAACAATGCTTAAACTGCCGCAAACGGGATATTTTACTCTAGATATTATCCAATCTGCGGTTGAATTTTTGATGGTGTTGTGGTTAAATTATGGGTGGCTTCAATAGTTGCTCAATGCATTCATTTTATTGTTACATGTTCCACAGCTCTTTTGATTCCATTCATTCCACTAACATTGACTAAGTTACAGTTTACCATGATTTACAGCATGGCCATTAAAGCAAGCTGCCCGTGCCGTGCATAATTCAATCGTAACCTGGCTAGGCCTACGTCATGTAAAATCGATGCAGTTGCACGCGGTTGAGTTTTGGCATGGCAGGTTGATCGTCAATGCTGGTTTTTTACTGCTGAAATTATTGTTGAGGAGGAATTATTACAAGGCATTGAGTTATTTGATATCGCATCTAACTTTTCCCTAAGTTTAATGACTAAAACAGTTCTTTTCACAATTAAAAATGCTTTCTCAGGCTGTACAGTTGATATTTCTTTTACTCATGTATGAACATTTACGTACGTAATGGTTCCAGAGTTGCCGAGGAAATATTAAAAATATGGTATGACAGTTGTAGGGTCTAGATTCTTCCTATAATCTGCATACATAAAATTCTTCCTATAGAGATCAAGATTATGCTTGATGCTTTTTGTGTGCAAGACAAAATGCAGCGCTCGCTATAATATGCACCAGCACTGCGTTTTCAGCGCATAATTACATTGAATTACGGAAATTTAGTGGCGCTGTAGCCATTTAAGTTTTTACTTTTTATGAGATAGGGTCAATTGTAACTGGGTTATAAACTGAAATATTGATGTGATTGATGTATTGTTGGCGGAGTTAGCTGGCTTCATTGTAATGTTCTTGGACTGTGCTGTGTGACGAACATGGCAATTTCTCCTTGGTAGTAGGTTCTTAGTTTTTTAGTTTCTTTGTACTTCACTCTTTCAGCAACAAGAGGGAGAGAGAGAAAAAACAACAACCTACTGAGGGGTCTGGCTTTTAGTGTTCATACAGAATATATTAATTTTTTTCTTCTTATATCAGAATTGTAATGGTATACTGCAGTTGGATCTAGATATCAAATACATGTACATTGTACTTCTGCAGTGGGGAGTGGGGTAGCCTACATGTAATAACAATACACTTCTAAACTGTGACTTTCTTCATTGCTTACCAGTTCGCAGCAATAAGCTTATGCTCTTGTCTTGTCTTCCCTGATTATTATTTTCTTTTTTTTTTAGTAACCTTCGGCTGCAGAAGCGCTTGGCTGCAAGCGTCATGAGCTGCGGCAAAAACAAGGTCTGGCTCGACCCCAACGAGATCAATGAGATCGCAAATGCCAATTCAAGTAAGTACAGTGGACTCCCATTATAATGAAGTCCTTGGGACCGGCAGTTTTCTTTCGTTATATCAAAATTTCGTTTTGAACGAACAAATAAACAATAAAAATACATAGAGTGGATTATGTTGTGGCTTGAATTTTTACTTTGTTGTAACTGGAATTAATTATAACCGTGTTCATTATAACAGGAGTGCACTGCAGTGGTCACCCAGGACTGAAAAGTCGAAAGTTGACTCTTAAATAGTGTCTTTTCATTCATGTGATTTCTTTGCAAATGTAAGATGTGATCGTGGATTTCCTGATTGCAATATGAGACATACTGAAATGCTGCTAGAAGACTTTTATCCTGGCATTTAAGCTCATTATATGTGATCCAGTATTCAGCAGTACAAATGGGATAGCACCAGCTTCCAGGGCCTTCACCCTGCCTGGGTCCGTGCAGCATGCTATAATATGAAGTTTGGACCACCCTGGTCAAATGATTCTTATGTACTGAATTCTATTTCCTTTTTTCTGGTTTTTGTGTGTGTGTGTATCTGCACCCAGAGGGCTGGTGTGTGTGTGTGTATATATATCTCAAAGGTGGAATATCTCATTTGAAACTGCAAGAGATTAAAACAAATAATGAATTACTGGTATGCATCTGATGTAGTGAGCCAGTGGGTACTGATACTTACGTGAGGCAGGAGTTGTATGGTGAACTGCAGAATAGAGTGAACGTCGATACATTTGGTATTCATTGGGTGACTCATCTCACTTCCAGCCTTCTTTCTATCTTGATGGTCCGCAGGGCAGAATATCCGCAAACTGATCAAGGATGGCCTCATCATCCGCAAGCCAGTCGCTGTCCATTCCAGGGCCAGGGTTCGCAAGAATGCAGAGGCTCGCAGGAAGGGTCGACATAGCGGAAGAGGTCAGTGAAAGAAAAGGTTTACAGGGGCAGATTCAGGAATTTTCATAAAGGGGGGGGGGGGGGGGTGGGGCCTTTACAAAATAAAAGGGTGCGCTCCCCTCTGGATCTGCCACTTGTTTAGCAGGAATGGTTAGTTACATGGTGCAGGCTGGTAGTCAGTCTAAAGACCCGGTAGCGTGGGGAAAATGGATGGTCCGATCGATCTTCAGCTGCTGCCTACCAGGTAATTTGAAAACCATGAGTAGCGCCTGTCAGCCACATGTTGGCAAATTTGTGCGTCGAAGTGTATGCTCATTGGTAATGGCCAAATCCGCTAGAGATTTTGGCTGTGTTTGTACTTACATAGACATCAGTGATAAAGCTGTACATATTTTGTTACAGGGATTGCTCCATGGTATCCCCAACACTACCGGGTTTTTCGAGCTTTAAACCTAAGAATAAACGGAATAGAAACAAAAGGAGAATGCAAAGAGTATAGAGTACTAAAGTGTGATGTCATAGCCATTCATCGCAGTGGAAACTAGCTCTGTAAACGACCTCACCTGTCATGTTCACTTTAGATGACTTTGTAGAAAGAGGCAGTTGTCAGAGGTCCTTATAACCGACAAGAATTTTGCATCTCCAGCCCCATGTTATGTTCAGATTTGAAGCTCAAACAGATTTTCCATTTGAATGTGTCTAATTATTGAGTCACATAATTCAAAAAATGTGCCCGAGTGGTGGTTTATAGCCATACTGCCAAAATAGTTCAGATCATTAACAAGGAATTGACTTAAATGTCATTAGTGAGTTAGTGTTAGTATTTTCCCGACATTTTTCTCCATCTCATTTGTCACCAGGTAAGCGAAAGGGTACGGCCAATGCCCGTATGCCCCAGAAGGTGATCTGGATCAGGCGGATGCGGGTCTTGAGGAGACTTCTCAAGAAGTACAGGGAGAACAAGAAGATTGACAGGCATCTGTGAGTTCACTTCTCTGTCCTTAGTCATATTGAAGGATAGTGATATACGATATGATGCAGTACAGTACGATATATGACATTATGTTAGGTTGAGTAGTATATGTTAGGCCAAGAAGATGCACAGTGCTGATCTATTTGCGTCATAAATGTATCTCTAGCCATAGACAGGTGCTCTAATGTATTCAGATTTTATGCATGCTTTGTTTACAAAAATTCACGTAACAACTGCAAATGCTTTGTACATTCAAAAAAAAAAAAAAGTTGCCTTTAACAACCACAAAGCTTGCCATAGGCTTGCCCTACCTAGCAACTAAGTGAACTCTTGTCTAAAGAACTCATAAGATACAATGGCCACCGCACCTGACATAGCTGTGAGGTTGTACCTAAAAGGCAACACCAATTTTTCGGTGAATTGTAAATGTTGGCAGTGCATCTCAAAACTGTAGAGCCTATGTCAAATTGAGCTTTTAAGAATTGGTAAAGGTATGGTGGCTATTTTGGTCAGTGCGGTTGTGTGCATTTTATATTTCATAAGTTGATTGCATTTTATGTTTCATAAGTTGGTTACAGACAGCCATGGAAAGATAGGTGCACTAGAATTGTGGGATTCACTCATAGGGAACCATGTGAAATATCTCTTATTGGTTTGTTCCCCTCCTCTCCATCTCGCTCTTTCTCCAGCTACCACTCCCTGTACCTGAAAGTCAAGGGTAATGTCTTCAAGAACAAGCGCGTTCTCATGGAGTACATCCACAAGAAGAAGGCCGAGAACCAGCGTGGCAAGATGCTTGCGTGAGTTACCAGTCTGTCAAAATTTATTCACTGCACAATTCGTGGCCCAAAAAGTTTCATGATGGTCTTGTGTAGAATTACCCCCCCCCCCCCAAACAAACAAAAAAAGAAAAAAAAAATCAATAATGTTTATGAAATTATATTCTGCACTCTAGGAGATTAAAGAACTATCACATCTTTAACCCTAAAAAGACTGGGCTATTTTGGTAGCTCGAAAGACTGGGGGGGGGCCTAAAGGGCCCCCCCTTAAGATCTCGGCCGTGGATTGCGCGATCGCCGCGGAAATTTGCACAATGGTAGTGTGTGATGTAATCTACAAGATTGTATATTCAAATTTTACAAAATAGTCTTCTTTTATTTTATTTTGATTAATTATGCTAATTTATGCGAGAAATCAGACTCTTTGATCTAAATCAGTAAATAAAGCTCCAAAAGTGCTCATTTTTGGTCTAATTATTCTTTGTGGCATTCTTAGTAAATGTACTTGAAAAAAAATTCGGTATCAAAATCAATTTCTTATTTATTTTATTGTTTTATGAAATTCTTATGTATTTCTTTGTTTTTTCGACCTTTTGTTTTTGTTGTTTTTTTTAACAAAATTTGTGGCAGACACTTTTTGAAGCATAATACTCCTAAAAGAAATTAATTTTAGCCATTGAGAGTAAAAACAAGCATATTTATATGAACCATGTGAAAAAACTCAATTTGCATTGACTTTGTACACAAAATCACATTTTTGAGCCATTTTCGGCCTCATGTGCATGTACAAAAAGTTATGTAACTTCAGAACCGTACCCCCGGGCATCACAAATTTGGTGTCAAAATGTGCGGGAAACTCGAAAGAAAAAAGTCATAGAGCATCACGGCGAGAGCATTGCGCGTTGCAGAGTTATCGCGCAAAATGTCGAGGGGGGGGCCTTTTAGGCCCCCCCCCAGTCTTTTTAGGGTTAAGCTCAAGTGGGAAAAATGATAATGTGCACAAGAAAATGACTTGTTTGAAATGACTTCTTTGTTTATTATCATTATGTCTTCGTTCTCTGTCACTATGATTTGATTACCTGTCATGTGCAAAATCAGCCATGAATTATTATGAATCATGTGTTTATTTCTGAAAGTGATACCACACAGAAACAATAAAATGAAATGAAATGAAATGAAAATGAAGATATGTGTTCAGGTGTATGGAAGACTTGTGAGGCTGTGCCATCAATACCTCAGTGAATATGCATATAATGCAAACACAACTGCCATCACTCTCCCATAAAGAGTTGGGAAAGTAATTTTGCCAAACTTCAAAAAAAAAAAAAAAAAAAATTTGAATGTAATGAAACTTTTACTATAATTCCATTTGCCTGGTTTAACCCTATTCTAACTGGGCTATTTGAGACCACGTTTTTACTGAGGGGGGGTCAATTTGACCCCCCCCCCCCTTCAGATCTCGGCCGCCGATCGTGCGATCGCCGCGAAATTTTGCCTGAAGATAGAGCTGGATGTCAACTACAAGATTACATTGTAATACAATAGAAAAATATTGCCTTTCTATTTTTAATAAATTAATTATGCAAATTTGTGCATGAAATCATATTTTCACCTATAACTCCATTAAAAAGACTGGAGGATTGCTAAATTTTTGTGTCAGAATTCCTCAAGACACATCAAACAATTTTCATGTAAAAAGATAGCACAATCAGTATCAATTTGTTTTGTTTTTTATTGTTTTGTTAATTTCTTATGTATTTTATTGTTTTTGCGACCTTTTGTTTTCTATTGTTTTTTTGCCAAAATTTGTTGCAGGCACTTTTTCAGGCTTATCTACACTAGAATTGATTAATTTCAAGGATTAAAAATTGAAATAATCTAATTTGTATCAATTTAACCAAAAAACACAATTTGCATTGGATTTGCACACGATATCATGAATTTGAGCTGTCTTTTGGTTGACATGCATATGCAAAACATGATGTAACTTCAAAACGGTGTACCCGGACGTCGCAAATTTGGTCTCATAATATGCGGGAGACTTCAATGAAAAAAGTCATGAAACGACGCGGCAAAATCTTTGCGCTTCGCGAAATCGTGGCGCGAAACGTCGAGGGGGGGGTCAATTTGACCCCCTCAGTTAGAATAGGGTTAAAGCTATTCATTCATCAAAGTTATGATGAATGTGCAACGCATTATCATTCTGATTCTTTGTCCCGTTTTCTTGCCCATGACAGCGAGCAAGCCGAGGCCAGGCGCAATCGAACCAAGGAGGCCCGCAAGCGCCGAGAGGAGCGCCTTGCCCAGAAACGCCAGGAGTTACTCAAGAGCTACATCAGAGAGGATGACGATGCCCCTTCAAAGTAGATCTCAAAACGCCATTTAAATCAGCAATGATAGCGGGAAAAAAATACAAAAATCCTGATGAGAGACAAGGCCTGTTCATATTATTCCTAGTCTTTGTCCAGATGTTTCTCTAGAGTGATCCCTCTGTACTCTTTTGATTTGAATAATCATTCATTGTAACACCATCATCATAGGACTTTTAGGTTTGTATGACTCCAGTAAAAAGACATGTAGCTGTGTACAGCAAAACCTCAAGTAATATATATCAGCAAGGGCACAATATTGTGTTGTGATATGTACATAAATTTTTTGAGTGATTTGATCCGACGTAGGTTATCCTCTGTTTTGGATGTTTTTTGGATGTGATTTAGGAATAAAGTCTCGCATTGCCTCTTGCACCCAAATAACCGTGTCATGTGTGTGTTCTTCCATGTGTTGCAGCCAAGAATGTGTCTGCGAGAAGAGCAAGCTAATGTGTCGTGAATGCAACTTTAGATACAGGGAAACTCTACTATAACAAGCTCTTTTACATGGAGGTAGCACTTGAACAAGGTGAATTTGGCAGTCCTGATTTTCCATTACTCGGAGATACCAGTTAGAATGAAAGAAAGGCCTAAGTACATCTACTAGAGATGCTTTGTACATGAAACGGCGAGAACTCTGATACTACCAGGGCCTGAATTTAGGCTTTGCCTGAAAATTGGCATCCCTAATTACTGCATTTAGCTGTTCTCATTTTTAGTACATTTACAAGGAGATGCCAGTTGTAAGGAGGTAAAATCAGCAGTCTTGGCGACCTCATTAAGAGTTTTCATTTACCAGTGTTGCATCTATGTTCTTTTCCTGGTGTAGGCCTTTAAGAAGCATCTCCTCAGATTAAGGATTCTGAATGCAAAGATAAGAGTATGAGTGAGAAACGGAGGTACACAGAAACCCCATTAGAACAAGGTCGCCAGGACTGCCCATTTTGCCTCCCTATGACCAGTACATGTACCTCATAATTGTACTAAAGAACAGACCAGCTAAATATAGTCATGCAAAATCAAACCTCCAAATTCACATTGTTAACAGTGGTACATCGTCACCAAGCTCGTTATAACACTGTTTTCATGTATGAACTTGTGTTATGCCATTCCAGCACCTGAACTAGAGTCACTAACAAGGAATACAAATGAAACTTTAAAAAGTTTGTTTTCATTTGAATTCATTAAAATATCCTGCACAATGAGCCAGTTCATATTTCAAGGCTTTTTTCACAGTATGATTATGTCTGAATGCCTCTGAAAATGGCTCATCAATTCACACTTCAACCACACATGAAGGTCGCTGAAAGGTGTGGTAACCGACAAATCAGTCGTGTTTTATGGAACACTTGTAAAGTTTGAGTGGTGTGAAGGAGAATGGCACATAATGTGAATGTGTTCACATATCCATTTATGAGCAAGAACCACAACAATCCATTTATATTCATGTGGCTTTTGGATATACAAGAAAGTGTTGGAGAACCTATCAGTAGTACAGTATGGGGTCCATGTATGCTGCCACCTACAAGTGTATGAAAGTGTGTGTTTGTCTACCGAAGGCATGCATGTTCGTTTTCTCTGGTTACCCATTGCAAGGCAAATGGGGATTTTAGACATTTGGTTTGTTTTGAACAAGATTAGAAAAACTGAGAGCAAAATAACCCATTAATTATAAAATAAAAAACAAAGGTTGAACACTCAAGTGTTTCCGTGTGTGTGTGTGTGTGTGTGTGCGCATCTTTGGTTCCTTACCAATAGTGTTGCTCAAAATATTTGTATACACATATATCAAATATTTGGTGTTGACAGTAAGGTGACTAGTTTGTGTAGCAGCGGACATTTTACGCAAAAAAAAAAAAAAATCCCAGTGCCCTCCCCCCTTTTTTAATTCTCGGTGCACATGCAGCCATTAACTCTGGGTGACAGTAAAAGATGTATAAATACAATGAGGAACAGAGATTTGTAGGAAATATGCTGTCAAGCAGCTCAAAAAGAGGCCGTTTCATTGAGAATCTAGTGCAATACATGTATGAGGAAATGCACGTAATAGCAATAGTCCTGAGCTGGGGAATTGACTTGGTTGGCAGTTTGTGCCGCACAGAGTCTCCAGAAGGGGACCCGTCGTGACATTTGATATTTATTCATAAAGTTTTCATTTCATGGTTACTGACACACTTCCATTACCATTAAAACGTATTATTCAATATACATGTAACTAGATAATGGCATGAACGCCATAAAAATTGAAATAGAAATGGGGGGGGGGGTAGTTCTCATTAACCACTATCAAAGAAGCTACATGCATTCTTATCCCAAAGACAATGATCTGTAAAGAGGAAATTTTCAGTACACTTTTAAGGCCTGAATTCCCCACCACTAGTGAAATTCAAAACCATGGCTTAAATTCAGTCTGTCTTGGTACGTTGGGACCTACTGTAGGAATACAAAGTAAGATGCTAGGATTTTGATGAAGTCTTCCATCCACAGAGTGGAAAAAGAAATGCAAAGGGATTATTACTGCTAGCTCTGTGTGTGGTGGATCACTCACACAATTCAATGGACTATTCTCCGCCCACACTCACATCACATTCACCGTCCACACTTGCATCACACTCGTACAATGAACAGGCAGTAGACATCCATTTGTATGCATAGTACAGCATGTTTATTGCAGAAAGATGACACTTGAATTTTGATATACAGACTAGTGTGAGCAACTTCTTTATCTCTGTACTCCTGGTAAAGTTGATCAGAAAATCGGGAGGAGGTGGGAGGAATAAAAAGTAGCAACTCTTTTTAACTCCTGGTTTTCTTTTTCTATACCAGTTTCTTCACCTCCCTGCCCTTATGGGCTCCAAAACTGCGTGTACAATAACCTGCTGGGAAAACCAAATGGAATCTTGTGTCAAAAATGCTGCATAAAACCCATGCACTAATGAGAAATAGGTTAAGTTTAGGGGGTTTATTGAACAATCATCAAACATTATTGCTAAACACTCCTCACAAATTCTGGATGACATGGAAGATTACTCTGTTTTTGTTTTTTGTTTCATCTGTTTATTTGTTTGTTTGGTATCATTGCTGTTTCACTTTATTTCCTCCGCAGGAGTAAGATGGCAGCATCTCATCCACAGTCAAACACGGCCAGGCTAAGAACGTTCTTAAACATACATATTTGCCAAGCCAGCCTGCATTTCACAAAGAATACATCAGATCTTGGTACTTGGCACTCCATGCCGGAGTGATTACTGACCTTGACTAAGAAAGTGGTAGTTTTAATATTTCATACATGAATATCATATCAAGCAGTACACAGGGGCATGCAGGGGTCCATGTCACCCATTACCAGTACATTATTTCAAAGAAGCATTTGATAGCTAAGGCAGCTCGTGATGTCTACACAACTGGCAGACAAACCAACCAAAGTGCTACGACTACAACGTATATATACAGGTGTGAGCTTATAAATTAATGGTGCAAGCTACATTGTTATCATACAATTGGTACCTTTGCATCTATGGCTCAAAAAGAAAGAAAGAAAAAACAAACACAACACATTTAGACTTTGCAAAAGAAATCTGAGAAATCTGCACAGAATCAAAACGCAGTGAAATAAACTTGATCCTGCTACTGTAGCGAAAAAGCATCGCCCCGTGAAAGATCAAAGGGGACCGGACTCTCGCGAAGAAAGTTCGGTCTACCTCGTGAACGTATGCACGAGAAGCAAACAGCATTTCAGTCATTGACGCACGGTCCTGATAGCTGCTCCGTGATTTCTGAGTACATTGCATACACATAGCATCCATACGCCCCAAGGTAGGCTTATATACACACCGCATTAGCAAGAGTTCTACCACAAATTGACATATACCGAGGTCATTATACGCTATGCTACAGCTCATATAGGGATTTCATCAATTTCCTGTCAAAAAGCTTACTAAACTACACAGTGTATACACTCTTTGTTGATTACTGGAAGGAAAGCATGTCGGTGTGTGCATGGGGGGGGGGGGTAGGGTTGTTTTGTTTGCTTTTGCTTTTTTTTTTTTTTTGCAGGACAAAAATGAAAAATGTATGCATGTCCAGTGTTCAACATATGAACGAGGTTAAAGGGCATGCACTGAACCATGCACTGTGTACACCTGTTCCTCCAGGTTATACTAGAGCTAAAGGGCCATAGCATCATCACCCTACCCAATGCATGGTTAGCCGTGCAGTCACCCTATACAGAACTATGCATGGTGGCCACGCACAGCTAAAATTTTGAGAAGTTTGTCTCGTGATTAGATCCACTTCATGTCGTTTTAAACACACAGTGCGCATTATTTCACATGCTGTTGCCCATTTGCATTTTCCATATTCAAGGAGGGTACACGGCATTTGCCTGTGTGGAGCATGCGCACTGGAGACCACTTCGCTCAAACCATGCATAGTTTTGTCGGAAGTGTGATCACGTGCTCAAACTTCTGGAAATTATTGGGAAGTAAATTATGCATAGTTTTTGTGTAGTACGACCTTGGCACATGTCATTGTGAACAATATTATTCTTTTTTTTTGAAAGTTTATACTTCCACAGCTTATTTCATGTACTCATTCAATAATACTTTGATTCCATCATATCTTTGAGTAAACATACGGTGGGGGTTCTCAACGTCCACTAAAACATTTCATGAACCACAGTGGGGGTGCATGTCTTACACAGTAAGAAAAACAGCAGAAATTTCATTCCTCCCAGACACACTGTTCCCATTTGACCCTTCACCGAACATAGCAGTCTATATAAATGAAAGTTTTGAATGACAATCCCTTTAAAAGTCACAAGCACACAAAGTAACCCGGACACGTGTCCACCCGTGTCGCATGCTCTGTAATGCGTGACGGTTGAAACATCGTTTACAAGGGGAGGATGCATGCACAACCAATTAGCAAAGCTGCGACTACGCAATCTACAGTAGTTCATTAAAGCACAATTGAGTTAAGTTGCTATGGTTACGGGGTACTCTTATCTGGCAACACAAATCAGCCTATTTTGAATACAGCTTCCCCAGCGAGCATTGATATTCCACATTCTTTTTGGGTTTTTTTTTTTTACCTCTCCCTTCAATATATGAGATTATAGTGTAGCGAGACAATGTCAAGAGTCAGGGAAATGAGTGATAAATAAAAATATGTACAACTTTAAGTAATCACACGAAAAATATCAACAATCAACGAATTAGCCTATGTCTAATCCTAGGGTCTACGGACTGACTTATCAGCTCATCACAGTTAAATGTAGGCACACTAGAACATATTTCTTCTCTCTCTATACTTTTTTTTTTTTCTTATCTTGTCAAAGGAATGTGTGTCCACAAAGAACATATTTCTTTTTTTTTTTGACAATAATTTAGTTATTGCATTTCTCTTTGTTTAGCACCTTTTGATTTAGTCATTCATGAACCTTGTGCTGATATCGGTCAATGTCATAGAAATGCCATAGTTGTGATGGAATTTTCTTTAATTCACCTGACAAAGCAAGGGATTTTTTTTTTCTTTAGTGTTAGTTTCTCCTTTTTTTTTCTCACACACATAACCATAAATACAAATTCTTATGCTTGTGTGCAATCAATATGATCTATTTCAAATGTGCGAACATTGAGTACAACATATCTCCAGGTTGCTACAACTAGCACTACGTAACATGGCAACCACACTTTCACATTAAATATGAGTAGATGTATTACGCAGCGTACCCACAGCTCGGCAAATCTTTTAAATACTGGCATCATTTTTGATTGTTCATGAAAAGCAAACAGCTATATCCCGTTTTTTTTCTTAATTTTTCAACTGTTTCATGGAATGCCTCCAAAGGTCAAAGGTTATGCGTGAGAAAGACCGTGTGATTGATTACATAACTCTTTGGTACATATCAAAATATTCACTACTCTGCACCTCCTACCTACCCCTCTATCTACAGCCTGGTGAGCAGGAGTGACAAAAGAGAAGAGAAAGAGCACTGTGTTTAAACAGCAGTTTTGGGAGAGCATTCGTGCCTACGGAAACGAACAAATTCATCAGCGGTCTGCAGCGTAGCATCTGTCTGGCCGACTTGCTACAGGCATCCACTAGTGGTCGCTTCATTTCGGTAATTTCACATTCAAGCACCATGGCGGCCTATTTCCTGCACAGGGGCGCACAAGTGCACCATGCCCCCCACAGCGCACAGATATTGCACCGCACAGAGTCGTTTCGAGGCCTCTGACTGCAACGACCAATGCCCCATCAAAACCATTTCAGCACATGCAACACACCAGGGCTATGTAATGGTTGCACGTACAGAAGTATCCCTCCCTTATTTGGGTTCATATCCCAGATATGTCCATCTCTGGCAAATGGAGGCAGAAAAGTGAAGCTACTCAAGGCTCCGAAACCCAAGACAGACTATGAGATGAGTGATGTTTTAAACGCACTCCTCATAAGCTTCGTTCTTTTCAGCATTCCAGCTCGCATTTCATCTCGCTTCTAGTCATGAATGATGGCAAAGTGAAACAAAGGACGCTACCTTGGCATAATTTGCAATGAGAGAAAGAGACAATTAAGTTCATTTGAGTCAATGCTGCATGGTGGCTAAAAATACTTGTGATGAAGTCATACCATATTTCTTAATACCATACAGTGACCATCAACTCAAGATGCCCTGGTCATAGTACACAAAAGAAGTTGCCAACGGTAACAAGAGGATTCGTGACTTCAGTGTCATTAATCCTGCCTTGGAAGATCATGTTGCTCTTCATTTATTCCGCTCTCATCAAATTTTGGAGATTTCTTCTTTCTTTTCTTTTAATCTAATATCTTATTCCAACATGTTTGTTGTCATTTTCCTCACGTATCATATTATTTGGTTCCATGTGTTGAGCAGCTCTGTGAAACAAAATTAAGTAAAATACAACTTTGAAATGCAAATGCCTGCGAATAGCTACAAACTGGCAAGTAGAAAAGAAACGAATCTCGCGATCAGTGCACTTGTTGGCAATCTGATATGGTAAATGAGGTATCTTTATTCCGAGGCAGAATCATACTTTTCATTTAGGAAGATCTAGGACAGCTTTTTCTTTCAGATGTTGTCTGGATTTCTCAGAGATTGTTCTCATTTTTTCTTCTTCTCTTTTTTTGTGAAGAACACAGAAAATTCAGAGGGAGGTTTGGCAGCACTTGGCAAAGCTTTCCTTAGCTACGAGTTCTTGTAAGCAGCGACACAATAAAGAGCTCATGTGTTTCTTCATTGCAATTCTATAAAGACGAAGAAGGAACCACTGGAAGTCTCGATTGCTCTGTGAATTCCACACTTTGTTCGGCACACGTAGAACGCCTCTCTACCCAAAGTTTCATTTCTACAGCACACTTGTCATAGCATCACAATTTCTGAGAAGATTTTACCAATAAGCGTACTGACCATTATGCTCCTCGTACTGAACATGACTCTGTCGAGACAAGAATTGAACCCTAGCTCCTTCACTACACCTTGCAAGCTCAACAACCACTAGGCCATTAGGTGTTCAGTAGGGGTTCTCTAGCAAAAACAGTGACGAAGTAGTAAGAACGAACAAACGGGTAAAAGATGTTTTGGCTGTTTGGTGTTTTCGTTTGAAAGATACTCCTGCTCACCAATCAAAATATACAATCAGAACTGCTACATTTAATCTTATTTTTGTCATACACTGATTTCATTTTCTGTTTATGTGCCACACGTGACTAAAAGTAGGCATATCATGGTATTCACAAAAATTCCAGAGCTCTTGATTGTTTTTATTTCATTAGAAAAAAAAAAAGATACTATATACAACAGCATAACCAGGCAGCTGGAAACGAATCACATACATCCAAGAAGAGACACGTTAGATTACATGTGTACAATTTGTGCAGTTAGAAATGGCTACCAGTATTAATTGTCACTGTGTATAACACACACACCAGGCAGCTTTCCTACAGTCTAGGATGTACAATATTTCAGTTTGCCTCACTTTATTGTTACAACATCCTCCTCAAATGAGAAAAGCGCCCTCTACTGAGGTTAAGAGTGTTCCGTATCTGTCCTACAAACTTTTCACTCAGACACTCAAAGCAGCTTACAGGTGATTAAAAAAAAAAAAAACTATACAAATAATCTATCAATTCACACAAGCTAATTTACAAGAGTTTTTCACTACTTTGGTGAGTTTGTTTTGTTTTTTTCTGAGGTGAGCTGTGGCATTTTCAGTTTAGAAATTCTGTGATCTAACTTTGGTGACTAGGGAACCACTCTCTGACAAAGGTGATGCTACTCAGAATTCTGTCAGATTTGGTATTGCAGCTAACAACCAAAAAAGAGAAAACAAAGAAAAAACAAAGCTAAAATATAAATACTTATTGAACCGATGATTCCAACAAAGATCACAACCATGATCTACCTAAACCACATCATGACAGCATTTCTGGGTCTGGCATATATACTGCAACATGTTTGTGCTAGCTACTGAAAGTCGGCTGATCAAATTTGATATACACAAATCTACTTTCTGCATGCCATGCGCCGTGACCGATACTTCAGTCTGAATAACACTGAAAGAAGCAAAAAACAAGGTGGACAACAATGCATATATTATGTCGTGTACTCGCATGAACGGGACCACAGCAATGGCTAATCATCATCTTGTACCAATCCCATCCATTGCCATGGTAACGGATGCCAAATAAGTTACTATTCGTGTAACTCCTACACAACGGTGAGGTCTCAATGCACACCACACTTTTCACATGTGAAGTGCTCTTTACAAAAATTACACTGAAATACTGACAAAGTAACAACGACTCAAATAGCTTTTCTTTGGGCTTTTTAACAGTACACACCTCCACTAATAACACAAAAGATGCCTTATATCAGCATGGCTTTACATCTGGTTCAGCTACCAAAAGTTGTCCAGCGGCAGTGTCGACTCTACCACACTGCAAACAATTAAACATTCACAGCAATGGAAATCAAGGGAAATACACATAATGTCACACACATTATCTTTAATACTTGCACAATAAGAAAATACCCTTAACGGCGTTTTCGCCGACAATACTCAACTCCAGCTACTAATCATGACTCACGTGCAGACTACGGGGGCGCTCTCTGCTTTTGTGCTCATATTCCGCTTGTTTCCGACTCTGCTACAGCGAACAAATTTCGTGTTGTAGAATCACTAAGCAAAACATCATTCACTGCACATGCCCTCACCCGACAAAATGAAAAATCTTTAATGGAGATAAGATGAACGACTCAAATGTGTCTACGTAGAAACGAGGGGTTCCACTTGTGCCCCCTTTTCTAAAGACTTGTCAAAAACAAATGCAATTTACCGTAGTTGTAACCACTAGAGGCACCTGGACGACATTCAATCATCCTTGAGAATCTAACAGTTATTGCTGCAGTCGTTGCAATTACTAGTACATTTTAATCACAACGGGTGTGTTTGTCACACTGTGATGCTGCCCGCACTCTGACAAGTAGTATCCTGGGTGTTAGACTATTAAATCATTTTGTATAGTCCACTGAAGAAGATCAGCCAAAATAAGACAAGCTAGTAACTTTTTGCACGACAGTCCCAAGTGCTCAGTCACCCATCTCCTTTCCTTGTTTTGTTTTTCCTCCTTCCGGGTAGTCAAGGTGTGATTTGAACAGAAACCATGCTCTTATCCATTATTTCTTCCAGCAAATATTTTGACACAAAAATCACTGTAACACATCGCGTTAACAGATTTGCAGCAGTTGATGTAAATGAATGACAAGAGGTTGCACTATTTTCATACAAATTGTTTACAATGAAGCCTTTTTAATTATTGCAAGAGGGAAAAATGTTCTTTGAAATTACTGAAACTTGCCTAGCACTTTAAACTTATGGTGATCTGAAGTAGTCGCAGAGTGTTTGCATATACATTGTACCAGGATGCGGTAAATTGTGAGTGTGGATAAAATGTCTAATAGGATAGAGGGAAATTTTCCAACAATTTGACTTCTTGCAACAAATTCATTGAAACTAACGCAGATAGACATCTCACAGTGAGAAGAAAGCTTGGTGATTCAGCGATGGTCGGCATATCACATTGAACTAAGTGACACATTTCAGAGAGTACACCCAATAGTCTTTTAATGAGTCATGCTCTGTACACAGAATTGCTTTCTGGAGAAAGTATATATAAATACATCATAAAGTTGAGGGGGGAAAATATGAAAAATATATAGTACATCAAGCATATAAATGTTTGTGCTCCGTTTCAAATCACATAAAAGCGCATAATCATGGCATCTACAATGGGGGGAAAAAAAACTCAATCAGATAAAAGTTATAAATGGAATGAAGACCAAAAGATGACAATATAAAAATCCCATATGTGTTGTTAACATTCAAGCCCTTTGGTACTTTATACGTTTAGCTAATAGTAACCCAAGCTAGTTCGCGGATGGTAGATATGGTACTTCTTTGAGCAAATCCATTCCGACAGCAGCATGCACTTTGTACATACGTACGCACCTACAGATAAATGTTGGGAGTTAAACAGGTTTCAAGATTTTGCGCAATTGCAGCATATTCCAACATACATGTAGTTGATAAATACCATCCATAAGAGTGGAGACTACACATGGCTCACAGATGCATCAGGATACAATGTAATCATATGACGGGGCTTGCAAATGTATAAGAAATCAAGATATATCACGCAATTCATCAAAAGATGTTCAATTTTCCATTTCCCTCTAGTGCCGACAGCTCTTCACTATAATTCAGTCAGTCCCAAAATAAACAACTTGCAAAAGAGAAGGGTGGTTAAATTGTCAATCACGATTCAAAATCATTTTGGTATGAATCACTGGAGAACAAAAAGCATCCACACACACACACACACACACACACACATACACTTGACAAGAAATTATATAAGATGAAAAATTCAAAGCACTCTGGAATATGTGTGGAAGATCAAAAGCCAAGAAGGTTTTAGTTTGAGAGTCAATTTTGTGCGAATCACTATAATGGAAAGAGCCACACTTCATAGTCCCAGTATTCACAAATGCTTACCATATACACCAGGTGTGCCTGGTACACACACTGTCTCTCACACGTGCCTCATCTGGCATAAACACTGTGTCTTGCACACACGGTGTCTGACACCCACAGTGTGAAGATTAACACCGTGTTTGGCACAAACGCTACATCGTAGATCTAGCAAACACTGTCTGGTACCCACACTGTGTCCTTGCAATTACACACACTGCCTAGTAGACACACAATGGATCTAGGAAACCATGTACCTGCTGCATACATTGTGTCTGGTAAATACTATAACACGCACTGTGCCAAGCAAACACTGTGTACAGCACACACACACTGCTTGGTATACACTGTCGTGTTGTACACGCTGTATCTAGCACACACTGTGTCTGGTAAACAGGTATTGGGCAAACATTGTTACAAGGGGGAAATGGAGCTAAACTAGACAAAAATTGCTTTGCTCACACTTAATACCATATCAGACAGCATTGGAACCATATTTCCTGGAACACCAGAGCCAAAATAATATTCCTGCTATTCAGCGATATGCATGCTCAGAAACAGCATCCTACGAACCATTAAAAAAACAATTTAAAACAGGGCTGGCTATTTTAATTTGAAACATATCTTGCTAAAAATAAACAAGCAGATACTATTGAAAGAACAACAAAAAAAAAAGCACCAAGACTTTACAATGCATGTAAGAAGTATCCCAATGTTGGAAGTAATTTCTGATTTGATCTGAAATTCAATTTGTCAAAAAGGGACTACCGGTACATTCTTTGTCACCGAATATTGTTACATACAGCTAGGAGAAACATATTTAAAAGTAATGGGGAACTCTC
This sequence comes from Diadema setosum, assembly GCA_033980235.1. Taxonomy (NCBI): domain Eukaryota; kingdom Metazoa; phylum Echinodermata; class Echinoidea; order Diadematoida; family Diadematidae; genus Diadema; species Diadema setosum. Next base: position 15,832,770 of record CM067074.1, read on the forward strand.
ATGCAACACATGCAGTAGCCAGGTTCATTTTGGTGTTTGTTTTCTAATGAATTTGTGATGATCTACCCTTCTATACTTTACCAGTCAGCTGCTAACGTCACCTGAAAAAATTGCCATATTTGACACAATTATGATGAATTACCTGCTGGTTAGCCACGTAGTGAGTAATATGACAGTCTAGTTGAGATTAACAAATTGAGAGACATATATGCTTCTCCCACACTGCAAATACATGCAGAGCACAGTCCCATACACCAGGGTGCTCGATGATGTAAAGGCTACTGTAAAATTGACTTTCATCTCAACGACATATGAAAAATAGACTCACTTTTATCACATTTTCTAAATCTATATGTATATCCTTTCACATTGGAAACACTATGTGATGCACTACAAATAGACATAGTTGACAGTGTCATTGGCAATACTTTCCGAGTTCTTCACATCGATACTCCGTGTGGACTTGACACACCAAAAGAAACACACAAATCATTGTTCTCACGAGTAATATTAGCCATCTTGTCAAAACTACTTGAGATTTGTCTTAATAGCAGTGTTGACTTGCCTAGCTCTGATTCGTAATTTCTTCGTGACATTGTCTCTTTCCCGAGCTTACAAATCTTCATAAGCATCTACATCTCGGGAACACCAATACTTCATAAGAGCAAGTAACGTAGATCAAAACACAAACCTACATGGGCTAACGTATGCCACAGCTTTCCGGTATGAAAGTAATATAACAATGCGACTCTTCTGTAACTATAGACAGACTTAAGTGAAGAGAAAAGCAAGTCTAGAGTAAAGGGATGGTGAGATTATGCCCTACTACAGAGCTGGCAGATGTATTATTTTTGTGACGACTCAACTTTACAGTGAATACCACCCTTCCGCGACAACAAGGAACACAAAGGTGTCGACAAAAACAACAAGAAAAACGCTACAGAATGCATATTATGTGTGCTTGGTACATTTACTATATAGGTGAGATATGAAATGGGAAGAAGAAGAGTAAAAAGTGCACATTCATGCCACCATTTATTTCGTGTTGTGCGACGTGAACGTGGTGTCATCTTTGACTAAATCTGGCAATAATATAATATCCCGGGCTCGACCTCATCTCGTCAGCAATTGCTGTGGCCCGTCTCCTGTCTTGTTTTGTTTTTTCAAAAATTCTGTTTAGATGCTTGCCATGATATTTTCTCTTGCCGAGATGCCCCCTGCTAGGCTGCCATGTGCCTACGCATCGCCCTCTGCGACCTCCGACCTCCGACAAGCTCAGGCAAAGTACATGACCTTGAGCGTGTCGTCGTGGACCTTGATTGCCATGGCCATCTCCTTCTGAGTCCTGCCGAAGCCGTCCCTTCCATGGTGGCTGCCGTCCCCGCCACTGGGAGGGGAAAGAGGAAAGAGGAACCGAAAGCAATGAATTAGCATTCAACCAACAGATTGGGTAACTCAACATCATAGAAAAATTACCGAATGGAGGGGGGGGGGGGGTAAGGAGAGAGAAGAAGAGAAAGAGAGAAAGAGAAGGAAACATATCAAAATGAAATCATCCACCATCAGCAGAGAACTAGGAGGGGTATTAGAGGAAACCAAACTCAGTTTTAATAATTTTTGTGGCAAAGGCTGGAAGAATCTTTCATGAATTAGGAGTTAGTGCCAATTCGAACAAAATTAGGCCAACAAACAAGGAAGTAAGGGTAGCAAGTAATCAAAATTTTATCAACTTGAAGACAATTCTCCGGTTAAATTCTACACATAAGTACCTAAGACTGACTTTTTTATGTTTCCTCATTTTCATGGTCTAATTTCAGGGCATGGCAAGGAGGATACAGCACTGGAAATCACAAGAAGAGTGGAAATATGACATTATTTCATGTCACACATTGTCATAAAGTTGACCGCTGCCCTCTAGTGATAGTCACACTTTAAAAAAAACACGCTCTGAATTGTCCTTGTTGGCTGCCTGCGTTTCTTCACAGTTTGTATGAATAATTCACATTTTGCTCACTTCATATTGACTCTTGGTGTACGTGGTGAGTTTTCAGCCAGAGCCTTATTCATATTGAGGTGAATTTCTACTTAACTGTAGTCGTCCTCAGCAAGAGACTTATACTGAACATTGAGTCCAAGTAACCACATTTTCGTGGTTTCGTGTGGTATCTTTTTTTGAGAGAGTTTTCATTATTCTCTGTCAGTGTTTCATTAGGTGGAGTAGAATGAATTTTCCATCTTATCTCAAATCCACTGTTACATCTAAAGTGGCCTTGCTAATTTACAACATAATCAAGTTTGGGTTGCTAATTTACAACAAAATGAAGTTTTGAACAGGTTACTGAAGGCTGACGAAGAGGGCTTGGCATGTTTTAAGCTGAGTGCATGCGTGCATAATGGGGTTAAGAGTCAAATGTAATTTGTCATGAGGAGTCTGGTTTCCATGTACCCCTCACACAGTGTCGCTGATGCTTTAAACCTTTCCATGCCAGGGACTTTGGACATTGTGTACAACGTTATGAGGTTTTCTGTTCCAATCGGCACTCAAAGCACATAAAGGGTAAATGCCACTGCCTACCAAAACTCGCAACTGATGGCATGTGAAGGGCGCCATCTACGGTGCAATGGTTTGAATGAGTTGCAATGGAGAGCAGCGTCTGAATCATGCGCAAAATACAGCTCTATCTACAAACACATAGATGAACGTATGCAGCATCACTCTCTAAAGCTACTGGTATCTATGCATAATGTGGGAATGCTGCAGCAAGAAATGGTCACTAAGATCTATCACAAAATGAAGCACATCACATATCATATCTCTTCCAAAGAACAATTTTAAATCCACTCTATTTAAGAGTACTAAAATCAAATAGAACAGATCTCATTTCTTTTCAAAAATAATCATGTGTGTCAAAAATCTATTTCTTTCCGAACATGGTCAATTCCTTTTTCAAAATTGATCTAAAAGAATGTTAGTCTCAACCATATATTTTTCAATGAAATGAGTATTTGACCAAAACAGCCACTGTATGCAGCAGGGAGATCTGATCCCTGATAACACTAGTGTTCAAAGGATTGATGCCATATTTTGGCTGCATGAAACATTTAACAGTAAATCAATAGCATATATTTTCAAGTCAATTTATCTTGACAATATATCGGTAGGGTGTTCAGTGCTCTCCTGTATGTCCAACTGCTCACAGAATTAAACATACTACCACGAAACTCATTCCCACTGATGTAGTGGACTTTGTACAATGGATGTGCACTGGGCAAAATCAAAAACTTTCAGTAAAAATGTCAATGTCGTGAGCAGCTCAGCACGCCCTTGATTTTTTTATGTAAGGGCGTGATCTAACATTGCAGCCCAAGAGGAAAAATTTATTTTGTGCTTTGGGAAAACCGAGCTTAGACTTGGGTGTCTGCTCTCAACTTCCGTGGCATGACAATATACAACTGACAATTGAGTAAATTCAAAACATGGTCAGGTGATTGTGGAATGGTGCTGGTTTGTGAATCTCATTGGTACTTTCAACAGCACTCGGCACAGAAATCAGTACCAAACTTGGAAGAAGGTGAAGATTGACAACATCTGTTATTTCACAACTACAGTCCCTTTCAAATGATGGCAAAGAAAAAAAGGACAACCCGAGTGTGAATGTGTCTAGACTACGTTTACACGAAAGCAAAAGTAAATTGTATTAGTATACACAGAACACAAGACTAGTAGTACTTCAAACAGCTACAACTACAAGTACATCTATCTAGCTAGCTTTTAATTTTCATTCACAAAAATTTATGCATAAAAGTTGTGCAACTACACAGCGTAACACTAATGTACAATATGCGCTGAAAAAGAATGAACGCATTGTGGAATGTTGAACAAAGTGAACAACCAAACCAAGTCACTAGAAAAGAGCTGAGTTTTCCTTGCAAACGCATTAAAATGCACAATGAAGCTATCATACCCCACAAGCTAATCTAAATAAATGAAAAAATAACCACGTAGTTTGTTGATGTGCATTATGTCCCCTTTTCAGTTGATTTCAACTCCCAGAATCCATTACATATTTCTGTGGTTCTGTACTGTGTCTTTTTATGCTGTTTACTTTTTGTGTTTCATACGGTAGTATAGAGATATCATATGTCATTTGAAATGTTGGCAAGGTTGTAGAATTTTCAATACTGGAATGATCACTGGTTCTTCAATTGGAAGCAAATTGAAGAAGAGTGAAAGCCCTCTTTCTCTCTAAATTTGGAAAATATTGTGAACTTCTTTTTAATTTTGAGCAAATTTAATGAAACCGACGAGTTCCAAATAATCTTTCTCCAAAATGAAACATACAGAGAAATTCAAAGGTGCCAATTTACTGACAAGAGAGTAATTTCTGAAAATGATGGGGTAACAGTGCTGAACTTCCTTCACACTGGTCTATGAAGTTTCTCCATTTAAAGTCTAACTATGCTAAGGTGGTCTATGATATCTGTCTTTGCACAGCCCATTCAGTTGGGAAGAAATAATCACTATTGGGGCAACAGAACCTTTGCTATCTTAAAGATGTCACAAGTTTAGGAGAGCGAAAAACATGACAGCCAAAGCACTATAACAAATGGGATTGCCTTTCCTTCAACATGCCATGGTGGTTTCATTTGGGGGCAAGGAAAGCTAGGATTTGGACAGGACATCACTTCACTGATTATCAGACAATTAGTCCCATATAGTGATTTTCTCCAAATTTGAGATGCATGGTGTACAAGGTCCTGTTATCCTAGCATGGATATGTGCTGTGTCCAGTCAGGCAATCTAACATCATTTAATTATACAACCACAACTCTGGCCAGACTACTACCTGAATGACTACACTCTATCACAACACCTTACAAAATGACCACACATCAATATTAGCCTAGCTATGGTACATTGAGACTTCAACACACAGTGTTAATGAACAATTAAATGACATCTGTAAGAAATAACACAGAAACAACAACAACAAAACAGAGACTATGTTAAAGTGTTGCTTGGCTACATGAACTGTGACTTGACCGCTATTGGTGTTCCTTCATGGCAGTGCCCAGACAATGGTAACATCACTTTGATACAGTGGTAGCAGCAGATGGATTTAAATGGGCATATTATTCTTTTATGGATTGACTGGGAGCAAGCGGCGATATTGTACTAGCAGCCCTTTGTAAAAGCTGATCTTCTGACATTCATATATAATTTTCTAATCTGTCTTATCAATATTATTGCTAAAAGCAGCTGCCTAACGGCTGAGTGACAAAGAGCAATTCTAAGAACTGCCATTTAGCAGACATGTGACCAACGTGTGATCAATTTAAAAACACTAGGAGGGATTTTAGGTCTTGCGATAAGCACATTGTACATGTACAGTGCACTCCCATTATAAACCCTCCTGTAAAAACTCCCTTCACAAACACGGTAACAAAATTCTTGCTGCAACGAAATACAAATTCTGGTCCCAATATCACTGATTATATATGTATCTTTGTATACTTCACTGTTCTGCTTTCATGACATTTTGATATAACGAAAGAAAACTGCCTGTCCTCAGGACTTCGTTGTAACAGGAGTCACCTACAATGTATATCTATGAAACATTGGTCATTATAGACCACACCCTATCTTCCAGTGTGGACACTGATGGGAGCAATCGTTGTCATGGAAACTCCTCCCTCCTACCGGAAGAGAGGTCCACTGGTCTCTTATTCATTGCTGAGGAAATAACTTTATATACAATCAGTGATTTGAGATGCAGAAAGACGTGGATCCATAAGGTGATGTACCCAAGAGCTGCCTTGACATTGATTGATCAGGATTATATATTGCAAATGTTGGCAGGGTTCTCAAATGGCTGCACCACCTCAAGTCCAGAAGGAGAAAATGGATGAAAACTGCACATTTGAGAGGAAGAAAACTCCTCGCTGGGCTGATCACCATTCAAAGAAAATTTTCTAAAAATATGACGTGTTACCACAAAGCCATGAAGCATTGATTCTACATCAAATCTTTCCCAGTCCCCACTACACGGAGAGGTTTAGGTTAATGTGTAGAACAGATGATGGATACCAAACTGTCTACGACAGCGGTGTAAACATGAAGAAGAAAAAAAACAAAACAGAAAGACCACTCCAGTAGTCAGGAGAGTGAACCATTGAAACAAGTCAGCAAGGTGTTTATGAAATGTGATAACAGATGTTAAACAAGAGTGTGTACGAGAAAACAAGGGTGGTTAAGAAGTGTTAGCCAAGTCCAAACAAAATAGAAACATTATAGAGAAAGCTCAGGTCTAGCTACTAAGTAATTCTGAATGATTCCTCATCGTTATGAATGGCAAGACTTTTGCAGAAAGAATGCCAGATAATAAACCCCAAATTTGCTGTGAAGACATGTTTTCCCCCTTTCTTTCTCGCTCTGTAAGGAGTTTTTGTAAGAGTGCAAATTTTATATTTCATTATATGCATATAATTAGACGAACATTTAAAAAGAGTGGCTCTTACAAAATTGTTTTGACCTAAAAAAAACAAAGAAAAAAAATGTATATTATACATAAATAAAAACTCTGTATGTGAACTTTTTATGGCCTGACTGAAAACTGCATGATAATAATCATAAAAAAAATACTAGATATTACAGGAATGAGGTATCAGAGAATGTATACCAACATCTGCCTTTGTTGGTCAACAAACAAATTCATCTTGAAAATGGTCTTGAAACAAGGCTTATGGTTAATGGGCTTTTTCAATTGCTCAAGCAGCAATCCTGAATGGTAGACAAATGTGTAGATGTAGCATGAACATGTAGATTTAAAGTCCCTGTGGTGATAATGTAATATTGCAGAGAAAGAAAGTATTGAAATTACTAGGAAAACTCTTTTTTTTCTCCTTTTTTTTTTCAAAATGTGTTTCTTGCAGGCTAATGTTAAAAAAATAAAAATGAAAGTGTGTTAAGTGCCAAGAACAAACTCTTTTCAGTTCCATTTTTGACAGTCAAATCATTTTCAAGATGTTCGTAAACAGGAACAAAAGATATCACTTGTCCCACATATAAATACCTGCATATTGCAGTCTACTACATTTTATCAAAAATATAGAGCCATAGAAACTAGAATAGCAGTGGGATTTAATTAATGGAAAGATACATGTATTTCATAAACACACCACTGCTTGTTATGAACAACAAAAACACAAGACAAATATTCGGCAAATTCCTACATCTCATCACTCCAATTAGTTTTCAACATGATGACCAATGTGCTCAACCTTGAATAACACACACTTAATCTCAAACAAAATTTCACCAGTTTCCTTTTTGTACGAGAACAAAGCATTTGTTGTTGTTTTTTTTCTATCAGTTATACCGCGGCTACAGAGAGAATGAACACAAGCAAAGGTCAGTATTAACAGAAACAGTTATGAGGCCACAGCTAAGCACTATTTTGTACCTCTTTCATTCTATTTCTTTTTCTACAGTGAAAAAAAAAACAGCAGCTAACAGCACTGCACAAAGAAATAAGGAAAAAGGAAAAAAAAAGACCACAGAATGCAGTTGAAAGAACGAGGAACACGAAAACCAAAATATCGACAAGCATTTTTCAGACACTCACTTGCTATTAGCGCTGGACTGAACACTGTGGATGAAAATAAAAGGAGGAGGTGCGGGAGAGTTAGGCCTGGCTTAAACACCATCTCGAGGACTTTAGTGGGAGATGTGTGTTCTTGGGAGTTAGTGGACATGGATACACGCTGGCGATAGTAACCCACATGCATGTGTCATTCATTTACACCAAAAAAAAAAGATGGAAATAAAAAAATTGAGGCTTTTGGAATGGTCTCATGGCTGTGAGGGATTTGTTTCTTCCTCCACAACATTCAATTTATTCTCACTGCCCGTAAATACAACACACTAAAAAAATGAAAACATAATGCCTCCGGCACCCTTCGGGTAGAGGCATAAAAAATGATTAAATAGGAATAACATAAAAATCTTATATGATAGCGACCTGAGAAATTACCATTGTGGAACGATTCACATTTTCAACATGTGTAAAGTGGTTTTGGGGGACGTGGCATGCACTCTGCTCTTTATCTGGTGTGAATCACACAATCTGCAGAAATGTCATTATTAGCGATGAGAAAACTTTTTATTCCATGCTACACTGTGCAGGTGTGTATGAAGAGCAGCACATACAAGTACCATGCTCGTTGGTAAACACACTGCAGAATAAGGTATAATACTTTTAGGGTGTATCTCTTATTTTGTTCGGCCGATTTCTGAATAGACAACATGAAAAACTCCAAAATATATAGAGCTCACTGCTTTTTTAGGCATCGGTGCAAATTCTCGAGGATGAACACAAAATTCTCTATCTGAATAACTCTACTTGGACTTCTTTTCCTAACATGCTCATCACAAAGATCTATATGAATCTGATTGAGCTTGTGCACATGTCTAGCTGGCTAGGATGCAATTTCAATTTTGACTTGTGGTGGGTTTTTTTTTTACACTATAAACAGTTTTCTGCATAAAATTCTAAATGCTAAATGTGCACTTTTGTTGCCAATAATCATGAAAGTATTGTGCATTAAATGGTGTTGCAACATTTACAGAATTATTCATGGCACTGGACATTAGAATCCGAGTGACCAGTGAAAATATCTACTGGCAAGTTCATGCCACTTGGACAAACTAAATGCTGAGGATGATATTCTTTGACAATATTCTTTGCCATGTGTTTGCACATCACTCTCAGTTGAGAGTTGAATAAGACACAAACAAGCATGCCACGAAAGAAAAAAAACAAAAATGGTACAAATTTTGCTTGATTGCAGCTTGGCATCATTTGACGGTTGACACGAACATAACCCTGTAATCTTTCGCAGACACGCCATCATGCCTTTTGGTATTTAAATCATCACATAAAAGAACGTAAAGAGCGCAAATATAAAACTGCAGAACCATTCACTTAACAATGCATGTCCATCAAATACATTTTCATTTGCCTGCATTTTATCCATTTTGGTTTTTTTTTTTTTTTCTTTGATGCTTTTGACATGTATGCACATGCGCTCAAACATATTGCATGCCCTAAAATTGTAATCCTGACGGTTTGGGCACATTGGCTGTGGCTTTCATGAAACATACCCACCATTCAGTTTGTGCATCCAAGCCCAAACTTTCTGGGCCAAGATACACTGTGTACACGAGGTCTCAAAGTATTCAACCATATGTGCACAGCTTGTGAGGTCAATCTTGGTAATTCTGTAGGGCTATACATTGGGCGGCTGAATGAGTGGCAGGTTTTTCATTGATTTAAAAGTGGATGCATCGTGCAGCCTTCTCCAACAATCCTTCCTTTCTTGCTTTCGGCAGGACATACATTCTTTTGAGCATGCACACTGCCGTGTAATGTTAATGGTGTATGCCAGCACTGCCAACACATGATCACGGCTGCACTTTGAAATCACAGCGAAAATGGCAAAGAAACTGAACGTCACTGAGTTGTTTGTTGCTCAACAGATATAAACAAAATATTTGGCTGATTTGGCTCTTGAGGTTAAAGGTCATAATGGGGCAGGCAAGATAATGTGTGTACATAGGAGAAGAAGAGGAAATCAGACAATAATTTTCATGCCGTACCTGTCGTGGTCGTAGCGGTCGTGTTCCTTCTCCACGAGGTGGTAGCGGGCGCGGAAGGCCACGAGGTGGGCGTAGTAGGCAGGGGCGGGGATGGAGACGCTTCGGGTGCAGCGGACGTAGGTGTGGCACAGCTGGTAGGTCAGACACTGGAGCTCATCCGCCCTGAATCCGTTGTCGTCCCACAAGACGTGGTAGTGGGAGGGACGACTCGTGCCCTGTGGTCAATTTGGCAATCAAGTTTGCAACAATATGGGACTGTGCAAAGCATCTACGTCATGAATGGTCGCTACACGAACCTCAGTAATTCTAGTGTTTCTTCCTAACTATTATCACTTTAAGTATCAGATTACACATGTCCCTATGATAATTAAATTTGAAACATTGGTGCCCCATAAATGAAGTGTAATGGTGAAAAATAAAAGGACACATAGCAATCTATTTTAAATCTTAGGTTGCCCAAACCTGGGGTACCAAAAATATATGCTTTTTGAAAGTTTGGTGGCCTGACATCAATTTTTAGTGGCCCTGGACCACCTCCAATGTCAAGCCCTGTATACAAGAAACTTGCTAGCACAAACTTCCAACTTACTTCAGTCCCTTCAAGCTGAGCTATCTTTCCTTCTTAACTTTCAGCAAAAACTCTTTGTGCATACTTGCACACTATGTCCTCATTTTGGAGACAGTTTGCCCATGTCTCCACCAAGTCACATCACTAACCTGGATACCGGCGTGGCTGCAGAGATAGAAGTCGTACTCCAAGGGGTGGGTGATGCCGCTGTCTACCGTCGTCCCGGCTGGGATGTTGCCGCTTCTCCCGATCTGTTGCGGGTGAATGAATGGCAGAGAGAGAGTTCCACATAAAACAAATCTACCACAAATTTCTCTCATCTTCGAATCCCTAATGAGGTCATTTGAACAGCATCGTTCATATCTCTTCACACATAGTTCAGCCTCAAAGTTACTGTGCATTATCAAACTGACTTGACGTTGCTCATCAGTCATGCCAAGGGTCAGTTTGTTGCATAGTTTTTGCATAGAATTAATTACATTATTTTGCATTGATTACTATGCAAGTGCTTGCATACACATTTGACAACCCCTGTTCACTTTCTATATGACCATGTGTTCATGCATAAACAGTTGTGCATGTTCATTACCACTGAAGTGCATGCATATTCATATGTTATCTCCTCTTCTAGGACTTTATGGATACAAGCATACACTGATACATACTCAGTGTCAAAAAAGATAGGCATATTCATAGGAAACACTCTAGTTATCTCCTCTACGGTTAAAAACATGCATACACAGTTATCTGGATATGCATTATCATTAACATGAATTGCATACCCCATGTATATTGTTCACTTGTTTTCTCCTACATTCATGCACACATGAAAATGTACAGGTTTGTGAATGCATATTCATTATCCAAGCTTCTTGCATATTCATGAGAACCCACCTGTTCCCTCCTCTCTGCACAGAAGAGTCTGGTGTGATGTCTCTTCTGTACCACGATGAAGGTGATGCCCGGCTCATAGCCCTCCTCCAGAGAACGGCAGGCATCCCGTATGGCATTCATCTCATTGGCCAGCACCTGGAAGACAGACGCACCACGGAATGATGGATGTTATATTGAGTGGCCTTCAGAGGGGTGTATATTGCCCTGGTAAAACTTGCATTACACAGGTTGATATCAGCAATGGATTCTGATGTAACAGTTTGATCAAGTCAAACAATATATACCCTGATATTTTCGCATACAGATATTTTCCCGAATGAAGAGGTCATAGATATTTTCATAAGATGTTGTTTTCAGACGCCAACGCAAATATACATGCATTATTACCCAAACGCATGGATACATTTTCATGTGTTGTTAAATTTGCAATCCAACTGTGATTAGCGAAATCCATGAAAATTACACCCTCACAAAAATAACGGCTTATACACTATCGTGGGCAAGGGAATTGAGAGATAAATTCATTAGTGTGATCGATTCACTCCTGCGACCAATCTACGAATGCAACAGTTGGATGGCTAAACAGCACTCAATATAGCTCAATAGATAATCATATAGCTGGGGTCTCAGACACACTAACAAGGACTAATCCACAGTTATACAGGTGGATAAAGAGTTATTACTACTAAGAAAAACAAGAGACCCGCGGGTCTAGCGCTCACCTGAGTATCGCAAGTTCACCTTTCACGCAGTCACTAATCTAAATTATTCACAGCTCTACTAAAATTTGACCAGGCTTCTCAAGTAGAAGATGAAAATGTACAATAAGGGCCGAAATTTTTAAAGATTCCTTAATTTGGGGGGATCTGGGTGGGGCATGGTGCCCATTTTGATAAATTGAGATCCTGACCCCCTAGGGATGCTACCTGCCAAGTTTGACGAAAATCCATCATGAGGTTTTCAGGAAGAAGATGAAAATGTACAATTCAGGCCCCCATTTGGACCTTCGCAACCCCCCCCCCCCCCTGCCCCCAAGAGGGGCACCCCTGGATTTGCTATGAACAAACTTGAAACTACAGTCATTAATGTACTCACTCATAGTATTATCTTAGCTCTATAACTTCTGATTCTAGAGAAGATTTTTAAAGATTCCTTCATTTTGGGGGGTTTGGCCCCCCCTGGGGCCCCTGGGTGGGGCATGGTGCCCATTTTAACAAATTGAGATCCTAACCCCCTAGGGATGCTACCTGCCAAGTTTGGTGAAAATTGGTCATGGGGTTCTCAAGAAGAAGATGAAAATGTATAATTTAGGCCCCATTAGGACCCCTCCCCACCCCCCCTCCCCTGGGTCCCAAGGGGGCACCCCTGATTCTGCCATGAACAAACTTGAAACTACAGTCATCAATGTACTAACTCATAGTATTAACTTAGCTCTATCACTTCTGGTTCTAGAGAAGAAGATTTTAACAGATTCCTTAATTTTGGGGGGTTTGGGGCCCCCTGGGGGCCCCCTGGGTGGGGCATGGTGCCCATTTTAACAAATTGAGTTCCTAACCCCCTAGGGATGCCACCTGCCAAGTTTGATGAAAATCGGTCTTGGGGTTTTCAAGAAGAAGATAAAAATGTAAAAGTTTACGCACGACGGACGACGGACAACGGACGACGCACGCCGGACGCCGGACGAAGGGCGATCGCAATAGCTCACTTGAGCCTTTGGCTCAGGTGAGCTAAAAATGAGTTTTTCATGGTGATCTGTAAAAACTATAATTTTCATACGATTACTGCATACGCCAGATATTTTACAGGGTTTTTATTTTGTGAATTTCTTGAGTTAAGTGCTATCTGTGACCTTCAGAACACACAAAAATATCAACTCTGATCGCAACAAGATCACTAGGTGCACAATACATACATGTACATATATACTGGTATACAGTACACAATACATGAATGAACAAGGAGCGTGACAATACTGAACTCCATGATCACGACTATAACCACTTGCATAATTGTTAGGAAGTCCTGGGGCCCGTTGCATAAAAAAGTTACAATTATGGTAACTTTGCCATCCAATGGTAACTACCATGGCAACATTACTCAACAGCCAATCAAAAGCAAGAATTCCATGGAAGTTACCACTGGATGGCAAAGTTACCATAATTGTAACTTTTATGCAACGGGCCCCTGATTCGCATAAAAATTAAGACTAGTTAGATATGTGGCGTATACAGTAATTTGTCATGCTAAGTAAGATAAAAGGAATTTCACATGCTTTTAATTTTGCCAATGGTCACGATGACTGCGTTAGCACTTAATTCAAACAGCTGCCACAGCGGATATCCAAGCCGCAAATATTTTCCATGTCTACAGTGGGTGCGTTACCTGAAGGAACTGTCCCTCACTGACACCGTCCCTGTACATGATGATCCGGGCCGGCTTGTAGCCAGTGGAGCGGTAGAACTGGATGAGGAGCTCCTTTACCATCAGCATCAGGTCCTGGATGATCTCCACCCGGTGGGTCTGGATCCGCACGCTGGCACAGTACCGGCTGGGGTGACCGTCCATGCTGCCTACCACCTGTGTGTGTTGCCACCAAGAGAGCAGGAATGTGCATTGGTGCGCATGTAAAGAGAGAGACGACCACACCTAACCCTTCGCATGTCACTTATTACTTACTACCTTCTACCACTAGGAGACACGATGGGACATCTGCACTTCAGCCCAGCTCTGCTTTCTACCCAACTAATGGTTCATCACTTGCAATGAATAGGTTTTCAAACATCACTACTACCTACCAATTTGAACCCCTCCCCCCTAGTTTTCGACTGAGCTCATGATCTCAATGCACAGATATATGCCAACAGGGGAGGCATCTACACAGATACAATTCCACTCAACCCACACCAGTTGATAAACATCTGCTGAACACTCCTGATACAAACCTGATTTCACTAATGCTAACTGGTCCAAATGCATTATGTGGCTGAATGGTTAACTCTCCAGAAAAACACAACATCAAGAATTTCATGTCAACATTCTTTCTTCCGCATATATCTGCCATTGAAGTTTACTCCGGCATTAGCTTTGAATGCAGTATCTCCTCAATTTGGGAACTACCAATGTCTTCCCCTAAAAAGAAATTTAGAATAACAGTATTTTCCATGAAAACTACAGCATTTTTGGGAAAAAAAAAAAAACAGCACAAAATTCTGCAAAAAAAAAGTAACGATTTGTATCTCTGCATGAGCTAATCTAATAAGCATTAATCATATGTGGAAACAAACTTCTTCAGCTTACACACTTTCTCATATCCTTTGCTTCCAATATTATTGCATCCACAGGATGACAAGACCTCTTATCTAAAAATCATAAATTTTCAAGAGAGTGGAAGAAAAAGTTCTTTTTTGCAAGATTTTTGAAAAATAGCATCAATGTTGGATGTCAAATAATGTAAAAACATTTTTCTGGATAACATTTATAATAATAAATTGTTGTAAAGCACAAATCTGCATTTTCTATATTCAAAATTGGGGTAGGAGGTTTTTTGATATATGCCAACTGAGATTCGAGATCTTGTCATCCCAGGGACTATAGCTCAAAGTGAGATACAAAGATATCTTGAATTTATCTTTGTAAAGCACAAGAAGCACAAGTGTCAAAACGTGAATGTATGTAACTTGTTAATCACTGAGTGAATTGGGTTAGGAACTCCATAAATTCTCTGGTGCTCAAAAATCAAGTCAATCATAAATTGCAACTCAAAGAGAACATTAGATCCTTAGCACTGATGATAAAACCCGAGAATGATTTTTACCTACAATCCTAATTTCTTCAAATTGTATGCAAAATACATCTGGAAACAACTGTCTTCACATATTTTGTGTTTCAGCCTCTAACCATCATATTAAGGACATTCCTTTCATAGTGTCCATGTTTAGGGAATTTTTCTCCATGCTAAAACAGGTAAAATTGCAAATCTCCTGGAATGACTTCTTATTACTGCTCCCATTTAATAACACAGAGGGATTGTAGCATTGTTTTCAATTTCATGTGTAGCAAAAAAGAAAGAAAGAAAAATGCTGCTGAAAACTGCTCATCCAATAGTGGCAAGCCAATGGACAAAAATGGATTCAAAAGGGGCCTGAGCTTTTGATTCCTAGCAGAATCTTTGTCAGAGGCAAACTGACAAACATAAAACACATTTATAATTTTGCCTCTGACAAAGATTCTGCTAGGATCGAAAGCGCAGGCCCCATTTCGCAAGTGTTTCAAAAAGCCTTGGTCCAAAAAAAAAACATTTACACGACTACCCAGCACAAAGGAATGTTGTCACAGTCACTACTTCAATGCATCGCCCCCCCCCCCCTCAAAAAAAAAAAAAAGGAGCACTGTAATAAAATATTTGGCAATACATCATGGCTTTGGAAACCATTTAAGTAATCATAGTATTTATCTATTCTTGTTTTTTCCTGTGTGAGTGTGTGCAATTTTGGCCAATGCAGCATTTTAATTAAATGTTGTGCAAGATAACTTTTGCTACATGGTCACCTGAAGCTTGAAATCACAACCCCTTGACTGCAGCTTGAATGTTTAGCCTCACTCAAGACTGTACATCTTATAATTACAACTGAAAATGCGCTTTGTAGGAGCACATGTGCACACACACACACAGACAGACACAAAGACACACATACACTCGACTGATGATTATTTTGACTAATCTAGATTTGCAAAGTAGTGCATACCCTAAAGCAGAATTCAGAAACTGAATTTACTGCAACAAGAAAAAAAGGGGGGTTAATTTGAGAATTCGTCAGTCAACTAAAACCCAACACTTTCAAAAGTTTTGGCAGCAAAGAAATTGAAGAATCAAATGTTAAAGAAAAGTAACTAGTGCTTTATCAAATGTTAAAGAAAAGTTATTTGTGCTCTGATTAATCCCTTTTTTTAACCTCTTTCTATCTTATTACATCACCATTGGACATTCCAAACTGACATTAGGGCTCGATCCCATTTTTAGCCGCAGATTGGAAAACTTCCAGCGATGAAGTTATGGAATTTGGCAAAGAATGCATTCGCATGTCTATGTTGTAAGTACTGTACACGTGGCCAAGATATCACATGCATCTGCAGAATAGTTTCCCTTACTTCGTAATAATGAGACCTGGGCCATACAAACTGGTTGGGGCGGAGACAGGAAAGAAAATCATTGGTAGGGAAGTATTAATGCATCTTTGAAAAATGGTGCAGAAGGAAAAAAAAAAACAAAGAAATCACTTTGAAACAGACACGACGGGTGAATTGTTAGAATGGCCGATACCGCCAACATCCACTCCCACACGCCGACACACACAAAACTTACGGCGGCAATGGAGGGTTTCTTATCGTCACCAGCGGGGGGGTGAGTTACATCTGCTCCGCAAAAGATGACCGGCTCGTTAAAAATACGCGGTCTGAGGTTGAGATAAAAGGGGGGAAGGGACGGTGGAGAAATGTTTTATGCATACATGGATGGTATGACTGGGGGAGGAGGGTTACATCATACACGGACTTACAGCAGCAATGGACGGTTTTGTATTGTCGCCCGCAGGTGGATGTGTAACGTCGGCTCCCATAAAGATCACGGGCTCTAAGAAGACGCGCGGCCTGGAAGGTTTTCAGAAAAGATACGAGAGGATTTGAAATGGATCGTCCACACTGAGGGGAACGAGCCGGGTTTTAGAAACAAGTGTGTCCAGGCAAATGTATTTGACTTCCCACTTGGTTTTGAAACAGGCATGGTGGAAAGTCTGTAAGAAAATGGGGGTGGGGCAAGGGGGGCGGGAGATCTCTGTAGTCCAGACAGGGTTCAGGGGACAAGGCTTCTACTGTGTGGGGCACAGGAGGCATGTACAGGAGGCTCCTGGTTCTTGTGGGGAACGAATTAAACAGGAAATTGATATTAGGGTTCATGTGATAGTGAAAATAAAATCATGTTTTCTTTAAAATGGCAACAACATACATGTCAATTTATAAATTTATATGTACTCCTATTTCCAAATTTGAACAAAAATTGAAATCTGGACATTTAGCAGTCTTTCTCATCATCAAGTAATTCAAACAATCTTTTGATTGTCTTTAAATCAATTCACCTAAAGAACAAATGATATTCTAATCTTTTTATTAGATCACAACAGTAATGGAGAGGGGAGAGTGTTTGGTGAGGATACATACATGTATAAATGTATCTGAACAGCTGAGGTGATATTACGTATACACACACAATATGAAAGTATATTTAGAATATGAATCCATATACATCAATTTGTGTTGTAATTTGACTATATCTGAAGTATATATTTCCACATAGGGTATTGACTTGTTAATGGGCTATTGATAATGTCAACAAACGTTAAAGTCTGAAAGATTTAATTGATACTCATAACTTGCTAGGACTGTCAATTTAAGTGTACAAGGTGGTTGGACTGGCTGGTAATCGCACATCTCATTCAATAAGGACCAAACAAGAAGTGTATTGAGGTCTACGAACAGGTGAATGTAATCACTCAAGAAAAGCAAAGAGGAAGATATGTGGTTTTTTTTTTCCTACCTGATGTTTGGCGCCAGAATGTTGTTGACTCCTCCAAGCTTGACGTTGATCTTGAGGCAGAGGTTGGACAGGGTCTGCGCCGTCGTCCGGTTCACGTTCTTGACCTGGACACACTGGGTGGCGATTCCCAGCAGCGTGTCGCCAACCCGCTTCACTTCGGCTGCAAGACAAGATGGGAAAGCGTTTCAAGACGAATACCGGTATTCACCTAATTTATTAGCTTTTTTCTATTAGCTGCCCAAAGATCTGGCCTACCTCAATGAAGTCACATAACATTAGCAAACTTTAATCTCTCAACATCAAAGCCAGTGCACACACATCACCTGCTAAAATGTTAATATACCCCTGTGAGGCTGTGTAAGCACACTCCAAGTGACAATTTGTCCTTGGGGCAAAGCAATGGCTGCACCTAGCTCTCCTCTATCACTCTGCACACCAGTACCTTACCTGTCTTCTATCTAAAGCACTCCTGACTTTGGTTAACCCTTTGTGTGCTTTGAGAGCCGACTGGCACAGATAATCCCGTAGCTTTTTACAAACTGTCCAAAGTCCCTGGCACATAAATGGTTAAACCCTTTTTCAGCAAGACTGTCCTGACATTCAATCACTCTTCACAAGAAGGAAGTTTGGTCATTGATACAACAGGGTTAAAGACAGGCCACCACAGCTAGCAATGAAGAAAGACTTCCATCTTACCATAGACAGGCGTCTTTCCGGGTAGGACCACGATGATGAGCTGCAGCTTGGGGAAGTTCTTCTTGAGGTGCCTGAACATCGGCTCCACCTGGTCGGCGCCCACAGCGTACTTGCAGAAGCACGGCTGCCACTTGATCGGCATCCCCGCGTCGTTGGAAATCTTCTGGAGCTGGAGGGTAAAATTCCTGAATGGAGAGAGGCGGACGCACAGTGTCAGTTTAGGACTTGGTCGATTCACAACCCATGACATGCCCACAGCAAAGAAGATTCTAGATGAACCAACAGTCCCTGTAATGATGTTGAGTACATCTACTACTACACCAGTTGATGCAGTCTGAACGATATCAATTGAGACAAAGCTTGCTATGAAATAGATAAGATCCAAATGAACCATGTTGTAATGGTACTGATATAATAACATTGATCAGCAATTTCTGCAAAGTAAACTCTCCAGAAATAAAGTCCTGCCAGAAGGCCCTATCATTTACATTAACCTAACATTTCAAGGTATCTATACCTACACTTGAGTAGAAAGGGACATTGTGGGTCAAACATCTTGCACACAGGAAATCACACAAAAACAGTACTCGAACTCAAGATCTGTGTGTAAAAAGGAGTCTAAGGCCTCATCCACTCTGCCACTATATTTTTACGGCTTTATGTCCATCTGCTTTGGGTAGATAAACATCTTCACTCAACTGAACATCACCACCATATTCTCTGTATGATCGCAGGTCAGTATCGTAGGCATTTCTACTTGTACCACCTGACACAACAGACTCTAAACCTGTTGAAGACTAGCCCAGAGTATACTCGGGAAGGTGCCTATGGGAAATGTGTGTTACAGGAAAATTAGCTGTCCTCAAAGGGTAATAAACACTCACCTGAGGGCTTCTTCCCGACACTGGTGTTGGGGTGCGAAGCAGGCGATGGCCCAGACTTCTATCTCTACCCCAAAGTGGAACTGCTTGCCTCTCATGTCCCACACCCCTTGGTTGGGAATGGCCTGCTGAGGCTTGTTCAACTGCAAACGGTTCAAAAAGGAAAAGAACATCCATGACAATGGGTTACACAAATCAACAGCATACTTTTACCAGTTCACTGTTCCTGGTGAACGAAAGTGATAAGCTTTCATGTACATTCCATAATTTTTGGATATACCAAACAAATCAAAACCTGTAACTCAGTTTTCTCAAGAAAAAACAATTCACAGAAATAAAAAAAAAAAAAAATTGGTAGTTGCCACCTGCACTCACAAGCCATGATTTATTCTTTTCCATTTGTTCTGTACATTTCTTACTCGTATCATTTCTTCCCTATAGATACATATTCTTTAATCATCATGAAATTAGGTGTTCGGTAAGTGCTAAAATGAAGGGTTAACTATTTTGAGATACTTATATACCACTTAATTATTGCATTAAATGACGGCAAAATTACCAATCTCATCCAAAAGCTCAAAGTTACCACATCCTGACCACAAATTCCATGATACGAAAAGTGTCCTGGCTTATCATGTCATATATCAGCAGTGGCTAGAATATTATTAATCGCCATACTCTTGGGGTTGTGGTCTGATCTATCCAGAGTGGCCCCCCTCAGTGGTAGCACTGCTCTTCAAGAGGACCCCCACCATCTTTATTTCCCCTAGCATTGCCAGGTACCCACTTTTACATTTGGGTCAAAAGGGTCAAAATATCTTGCTTAAGTATGATATCTCACTCTTCTAAAGACTTCACAACCATATCTACTGGACAAAAGTGCTCACATTTTCTAACCAAATGATCATACTTGGAGCTACATTGTAGCAGCAGCTGCCTTGTGACTACAATTACGGAAAACAAGGAAATACATTAGCTAGTGGGACAGATCTCTGGCATTTATTTTCATGGGCCATTTACCTTTCCTCCATACTGGATCTTGGGGGCGGGGAGCACTCTACCCTCGATGGTCACCATCTCATTGCTGATGCTGAGGCCAAACTGCCGGACGTACTGGTCGTTGTTGAAGTTGGCCTTTTGTACCTAATGGTTAGAGTGATGGAACAAAAAAAGTTTTTTTTAGACAAGATAGATGCATGGAAACACACACGCTCTTTGCGACTGTGTGTGGCATCTCAATTATCAAATGAGAAAAAGAAAAAAAAACTGTCATTAATGACTCTGCTGGAGCGTCATACCACCCATCAAAGAAAGGGCAGAGTATACATACATTGTGCATTCTTTCCTAGTGTATTCATCAGTAAGTTTTTATTACTTTTATCTTTCAGGAATGCATCATGTCAATCATCTATTAACCATTCTTCCTGAGAGAATAACTCCATGAAACTGTATTAGTTAAACTGATCTTCCTCTGGCAGAAGGAATCAACTAAATTGTCCTGACTCAAGATAAACCCCTCGTGGATCACAATGGAGAAAATGACAACATTGAATGGATTCCGTTACTTACCAGGTTCTTGATTTCCTTTTCCCTGTCAGGTGCTGACCGGGCAGTAGCCTGTATGGTGTCACGGGGGAAACAGGTTGAAACCAGAATGAATGAGGTGTCAAAAGGTTTCATAATTTCATAGCTTTATCTTGATTGCCATTTCTATTACATGAGTCAAAATGTCATACACAAAGGTTCTTGCGATACTTGAGCATAAGAACTAGTGACAACAGTGCTCTAGAGTAAATGATATCCGAGAGAGATTCGATAAAGTATTGGAAATATCAAATATTCCAAGACGATCAAGGCATAACTGTAGCAAGACACATGCAACCCCAAAAATACCTGACAAAAAGAACAAGACATGGGACAGACAAACAAAACACCTCCTACATCTTTTGGGGCAGAGGCATCAAAATATAGAGTAAGCTATAATGTACACACATGTCTAAGCCAGATATTGCCATGCACAAAAACACGCATGTGTGCTTATCAGTACAGTGTAATGTAATTCAAATATGCATTCAGAGTTTGCAGACACCGAATTAAAGGGACATTCCGGACGATTTTCATAATTTAACACCATGTAGTACATAAATCAAAAGCTCCATGTATAGATTCGTGGAATTTGTTGTGGTCCTTGAGCAGAGAAACCAATAAATTGAAAATCTTAAACAAATTACACTGAACAGTGTTGATGACATCAGAGCCTCATATATTTCAGAAATGTAGCAGTGCAATTCCATTACAATACCACTTGCTCAACAAGTTCACCTGTGAAGAATCTATGCATGCCTTCTTCTTTTGTTCTGCTTCCGTGAGCCCCAACTCATGCATTCCTATGGTGAGGCTGCCATGTCATCATCCTTGTTCATTGCAATTTGTTACAAATTTTGAAAACATTCTCATTCCTCATCCCAATCACTATAAATTCTGAAACTCTGTACTCAGTTTAACTGATTTATAGTTGTTCGAATGTAAAAGTCTGAAAATCATCCGGAGGTCCCCTTTAAATGTCTTGTGCAGAAAGAAAAAAAATACATCTGACATGAACGAGAAATGAATGTTACAAGTTTACACAATGGTACTCTGCCCAAAACAATATTTGAAAATCATGACGGCGTTGAATATGAACCAATGGACCATGAGAAAGGGTCACTGACCTTGATCATGGTAGACGTCTGCAGGTCTGTTAGCTTCTTGATACAGCGCTGTCCGGCAACTATATTGCAAACCTGCAAGCAGTATGTAACATATATCATGATGTAGGTATTACATACATTGGGAGTTCTTTTTGCATCATTATAGCAATAAAAAGTATGCCTTAACCATGTGCTTGGGCACTGCTATGCAAGGATGATACTCGCAGGGAAGTATGGGGGGGGGGGCATCATAACTGGTGCCTTATCTTGGGCAATAAAATGAGAAATGCTACATTTCCTGTTAGAGTATTACAAATCGGTACATGCACACTTTGAAGACACTCCTACATTGAGAACAATCTTCATGAAACACTAATGAAGTTGTGTGGCACAGTCATCCAAAGAATTTAGCATGTTGTCACAATTACTACAGATTGCTCATCTGCTATGTACACTTAAAGTGAAAAATGGAATTCAAAGTGTAAAACTTTTGGTTTATTGAAGAAATACATGAAGAAGCTCATGAGGTAGGTATCTGTGGAAGAGAGCTCAGGTTCAAATATTTCACTTCCATTGGCAAACTACTGTTCATGGTTTGTCAATGCTACATGATAATAATGGTCCTGAAAGGGTTTTAAAAGAAGTTGAGAGGATGGAAAGATAAACCATAACCTACATATAGCTCAGTACTCTTTCTTGCAGCAAAGCATGCATTCAAAATGGCAGACAGGATCACCCCCATTTCTTCATGATGGTACAGTCCACTGACATACATAGCTATGGACTGGAGGGAAGATCCATTCTAATCTTGGGGAATGTATGGAGTTCAGAGGGGCTTACCTCCAGAGGTAGGTATGTGTGGCGCTGCTCCTGTCCAACCTGCAGACAGGGAAGGTGAGGGTATCTGCAAATAGACAAAAAAGAAAAGGAAATTCTTTGAACACCTACAGGAAAGAGCATTGTGCAATGATTTTTCACATCACTATACTATCCTTACCATCAATGTCTGACAATAGCAATGAATCATTGATATGCAAACTTATGCTTCTTCTAAAGTGCCACTTTCAGGCAATCCCACATATAGGACACAACAATGTGAATACGACAAACAGAGGATGTGCTCCACTGCCTCAAAGCTGTAATTATATCTTATCATATCATCCACAATAATTCCCTAGCTAATTTGACTGGTGTTTTCATTCTATCAACTTTCCAAGCACTAAAAGATTAATCACTTTTTACGTGCATAAAAACAGAGAGAAGTTTAGTGTGTGTCGTCATTAAGTCTACTGGATGTATCCATGCACTCATCTTCTCACTGTGTAAAATTCATGGCATGGCCAACAGCAATATAAACCAAACTAAATGAAACTTGTATTGCTTGTGTCCAGTAATTGAATACTTTCTGGCCACCGATGCCACTAACATTCTGACAAGTACCGACAGCTGACTTACTGCAAAATGAGATTGTGTCTGTCCCGGAAGTACTTGGCCACTGTGCATTCCACGGTTTGCCCATTTTCAAGTTGCCAGGGAAACCTGAATAAAGAAGGAATTAAAAAGACACAGACGTTTGTGAAGATATATAGTCATGTACATCAGAATGTTATTTGTCAAAAAATTCAAAGTACATTGTCTGAGACAAGGTCAAAGAAAACTGAGTACTAAAAGCATGGAAAGCAATAAATGTTTGAGGTTCAAATCCAAGTAGTTCAGAACACTACAGCCTCTTAGGAGGTGTAGCATTCTTCAGCTAACTCTATAATCTTTTTCATCGTTGAGAAATGGGGATTGATATCGTAACTGTTTCATCAACTTACAAACCTGTCTTTTGTTCTCAAAGAGATATATTGAAGCGGCCATGAGGTCAACTGGGGGGGCGGGGCATTCTATTGTGCTTCAACCTTAAATTCTTTGCCTACCTCCATGGTTTGACCTCTCACACCATGCTAATCACAACAGCCTGTGTTGCATGTGCTTTGAAAGTAATGGACTTTTTTTTTCACATTCTTATAGAATCTAGAATGACCAAAAAAAAAAAAATACTGTCTCAAGTATTCAGAGTGCTTATTACATCAATGAGTTGCCTCTTGGAGAGAAACAATATTCAAACTAATGAAACCGATGACATTCTACGGCTGTGATGGTATTTTAGGCACAATACAAAGCTTCTGATTGGTCGGTTTCTCTGCAAGACTTCAAATGCAACCGTTCAGCTGAGAACTACCACAGTGAGGCAAGTTACGGAGGTGGAGACGGGGCAATACTCACGTCTGAGTCTGAGCCGATCTCTTGGTGACATTACACACTCTGTACTTGCGCTTCATGTTTCCGCAGTGAGTGATCTCAATCTTCAGACCTGACATACAAAAACGGAAAAAAATACTTCAGTTTTCTCAAGAAACTTACAGGATATTTGCAGACAGAACCATATACAATGTATCTGTTTGTAGTTGCTATCAATGTGAGTCATGGATAGTTAGTAAGCAAATAATCAATGTTGGTGAAGGTGATGGGACAAACTATCACTTCCGAGGCAATCTGGATGTAGCTATCTTTCCGAATCGCAGCTGAGGAAAGATAGCGTACACATTCAGATCGCCGAGGAAGTGATAGTTTGTTCTCATTGCCTGAAACTAAAAGTTGATTATTTGCTTTATATTCCACATCTAGGGTCTAGAAATTCCCATTTTATTCCACATCTGAAACCGTTTTAGCTGTCTTTAGGTATCCTTTTAGGGCTTAGGCTACGTAGTTTACTCAAACTTGAGTTAACTTTAAACGTGTGCGCGTACTTATGACAAAAAAATGAATTTGCTGCGCGCACCGCACGGCACCGAAGTGAAAGTGCGTTGCACTGTGGACTATCAGGTGACCTAGTTAAACGATAGTCCGCAGTGCAACGCACTTTTATTTCGCGCGTACTCATCTCGCGTTAGGACTGTATGGACTGAAGAGATCAGTGAAACAAAAGGGACTATCAACATAGAGTGTAACAAACTTTTCTTCTCAGGTGATGTGATGGGCAAAACTACACTTTATCACGTGATCAGCTCTTGACCAATCCTATAGCAAGATTCTTAGTATGTGGAATATAATGATCATTATGACCAGCAGTAATACTGACAAACTATGCCAGTAATTGCACAT
Organism: Diadema setosum; assembly: GCA_033980235.1. Taxonomy (NCBI): domain Eukaryota; kingdom Metazoa; phylum Echinodermata; class Echinoidea; order Diadematoida; family Diadematidae; genus Diadema; species Diadema setosum. The sequence continues at coordinate 15,857,896 of CM067074.1, forward strand.
GGAAGACTTTCAGTTTCACTTAACTCAAGAATGCAAGAAATAATTGTGGGCATGTCACAGTTTGAGAAATCAATCGTACATGGCGACATAACATGAACCTTAGCTCACTAAAATCAACACACATTGTTCTGGTCACACATTCAGGAATGTTGGCACAATGCCAGCTCCAGCAATAAAGGAAATCCTTTATTGCTTTCCAGCAAAATTTCAAACTCAAATTGAACTACCACATGGAAGGGTTTCCCCATGCAAAACTAGTTATAAATATGATGACTGGTGTTGGGAGGAAGATAGAGAATGATACATTCCAAGGGCTTGACATGCTACTCAGGGAGGTCTTAGGTCCTGAGATAAAGAAGTCATGGGACTCATGACCTTAAAGGCATAATTTACCTCATGCAGATAAGATAAAACCCCAGCATTAGTGCTTCAAAATAGTGCTAAAATGTGAGTTAGAGATAGAAACAACCAATGTAAAAATTTGAACCAGAATAATTTATGTTAAGTATTGTTAAATATACAAAATGTGAATAATAGTTATAATAAAAATGTTTCCAGACTAACCCATCTCCAGTTATGGTTTAATGAGAAAAATATCTCTTTATATCTCAGGCTTTATTGCAAAAATTTCATATGGTAGGATGTTTTGTGATACAACTGACCTACAAATATGCATCAAAAGTGATATCTTGAACATTTATTTAATCACTGCTCCCAAAGGTAAACAGAACCTTTAAACATGCAAAAAAACAACCAACAACAACAACAACAACAAAACAACAACAAAAAACTGCCATTAGAGCATTCTGCAAATTTGCCAGACAACTACAAAAACAATTTTATCTACTATATGGATGGGTCAGACTACTTTGAAAGAAACCACACCTTCAACTTAGATATTCTGTGGTAGCCATTTTCACAGTATCACCACTAAGTCTGCAGCTTAACAGCTATGCAAAAACCCTACAGATCTTTGGCATCTTTGTGTCTCATACTCATAGTGTGTAACCAAATCTTCTGACAGGCTGCTTCCCTCATTTGCCATTTCTTTGAACATAACAAATATTCTCTCATGGAAAATTATCCCCAAGAATACTCTGCCCATGAGAAAATATTTCAAGAGGTTCACTATCTAGTCATCCTGTTTATCCCATTACTGTCTGGTACCTAACTTAGCTGTAAGATATCATAATCATAATCATAATCATAATCATAATGGTAATAATAATAATTGTTATAGTAATAATAATACATTCGATTTATATTGCACTAAATCTTCTCTGTAGAGTGCTCAAGATGCATGTATACATATTATCATATGGTATACAGTCAACCTTGCTCAAGTCAAATCTATTTGGACTGAAGAAATAGCTTCGACTAGGGAGAGAAAATTCGACTTATGAGAGATTAAAATCAATAGAATATAAAGACAAGAAGACACCAAGAGACCTTTAGACTTAGATGATTATTCAACTTATGCGAGGTCAACTTGAGCAAGGTTGACTGTATTTGATTAAATCTGCCGCCACTGCCCGGTATTCTGACAGCATAACCCCTGACCTTTGATCTCCTTGGTGAACTTGACCCTATGGGAGTCCGAGAGAGGGCGCCGCTGATCTGAGATGTCCTGGATGTCGAGGACTTCGCAGAGGAAGTCAATCACAGACTGGCAGCTGTAGAATGCAGTGGCAGAGACTGTGGACAACAAACAACACAAGGAATAAAAAACAATGAATAGTTACGCATAACATGATCTACAATAAGGTTCATGCTCCTCAGTTCGAAGAGCATTATAATACAATCAATGGCATGTATTTCATACTCTTGCTTGAAACTTGTTCTCCAAGCAGTAGGCACAAATGCACAAAATCCGAAAATATTCTATTCACAGAAAGAGATAAGTACACTAACAATCCTTTTCCATTTTTTCTTTATTTTCTTATTCATGTGGAGGTGGCATGATCAAGTGGATATGGAAAGGGCTGCTCACAAGCACTTTGAGCATCACTACATAGGGGAATGGCACTATGTACACAAAACAAATATCATCACTATTATTATGCATTTAATTATTTTCAGCACTGAAAGACAAAAGAAACCTAATCATTTTCAGTAAACATCTAAGTGCTACTGTCAGACATCAATAGATCCATAATCTACCATAGAAACATTTCAGGGGCTAGATAGAACAATCTGTAAAACACAAAATCAAAATACTTTTACAGAACACAGGAAGAGTTTTAAAAAATCACACTGGAGGACACCCCCAGCCACCACTGTTCACTCTCTACACTCACCGTCAATGTTCAGCATCATCTTCCACATGGAGGGGCGGATGCTCTGGTGGAAACCAAACCACACCTCCCTGCCCCCTCCCAGGGGATGTGAGTATTCCTCCGGTGGGGAGAAGAAGGAACGACCCACCGGGGTATACCTGTGAGGGGTGAAAGCAGTTGAAGCAGTTACAACTAGGTGCTTAATACAACACATTGTCATTTTCACAATCATCTTTATTCGTGTAATGTGTCTTCCTCAAGATTAATGAATGATTTATATCATAAAAGGAAGAAGAGCTAGGTGACACATTGGCTGCCTTATCATGCAGCTGTATTATGAGGTTAGAATGGTCCGCTAACACCAACAGGGGTGTGCAAAAAATCACCATACCTGAGGGATGGCAGGTGTCTCATAATGACGTCCAGGGCCTGGACAGCGTCATAGGGGATCTGGACCACCTCTCCCTTGAGGGCGGACTCCAGCAGGGAGAGGCTGACCTTGCCTTCATACTTGATGTTGGCCTTGAATATTCTGTCCTTGCCCTCGCCTGGGAGGGTCACCTCAAGCTCCACCTTTGAAGGGAAACGACACATATCATGAAACATAACCATCTACACCTGTATATTCATACAGATACAAATACATTCTTTCACTGCTGGGATGTCAAAACCCTGTATCTAAACAATTTCAAATGCTCAAGAGAGAGAAAAAAAAAAAACATGGCAGCCAAAGCACTATATTGGACTGCCTTTCCTTTGACATGCCATGGTGGCTGCATGTGTGGGGTAAGACAGCTAGGATGTGGACAGGACATCACATAATACCAAAAAAAAAAAGTAATTTTCACCAGAATTTGAGATAGAAGGTTTTGTCACCACAGGATGGGTTGCAGTGATTCTTTCATGGGTTATGCAATGGGTTAGCAATATAGAATCCTTATGTATATGAGAGATATGTATAGAGTCCTACAACTGAGCATTTAAGGAAAGAAAGATTGAATCTCATGAATGTTGATGAACTTGGGTCTCAGTTTCTCCTTCAAGTCATTGTTACCAAAACCTTCACAAAAAAAAAAAAAATAGTAATCATCTGCTGTTTCACAGCTAACGTAAGTACCACGTAAAAGTGATGAAATTGTAACCAATGTTCGGTAACTACTTTACACAGCCCAACTTACTTGTTTCTCTTTTAATACAATAGTGACTATTAGTTGTGTTTCCATGAAAAGTAAATCAACAAACTTACATTTTAAAAGGAAAATATTAATTTAGCACAGATGCAATGCTTAAGTATATGTGCATATATACAGCATACACACACAAACAATAAACATGCAAGTTTTTATATGTTTCAGTGTGGTTAATGAAACTGACATACTTTATTGAGATAAACATTCACAGTAATGTATCACACTGCCATCATGTTGTCCATATTTCATCATGAAGCTCACACCAGGGGACATGTGTTATGAAGAGTTCTTGAACTCCACAGCAAACTGCTAGCAACTGATCTAACAACATTGTTAATATTTTTTTTTTCTTTCTTTGCTGCAATTTAACAGGCAAGATAGAAGAAAGAGTGCATGATACGTGTGGGAGATGAAATTTGCCAATAAAAATGGCTTTAGCCAGGATCCAAAAAACACTGAATGGACGAACTACATGTAAGTCACAGGAAACTTGGTTTTACGGGATGTAAAACCTCAGCTATAATTTCTGCTGGTATAAAAGGTGTTCCCTTATGGTATTTTGTGACAAGAACTGATTTCAAGCCGTGGTGACACATGCTTAGGAACAATGGCTCATGAGGATGAGTTATGGGGATTTTCGCCATAATCTGTCATCGAAAATATCCACAATGCATCAATATATATGCGGCATCACCCTGGAGCCTGTTCACTTCTAAAAACATCAAAGATCTTAGTTTAAACATGTTCAAAAACGCTGCAGCCAGGTCCACTACATCAACGTATGGCTGGGACACAAGTATTACCTCGCCCCAAAAATCCCTCAGATGGTTGCCACTGCCAGAGAGATGACAGCAGGCAGACCAACCTACCTCTACAAAATATTAAATGGGACTCTGAATATTGACCATAGGAAATACATCACTACAAAGATCCATGGTAGAACAAGGGGGCATACAAACCAATTCCAGACTATTTTTCACATGATGTTATGCATATGAAGTCAATAGTATTATGTATAGATTTATCAAATTTATTGCTGTTCACGGGTAGATAAACCAATACTCTGAAAAACCCTAAACATAATCAGCTGAACAAGGATGACGACATAGGAGTCTGACATATTCCACTAATGGAGCGCTGTAATTCCATAAAATAGCTGCGTTCAGACGGAGGCAGTTTTGGAGGAAAAGTCGGAGTAGTGCCCGTCTGAACAAGGTCGTGGTAACTTCCTCCCGGCGGGGGAACTTACCACGACCTCTTCCTCCGACCAAGATACAGTACTCCTGAGTTTTTTCAGGAGTATCTCGCTACGATAGATAAACCAATACTCTGAAAAACCCTAAACATAATCAGCTGAACAAGGATGACGACATAGGAGTCTGACATATTCCACTAATGGAGCGCTGTAATTCCATAAAATAGCTGCGTTCAGACGGAGGCAGTTTTGGAGGAAAGGTCGGAGTAGTGCCCGTCTGAACAAGGTCGTGGTAACTTCCTCCCGGCGGGGGAACTTACCACGACCTCTTCCTCCGACCAAGATACAGTACTCCTGAGTTTTTTCAGGAGTATCTCGCTACGACTAGCCGGTCGGAGTAAATTGCCCGTGCGGACAAGTCCTCGGAGTATCTATGACATTACAAACCTTATACGACCTAGGTAAAACTTATGCGAGTACACGTGCGCATGCAGTACAATTCTAATGTAGTCGATCGCGACGGAGAAGCTAGCACTCAGAGATTCTTATCAACAAGAATGGAGAAGATAAATGCCGCTGGTAAAAAACAATGGTATGGTTGACGTGGGCGGCGTTACAACGTCCCTCCACGTGATCCCCACGAAGGCCGTGGTAAATTGGTCGGAGTTCTTCCCATGACCGTCATGTGGATACAGGGTCATGGTAAGATTAAGCATCAATTTGAATTCTAATTGCTGCGCCATAAAATTTTACTCCTGACTGGGAATACAACTGAACATGGCTATTAACACCTGCTTTAACAAGGTCACCTGTGTAGAATTTATGCATGCTTTCTTCTTTTGTTCCGCTTCCTTGAGCCTCCAATCATGCCTTCTTATGTGACACTGCTGCAAATGTACATCATCACCCTTGTTCATTGTGATTTGGTATGAATTTTGAAAACATTCTTATTCCTCATCCCAATCACTCTAAATTCTGAAACTTTGTACCCAGTATAACCAATCTATAGATGTTCAAATGTAAAAAAAAATCATCTGAATGTCTCCTTTAATTTTCCACTAAAACCCAGAAAGGATAGAATGGCCTTCCTTCTTCAGTAATTTCTGCACATCGACTACCTCTGCTTGCATTCAAAGCAGAGATTTCAAACCTTACAAGCAAATTTGACAAATTGAAAGAAATGACCAATCAACACCACAACTCAAGTTAAATTCCTTTGTGGAATGTTCCGGAGATACTAAATCCAAGATCCAATGACACCAGTATCTTAAGGCCCATTTACACACATTGAAAAAGCACAATTCCAATAGCTTTTTTTTTTCTTCTTCTTCTCCTTCTATTTTTTTCTTCTTCTTTCTTTTTTGCGGTCTACTTCACAGTAACACAGGCCCCCTAAAAAGTGATCCAAATTACATCGGTTTGAGCAAGACCAACACAGACAGGAAATAGAAACAAGCCATTGTTTGTCAAAAGAAAAAGAGTATGAAAAATGTTATGGATGCAAACATAAAAAGAGTCAAGAAAGCATCAACAAAGAAAAAATATCAATCTCTAGCAAAGTTTTACAATTGCCACTGTCACCAGAAAAGGAGCACATTTATATGGATGTCAGCATTCTACAAGCCTTTGGAGTCAAGTAGGCTATTATGAGGTGCCGTGTTCAAAACAAAACTGGCAAGTAATGCTGATGATGGCACATCAGACAATTGGATGATTGCCCAGGTATGAGAAACTGCACGTCCCTGCAATATACACTTCTGGGAACCATGCACTGAATGGCTCCTAAGTATGCGAAACCAAGCACTGACATAAGTATACAACACTGAGAACAAGGAAAGGAGGGGGAGGGTAAGAGGAGATGGAAGAGTGAGAGAAAAGGGGCGGGGGGGGGGGGGGGACAGATAAAAGGGGGTGGGAGGTAAAGCATGTCTTTCCTTCCTGAAACCACAATGTCACCATAATGACATCTGTGATGAGCACTCTCTTCGTTTTATGGCATAATAGCAGGTTTATGACTATCGCATTGATACTGAATCTCACATCAACTCACTGTGTCTCTTTTACTTTTTCTTGCCTTTCGACTCTCAGTATGCTACTGTCTTCTTTCTACTGTACGAAGCAAGGTTTGACATCTTCAGCTACTTGCATCATGAAACATTTTATCAACCAAGTTTACACTGCCAACTGTCATTTTGCATTGTGATGCTAAACTTTCCCGGTGCAAATGTGGCTTAAAGCATATGAGATTCAAGTGTGAATCTTGTCATGAAATACCAGCAATTGCACATCGGTGTACTTTTGGTGTGACCCGACACACTTTCTGTCTTTTTCCCCATGGGAGATGTGCACATGCGCAATGCTTACTGGAAATACCGTGATATTTTGTCAATGAGAACGATACCACGTGAATTATCCCAGTATCCACTACCTTAGTATCTAGCCAAAGAGAATGGTGCCAACAAATTACCATGGAACTTTAGACCGCTGTTAATATCTAAATATGAATGCTCCTAGAGCTGAAGTGAGTGCTTTCACAAGATTTCTACAGGGTTCAGATCTCAGCAGGGGGAGCACTTCACATCACAATTGTCTAAACCCACTTCACATGATCATTCTCATCTCACCTTCTCCCTCTCAATGGGAATCTGCTCCTTGCAGTACATGTTTTTCCTCCCATCGAAGACCGGTAGGTTGTTCTGGAAGTACCGCCCCTTGTAGGCATTGACCAGTGTGTCGATCACATCTCTGGAAGGGAGAATTCATTATGTATAACAGTTTAATAGGAAGCACTCAACTGCTCCACAGCAGAATGGTTTCAAAACTCTGTACAAAATGAGCTGCCGATAATTAGAATTTCAGCATACAAGATATCGCTCATGTTCTCACAGTATTTGGACATGGATACTTTAACTGTATCTACAGGCACTTCCATGTCATTGATGAGGACAAGCTACCACATGAAAGATAACACCAGTGAATACCCCAATGCAAGAGACAAGGACATGGAATCTTGTGCATTCAAATACTTTTATAACTTTTTTGAAAATTAAAGCTATATTTTATCTATTTGATCTAATGTCTTCATCATTTTATTATCAAATATGCCACTGATGAGACAAAAAATCTGGTAATATTGTAAAGGCAAATATTAGGATGCAAAATGTGGGCTAGACTCTTCTTTTAAAGTTACATTATAAGTCATCTAATTAATTCCTAGCTTCTCAGATGAAAAACTGAATATGATAGATTTGTGCTGTGTCACACTGGGGATAACAGAAAAGTATGACAGAAGGGGGAAAAATGTTTTTGGTTTTGCTCTGTTTTGGGGGTCTATATAACAAGGATTACTTCAATATCACTGTTCCTTTCAAATTGATATCTGCACTGAGGCTGCTAAAGTCCCCACATGAAACAGATTTTGGAGTTAGACAACAATGTGTACACTATCATCAAAAGCCATACCCCACAAGAGCATCGGTAACTGCTTTCCCTCATAGCAACCCATCTCTTGTGAACCTTTTGTACATGTTGAACACGCATCACTGGGTCAGTGTCTTCATTATGTCCTACAAATGATTCTCAGCCTGCATTTTGAATGGCATCCATCCCCTTTATCTCCCAAAATCTTGTGCTCTTGACATATCATGATTGAAGTATCTTGAATTTCTTCAACAGATACCATGGTGTACATTTCAACAGTGCCAATTGGTTCAGTGTCTACAATGTACAGTGTACAGGTAGTTTATTTTACAGAACATCTGTCGTCTGTATACATGCATACAAACAGGGGGTTACAAAATTGGATCAGAAACAAAATCATAGCCACACACGTACATGTACAAAGATATATGATAAGAGCATAGTGCAGTATTCTACTCTCTCCCTCTCTCACTCTCCTACTTTCTGTCCCACTCTGTCTTCACCTGTCTTGCTTCCTTTTACCTGTTGATTCTCCTGGGGCATTTCTCTGGCGTGATTGTGACATCATAGTGGTAGAGGTCGAGGGGCGGGATCTTCACCTGGAAGTGATTGGCGCGCAGTGCGATGGGCCGCCCATCCTGGCCAAAGCCCGGTCTCCTCGGCATGGCAACGAGTTCGGTCGAGGTGGGCTGCGGATTCGGCCCTGGCGGGGGCTGAGGGGGCTGGGGAGGGGTAAAAGGGGGCGGGAAAGGGGGCTGGCCTGGGTTTTGGCCCTGGCCCGGAGGAAACTGGGGCACCCCTAGACAGAAGAAACAAGAGGGAGAAGGAAAAAAAAGTATAACAGATCTCTTTCATCTGAAAATCCATGCAAACATCACCTACTGAATATTCTCTCCTTTGTTTCAGAGTCAATGCATGCATTTAATTACAATGTTTGAATTCTGAGGTGTAGGCACTTCTGGTTACCACCAAACATTAAAGGACAAGTCCACCTTCATATACATGTGGATTGAGTGAATGCAACAATATTAGTAGAACACATCAGTGAAAGTTTGGGGAAAATCGGACAATTCGTTCAAAAGTTATGAATTTTTAAAGTATCTGCGCTGTCACTGCTGGATGAGGAGACTACTACAGTGTATGACATCACATGCGTACAACGATACAAGGAAATAAAAAGAGAATTTCACAAAATTTTACTTTTTGAATAAAGTGCACATTTCTTCATCTTGTTACTGACGTCTGTTAAGGGTAATATTATTCCCCCAGCCTTCTGAAAGAGAGAAGTCAAGTATTATTTTGTTATGCGAGAAAAGTGAAAATATGTTGTATTTTCTTTATTCTTTCTTTATATCGTTGTACACATGTGACATCACAAGTTATAGTAGTCTTCTCATCCAGCCGTGACTGAGCAAAACTTCAAAAATTCATAACTTTTGAACGGATTGTCCAATTTTCCTCAAACTCTCACTGATGTGTTCTATTAATATTGCTGCATTCACTCAACCCACATGTCTATGAAGGTGGACTTGTCCTTTAAGTATAGATCATAATTCCCTAGAAGGCACACAGACAAAATCATGTTACATGTACAGTATGTACATGTACATGTACACTGTATGAGACAGGAAGTTTCTCCCATTGACAAAGTTGTTTTGACTGATAACAGTGAAACATAAAATGTAAGCGAAAGGCTCCATGGGAATTCTGTTGACATTCCATCAGACAAAACACTTAAAAAACGTTATGCCATCAAATTTTACAGCCCTCTGGTTATACTGTTTGTAGATTTAGTATTATGAGAACACATGTGATTTAGTATTATGAGAACATATGTGGTCATTTCTTTAAATGGAACCTCACACTGCAACAAGCACCCTGGAAATGCTTTTGCCTCTTTTATACTCATATTTCATGCCACAAGGACCTGAAATCATGAAGGTGGTTTGAATTTAGACCATGGTCTAAATTCAGTTCATGGACTAAAATAAGCATGAAATACGCTTACCTTTGACATATGTGCATATTAAAGCGTGTTTGTTACAAGGGTGATGCAACATTTGCTCCTCTGACAATTTCTCCAGCCTTATTTTCTCCAAGGACTTGGGGTTAGGGTTATTAATGTCTATGGGTGGGAATCATGTTTGGCTTAGTGTTCAGATATTTCACGGGAGCAACTGTCGCAGAAGCAAATGTCACGGAACCTGTTACACGACATAGACAGCGCATGCAATCTGTCATGCCTATTTACACAGAATAAAAAATTTTGCATAAACCATGGTCTTATTTTAACACACTTTCATGAATTTGGACCATGGAGTTCCAACTTTAAGTCAATTAATCACAAAATACACAACTGAAAATTGCTAATTTGCATAGTCTGGAAATGAAGACAATGCAAAATATAATACTAGACATCTTGTTGCATAAGACATGACTTGTAAAGTCACATATTCTCTCCATTTGTAAGGTACATGTACAATTGTATACATACCACATGTTTGGTGGTGTTTTTATGTTTGCGATTTACAGCAGATGATGATATTCCAAAAATTTAACAACATGAAAAAATTGCCTCCAATTACAGAAATCTACCGAGCATTTTTTTATCTTTTTTTTTAATGAAGTGACCCCCATGAAGTTGGGTGAGACAAGATAGCTAAAGGTATTGTAGAACACATTGATCCAAACTGAGGCAAGTTGTATTCACAGATTAGCAAACTACATGCATGCCACTGATCATGTCATTCCCAGCTATTTGTAGCTGCCATGTTTGTATGATTTTGCATCATGCATGTATTCTCGATTCTGTTCATTTTGCAATCTGTATGCATGTTTCTGTACAGACTGTATGACATTGCCCAAGTTGACTCAAAGCCAGGACATGCAGTTTGGGAACTAGAGACCCTGAGTCAGTCATGAAGCTAGCCTTGGGGTTACCTTAAAGGGGGGAATTCCAGGTCAGTTTTAAGCCAATCTGATAAGAAAGAATAAAATTGTATAAGCATAACAGTGAAAATTTGATCAAAATCAGATCCAAAGAAAGGTGGAAGTTATGAAATGTCAAGGTTTTGCTCATTTTTGTACTTTTTGACAGTTCTTGAACAGCTGTGTAAATGAGTGAGTTGATGGTGTCATCACCTCACAATTTCCATTGATCATGTACAAAAAAATAATACAATTAAATTTTTCTACAGTTGATATTCTAAGTAAGTGAGCTGATGATGTCATCATCTCACAATTTTCCATTGACAATGTAAAAAAAAAAAAATAATTTGTTCTTGTATTAAAGTGTAAAACAATGTTATTCCATGCTGAATAACTTAAAGACAATGCTCAGTCAGATACTGTACATCAGGATTTGAAACTGGGGCATAATTTGGTAACTTGATTTTTTTTTTTAATGGAAATTTCATGATTTTACAGGTGTAGTACAATTGTACATGATGTATACTGTACAATGTATGGCAAATTGAGAGGGGATGACATCATCAATTCACAATTTGAACATATAATGTATGATCACATTGATTGTTCAAGAACTGTTTCAGAACAATTAGTGAAACACAACAATTTCATAACTTTATTTTTGATAAAAACTTTAATTGTTGTACTTGTGAGAGGTTTTTTTTTTTTCTCCTGAATAAAGATTAACTTTTATTTGTCCTCGATTTCCCCTTTAACCTTATAAATAACAATTCAATCAGACACCATCTCCCGACCTCAAATTCACTGTACTACCCATAAGCTAGCCACCATCACAATGGTTTGTGTGCATGTGTGGGATGTACTGTACAACACTAGTTCCATTGTCTAATTACTGTCATCCCTGTATCAACCTACATTGCACAATGTATGTATGTGTACTCTGAATTTCATTTTTTTTTCCTGAAAGTGCATATCCCTTTGACTTTACTACTGACATGCTAAAAGCAGTTTTTTCCCTGCTGCCTTCTGAAAGAGGCAAGTAAAGTGCTCTTTCATTACACTACAAAAAATACAAAAAATTTGCAGAAGTCTGTATTCAGCTCATTAATCATTAGAAAATAATCTTAATTGTTATGAGAATAATTGAAATGTGAATTATAAATGAACGTTGTTATGTTTGTTTGCTTACAAATTGAATATGTGTGGGTAGTCCCCCCCCCCCCCCCCTTATACAATTGTACATTGTAGGTTTTTCGGTTTTTGCATAATTTTGACCATTAATGATAGAGTTAAACTCGCATATGTCGAATAATCGCGTAAGTCGATGATTTTAAAAAGTCCCGATTTTTCCCCATTGACTTACGTGTATTAATTCACTCACAAGTTGAATTTTGTAAGTCGAATACTCGCCTAAGTCGATGAAATTCCAAGAACACTTTCACGGAAAAACCATTGAATTCACTGTGCCTATCGAATAAAATTTTATTGTGTAATAAATCACTGTCATTTATTATTCATTATTTATTACTCATTATTATTTTGTTTGTCAGATGAGTTTGAGGTGACAAAAAAAAATGATCTAAAGTATCAAAATTCAAGGCGATCGCATGCGATCATTGAACTCTCTTCGTGTTTGGAGGTCCGCGCGCTGGTACAGCCCTGTCAGCTGTTGCGCTACGTACGTACAGGGACTGGGCTGTGTATTGCTCCACTCGCAGTAAGGCGTTCGTACAGTACACATGCGTTCATTTACATGTACGGTATTATTGAACTTGCAGCATAGCTTGGCATTTGCAGCGCTGTGCAATGGAGTGGTATGGATCAAGCTGCTGAGTTTTCAAAGCGGAAAGTAGGGGCAAAGTTACGGGCACGGGTAAATCAAAATTGCACCTCTACACGCATTTCAAGACACGGTATGGTAAACTGGAATCAATCACTGCTCAAATATCGTTCATATTCACTTCCCCAAGGTTTAACAAGTTTGTAAAGTAATCGGACCTGTTCCAATACTAATGCACTGTCCATGCAAAGTTAGCCGCGGCCCTGCCGGGCGACCCGTGCTGCGGCACACCGCTCCATCTCTCGGCTCCAGAGTAGACAACATACATGTACATTATACATAAAATGTGTACATGTGGTGTAACTGTAAGTTGATTTTTTTTTCGACTTACGCACAAGTCGAAAATCGCCTAAGTCGATGTGTTTTGCTCAGTCCCCAGAAGATCGACTTATGCGGAGTTTAACTGTATAATATTGTTAAAAAGATAATAATGTTAAATGATAATATGGATTGAAATGATGATTCCGATAGAAACACAAGATGAAAAAGAAATAGATTCATTATTTCATATCGTCTCTTTGCACATCTCATTCCAAGTATTCTCTTCTGTCTCTTTCTATCTCTCTTGCTATCTCCTTCCTACCCCTTCTGTGTTTCTCTCTCTCTGTCTACATACACAAGTGTTTGATATCTCTTATGTCATTACCGCCCGCCCTATTTTTTTTTTCAGTACATGTTTAATAAACAAAATTTGCAAGTTGTTGGAGAAGTATAATGATCATCAGGTCATCAGGTGTCTTATTTAATTGTGCAGTTTTATATTTTAATCGAAGAATGATTGTATGATTATGTATGTTATTATAAAATGAAATACGATATTGTACAAAATTCTGCAATTCAGCCAACTCCATGGCTGCAAATGAATTTTTAAATAAACCAAGTTACCATTACATGTACCAAATCCACCCTTGTTCTATTATAACATCACAAACTGTTGTGCACCACAAATGTAAAAGTGTACACCATCCGTACATATACGTACGAAAAAGTAGTCTTCTCACCCAATGATGACAGCACAAAGACTTTAAAAGTTCATAACTCTTGAAGGATTGTCTGATTTTGCTCAAACTTTGCTGTTGTGTTCTGTTAATATTGCTGCATTCACTCAATCCACATTGTACTGTACATGTTTAAGAAACTTTCCTTTCATGTTAGCTGAACTTTAATCATGACTGCGATCTCACAATATTCACAAAATTACAGATTTTCAAGCCAATTTGTTAATATTATGGCAAAACAATCAAGCAGGATTTTCATTTTATTACGACCACTGTCCACAGTCCAATATCCATTTCATAATACAATTTATATGTCTTGCAATATTTTTGCCTGTTGTCTGTAGAATTACATTAAGGTCAAGTTATGAGCACTGATATTCATCTGAAAAGTAATGCTACAAAACTCTATTTTACCCTCATAATACTCTAAAATTTGTAGGTTTGCTCACTACAGATCTATAATTGGTCATTCTTTGAAAATCCTTCAGTTATGATCACAGTTTTATCTCTGAGAATTTTTATTTTTCTTGTGTTTTGGACTAAAGTCAAGCATTATTAGATGTCGAAGAACATCAAGTCTGCAAGTTTCCTTTTCGCAGCATAGTGGTACTGTAAAAGCAGAAATTTTTGCATGCATGAAATTTCCATGAATTTTGCAAGGAGCCAAGATTCGCGAAAATAAAGTGCACACAAAAGTTTTTGTCGAGACACAGTGGATTGAATGCTACGTGTAGTCGCAAATTCACACAAGTTTCATACCGTGGAAAAGGTCACTGGCTCCAGTTAGTGAATGCTTCTGGTTTCACAGTACAGCCAAACAAGTGTGGTTGCATCTATGGTCTTAGTGGCTGTACATGTATACAACCACACAAGTGTGCCAGTACAATAGCTGGTTTATGAATACAACCACAAAAGACATGCAATGTACAGTGTACTGTGCAGTGTACATCTCACACCGCTATCATGAAGAAAGTAGCCTCATTTATCTCACATTCCAGACATTAATATCTTCTAATGGTTTTCATTTCATTCTCGTCAGGATTTGTATAAGATGGATTGGTAAACAATTGCAAAGTTATAATTGATGGGAGATATACATTGTACATGCACATGTACATGGTATGAGTATGATTGATTATTAGACTGCAGGGTCCCAACTGCATATCGCCAGACTGTACTATCATTGAGCGTGTATCTACTGGACACCTCATACATTTGTACTGCTGTTACTAGATCTATTAGTTTTAGTGTTCCTGGTCATATTAGCATGTATCCCCCCCCCCCCAAAAAAAAAAAAAATAAATAAATAAATAAAAATAAATAAATAAAATAAATAAAATAATAATAATAGTAATAATAATAATAATAATAATAAAAATAATAATAATAATAAATGGGACATTTCAAATGCACAGTTATTCACAAAGTTTACCAATGTACACGTACGTACATCCACATTGTACTGGCTTTGCGTGCTCATCTGTTTAGAGAAGAGTGCCCAAAATCCGACCGGGTGCCAGAATCTGACCACGTAGAGTAATTGTTCCAGTTTGCGGCCGTCCGGCGGTTTGCGGTCACTACAGCATATTTGGTAATATAACACTGAACACAGCCACACACTTCATACAGTTGTACATATTACACCACACATTCACTAATTAATACACTATCATTCTACAAAAACCAACCGATAACATGGAAAAAATCTCCAACAAAAATGAAATTTTCTCACTTAAATGATGACATCTAGCATCAAAAACTTTATTTTCGGTACTTCTTAACATCACAGTTAAGGATCAAAGGTCTAAAGAAACTGGATATTTTGTCGTTTTCCCGATGTTTGCGGATTTTGAATACATGTCCTCACGTAGAAATAGAACTTTCGCGAGCCGATGTGGGCCGCCATTTTTTTCTGGAAGTGGATGTTACGATCGAAAAAAATAGGAAAAACATGAGAAAGACAACAATAACATCGCCATGCCTGTTCGCGGTCAGTGCAAGCGCGCGAGCCCTTTTCACATGCTTTCGCAATGGGATTTGGCACTTACGCAGCGTTCGCGGGCCAAAATTAAGGCGTTCAGCAGAAGATCGCGGAGCATGCACGTATCGCATCATAGGAATTGTACATCGGGCCGCAAACCGGATTACCACGATCGCAAACCGGCGGACGCTCTACCGGATCACGACCGTGGTCTTTTTTTACTATCGCGATGGACATTGGTCTTGCGATTTTCACAATATTGTAAACTGGTAAGTGGTCAATCGCTATGATATACATATTGTAACCTGGGTTAAAGCAAATCGCAAGTTTGCGTTTCAGAGTGGAAAAACCCTTATGCGGCCGCAAACTGGCACTTTTACTCTACAACAGTGGTCTACCTTACAAAAAGCCAACAAATTCTATTGTCACAACAGACACAATCACATCACTTCACAAACTGGCATTGCCATTCATCACAGGAAAGTCCCCTAGTCACCTCCAAAAATCCACCCAAAATTACAAATTTCGCCATCAAAAATGCAAAATCGGTGTCATGGTTCCAAACTGCACAGGACCTTGAGAAGTCCAGTGTCAAGAATCAGTGTTGTCGTACAAAGGCACTAAAGGGCTTTTTACACTTGTAATTTTTTGCTTAGCCCCGGACCAACAGTGGGGCTAAGGGGGGGGGGGGGGGGGGGGGGGGGCCTTAGCCCCACCGTTGGTACGGGACTATCCTTAGCCCACTTTCTGTTTACACTCTTTTGCCAAAGTGGGCTAGCCCCACCGATAGTACGGTACTATCTGGCCCTGCAAAATAGCAGGGGTTAGCACCGCAATTGCCGTGCCAAGCAAGTGAGTGTAAACAGAACGAAAAAATAATCCTGGGCTAAGCGACGGAGACGAAGTCTGACCCTCACTGACCAATCAGAAACGAGGTAATCAAGTGCTGCCGGTGCGTGCGTGTACGTGTGCAGTACACAGCGTAATTATGAATATTCATGTGGTTTGGAAAGTCCGGGGCTAAGAAATAAGAGTGTAAAAAGGTCAGTTTTCTCCTTAGCCCCGGACAAGAGATAGTACGGGACTAATTGGCGAGTGTAAAAAGCTGAAAAAATTGGTACGGGACTAACGATAGTCCTGGGTCAGAGAAAGTCCGGGGTTAAGAAACACAAGTGTAAACAGCCCTTAAAACTCAAGAAGTATGCAATTTTGTGGTGATTTTTTTTTTCTTATCACAAGCTTCAAGTGTGATGGTATCCCCAAATTTTTTACCTCCGAAAGTGCCGATGCAGTGACTGGGGGATAAATGTAGGAGCGGACTTGCCATAATTCGACCCTTGTGATTGCTGTAAGCATTGCACTTGCCATTGACATTGAATGCATACAACCTGCCTACATTGTATTTCAGTATCTAAATAGCCTAATGCAGAAAAGCTTACGCAACCAGATTTCGGACAGCTTACAACTACACAAGTGTCTACGCTTGTCCTAAAGAAAAAAACTCAACACTTGTCAAAAAGCGCAGACAAAATTTTTCCTTCTTTATAAGACTTTAAATCACGGAGATTCATGAATGTGTGTGCAACAAAAAAAAAAATCACTGTGTAACGTTAAACTTGCGACAATTTGAATGTCAGATGTGAGACGGATGAGAAGTGAACAGGGGGGCTTCATGAGCATCTCGCCCAAGGCCAAAATAGGGCCTCATGGGCATGACCAGGATGCAGATGAGGAGGGATCCTTCTGTGCAGGAGCCCCCCTCATGCACAGATGCATGTGTGATGAGCGGGTTTTCCCCGACCGAAGTGAAACAGCCGACAAAATCTATCATCTGATCATATGCAGTAAATTTATGCACCATTCACATGAATTTATTGATAATTTCATGCAGTTTAAACAGTGAACCCGGTCCTGGCCCTCCTACTACACACTCTTCTCCTGATTTTTTATTCCTTCATCAGTTGATTATCACTATCACTTTATCAGACTGAGCTGAGTGTATCACTTGCACTGTGTTACTGTTGCGCGTGTTCTAGTGTTGTTGCAATGCGCTATGTTACAGTTAGAGAGGAACCAAGCCATGTATACCTCCTATGTAAAATTACATGCCGACCGCGCCGGCAAACAGAACGCTTTCGTTCGGCTACAACCTTGGTATCAATACGACATGCAGGGTCAAATTTCGCTATAACTTACCATAATACGGGAAATTTGGTGGAACTGGCGGTTGATACATGTCCCTTGTGTAAATTTCCTGTGTAAACTGATTCACTACAGAGGCAAAAGAAGCCAAAATCCGTCGTTTACTTCATCATTACTTTAATCGTTGCTTCTTGCACGTCCCGACTGTGGCTCGACCCGGAAGAACACACTCGCATCACGGGGGTCACAGAGGTCGCGAGCAGCCCTACCTTCGTGTTCCCATCCAACCGCTTTCTTTGTGTCTGTACTTTACTTGTAAGTCGTACACGCAGGGATTCTGGAGTAAAGATCTGTTTCAATGGTTCCACAACCAGGAAAAAGGGAGCCAGAAAATAAATGATATTGATCTCCTCGCGTAATCTAAATGCATGGCAGCTGCTGACAGAGAACAAAGAAGTGATTTGCAATGTTCTGTGAGGCTCGTGTTGTTAGGTATACATGGAGGCATATATACTTTTTGGAACAATCCTCTCTCGTTTTAGTCAATGAAAAAAAAAAAAGAAAGAAAGACATGTAGGAGAAGGAGTAGGCCTACAGTTAATTTTGAGTATACCGACGCAAACGAAACAAAGACAGTTCAAACGTATGTTAACTTCTTCATTCTTTCTTTAAAAAGAAAAAAAAAAGAAAAAGTCATCACTTCAGTTTCCACACACTGTAAAAAGTAATGTTTTTAATTAATTTAAGAAACTGTCTTTTTCTAAGAAAACAACTTCATTTTAAGAATTTAAATTATTTAGGTTACGAGTCATTTTTACCTAATCTAGTTTTATTACTTGAATACGAGGAAAATTGGAAAAGAGGGAACCGAACGAAAATGGAAGTTAATTGAAAGAAAAGAGGAAATGCAGAAAGTTAGGGAATTGAGAAAAGAGATGATAAAGTTCACGTCGAAAAAAAAAAGAAACAACCGTGGACCAATTAATGCATAATATATCAATGGTCAAAACCCCATAGATCAGACGATTAGGCCTATACGATTGATTGTTTTGCAGATCGAGATCGACTGAGAAAGCCCTTCTGCAACGTTGTGGATAGTCGTTCAAACTTTGATGTTGGCTCTAATGGTAGTATTACTCTTCATGGTCGCTAAAAAGGACAGGTTCTGTTGACTCCCCCCCCCCCCCCCCCCCCCCCCCACCGTCTCTTTCGTCATTGATTTCATTTCGAAATGCATTAATATTTGTGATGGATTCTTTTTTCTTCTTTTTTTTTCATTCTATATATACATTTTTTGAGGGGTAGATATTCTTATGTTTGTGTGTGTGCTACAACAAGACTTGACGCTAAACTATAGATATAATCGGAGTGAAAGTTATTCTGGCTTTCTCTCCGTCTCCCCCCCCCCCCCTTCCCTCTCTCTATGATCTCTCTCTCTCTCGCCCTCTCCGTGTATCAATACCTCTCTCTCTATTTATCTATTCGATCGTGATATCATAGGATGACGTGTTTTACATGTTTATCACGGCCTAATTCTTTTAACGGTATAAGTCCCTCACCGATTTTGTTACTAAGATGATATATTTCAATATAGTGTCGCGGAATATACGAAGAAGTGTTTGTTTTATCTCATCGTCACTTTCATTTTTAGATGGGGATGAGAAGGGTAGATTTGCCGCGTCTTAAGATGACAACTCCACGGGGGAAAAATACAGTTTTATACATTCACTCAGTTTTTAGTAAAAATGAGAGAGATACATCTTTGAGTAACTCTTTTGAGTACGTCTGAATGGTAAAGAAAACAATAATGGATCCATAAATATAATAATTTGACGACATAATAGTATATAATTCAAAGAATGTCATTCGTTTTCTTACCACTGTAAAATGTATTGGAAGTTGTCGCTTTATCCAGGAATATAGTCCTAATTCCACTATGCATAATACGTATATAGTATCAGGTAGATAGATAGATAGATAGATAGATAGATAGATAGATAGATAGATAGATAGATAGATAGATAGATAGATAGATAGATGGTTAGTTAGATATATAGAATATATATTTAGATGATTACACATAATGTATAATTGAATAAACAATAAATAGATAGATGATGTGTGCGAGCGCAACACACATCATATATCGTTATACACTAACAGGCGGACATAATACAGTACACAGTATTATGCCATCATTAAGAACACACGGAACAGCAATGAACAAAGGGATTGGTCTTTATGCCGTTCAATGCTAAAAAAGCATCAACAACAACAACGAAAATGTGATATGCACCAATCATTATCTCCGCAGTTGTACTTTGCATATTCCTCATTAAGGTCGTTATTAATTTAGCAAACACCATTTTTCATCGCTTGAATAAGAATTCGTTGATAGGTATTTTGAATCCACCCTGCACTCGATGAGATATTTAGGTGAACTTTGGATCGTGGGCAAATTCCACCTGTAATTATCTTTCTCTTTTTTTTTTTTTTTTTCATGAATCATCCATTATAGTCTTATCAGCATGAATCTTTCCAGGCCGGGATCTAATTTAGTTCTGAGTTCATAATTATTTGATAGAGATATGAAGATGATATTTTACATCAAACCGATCCGCTGACACAGGCGAGAACACATCAATAATAATCCACGATTTAAACGCAGATATAATACATAGCCCTTTGTATACTTCGGCGCAATTTGTGGCATTTCTCCGACAGCTTGGACCGTAAGTTGAAATCGATTCCGCCATTTTAATTATTTGTGATTCTAACAATATCAAAAGGCATATTTGTCAAAAATCTATCGCTGTGACCACTGTGACTTCTCATGTAGCATAAAATTCGGTCATTTGTGTAGTTTAAATTCATGAAAGCTTGAAAAATTCAACTCTTGTGTTTTCGTCTTGATGTTCAAAGTAGGTCCTGAGAGCAAGAAACGTATACGAAAACACCAATCTCTACTTGATGCTCATTGGACTAGCTGTGTAGTTAGACATTATGTATGTCATCACTTGTTTTATGTTTGTTTGTTCGCATACTACCGGTATCTTTCAATTCTTTTACAAGTTGATTGTTTATCAACTTTATCATTATTTACGTTCGTTCTGTTTTTGATTTTGCACACTTTGTAATGTATAATGACGCAGGGCTCCCTCGTAACGCAGGCCTTTGTGGCTCTGAATGGAACTAAGAAGAAGACTGAAGAAAATAGATAAATAATGGCGTGGTGTTTGATACAGGACCTCTAGAATAATGCAACCAAGGATAATTATGAAAATGTATCTAATTCGTTGAATTTCAAATCTGAAAGAATTGGTACAGTTTTGGTTGAGATTGGATTTGAGGTTTCCAATGTTTTTGATAATGATTTTCATTTTGAAATAATGAGAAATCTGAAAGAAAGATATTATTCAGAGTGGCGAAGGTTCAGTCGTGAGTTTCTTCCATTATTTTTTTGCCGACATGTTTGTTGATTTAGAGAGCAGCAGTTGCGAGCTTAACAAATTTAATTTGTAGAGAGAGACAAATTGAAGAAACTCACAAATGAATGAGAAATCTCTTATGAAATATGAAAGATCATATAATTCTAAGAAGTATTCAAATCTTATCTTATTAAAATTTGTTTTGAAATGGCTGAGATATGCAAAACAAAGTAATTCTAACATTACGATTACTTTGTTTTACTTTGTTTTTTAATATCTCAGCCATTTCAAAACTGATTTTCATCTAATAAACTTTGAATTCTTCTTAGAATTGGAGACTTCTTAATATTCTATAAAATGGTTTCTAAATACAAAGAGATTTATCTAAAAATAATCTTACTCCATTCTTCTTAAGTGAGATATTTGAAATTAAAGCTGCTAAAATCAAAGAAAATAACAAAAAGATACGGAATATTTTTGATCATAACTTCTAGAATATTCTTTGTTATTATACAAGTGAGGTATTACTGGAAAGATTTCATTTTGATCTATCTCATGATAGACTTACTTTGAAATGTATAAAAGTGGGGCTTAGATTCATTTGGCAATAAAACTCTCCATTATGTCTCCCAAAAAGTCAAAAGCCGAATTCTCACCTCAACCAATTACCATCACTTTAATTCTGATTTATGAATGTTTACTTCCGTCTACCGTTTTAGAGATTTGGTATTTCCTCACACAAATGACTCTATCATATATACACATGATAACATTTATGGCGCTAATAGGTAACTATCATTATAAATAATTACATAAACAGACAGAGACTGATATCTTTCGCTGCTTTCCTTCAAGTGTTTAGTGAAATACTAGCATCATAAACAGTAAAATGTAGACTGGTGCAAGGCCTACCATATTCCTATGAATTATGCTAAAGCGAACAGTGGCAAATAATATTATTAACAGTCATGCAAATTAAAGACGGCTTCTAAAAGAAAAAAAAAAACTGCTTGCTCTCGTAATATTACTGAAGTCTACTTCTCTAACATTTTTATTTTGTACAACCCGAAACGTAAATTTTCGATATTGACCAGTTATCATCAAAATTGTTGTGTGTGTGTTATCATATAATATATACATGTATATATACATATATATGTGCGTGTGTGTGTGCTTGTGTGTGTGCGTTATTTTGTTTGTTTACTTTTGACAAATAGTAAGATATCTATGCCCATATATATTATTTTCGATACATATAGCCTGATGTGATTAGTATAAAATTAATTTTCATTGTGTTTATTGATTTAAAAGCGTTCACTTTCTTGAAGCACCATCAGTATGCAGCGTTCACTTTCTTGAAGCACCATCAGTATGCAGCGGCGAAGTAATCCCAAATCTCTCTGTGGTGTTGAAACTGTAACATTCAAAGGGGAATTTATTTCAAATACGTACATGTATGTGGATTCAGTGAATTACAAAAATTAATATTAATATTATACCTTAGCTGAAGTTTGAGCAAAATCGGACCATCCATTCAAAGTTATGCATTGGGTAAAATCCGCGACACCGTTGTGCCGGCATCGCTTTGATAAGACGATTGCAACAATTCGTGCAGTTATAGGGCGACTACTATAGGAAAATCGAATATGTATGATTGTAGGGTAGCTATAGCTAGGCCTATTCATACGATAGATATCCACACATTTTTAGTCTTATGAAGAATGCACCGTTCTTCTTCATGTTTCTGACACATCTTTATTCCCCCTGCCTTCTGCATGAGGTATTCATGTAAGTCTATATTCTCTTTCATTGTTCTGTGTTCATGCTAAAAGGTTAGCATTACCTTTCTTTGTATGATATACTGAAAAATGACATAAGAATGCAAAAACAGACAAACGCCATTCTCAACATTTTAAAGAGGGGTCATCACCAAGAAGAAAATTTTTCAATATCAATGCACTCGTTTCATAACAAGAAATATTTTCGAAGGCATTATTGATATCATGACATTTGTATGTTCTAATTGTTTTCTCTGCGGTTTTTTTTTTTTTTGTGTGTGTGTTTATAGTATCTTCATTCTCCAACATCTGAAGTTGTTAGAAATGGATATGTCAGTATTTGCATTTAAACTCTTCATGTATTATGTTGAATGTTCTTTAAATATTTTCTTTACATTGTTGCTCATATTGGGGCATCACAAATTTTTAGGCTTCTTATTCGGCAATTGACGGCCCGTGGATTAAACACAACTTACGATAACTTTTTAACGGAAAGTCTGATTTTGCTCAAACTTCATTCACATTATACTGTAGGTTTTTATATTATATATATATATATATATATATATATATATATATATATATATATATATATATATATATATGTATATATATATATATATATCATATATTTACTGACTGAATACGAGTTCCTATCACTATTGCATTATCACTCGTACTGAGTAAGCAACGATCAACTCATGATATTTTCAAGCAGAATGGCAACTCCTGAGAGCACCCACCCTACACCTGCTACACCCAGCCAACCAACGGCGACACCTCAAACAACGGTTTATCTTATCCCCAATGGTCAGCCAGTGCCACAGGCAAATGTCCCCATCGACAACACTGAGGGCGTGCTCTCGGACTCGAGCGAGGACATCTACGAACTTACCCCGCACGTGAAGGTATGGACGGTGTAGGCCTAACATCCAGTACACAAGATGAAACGGACAAGGGGTCCATTTCATGAAAGTCTTATGAAAGAATCTTCGCTAATAAAATACACATAAGTGTTGTTGTTGTTGTTGTTGTTGTTGTTGTTGTTGTTGTTGTTGTTGTTGTTGTTGTTGTTGTTGTTGTTGTTGTTGTTTTTGTTGTTGCTCTTAAACATAACAACAACAAAAACAACACAACAACACTTATGAGAGACTTAATGAGATCAAGGAGGTTTTATACATGGAGTTCCAACTGGCTGTAATATTATTCAAACAGCTGTTGTCAGATTTCTATTGAGGTACAAAAGAATTCCACAGGTGCATTTGTGCCTTTGATGATCGATGTTCGACGCCGCCGTCTTGCTGAGCAATCTGAAGATTCATTTTGAACGTTATCATAATGTTGGCCATATTTTGCTTATTTATTTATCAAATGAAATGAAATTTCACTTAATGATGAAGAATGTAAAACAAAAGTCAATTCCTTCCAGAAATTTGCGCAAAAGTGTAAATCAGAGCTGGATCATGTGAAAATGTTTAAAACTGTACCATCCTGGAAAGCTGGTTTTATCATTTTTCCGCTTAATTTCCACAAATGAAAATGATATGGAATAATCTTCAAGTATAATTCTTTATTGATATATCTATCACATTAGTGCCCGGGTATGCCCAGTCGAGTAATTTTCATCTTTATTTCAGCACTTTTTGCTCAATTTCTATTCGCGCATCCTCGTGTCTGTATCACCTACCCTTTATAAGAAGGGATAGCGAAAAGTAATTACCATCACAAAGACATATCTTCCTTTGAAAGTGGCTGGTGATTATGCAATGAGACACGAGTCAATTGTCTCCGTATCTGCGCGGCAGATCCTGTTTGGCACGTGCTTCAAATATTTTTGAGCGGCGGCTTCGAACATCTAGCAAAGGAAATAGGACGGTTTTGACTCCATTCTCTAGAACCTCCTTGATGAGATGAATTCTAATTCTGTTTGAAAGTCTCTCATAGAGCTAATGAGCGACTTTGGCCATTCAGAAGCCCAGTGTGAAGAACAGGATGAGGAGCACTGATAAAACTACAGATCAAACTAAAAAAACAGAAAAATGCACTATTAGCTGAAAATGCGTGAGTTTCAGTCACATATATAAATTTTGCTTTCTTGATTCTTTTTTTGTTAGCTTTTGGTCGCGGGGGGGGGGGGGGGGTAGTTCCACTATATACAGTACGCTTAGAAACGTTGTAATAAGCGCTTTACAAATGATATTTATTATTATTATTATTATTACCCTCCATCAAAACATTGATTAATTTGGACATTAAAATATATTGAATTGATTGCATACACAGGTGACATTCGATGACACATTCAAGAATTCTGACACGACCAAAGGTTTCTCTTTTATGAAATCTGTCAACGAGAACATCTACAGGTGGACCCATGTAAGTATATATTTTGTGTAGTTATGATGACACACACACATATATAAAATTATATATATATATATATATATATATATATATATATATATATATATATATATACATATAAATGTCGAGATTTCATGTATTGCTTCCACAAATTAATTACCAGTTTGTTTTTAAGATAATAAATATTTGTCACTCAGGCAATCTGATGTGACACGGGATCACTCTTATTACAGAACAGTTAGTTGTTATGTAATACTCTCTGATATGCATTACCTTATACCATCGTATCATGAAAATAATATTTAACACATTCAACTGTTGTCTTGCCTTTGATTTCTTTCCTGCAACGAGTATACTCAAGGTGATTTCACCGTGTGCTCTTGAACATTATTATAGCCTGATGATATCAGACCATTTTTTCCGATGTTATATATCTTTCTCTCTCTCTCTCTCTCTCTCTCTCTCCCTCTCTCTCTCTCTCTCTCTCTCTCTATATATATATATATATATATATATGATCGCAAACATTTTTTTTTTGGAAACAATGTAGCAGTTATCGTTATTGTCACTGAATCTCTAATTACACCTTCCAACAGAGTATAGGCAACATGATTCGAAATCTATATGTTCTTTTGATTTCACGAGTCAGTTTTCCAAAGGGATGGTATAGTTTTAGTTGAGATGGGGATTCAGGTTTCAACTTTTTGCCAGATAATTAGAAGCAACTTATATAGAATAATAAAGAGCATACGATTCTAAGAGGAATTAAATGTTTTTGATGAAAATGGGTTTTGAAATGGCTGAGATATCCAAAAACAAGTAAAACAAAATGGTCTTAATAAAGGTGGGTCCCTCCCTTTATTAAGATCTCTCTCTTCTTCTTCTTTTTTTTTTTTTTGATATCTCAGCCATTCCAAAACCGATTTTCATCAAAATGTAAACTTCGATATTTCATAAAAATTATAATTGGCTTCTAATTATCTAGCAAAAAGTTAAAACGTGAATCCCATCTTAACCAAAACTAAACCATTCCTTTTATCCGAATAGGAATAAAAAAAGTTCGTATTATAACTTCGACCTTTGATTTGTGATACGCTCCTTCTATTCATTAAGTTAGATTAACGAACCCTCGGAACAACGAATCTTATTCCGTTTTTGGTTTAACAAACGTTCGGAATAACTTTCGGAATAACGTGACAAAATATTCGACTTAACGAATCCTGTTTCATTTTCGAATTATCGAGCATCTATAGGGAATTCGTGTGTTTTGGAATAACGAACCTTATTTCATTTCCGATTAATAAACCTTCGGAATAACCAGCATCACCCAATTGCAACACCCATTATTCATGCATGGCAGGATATACATTAAATTTTATAGTCTCTAACATCTTTCACATAATTACTATTGTCTCAACTTTTAAGAGACCATAATTCACGTGTGTATACTTTCAGAATCCTGTCGTTCCTCAAACTAAACTTGCATGCTCCAGGATTGCTGAACTTGATTGCACGTATTAAAATGCGTATAATAGACCGTTTAAGAAACATGTTTTATTCGATTAAGATTATAAGCAATGATACCCTGACAACCAGAATCTTGCCCGAGTCTCGCGCGATAACCAGCAACGCCTGGGGTTTCAACTTGAGTCCAAGTAACATGAATTGAGAAGGGAGAATTGAACCGAATGGGTTTTTTTTTTTTTCCCGTAATTACATATCCATATAAGTTTGAATGATTAAACAAACAAGCAATCAAACACACACACACACACACACACACACACAAACTCATTAGTGGGTCTTCATGAGAATTTCATAGCAGTCATAAACCGACACGGAATCTCTTTCGTTGTTTTTGTTTTTTTCTGAACAGTTTGCCATCTACGCCTCGATCTCCCTGATCATCTCACCAATCATGTCGGTCGTGTGGGGCATCACTTTCGCCTTCTTAAACTTCTTCATCATCTGGTTCGCCCAGCCGAGCACGAAGGCCGTCTTCGTCATATTCCGAATCTCCAGCATGATGATGAATGCCGTCGTCCGCCTCATCTGCGATCCGATCTATCGCTCGATGTCGCTGGTCTTCTCCGGTATCAGTGCCCGGCTACAGATGGCGGACTCTGAAGTCAGCGTCAATCTCATGAAGACTACGGCGCAGCAGGTCCACAACATCTAGATCATCATGATTACTTCTTAAAATGGGGGGGGGGGGATCAAAGAAGAATCAGACTGTAACCTGTTCGACCAGTTGATGAGTGGTATTTGATTATAGACACTTCATACATTCGCATTTCACAATGATGTCCATTTTTACCACAGCATGCAGGCCAGTGTACATATAAGATTTTTAAATGTATCGATATTTTCCATCCAAGCTTTGAGGACAAGATATGTATTCCCGTTTCACACGTTTACACATATACTCAAAGCGTGTCAATATAGTGAATGCACTTTTAACTGTCGATGCTCTGTTTGGTAATAGCCTCAGGCATCAAACCTCGGGTATTCGGGTTTAAAACATTTTAACTACATCGGCCATAAGGGGGGGGGGGGTGGTTCCAGAACAAGAAGATGCTATGAGTCAGGTGCTATTGCTATACATAAATATGTCAGTGTAAACCAATAGGTATTCTGAGGCCCCTATCCCCTATCATACCCACCCTATGGCTGGAATAATCATTAACATTATTAACAACAGGTCTGGTTTTCATATAGTAAACTGTATGGTGTAATAGCTTGCATACACTATGGCAGCAGCAGATGGGAAGCAACCAATCAGCCGTGAGCATGTATACATTGTTCCCATGGTAACAGGATTTAGTGCAACGTACAACAATCGTATTTGTAATGAGAACGATATAAAACGTGCCACTGAGGATAATTATATTGCGTATATACTGTGAATGCTGTCTAGCTTTTAAGTGGGTCCCTCAATTTTTCGAATTTTGCATATTGTTTACTTATTTCTAATTACTTGAGTTTTATGACTATGTATAATTATCGTAAGCTGCATATAACCATTGTACATTCTTTTCATCCTATAGTTTTACGCAACTTATTTTCTGTTACCAAAAAAAAGTGATGTCTACAGTATGTTCTTGTCGCAAAATGAAATAAAGATTGAATTGAATTGAATTGAATTGATTATTGCTTATGCATGTGATATACCTGACAAGCGCAGATTTGCAGCTCAAGACCCAATACTGAGAACACCTCGCCACTATAGGCTATTAGGTTGAAGGGATTGTATAGTTTTGGTTGAGGTGGGACTTAGGTCTTCAACATTTTTGTGAGATGATGAGAAACTTCATATGAAAGCATACAACTCTAGGAGGAAATCAAAGTTTATTTAATAAAATTTGGTTTTGAAATGGCTGAGATATCCAAAAACAAAGAAGTCCTAATGAAAGGTGGAATTCACCTTTAATTCATAAGGACTACTTTGCTTTATCAAATAAAATTTCAATTCCCCCTAGAATTCTGTGCTATTTCATATCTTGAATCTGGAGGCAGACGCGCTACCGATTGAGCCAACAAAACGCCCTTATTAATTCATGTAACTCACACCAAACTGCTCAAAGTCGAAATGATATAGAAATCTAGTGTTTCTTCGTCTCCCCAATTCAGATTTCGAAAGCACACCTCATTAAAATGAATTTCATAGTGTGTACAGGTGTGTGTGTGTGTGTGTGTGTGTGTGTGCGTGTGTATGTGTGTTTTGCATTTTTTTAATGAATCTGCCAAAAAAAAAGTTTGTTTGTATTCGTTCCATTGTTAATATTACGATGATGACATCGAACGAAATTCGAATAAAGAATATCATTACAAAAAAAAAAAAAAATGTGTATATTTTGTGTATGTATATGTATGTATGCACCGTCCACCATGGCCTGCCCGATGCCAGGGGTGGATCTAGCTTTTTGCTTAGGGGGGAGGGGGGGGGGAACCCACTGACAATGGGTCAAGCCAAAAAAAAAAAGTCTTCGTATTTTGATATCGACTGCCCAAGCAAAATCAAATCATCCCCAAATCAGATGACAAACAAAAAAGTATCTTGGGAAAGGTTAAATCCCTACCCCCCCCCCCCCCGAACAAAACAAAGACCAGTAAAGAAGGAGTCCAAGGGGAGGTTTTAAACCCCCTAACCCCCTCCCTCCCCAGAAGCGGATCTAGAGGGGGGTTGGGGGGGTTGCAACCCCCCCCAAAAAAAAAAAAAAAAAAAATTAAAAAATAAAAAAAAAAAAATCCGGGGACCATTTTTTTTTTATCTTATATTTTTTTTTTTTAACTTGTAATTTTATTTTTTTCTATTTATGGCAATGACCTCTATACCAAAAACAGTGGTGTTTTACATGCAAGAAAACGCCATTTTTACATACAGATTTTCAAAAATTCTCCCTACTGTCGGAGGGGGGACACCCCCCTCCCACACCCTCCCCCCCCCTCGCTCGCTCCGCTCGCTCGGGCTCGGTCGCTACGCTCCCTCGCATACCGCCCCCAACCCCCTCCTTTATAAAAAGCTAGATCCGCCCCTGCTCCCCCCGTAAATCCGCCGCTAGATTCGCATGGTGCAGAATGTGCGGATCCACAGCCTACTAGTGTGTCCTTCTTGATCTGAAGAAGATGTTAACTTTCAAGATCTTCACACGTCCACTGCTTTGCATCTGTGGGGAACTCTGAATTAAACATAACCCCCATGGGTGCGCGATTTGACATTTATCATGAGAAACAATAATGTGATGTAATAATAAGGACAGCTGTAGATAAATACACTTTCTTCGAGGACCACTTCTGACATTATCAACTGAGATGTTCAAAAAGTATCTTCGCCGTTGATTCATCGAACCCTCTTCTTTAGATCTCCTGATGAAAAACAGAATTTATTAGGCCTAATTTCTTTAGATTTGTGTTTTTGTATCAAAAGAATAATGCATTTCAATGTTTACAGTGGGTTTTTTTTTTAACATGCATCATGATATACGTCCACTGTGAAATGATATATCTCTGGTTTAGTAGGCACCTCTTTTGTCATGATCACGAGACCGTCTCATTCTTTCTCATGTGATATGTTTTTATTTGTTTGGTTGGTTGGTTCGCTGTTTGTTTGTTTGTTTGTTTGTTTGCTAGTCTAAGGTAAATTTGAATAGAAATTTATATTTGATATGTGGTTCATTTATTTAACGTTAGACTTCCTGATATATCTGTCTTTTATCTACTTCTCATTTGGCCTACATGTTCATCTACGTCTTTTCATGGCAATATATTCCTGAAGAAAATGTTCTCAGTTCTATTGTTGTTGTTGTTTTTTTTTTTTACTTTCAATGCTTTCCTTCGTTGTGTGTACTAAACCTATTTAACCAACCCACACCAAAATAGAACGTTATCCAGTCAGACCGCAACTCCGCCGTCAATGAGCTCAAATAAAAAATCTTCAAGCTAAGCAAGAAGAAAAGCTGCCAGAAGAAGAAACCTTGATAAATTAAAGAATACTGCGCATGCGTACACCGTGACCTCTCTCCATAATAATGTTAGCTAGCTCCCCCCCCCCCCCCCCCCCCCTGCCTACATGCGTACTGTACTGTACCACTGCACTGCACTCTACTACATTGCACTGCTGCATGCAGGAAGGGACTACAGTATCACTTCCGCCTGGCCAAGATGAAGAAAACACAAACAAAATCGAGATATGAACCGTAGTAGTCGGGAAATATACGGGTCGTGATGTGAAAGATTCTACGATTCGGGAAACGTACCGCGGAGTTTGTCAAAAATATGGGCCTTAGATAGATGAGGAACTGAAATCTTAAGATGTATCAACCTCCGCCCCATCCGAATTTGCCGTATGGTGAGTTAAATGCCATGATACAAGGCCGTATTTTGTATGCTGGAATGATTAGGCTGCCTGTGTTCGCAGCTGATGCGCAAAGCAAAGCACAGTGTCAGTGACTCACTCAATGGGACAGCCATTGGACAATGTTGGAACAAGCGGGACAGATAGTATGGCAACGCAGTGCAATGTTGATATGATGTGTGTGGCGGCTTGTATGAATGCCAGTGTACGTGTCAGTGATGCACTGTGATGATGCGGGGATGAATCAGACGTGTATGCCTATGCTGTCTCCTCACTTCTGCACGTCGTCTATAATGCCACAATTCGAGAAGCAATAATAAGATTCAGAGTAGCCTACTAGCTACAAGACCTGAAGACTTGTTGTTTTGACGTAGACTCGACTCTATGCCTTCATTTACCAATATTTAACGACGTTAGACTTAGTGCTATTTGCTAAATTTACGTCAAAATATGTCCATTCTCAAAATGATTGACAACATCACATTTTGATAGAATATCTTGATATTGTGCAGTGCACTCCTGTTATAACGAAATGCTCAGGACCGGCAGTTTTCTTTCGTTGTAACGAAATTTCGTTATAACTGAACAAATAGTATACATAACAAAAACAAGGAAACCACACGTAGTTGTATATCATTGTCATATTCTGTTTCTTGTTGAATACTCATCATACACTGGAAAGCTATGTGAATTGGGATGGTATCTTTTTAAATTCGTTTGAATGTTACATTTAAAAGAGAGCGTCAAATTGTTTGTATTGTCACACAATGAATCGTATAGAAAGTGACGGTCAATTGGGATTCAGTTACCGTTCGCTATTCCAAAGATTCGTTTCTTACTAAAGTTCGTTACTCCGAAAGGCTCATTCCGAATTTTCGCCATTCCCAGGATTCCAAAGGTTTGTTCATTATTTTGAAGCTTCGCTCTTCCGACGATTTGTTATGAAAGTTCATGATTTAGATATGAATATATTGTTCGTTTTCCGAAGGCTCGTTGATCGGATAATGAAATAAGTTTCGTAATTCTGAAGGTTTGTAAATGAAAAAATGAGATACAACATGTAGGTTCACTGTTCCGAAGGTTCGTTGTTCCGAAGGTTTTTTAATCCGACAGTGAAATACATTGTAAGGTTTGTTTTTCCGGAGGTTTGTAAATTAAAAAAAAAAAAAAAATGAGAAAGGTTAGTTATTTCGAAGGTTTGGTTATCTTCTATAGGAAGACGATTACAAAGTTTGCAATTCCTAAGTTTTTGTTAGTGGACACACCTTTTTCACTTTTGGAATATTTAACGAAACTTCTTCTTAATGTTCCAATTAACGAACGTTTAGAATTCCTATCTTTATCGGACTAACGAACCGTCGTAATAAGAAACATATTTCATTGTCAGATGAACGAACCTTAACCCTATTTCATTTCTGAACTAATGGACATTTAGGTGTATCAGAATCTGTGTGTTTTTTTAATAAAGTACCTTCGGAACAATAAAACAAACCTTGTTTAATTTCAGATTATAATGCAAGTCCCCCTCAGAAACTGTGCGAGACACACGGAGGGAACACACAGTGATGTGAAGCGTTCGCCCATGCAGAGACGCTAAAATGCTTGTTCCGCTCCCTTTTTAGCTTACCTGAGCCAAAGGCTCAAGTGAGCTATTGCGATCGCCCTTCGTCCGGCGTCCGGCGTCCGGCGTGCGTAAACTTTTTACATTTTCATCTTCTTCTTGAAAACCCCAAGACCGATTTTCATCAAACTTGGCAGGTAGCATCCCTAGGGGGTTAGGAACTCAATTTGTTAAAATGGGCACCATGCCCCACCCAGGGGGCCCCCAGGGGGCCCAAACCCCCCCCCCCCCCCAAATTAAGGAATCTGTAAAAATCTTCTTCTCTTCTTCGGACCCTGGATATACATGGATCGCCGTGGTATCCCCATGTGTGGCCGGCTGGGGAGCGTGAGTATTTGGTAGCTTAGCTACACACTGTAGCCAGCTGTCACTACAGTACCCTATTTCGTTTTGAGGCGGGGTAGAAAGCGTTCTGTTGTGCAATATCTGCTTCTTTTTCTCTTCTTCTTCATCCGCTTGTCCCTTTCCTCCCAAGTACGAAATGATTTTTAGAGTGTTGTGTGTTTTTTTTTATAACGTTATTGCATCATTTTCTGCAAGGAAGAGGTGAGTTTCTGTTCGTGTATTGATGTGCACTGCAGTATGTGCAGGTGAAAAGCGTTCGAACTTTCTTTCCCGAGTATCATGGATACTCGGATGTATTTCTAGGCCTATTAAAGGAGATCTCATATAACAGAATACTTATAACAAACTATTTTCCGGTCAAAATGAATTAATTTCCTTTGTTTTGTATCGTTTATTGACTTGATCCCAAGGATCTCGTCGCAATACCGAGTTTCCAATGTGTATTTATTTTCGCGTAGCTTTCGGTGCTGCAAAATTTTGCTCGGGCCTAAGCTTACTACTAAACTTTGTTTTATTTCTGTCGTTTCTCACACTTCGTTTGGTACGATTTCTTCCATTTTATATCACTTTATCCGTTCCCTTTATACTTTGAAGTATTTAAACGTAATTCTCTTAAGTGTCTCGCACTGTTATTTTCGTAACGGCGATTTCTCCGCTTCGCTGCAATACTTTTTTTTTTTCGAATCGAAGCGACGGAGTTTGATCCCAGCCGCTTCGATGTGCTGTTTGTTGTACAATTTTGTATTTTCTAAATGTTTGTGTTGTTGGGAGGTGTTGATACTTTGTATTTGTTATTTATTTTCCTAGGTATTTATCTCGAGGGATTATGCGTGTTTCTTAATGCAATTGATAGGAAAAGGCTAAAATTATCTTGAGTGATGTCTGATGGTGATGATGTCGATAACTATGCTGGTGACTGGTGTAAAAAGACGGCTTCCTGTGAATGCTGAGCGTACGTGACGTTTGTTTTATTTCCCTTTCCCTCTTAGTCTTCTTTCCCCCTTACTCTTCTTTCCCCTCTCAAGAATGATAAAAAAAAGAAATTACATACACCTCACAACAAAAAGAACCACGTGCTATAGCAACCTTCGTAAAGTTAAATCTAAATGTTCAATATCAGCAAAGAATAAGGGGAAAACACGACTGACAATAAATAAAAGCGAAGAGATCGTGTATGCAGTCTCTTCGGCTCGAAGAAACTTGACACCCCACCCCTCTCCCTTGTGGAAATTTCCACAAAAGCAGGTGCCACACCCAGGTGCGTACCAGACGAAAGAATGCGCGCACTGGAATAAACAGCGTGTAAATATCCTGGAAATATCGATCGAAGAACCAGCTCATTAGTTGAATTAAAGGAATCATTGCAAAGATATCATGATTCTATTTCTATAGCCTTTCTTTTGGCGCATAGTAGGAAACATCGAACAGTCGATTAGGCCAAGTAAAAAAAGAAAGTAGTTTCTCGTCCGGGTTTTTTGAGCAAGGCGATGAGGGAGGTCCTTACTATTTGATATCTGACTATTTTTTCGAGGATTGTCAAAATGAAAGTAATATGTGTTTCTCGTCCGGTAATTCTGAGAAAGGTAACGAGAGAGGGCTTTACTATTTTCTATATCCAATTTATGAAATGAAATATCACTCTGGTAGCTGTGTTATGAGAGACCAGGTCCCAAGTGTATGTCTTGCCTGCACTGTGCATTTTAAAACAAATAGATATACATGTAATACGCTATGTACCATACTTGAAATGAAACTTCATGAATGCAGAAATACATTTGCTTTTTCTTTCCACTACAGATGTCAAGGGAAAATGACCATCTTAATACTGATATTTAGTGTTGTAATGGCATTTCTGATACCAGTGTACTAGCAATTCTGATGTATTGTGCTATTAATTGAATAGGTATAAAACATTCTATCAACAAATGTACGACTGAAATAAATTCCATGATATTCAAAACACTGCTTTATCATTGTGTTTGTGACTTTTTGTGTCCACACAGCTGGTATATTGTATCTGCATCTCTTCACAGTACAATTGTAGCACATTCAACTAGAAACTGGCTGGTACAATTGCAGATGGATGTCAAAATGATACTGATATGGCATTGTAGCATTAAACATTTAAAGATGTTTCTTCATATTCTAAAAAGACATTTGATAATCACTCATCATTTGGATGATGAATTGATTGTATCACACTACAGGTGATACGACTCACGGCCGTGTCCGTGAATTTACATCGTAAAGAAAAGTATCCCGCAGAAATACGAGACAAACCAGAATCCATGGAAAAGTTATTTATTTTGTAGATACACCCATTTAATAATTCTACGTTTGCTGGAAAAGCGCATTCATTTTCTCTTCAAAATAGAACAATACATCGCCGTCAGATGCAACGTTAACAGAGCAGTGTTTGGGCCTCTTACATATTCGAATGTGTTCATGAGTGCGTGCAGACAGCTGACAGACCAGGGGGATGGGGACCCTGGCAGCTAGCTACAGACACGCATATACGCGGCCGGCACGGCCACTGCACTGGCACCGTACCTTCCGACACTGCACACACGTGCACATAGTCACAATGACATGAAAATGTAAACTCGATACAATCCTCACAAGCATTTGTACAGTACAATTCATCCCTTTAAAATATGAGAAACGGGGAAAAATACGAACAATGCGCAAAATTAGATAAGTGGAATACTAGTATCAGCGATCGTTCGCAAAAGATGTTGCCGCTATCGCGTTCACGACGTACCGAGTGCGCTGTAACAGCCCAGGCCCTCGCCCGCGCCCCCATCCAACTAGTAACAGTTCGACTGCTTTGTGGGTCATTCCTTCTTGCCGAGCTCGCAGTGTGAAATGCATGCGTTATTACATATACGCACTACGGAAGCTACAGCTGTACTCCAGCTATTAAAGATAGAGGACGCGTACACATCACGATTGGTAGGTGAATTGTCAATTTTGTGTTTTTGGCGGCCGAAAAAATAGTAAATATCAAAAAAGTCGATGCGGCAACTGAAAATCGATGCGGGCGGAGAGCGGGCTGGGACGAGAATTATGAATTTCTTGGTATTTTCAGCGCCATTTTGAAAATAGTAAATAGTAAAAAAATCGATGCGGCGGCCAAAATCGATGCGCGCGAGGACGAGAAACTGGTTTCTTTTTTTACTTGGCCTTATAGTGTACTTGATCGAATATCTAATGTTCCCTGAACAATAAAAACAGGATTGATTATTCAGTCAATGGAAAATGCAATCACAGAAATACATGAAAGGTCTCGTATGCCCAGACAAATTCACTACGTGTAGGTCCAATGAGATGCAGTCATCACCTGGTTAGACAGCAAAATACAACGTGTAATGACAATTAATTTCAGTTCATGCTCATCAAAACAGCTTATTACTTTTCAAAATTTTGGCTATCAACATTCGTTCGTGGGTGTATTTTGTTTGTTTGCTTGTTTTGTGTGTTTTTCCCTCGTGAAAGATGTAATGATTTCTTCGTATCGAAAGTAAACTGCATGTTTTACCGTAAACAAGCCATTCAGCTCAGCTCACCTCAGCTATGGCGCATTCGATCCATCGAACTTGCAGTAACCTCTTATAGGCAGGAGCACATGGCGCATTCCTTTAAACTTGAAAGTGAAGCCACGTGTTTGCACATCGCATATCGGCGCTTCCACACACAGCGCGGCATTTTGCGATCATCGTTATAGCAGACTTTCCGATTCCAGTCAGGGGAAAAGGAATTGGAATACTTTGGAAAATACTGATGTTTAAAATCCAATGAAATGAAGAAAGCCTGAAAACAACGCATGATTATGTTTTAATATTAAACAATAATTGTAAACACAGAACAGAGTTTTGCATCCGCTCACACAGAAGCTCTCTTGAAAAGATGAAAGCATTCCCCGTCCCCTGCTAGATAGTGGAAGCTTCCATAATCAGCCCAGCAAGTTTTTGGAGGTACATACTTGCACTTGTACACATTCATTGCGAGAAAGCAATCAATCAACGCTGAACATTGCGTAGTTTGGCATCTTTATCGTGCTGGTGACCAGCTCGATGCTTCGGCATATGTCATAACGTTATGTTTAGAGCCTGTAGGCCTCGTAAGTCGATGAGTTTAATTCAAAATAGCAAAAAGGGGGAGATTGAAAAAATACAAATTCTGGTGGAAAAATACGAATTTTGGAGCTGCTGAGTACTAATTTGTGCTTCCAAAGGTTGGCAGCTCTGGAGTTAGTACATTCAGGCGCGGTGGAGCACCCAAATTTTCTCGCAGAAATCCATCGGCAGCCGAGCCTCATTTGCATAAAGTAAACAACATGTACTCGCGTAGTTGAGAAAAAGTAAACAACTTCTCAAGCTAATAACAATTTAAGGAAACCTATTTTCGGATTAAAATTGAGTTAGTTTGAATTTGAAAACATGTCCGAATATGCACATATAACATATTAAAGGATTTGACAATGATAAAATGTGAAATTTTAGCGAAAACCTGGCGAGCAAAATTACCAAAAATATGCCTCGAAAATCATCCTAAAATTCACGAAGTGTGATTGTGGAACCAAAGCGCCATTCAAACAAAGTACACTGAAATTTATTTATCTGCTTGCATTTTAAATGTCATACCGTAATATTCCAGGCCATGGTTGTGTCGGAAAAAAACAGAAGGTGATGTCCAAAATGACACGAACGCAAAGCGTACAGGTCGGTCCCATGTATATATAATCGCGTGAGCGTTGCATGTCACAGCACACAACGCTTAGCTGCATGCAGCGTGAGCGGCCCAATATTACGGGAAAAGAAATGATGTCATTTTCAATTGTTTCGCTTACTACAATTTTCTATTCCAAACCCTGTAGAAACATGTTGATTTCTCAAAAAGTACAGGTGGAACCAAGCGAAAACTTTCACCATATATGGATTGAGGCCTGATAAACTTATGTTGTCAATTTCGGACACATTGGAGCCCGGCCATAGTCCAGTCGGAAAAAAACAGAGAGCATGTTTTGCGAGAGGTGATTTTCAAAACGCTTTAATATCTCAAGTTCTAGTGCAGCAAATTTCATAATTTTTTCATCAAAAGGAAGGTTTTTAAAAACTTAGATAGTGTGGGAAGTTTGAGTTTACTAGCAGCACGCATAGCGGCACAAGGAGAAGGTAAAGATTTGACTTTTTCATGCACACAGTTTCGGGCAGCCGTGGATGCCCATTGGAAATTCAAATAGAACGGGGCGATAATGAGATGCAAATTGGGGTGCTCCACCGCACCTGCATTGATGACTGTAGTTTCAAGTTTGTTCATGGCAGAATCAGGGGTGCCCCCCTTGGGACCCAGGGGAGGGGGTGGGAGGGGTCCTAATGGGGCCTAAATTATACATTTTCATCTTCTTCTTGAGAACCCCATGACCAATTTTCACCAAACTGGCAGGTAGCATCCCTAGGGGGTTAGGATCTCAATTTGTTAAAATGGGCACCATGCCCCACCCCAGGGGGCCCCCAGGGGGGCCCAAACCCCCCAAAATTAAGGAATCTGTAAAAAAGTCTTCTTCTCTAGAACCAGAAGTGATAGAGCTAAGTTGATACTATGAGTTAGTACATTGATGACTGTACATGTAGTTTCAAGTTTGTTCATGGCAGAATCAGGGGTGCCCCCCTTGGGACCCAGGGGAGGGGGGTGGGGAGGGGTCCTAATGGGGCCTAAATTATACATTTTCATCTTCTTCTTGAGAACCCCATGACCAATTTTCACCAAACTTGGCAGGTAGCATCCCTAGGGGGTTAGGATCTCAATTTGTTAAAATGGGCACCATGCCCCACCCAGGGCCCCAGGGGGGCCAAACCCCCCAAAATGAAGGAATCTTTAAAAATCTTCTCTAGAATCAGAAGTTATAGAGCTAAGATAATACTATGAGTGAGTACATTAATGACTGTAGTTTCAAGTTTGTTCATAGCAAATCCAGGGGTGCCACTCTTGGGGGCGGGGGGTGGGGGGGGGGGGGGGTTGGGAAGGTCCAAATGGGGGCCTGAATTGTACATTTTCATCTTCTTCCTGAAAACCTCATGATTGATTTTTGTCAAACTTGGCAGGTAGCATCCCTAGGGGGTCAGGATCTCAATTTATCAAAATGGGCACCATGCCCCACCCAAAGGGCCCCAGGGGGCCCCCAATCCCCCCAAATGAAGGAATCTTAAAAAATTTGGGCCCTTATTGTACATTTTCATCTTCTACTTGAGAATGCCTTTTTCAAATTTTAGTAGAGCTGTGAATAATTTAGATTAGTGACTGCGTGAAAGGTGAACTTGCGATACTCAGGTGAGCGCTAGACCCGCGGGTCTCTTGTTTCGGAAGCGATCCGCATTTCGTTATAACGGAGCATATTTCTTTTGTTTTTCTTTGTCAGTGGTGCTCGGAAAAGACTTCGTTATAATGGAAATTTAGCTAAAACCGTGTTCGTTATAAGCGAATTTTGTACCATAGACATTAATGGCGATAATTTTGGGACCAGAAGTTTTACTTCGTTATAACGAAATTTCGTTTAACCGTGTTCGTTGTAACGGGAATGCACTGTACTGATATCATGCTGTGCTGTATGCAGTAGAAGACTTAAGTCCCATACTTTATGGCCATTGATTGATCAATATTCTGATTGTGAAACACTATGCATTTTTATATCTAGAACTCCGCAGAGAAAGTGGTGGGGGGGGGGGGAGATATCGACTATCAATCAGTCCCACCACCATTGGCTTGCTGATGTACAATGTAGAACTTCTAAAAGTGTAATGTTTTTTGGACCTCCTCTTTCTGCCTATAGCGTTCCCTTTTTGCCCTGAATGTTTGTTTGAGGTTTACTGAATGCTGCTCAGCTTGTGGAGTGCAGAGTGACTGGCTGATGATGATTTTGGACACCAGAATGAGTGTTACACTATGATTATATCCTGTGATTTTGATCCAGTGGAATTTGAGATATCTACGACTAGACTACGTCAAGTACATGGATACGAAAGTACATTTAGTACTACCAGTAGGGCCTACCGTATTCGCCGGCGATAAGGCCGCCAGCAAATTATTGTCTTTCCAACTCAGAGAGTCACCTGCCTAACCAACACACATAATCATGTATGGGATTATGCAAACACTGATGAGCATCGTGATGTCAACCATTGAATTAATCTTACAGACAATGCTAATTTTCTGCAGTCAAGTGACAACATTTTTTTTTTTCATTACCTACTATCACTGTCACTGGTGCCAATTCGACAAAAGTGTAAAAAA
Organism: Diadema setosum; assembly: GCA_033980235.1. NCBI lineage: Eukaryota > Metazoa > Echinodermata > Echinoidea > Diadematoida > Diadematidae > Diadema > Diadema setosum. The sequence continues at coordinate 15,898,546 of CM067074.1, forward strand.
GAAAGCACAGCGCGATTACAAGTTGGTGTGCATAGCCATTGCGGCGATTGCAATCCTGCCCACATCACACACTATCACTATCTGTATATCTCATCGAATGCAATACTCTGCTATTAAATAATCAGTGTGTGTGAATGATGAAGACACAGTTGTACTAAGCTTTTGAATAGTGTGTGTGAGTGTACACATGCTCAGTCATCCTTCATATTAGAGTCCTACACACAGAAATCTTTCAAAAATCCTGCATGACACGAAGTATGCATCAACTGGAAAAACTGAATATAAAACAAACATAAATTATTGTTAGATGTATTCTTTGAAAAAATGGAGAAATAACAAAATTTCTCATCAATGTGATGTGGAAAAGTAATGAAGTTTTTATTAGAACAAAACCCCTTAATTTTTATGCCTCCGCCACAAAGTGGTGCAGGAGGCATTATGTTTTCGGGTTGTCTGTCCGTCCGTACGTACGTCCGTCCGCATTCGTTTATGCAATAACTTGAATAATATTGACTGGAATTTTACCAAACTTGGTCCATGTATAAAGTATGATAGGGCAATTACTTGATTAGATTTTGGGTGAAATTGGCCTAAGGCTAAAGGTCAAAGTTCAAGTCAAATCATGAAATTGTTTCCGTTTATGCGATAACTCAAGACTGGATCGAGCAAATTTCACCAAACTTTGTCCGAGGATGATGCATGATAGGACAATTACTTGATTAGTGTTTTAGTGAAATCGGTCAGAGGTCAAAGGTCAAAGATCAATAAGATAACTCAAAACTGGATGAAGCAGCTTTCACCAAACTTGGTCCAAGGATGATGTATGATGGGGAAATTAGTTGAGTAGATTTTAGTGACATTGGTATGAGGTCAAAGGTCAAGAGGTCAAGGTCAAATGCTAAAAATGTTATTTCCCCTATACCTACATGTATGCAATGCCCAAATTTATTTTCTTGAAACTTAGAGTAAACATGTACTCCTGTGTAAAGATTCTCCAGAGAGAGGTCAAAAGGTCAGAGGTTAGGTGAAAATGTTATAATCACTTTTCTCGCTAATGGTTCAACGTAACTTCATGGAACTTGGTACATTGTACATACATACGCATGTACTGACTGGCAGGGATTATCTAGGGAATTTACATGTACAGTAGGGGTCATGGGTCAATAGTCAGGGGGTCAAAGGTCAAGGTCAACTCAAAATTTTACTATTTCCCTCATATATACTAGTACATGTTTGTATATATGCAATGCTTGCATTATTAGTTTTAAAACTTGATATATACATGTCCTAATGGAAATTCTCTGAGAAATTTCCAGCCAGAAAGTCAAAGGTTAAGGGTCAAAGGCCAGGTTTAAATCAAAATGCAAAAAAAAAAAAAAAAAAAAATCTATTTTGTACTGTAATTACACTCTTTCTTCATACCTTGAAAATTACTCAATGCATAAACTTTATATAAAAGGGTTGGTCAGAAGTCAAGTAAAAATCCTCAATTCCCCAATATACGATACATTGTACGTGTAACTGCACTCTTAGACAATAATATAGCAAACCCAGTTCAAGGAAAGTGAAAATTCAAGATATTTCTGACAAACCTGTCAGTTCAGTATTTTGCCAGTTACAAATGTTAAATTACATTGTACTATACACCTATTTGGAGAATCATGCATTATGACGGAGGCATCAGTCGGCATAGCGACATTTCTAGTTTTTTCCTGTTTTTCATCACCAAAGTCGGGATGCGGCTTATCCTGCGCTGCGGCCTTATAGCCGGCAAATACGGTACTCGGTTTTTTGACATACTGTCACTGACATCAACAACATGGATGTACATGTATCGTAGGCTCTAAAGTAATATTAGATACCGGATATTAGACAGTATAATATAGAAATGTAGAAAATAGGATGAAAACATATTTTATAGAGTACGACATAGTAAAATTTTCTGCGATGATATTTTGCTATATGCGGTATGGAGAATAATATGAAACTGTCATCACACATTGTCAAGACATTGCACTATAGACCTATTTGAAGAATCATGCATTATGGCGGAGGCATACCAGTCGCCATAGCGACATTTCTAGTTGTAAATGATTTTATTTTCATGTTTTTCCTACGTTCATTGGGCCACCAAATTTGAGGTCACAGACATTTTCATTCCGCCATGCTAAACATAGCAATATGTTTGTGTGTCATTCAATTTGCAGCCCAACAGTGATTCGTGAATTTAGCAATTTTGTATTCAACCCTCCCAAAAATGGCAGATTTTATAGTACTGTGTACACCATCTATTTTGTGAATTTGGATATGTGAGGCAGTTTTGCAAGTGACTGAATTTGCATTTGAAGACCCACTAGCATGGGGATTCATGGGTGGCTGGATTCATTCGCTGCCCACTGGGGTACATTTGAAAACCAAGAATAGCATTGGTCAGCAAAAATGTGAATTGAAGGGTATATGCTCATCGCTATTAAACAGTTGAGACTTTACGGCTGTATCGTGTGTACTTGAGATCTGTGATAAAACTACACAATTCATTATGGGGATTCTTCAATACTATATATCTGTGCAGGGCCATCCTTCCCACTCCATTGTATCTCCATGCTAAAGGGACTTTAAAGGACAAGTTCACCCTCATGAACATAAGGATTGAGAGAATGCAACAATATTAGTAGAACACATCAGTGAAAGTTTGAGGAAAATTGGACAATCGATGCAAAAGTTATGAATTTTTAAAATTTTTGTGTTGGAACCGCTGGATGAGGAGACTACTACAGCTTGTGAGTCATATGCGTACAACAGTATAAAGAAAATGTAAAGAAAATCCAACATATTTTCACTTTTTTCACATAATAAAAGAGCACTTGACTTGCCTCTTTCTAAAGGCAGGGGGAATAATATTACCCATAACATTTGTCGGTAAAGAGTCGGGGGAATGTGTACTTTTTTCAAAAGATGAAATTTTGTGAAATTCTCTTTATATTTTCCTTATATTGTTGTACGCATGTGACATCTAAGTTACAAGTGTATTCACACACTGCAGTAGTCTTCTCATCCAGCGGTTACTGCACAAAAACTTCAAAAATTCATAACTTTTGAACGGATTGTCCGATTTTCCTCAAACTTTCAATGATGTGTTCTACTAATATTGCTACATTCTCTCAATCCTTATGTTTATGAAGGTGAACTTGTCCTTTAAAGTTCACCTTCATAGACATGAGGGTTGAGTGAATGCAGCAATATGAGTAGTTTACACATTAATGAGAGTTGAGGAAAATCGGACAATCCGTTAAAAAGTTACGAATTTTTGAAGTTTCTGCTCAGTCACGGCTGGATGAGAAGACTATAATATAGATTGTGATGTCACATGTGTACAACGATATAAAGAAAGTTCTGATAAAGAAAATTCAACATATTTTCACTTTTCTCGCATACATGTAACAAAAGAACACTCGACTTATCTCTTTCAGAAGGCAGGGAGAATAATATTACCCTTAAGATACATCAGTAACAAGTCGAAGAAATGTGCACTTTATCTAAAAAGTAAAGTTTTGTGAGATTGCCTTTTTACTTTCCTTGTATCATTGTACGTATGTGACATCATGCACAGTAGTAGTCTTCTCATCCAGCAGTGACTGCACAGATACTTTAAAAATTCATAACTTTGGAACGGATTGTCGGATTTCCCCCAAACTTTCACTGATGTGTTCTTCTGATATTGTTGCATTCACTCAATCCACATGTATATATGAAAGTGGACTTGTACTTTAAGAACCATAGTCAATGAATGAGAAGTATAAAGACTTATCCCTTTTTTGGAATAGAAGAATGTCAGGGACTACTAACCATGGGGATGTTTTATAGCACATAAGTGTTATGAGAGGCAATATTGTTGTAAGTCGTTTACATAGTTTCCCGTGATATCAGTCGACTTTCATAATGCACGAAAATAAAAGCACAATGCAAAATACTGTTTATATTGTGAGTTATAAATTACTTCCTGGCTTGTTAAGAGAATGGCAGACATCAATCCATACCTTGATGATAAAGACCTCAGTATGCTTGCAAGCATCGGAAGAATCCACACTTTTAGTTTCAGTGTGTAAACCTGCCTAATACATACAAATGTGTATTCTACCTTTGCAATTCTCTCCACTGACTGCAGTGATGGGAATGCATTTTGTTCTTCCTCAAAGCACTCTATCTAAATTATAGAAGGAATTCAATCTTTGTTTTCTTGATTTTAAAAGGAATTTCAGTGCAAGGTTGTTGTCTCTGACTTAGAGACTTAAAAAGGAAACAAAGTACAATGAACAGGTGACTCCTGTTATAACAAAGTCCTCTGGATCAGCAGTTTACTTTCATTATCAACATTTCATCATAGCCAAACAGTACAGTATTATTATAAAAAGTTAATTCTACAAGTGTACGTATAAGATGATAATTTGGGGACATGAATTTTTACTTTGTTGTAATGAGCATTATAAATGTGTATGTTTTAATGGGAGTGCACTCCTCCTACAGTTTTGAAGCAATTTGAATGAAACTTAGGGTAAATGATGATATTGAGGTATAGATGTGCCAGACATGTTTTTTGTGTTTGTTGGACAATGCGTTGCCATGGTAACCATAATTTTACCAAAACCTTGTGGATTGAATAACTTCCATAGTATGTAAGCAATCAATTTCAAAATTAGTAACTATGATGATCTATAGGTGTAGTTATGCAAGACACTCGTTGTTTTTGTACTTGACAAAGCGTTGCCATGGTAACCGCATGTTTTCTTCAAAATCTTGTGGAGTGAACAACTTCCACAGTTTTGAAGCAATTGAAATCAAATTTGGTAGGCATTATGGCCTTGAGGCATAGATGTGGATCACATAATTTTTGTGTTTGTCAGACAAAGCGTTGCCATGATAATCATAATTTTACCAAAACCTTGTGGATTGAATAACTTCCACATCATTTAAGCAATTAAGGTCAGATTTAGTATGTATTATGATCGAGAGGTGTACAATATGTAGTTATATCCGAAATGCAAGACACCAATGTGTTAATATAAGAAAAATGTGTTACCATGGAAACCACTCATTTTGTATCAAATTGAACCATTTAATCTATGAAGGTGAAATTTGGTGTGTATGGTGCTCTTTAAGTGTAGTTTTGCAAAATGTCCTTTGTATTTGTATTGGACAATGCGTTGCCATGGTAACCACATTTTTTTTTTTTTAAATCCTGTGGAGTGAACTTCTTCCACAGTTTTCAAGCAATTGAAACCAAATTTGGTAGGCATTATGGCCCTGAGGTATAGATGTTGAACACATAAATTTTGTGTTTGTCACACAAACCATTGCCATGGTAACCACAATTTTACCAAAGCCTTGCAGATTGAATAACTTTTCCATCATTCAAGCAATTAAAGTCAAATTTAGTATGTATCATGATCTAGAAGTGTAGTTGTGCAAGACACCAATGTGGTAGTTTAAGGAAAATGTGTTGCCATGGTAACCACTCATTTTTGTATCAAAATGAACCATTCAAGCTATGAAGGTCAAATTTGGTGTGTATGATGGTCTTTAAGTGTAGTGATGATGGGGGAAAGCATGTTTCCATTTGCTGTAAGTTTTGTACTCAGTGTCAACTCTGTAATTGTACAGTAAACTAAAATTATTCTGTATCCAATTCGACAAATGCACAAACTCGGTATTAACGTCATTGCCCTCATGACATCACATACTATAAAGCAACACTAGGGGCGGGGGTATTAATCACCTTCAGTGATAATTCTAGTTTCTTGTTGGAAGGGGACTTCTATTTATTGAATTATAATCTTTCCTTTCCTTTAGTGCACAGGGGCATATAATTCATGTGGTCACACTGCAGAAGTGTAGTTAATTATTATTGATATTATTATCTTTCTGATATCCAGTGCCTTGTGCACGTAGCCAACACACATGCAAGATTGAGACTACAGTGAAACAGGCCCAAGACCTCCATTTGTAAAAGCATCGGATTTCAGTTGCATTGCCAAACCCACCCTCCAAAGATACACGCTCAACAACTTATTGCTCAAACAATAAATGCCCTCTAATTGCAGCCGTGAGTGGCTGTCGATAGGGGTGTAAAGGGGTAGCCTTGTGCAAACAGGGTGCAAATGCTGTATTGTACTTTGTATGGTATGAGCTCAAAGTCAGTCAAAAATATGCTATTAAAGCTTTTGGTATTGACATAGTATATGCTGTGTGTTTGTTGAATAAATGTTATTCTTGTAGAAGGAGAACACATGACCGTAATGCTGTTTCGGTAATGAAGTACACTTTGGAACTGCTCCAAATGAAGTGTTGTAATGACTTTACTACATTGTACTGCATGGGTTTTCCCCAGTAAAGTGGGAATTTCCTTGCGCTATGTTTCTTTATTAGCAGCTGGTGACTTTGAGTATAGTTTTGATAGTAATTGATCTATTCCAGAACGGTAAAATAGTCTTGACATGGAAGATATTTGAGAAACACAGCAAGGTGTGATAAGAAATCGCTGTTTAGTCACCTACGTGTATATATTTGTGATCAGTGAAGTGTTTTTCAGAATATTAACAGAAGATGGCGTTTGCTTCAGATGTGAGATACTTGACAGGTAATAAAGATCATTCAGTGCATTTTTTGTTTTCATTCATTATCAATTGTATTGTGTATAGTCGATGAATCATGACCCAAGGGTAAATGTTTGTGACCGGATAATCAATGAAAATGTGGCTTTCATGGGTAAGAGTAATGAAGGAAGGACCCTGAAAGGTTATGACATTTTGTGTGTGTGTGTGTGTGTGTGTGTGTGTGTGTGTGTCTTTTTGTATGTTTTGTTTTTTGCAAGTTAAGAACTGTATTCAAAAATGTTGTTTTGAACATGTACTGTAAAAGTGGAAATTTTCGCGGAGTTGAAATTTTCGCGCATTTCGCGCAACCAAAAACTAGCGCGAAAATAAAAGCACGCAAATATTTTTGCTTGCCATATGTTCCTGTGCATGATGTCTTGATTTCGTGGAATTTAAAACATGTGAAACTCTTCTTGCCAGGCCAAGCGCGAAAAATTAGTCGCGTGAAAATATCCACTTTTACAGTACCACTTTAATTATCTTTGATATGAATGATGATTTTAAATTTGTGCCAGACTGGGAGTACATTGTAATTTCCTTCTTTTTTTTTTCTTGTCAATGTTATCTGATAGTTAAAATTGTTTTGTTAGTCTTGATATAGTTCCAATACATGCATCACTCTGTTATCTACATTACAAGTGTACATACAACCGTAATTCATAAAGTATCAATATCATAGAGAATGTATGTATGCTGTGCATGTACTGTGTTATGCATGTGTTATTTGTGTCAGAGTGGAGGGATAGATATGATGAGAGAAAATTATTTAACTTATTTCTTTGACCTCAAATGAAGGGCAGAGTAATATTACTAGTAAACTTTCTTCCAGTATTTGGTATGTCCTTGGTATCATTTTATTGGAATTCAGTAATGTGAGGTGTATGTTATTTAAAGTGTTGTCTCTCTTTTGTGACCCGATTCAGGGGTGGCCCAGTTTCCCCAGGCCCCCATCCAGCGGCCCCAGTCCGGCCAACCCCCTCGCCAGCAAGTCTTGCCGCCCCCCATCCAGCCCCAGCAGACCACCCTTCCACCGATGCCACCGGTCCCAGGGGTACCCGCGGTGCCCCAGGGGGTTCCTCCCGCTCCGACCGCGGGCGCTCCCCCAAAGTCGGAACTCGTCGCCCTGCCGACGCGGCCGGGCTTTGGAGAGGACGGCCGACCCATCGTCCTGAGGGCCAATCACTTCCAGGTCAAGATTCCGGGGATCGAGATCTTTCACTATGATGTGACCATCACTCCAGACAAATGTCCTCGCAGAGTCAACAGGTGAGTTTGTGTGTCTTTATTATCCACAACTCACCAGAATGGTGCTTGGTACAGAACTTACGTTCTGGTGACTATCCGTGTTATAATATTAATGGCGCAGGATATTGAATACAGGCAAAGTCAACATTTTGTTACATGATATTCAAGGCTGAATTCTCACAGAGATGTCTAAACTTATGTTGAATTAAACAAATTGTACTTTCCCTGAACTATATCAGGCATAAACAGCCAAAGGAGGTCCCAAATATTTACTCATGTCTTCATGAAATAATTTATGGATTATCACAGGATGTAAAGAGAAGCATTTGTATGGCGAAAGCAAGGAGAAGGTCTCAACAGGATATAGAAAACCCATGTTTCTTTTTCTTCTGTTTTTATATCTCAGGTGGGATATTAGAATATCCTTGTTTATGGCAATTGAAGATCATCACAATTTTCATTTATGGTCATATATTTGTTTGTTTTCATTTACTTTGTTGTATTGAATAGAAAGGTGTGTAGTCATTGTCATAAAATGCTTTCAAGTAATGTTTGATTGTGTTTGGTAGCTTGAATGGGAGAACCAAATAACGTCTTGATATTGTCCAAGCGTTCACATAGCTTTCTGGCCTTCTTTGTCATGCCTTGCCAACAGGGATGTGATTGACACTCTGGTTAATGCCTACAAGGCTCGCTACTTCCAGCACAACCTACCGGTCTTCGACGGGCGGAGAAACATGTACTGCAAGGAACAGCTCCCTCTTGAGCACGAAAGGGTACAGGATTCAGTCCATGTATTTCCATGTTCATGCAGAAGGATAGAGAGGGGCACAATTCAACACAATTTTGATATCCACCAAGTGTTTTCATTCAGTAATGTATTGTTTTTTACCGCATTTATCAAGTAACAGGGGGGGGGGGATTACATTCTTTCATCCCTCAGTGTGTTTGTCCCTGCTTGATCATGCAATGACTGACAGTTTGTCCTTGTGAAGCCAAAATGATGCACACATTTCTGGAAATCAAATTGCTCTAGAGCAGTCATGTTGGCTGGAGATATGTCCTCAGTTTCGCATTTATATGATTCTAGCTCTGAGTGCAGCAAATTTTTGATGTGCAAACTTGAACTTTGTGAAAACAATTCTACACATCACTCGCTCTCTCATTGTTTGCTTTCTCTTCTCACAAGCACTGCCTACAGCAAATTTTTGCTATGCAAACTTGACCTCAATCAAATTTGAGGCCAGTTTTCACATTTTGATTTTCATTTCGAAAATGCATGGTCAAATTTTGTGTAAGCTTGGCAGGTGTTATTGCAAAAAAAAAGAAAGATAAAAAAAGAGGAATTGTTCCAAATGCATAATTTCTGCTTTGGCTCACAAGGCCCAGATCATAAGGCCAGTATGTGATATAAAGCATTAAACTTTCAAACTTCTATTTCTGTGTTTGATCTGGGCAGGTGGAGCTCGAAGCGACCTTGCCGGGAGAAGGCAAGGACCGGGTGTTCAAGACCCAGATCCGCTATGTGGGGAAGGTCAGCCTGGCCCTGCTGGAGTCTGCCCTCAAGGGAGAGATAGAGCACATGCCGTACGACGCCATCCAGGCCCTTGACGTCATCATGAGGCATCTACCATCAATGAGGTAGATATTCCAGCCATGATTCTGTTTCATCAGGACCCTGTTTCATAAAGCTGTTCATAAAGTTACGCACGACTTTACAAGCGACTGGAATATGGCAAGCCAAGTGGGTTTCCTAATCATTGTTAATTTCAATAGCTTAAGTTGAAATTTGCAGATGACAATGATTATTCTTACATGTTGACACACATTTTTATTTAAGTGTATTTTTGCCCCAATGTAGATGAAATATTGGCATATTATAGTAGTTCTTTGTTAAAGGGTGTGTACAGTTCTGGTCGAGGTGAGGATTTAGCTTTTAACGTTTTGCGAGATATTCAGAAACCACTCTATGAGATGTCAAAGAGCATGCAGTTCTAAGGGGTATCAAAAGTTTATTTGATGAAATTCGGTTCTGAAATGGCTGAGATATCCAAAAACAAGGTGAAATAAAGAGATCCTAATAAAGTTGTGGTATGTCGCCTTTTATTATTAGCACTTTTTTGGATATCTCAGCCATTTGAAAACCAATTTTCATCAAATAAACGTTGAATCCTTCTTAAAATTACATGCTCTTTCATATTTCATAAGAGGCTTTTCATTATCTCACTTAGGAATGTTCAAAACATGAATCCCCACCTCAACCAGTACTGTACAGTCCCTTTAAAATGTAAGAAAAAAAGTGGGCACACATATTGGCACTTCATATTCTAGTCGTTCGTAAAGTCACGCGTAACTTTATGAACAGCCTTATGAAACAGGGCCCAGGTACATTACGAACACTCTCCTAAAGCATACCGTACTATATATACTACCATGCCTGAGCCAGAGGAGCGCTTTAATGCTCCCAAAATGTACTGTACTGTCACATACCAAAACCAAAAGAGCAAAGGTTGACCACTTCCTGATGCGCTCCAAATGCGTACCATACTGTACCATGCCTGTCAGAGAGCCTTTGAATGCAAAGTGGTCCAAAGCAGTTGTTGACACGAGAAGAATGCACATAACCCGCACAACATGTATGTCATAATGCAAAAGATGATTCTCATTGTTCGAGACAGCTGTATGTAGTGTAAAAGCCGCAGGTCATGACACTGTTGCTACAGCGGGTGAGATCCCTCTGACTCGAGTCCAAATATAGCTCGTGAGGTACACTCCACAGAGCACCCAAATGTTCCCCGTTGGCATGGTACTGTAAAAGTGGATATTTTCGCGCTCGGCCGGGTAAGAAGAGTTTCGCGTGTTTTTATTTCCGCGGAATCAAGACATCGGTACAGGAACATATGGCAAGCAAAAATATTCGCGTGCTTTTATTTTTGCGCTAGTCTCTGGTTGCGCGAAATGCGCGAAAATTTCAACATCGCGAAAATTTCCACTTTTACAGTATGGTACGGTACAGTATGGTTTGGTTTGGTTCACTTTTTAGCGATCAAACATGGCCATTGCTTCACTCACCTCTCACTAATCAAGGCTAGACCATTTCCCATGTGGAAAAATTAGATAGGGATAATGAATTGTTATTATTAGATTACCAACAGTAAAAATTAGAATGTAAACCTTAGTCATTTAAACTGATGTAAACCACTTTTAATGAGCACTCTTTTTAATTTAAAAGTGGTCTTAAAGGGACTGTACAGTACTGGTTGAGGTGGGGATTCATGTTTTGAACATTCCTAAGTGAGATAATGAAAAGCCTCTTATGAAATATGACAGAGCATGTAATTTTAAGAAGGATTCAATGTTTATTTGATGAAAATTGGTTTTCAAATGGCTGAGATATCCAAAAAAGTGATAATAATAAAAGGCGACATGCTACAACTTTATTAGGATCTCTTTGTTTCACCTTGTTTTTGGATATCTCAGCCATTTCAAAACCTATTTTCATCGAATAAACTCTTGATAACCCTTAGAACTGCATGCTCTTTGACATCTCATAGAGTGGTTTCTGAATATCTCGCAAAACGTTAAAAGCTAAATCCTCATCTCGACCAGAACTGTACACACCCTTTAAAAGACGTATCAATAAATGTATTTAATGGCACATAAGACAGTTTGATAAAGAGTCCATTTGAAAATGTCACAGTTAGTGTTGCAACCTTAAGGACTTATCATTCTCTGAATAGCTAGAAGGTTTTGGTCCTTGCTGGCAACTAATATCGTACTCTGTAGGAAGTAGGCCTCGATGTAATCTTGATGAAGAATAGACAAATCTTGAGGTGAACACGAGAGAGAGAATTCATAATTGCTAGAATCAGTCTAGTCATGTAAGAAAGTAGAATATGAGCCGATAGTCAGAGATAATTCAGAAGCCTTCTCAAGAAATATTCTTATCCATGATTTGATTTTGTTGGTAATGTGATACCAAACACTTGTTTGAGTGCCAATTTTTCTCTCTGAACTTTTCTCAAATTTCATCTAATTTTGTTTTGTGGTATTCTCATGGCATAAAGCCAAATTTGAGCTGGTTACCTTTAGCAATGAGAGAGAGAGGAAAAAAAAAAACACATTCTTTGAATTTTTTACAATTGCCTTTGTTGGGCCCAAGCATTTTCAAGTTACTGCACAATAAAAAAAAACAACAACAACAAAGCATAAACCTTCTGTGCTCAGTGCTTTGTGATTGTGAGTTGAACATTGTGATATGATACAGCTGTGTGTGCCTGATAGAGAGGTCATAGGTCACACCATTTTGAAAGTAGGACACCCTGAAACAATGTACAATAGAGAAGCATGTGCTTATTATGCGCTTTAGAAATGTATTATTATTATTATTATTATCATACACATACCACATGAGATGTGTGGAAGGTTACAATTTGTTGATTTGTATCCAGAAAAGTGAGATTGTGTACATGGAAATTGTGACCTTTTAGCACCGATCTGCCTGAAGTTGTGACTACTTATGCGCCGTCTTGTCTGGATGATACTGGAAAGTGTGTCTGTAACTTCTGCACCCTTCACACCAAAGTAGAGCGATGCTGCTCAATCCTTACATTGTTTCAGGGTGTCCTACTTTCAGAATGTCGTGACCTATGACCTCTCTATCAGGCACACACAGCTGTGTCTAGATCATGTGACAGTGTGTTCACAGAGCGTTCACAACCTGAAGATACGAAAACACCATAGGTCATTTATATCGGTTAGGTAATGTATGTGTGCGTTATTTGTATGGGTGTGCGTGTTGTCATACATTTATATCGTGAATGATCCATGAGAAATTCCATATGATGTAGTAAGTAGATTTACATTAGCAATAAAGAATAAAGAGGAAAATGCCCAGAAAGAATTTAAAAAAATAGTATGTGGGAAAATTGATAAACAAAATAATATTTTAGGAGGATTATGTACGTTAAGACTGGAAGAAAAATAAAAAGACACATCAACACTTCTAATAGTAGTACAATGTATCGGTATGAAAAAGCTTCATGTTTCTTGAAAGATTAGGTGGTGGATGGGGACTTTCAAGGGAATGGGGAGGTGCAGAATCAGAATTAGAGTTGATTTTGTCAGAGAATATCATGGAGAATTCGAGATTGCTCATCTTAATCATTTCTGCATGAGAGACTTATTACAGTGTCTACATTGCTCTAGGGTTTACTGTGCCTATTGACACTGAAAACCCCCGAAGGGTCAGTAGTGCAAGTGTTGTTTCTGCTGTATCATAATTTCAGGTACACCCCAGTGGGTCGTTCCTTCTTCTCCCCTCCGGACGAGTATTTCCACCCCCTGGGAGGGGGCAGGGAGGTGTGGTTTGGGTTCCACCAGAGCATTCGCCCCTCCATGTGGAAGATGATGCTCAACATTGATGGTGAGTGGAGATTAACTCAAGGTTTTTACCATGATCCTCAGCAAAAGCTGGAGGAGAAGTGTAGGTGTGAATGTGATTGTGGTATGTATTTTTCTATAGACAGCGGTTCAAATCCAATTGAGCTTTGTACTGAGCAATGTTATGTGTTATCATAATGTCCCCTCTTGTAGAGGCAAAACACCCTGTCCCTCAGGACGTAAAATGAAGTTCCTGTGTGTGAGAGAATTGCAACTCAGGCACATAAGAGATTGCACTTCATTCATTCATTGCAAAGAGCTGGGTGCATGGCCTGATGGAAATGGTCCGCCACAAGTGGGACATACAAATGGACTCAACAGAAGACCATTAAGTGCAGCTAGATATGGGCTATCCAGCCATCTTGTCAGGTGGAAAATGAAAAAAACAAAAACAAACCAGTATACAAACAAACAAAACATGACTGTGATATGACCGCTGATAATGTTCAATTGTGATATCTTTCACCAGCCCCATGACCTACTTCTCTCTGCAGTCTGTGGCAGTAGGTTGTAGCAGGTGTGTATGGTATCAGGTTACAACACGAGAATAGATTTGCAGATGTGAATTGCTTTCAGTTTCAGACTTTGGGTGAGAATCAAATATCATATGTTTATACAGCACCGCAACTGGCCCATTTTGATGATAATTTAGTTGTTAAATTCTCTTGTTTAAAAGAAAAAAAAAAATATATATATGGGTAATTCCGTGAAGTTGGGGCATTAAGTGTTACATTTTAGCATAACTCTATACTAATTATGCTATACATATATTGTTTATAGGCTTTACATTTGTATTGAGACCATACATTTTCCTGGAAATTTTGTGCCATTCAGATTCAATTTTGATGAAGTTATTAAAACAATATGTAACGGTGTCCTGTAGCATCGTGATGTGTCCATGTAGCATCATGATAGTTAAAATCTGATCCTAAAAAGACAAATTAATGCAATTAGCTTAACCAAAATTTGATATAATATGCATAATTACTAGATTAGTTAGATAGCTAAATATCTTAACTCTCCTTTCCACAGTTTTACTTATACAAGAAAATCACACAATGTGTCACTATGCTACGCGATGTCCACCAAATGTAACAAAAAAGGACACCGCATAGCATCGTGATACATTTTGTAATTTTCTTTTAAAATTAAAACTGTGTACAGGAAATTTGAGATATTTAGCTATCTCATTCATATCTTGTAAATGCATATTGCATCAAATTTTGGTCAAGCTACAATTTAATGTAATTGCAATAATTTGTCTCTCAGGACCAAATTTTAAGATATCACGATGCTACATGGACACGTCACGATGCTACAGGACACTGTTACATATTGTGTAATAACTTCATCAAAATTGAATCTGAATGGCACAAAATTTCCAGGAATATGTGTGGCCTCAATGCAAATGTAAAGCCTACAAACAATAAATGTATAGCATAATTAATATTGAATTATGCTGAAATGTATTTTTTGAATATCACGATGCTACATGGACACTGCCCCAACTTCATGGAATTACCCAATACAGCTGTGTATGTATATTTCCTGTGTAGTACGTAAATCAAGCGTGACATTTTGATTTTGTCTCATGTTTGTATCAAACAGGTATGTGTTTGTGTGTATGGGGGGGGGGGTGGCTGAATGGGTCGTTGAACTTGACATATTTTACTGTTCGTCAGCATACATGTGTAATTCATGCACTTTGAGATGTTTGGCTTGTCATGAAGTGATGAGTTGCATGTTAATCTGATAACCTGGTGATGTACTTCATACAAATTTGCCAACAGAATTCATGTGTACTTTGCTAATTTAGGGATCAACCGAATAAGCCATCCAATGCTCACAACATTTATACAGTACATATACCATATTCTGTTCTGTTTTTATACCTCAGTTGATTTTGTGGTTTTTGTCCATGCAAACAGTCTCAGCCACAGCCTTCTACAATGCCCAGTCAGTGATCGACTTTCTGTGCGAGGTTCTAGACATCCAGAACATATCAGAGCATCGGCGCGCCCTGTCCGACTCGCAGAGAGTCAAATTCACCAAAGAAATCAAAGGTCAGTGTGATTCCCGCCTGCTGTGTGTAACGAAGTGGCGACTTCCTGCTTAGTTTGCAGAAACGACTTCTTGTTTGTGAGTCTCGGTAGTGCTTTAGTGATTTGCTATTGAACAATTGTGACCTCTATCAGTAAACATTTTCCTGGAGCTTTTTTTTTTTCTCCAGGCATTGTTCAACTTATTCATATCTTTCACAAGAAAATTTGTAATTGACATCCTACTTTGCTTCATTTAAGCTAGTTTGGTTGTTACATTGACAGTATGTGAATGTACATAACATTCAAGTTCTTTCTGTCCGAAGCTGTACGGTTCCACATACCCAGTTCCTCAACTGATTTGTTTTGTTGTTTGTGTTTTTTTATGTCGTCTTTGGTCATTATAATCTTATTATTTCTTATGTTATATTACTTGTGACTGTTTCCAGGCTTGAAGATTGAAATAACTCACTGCGGTAACATGAGAAGGAAATATCGGGTGTGCAATGTGACAAAGCGACCGGCTCAATCACAAACGTAAGCCTCCACATCCTTTTTTATCTATTTATTTTTTTCTTCTTTTTTTTTGGGAGGGGGAGCTTGTGGAATGCTTTAATAGAATAGTTTAAACCATTCCAAAAAACCTCTATTATTGTAAATGTGACCTGCATCAAATGCAATCATGTATTTTAGCAAAAAGGCCACAAAGTAAAGGAAAAACAGAATAATAACCTTTGATTAGGAGATAACCCGTCTGTGCAGTCATGATGGCCATTTTGTCGTGGAGTGTTTTAGTGTATACAGAGACAACAAACTTCATTTTTGTCTCGCCCACCGGAGGTGAAGGCGAGACTAAGGGATCCAAATGGCGTCCGTCCGTCGTCCGTCCGTCGTCCGTCGTCCGTCGTCCGTCCGTCGTCCGTCCGTCGTCCGTCACAAATGTTAAAGTTTACCTGCAAGACTCTCTTATGATGCATAACTTGGCAACTGTTACAGCAATGGTAGCCACACTTGGGTGATAGAAGCACTAGGGGTATCTTCATGTTATGGTGTTGTCAGAGGTCATGTGATGATGTCAAAGGTCATTTGAGGTCATATATTAAAGAGTATGTGCAAGACTCTTTTCTACGTTAAAGTTTACCTGCAAGACTCTCTTTTGACAAATAACTTCACATAAGTTGCTTGGATTACAACCTAACTTGGGTCATAGATGCACTGGGGGTACCTTCATGTCATGGTGCCATTGGAGGTCACAGGATAAGGTCAAAGGTCATTTTAGGTCATACGTTAAAGTTTACTTGCAAGACTCTCTTATCACACGTAACTCGACACATGTTGCTGCAATGGCAATCAAACTTGGGTGATGGATGCACTGGGGGTACCTTCATGTTATGGTGCCGTAAGAGGTCACATGATAAGGTCAAAGGTCATTTGAGGTCATACGTTAAAGTTTACTTGCAAGACTCTCTTATCACACGTAACTCAGCACATGTTGCTACAATGGCAATCAAACTTGGGTGATGGTAGATGTCTCTTGGGAAGTTAAAGGTAGCCACAAGGTCAAAGGTTACAGACAGGGGTCAACGAACTTTTAGGGTCCAATGTTAAGTTTTTAGGGCGCATTTCGTTTATGGCTCACAACTTTTGATCCCTTTGTCCGTTTGTGACCAAACTTGGATGGAAGATGTCCCTTGGGGAGGTGAAGGTCGTCACAAGGTCAAAGGTCACAGACAGGGGTCAACAAACTTTTAGGGCCCAATGTTATGTTTTTAGAGTGCGTTTTGATTGTGGCTCCTAACTTTTGATCCCTATGCCCGTTTGTGACCAAACTTGGATGGTAGATGTCCCTTGGGAGTTAAAGGTCATCACAAGGTCAAAGGTCATAGAAAGGGGTCAAGAAATTTTTAGGGCCCAATGTTAAGTTTTTATGGCGCGTTTCGATTATGGCTCATTACTTTTGATCCCTTTGTCCGTTTGTGACCAAACTTGGATGGTAAATGTCCCTTAGGGTGGTGAAGGTCACCACAAGGTCAAAGGTCATAAGCAGGTCAATTAACTTCTGGGAGTTATAAAAGATATTAATTTCTTGTACGCAAATGGGCGAGACACAATTTAGCGATTGCCTTGTTTTTTTTTCTGTGGCTGATGTTTGATGCTCCAGCCATAACATTGACCAACAAAATCCACTGGGAATGTCAATGTGAAGACAAATGGAAAAGAGATAAGTAGATGTTTTATATGTGCTGAGAGACTTGACTGTCTGTCCTCAAGGTCAAAGGTCAGAATCAATGAATATCCTACATATCGAATGAAGGGCTAAACTTTTGTTGGTACAGGAAACTTTCGTCTGTTTGGGAAAGATATACCACCACAAAAAACAAAAAAACAAAAACAAAACAAAACAAAACAAAAAACTTCCACCAGCCTTTATATTTTGTCGGCTAGCTTTCATACACTTTTGTCCACTTTACACACCGTCACCGCTTGTGTTGAGGATCAATCCCTGGAACATTGATAGGTGATTACAAGCAACTCCAATATATAAATAGGCAGTGAAGGTGTAAAAACAATCATTTGGCGTGAGAAAGCCCACTGTCATGGTTAAAAGCTGGCCAGCAAATGTTAAAGTTGGTTGAAACTTTAATCTTTGGTGTATACATTAGTACTTTTAAATGCTGTTTACCAATGGTAGTCATCAGTTGAGAGGAGGCAGAGGCATCCCAGCATATACTGCTTACGGAAGTTGAAGTGCTGCGCAGTTTCTGTGATGTATCTTTGAATCCTGTTTTGTCAGATTCCCATGGCAACTGGAGAATGGGCAGACTGTGGAGTGCACCGTTGCCAAGTACTTCAAGGAGAGGCATAACCGAATTTTGCAGTAAGTTCGTCTGTGCTATAAAGTTCTAGGGGACTAGAAGTTACAAAGTTTCACTCTTTGTACGCATAACAGACACCATGACCTTTCATGCAGTTAAGGCTTCGCCACGATAGCAGCTGTGATCCCCAAATTTTTGATGAATTATTACCATTTTTTATGTCAATATAATATTTCTTGTATTAAAAAGAAAAAAAAATCAAAGACCCAGAAGACTAAAATAATCCAAAATTATCTTTTAATTCCAATCAATTCAATTTATTTTCATAATTTCACAGTGAATATGATATACATTAGTTGATTATTTCTTTATATTTATGTACTTAATTTTCATGCAGGGGGGGGGGGGGGGGGGGGAGAAAGGAAGATTAAGTATTTCAGAGTTAATTTTTTGCTTATGATTCCTCTATACCAGTGCACCAATGATTGTATTTTTGTCATTGTTTGCTCTTTGCAGATACCCTCACCTTCCCTGTCTGCAGGTTGGACAGGAGCAGCGCCACACATACCTACCTCTGGAGGTAAGCCTTTCTGAACTCTGTGCACCCCAAAGAGTAGAATAATCCTCCCATTCATTCCACAGTCCTGTATTTTGATGGACTGTTCCATTCTGCTGAAATAGGGATGATTTCACATGGTTGAATGTGCTGCCTGGGATATGGGCAGAAGTGGAAAAAAGTATCCAAAGTTAGCTGCCTGACAAACATTGTATTGAGCTACACCATGCATTTTTGACTTTGCTAAACATGGTCCACCTGGAAACACATTATTTTTGTTATGTTGAATTTGATCTCTCTCATGGAGTGCATCAAATATTAGTAAAAAATAAACTTTTTAGGGGAATAGACAAGAAAAATGTTCATGAATAATTTCAGTGTATTTGAAGTGAGAGTCAACATTGTTTGCATGATATTTGTCAAAAGCAACTGACAATACATTTTGACCAAAAAACAAAACAAAACAAAAAAACGCTTATGAAGGTTTGAAGTAAGAATGCAGTATACAGAGCTCTATAGATTAACTGATGAAATCTTTGAAAGTTTCCGTGGCGGTAGAACGTTGAGTGGTAAAAGGCTTCATGGTGCACCACATATTCTTTCTTGGATATCAATGTATGTAGCCCTGAAAGGGCCTACCCACTGTCTGGGAGTGGGTAGAATTAACCAAGTATGTAGTGTAGCATACTAAATGTATGCAAAGTGCATTTTTGGTGATTTTTTTTTCTTCTTTTTTTTTGTGGTTTCCTGTATAGCTTGGATTGAGTATGGATGTGTGTTAATGTATCTGTTTAAGTCTGTCCTTGTGTACATTGCCCCTTTGGAGGAAAGTGCTAGGTGTTGAAACTAAAATCTTCAATTAACAAGTAATCGTCTGATGGAGTGACATCCGGCATTGCTAAGATGATTTTTGGCTAAAATATTTACCGTAATACCCACACACACAAGCTGATTACCATGAAATATCGACACATTTTAAGCGCCGTGTAATATGTATACATGTACATGTTACTATGTATCCTTTCTGTGTCTTACAGGTTTGCAACATTGTAGCCGGGCAACGCTGTATCAAGAAGCTGACTGACATGCAAACCTCCACCATGATCAAGGTTGCTCAAATAAGTTATCGTCTACTAACACCAGTGTCCCCTCTACCCCTTCCCCACATACACCTTACACTGCACCCGAGTGTTTGCATGTGTTTTGTGTCAGCCTGTGAGCTGCTGGTGGCTGGGTTTCATAGGGCATGAGATCACTGTCCCTTAGTCACTGTGGTGTAATCTTTAACACTGGACTCATACACCTTACTGCATGCATCATGCTCTCTATACAATGTACTTCTCCATGTACAAAGCGTTAACACCTCACACTACACAGCTCACTGTGTTCATATCACTGTATGCAGCCTACTTAGTACACATTAAACACCACACTGTGCACACTTCAGTGGCTACACTTAAACATAGACACCTACATAACTGGAAACACCTAATTTCAGAGACATCATTGTGTGCAACTCACTGTATACACCACCACCTAATTTTACCCACCTCACAGAAGGTATTGTATCTCACTACGACTATAAATACAGCTTTGTACCTCCCTGTACATTCCGCTGTTTACACCCCTCATAGTACACCTAACACCATAAACTTCAGTGTCTACACCTCACCATCAAATGTTTGCATGCACTGTGTGTTAGTGTTTGTGTTGCTGGTGGCAGGATGATGCTCATTGGAGGCAGGTCAATCAGGAAATGACCCCAAATTTATGGCAGCTCTCTATTTCATTATTTTGTAAATCATTATCAGGAAACTTCTCAAGATTTATGGCATATCTGTCCCTTTTATCTCAGCATTGTGCTGTTGAAGATGTCATCATCTGACTGTATGATTCAGTGAATCATTAGAATGTATGTTTACCTAACTTTTTTTCTGACCTGATAAATAATCATGCTCTGTTTGACGTATGCTCACACCGAAGCATATGCTTCACAAATTTTTGTAGACCCTGTGTGTGGGAATTCATGGATTATGATGCAATGTCAAAGTTGCACAGTCGCTGGAAGTACCAGTGGTGAGGTGCGAACACTGCATGTGATATTCTGACAGGTTTGTTCAGAATTATTTTACTTTACTGTTTCAGTATGCATATCAATCAAAGAATGTTCCTGACTTAGCTAATGAACATAGTCTATAATTTGAGACATTAAGATATATCATTTATAATTGAGGGATTTATGATCAATTATTTGTGGTGTCCTTGCTTTAGCAGTTGTTAAAACTTTATTGAGTTAAAAATAAGTGACTTTTTTTTCCACAAGAATTGCTGGTATGGAGGTCCTTATTATACATACACAAACTGTCACCAAGGCAATTGAGCCAGATAACATCACTTGAACACTTGAAAGTAACATAAAGCCTCAGATGTTTGATTAAATATTAAAGGGAGGAGTGGAGACCCCATTGGCACACTGTTGGTAGACCTAACTTACTTGAGACAGTCCTTCGCATACAGGGAATAAGTATCAAATATTCTTTTTGATATCCTTTTATTTGTTCCTCAAAAACAATTTGCTGTGATTTGCTATCTGTAGAGTGTAGCTTAACTCCTTTTTGTGGATTGAAATTGGCAAACTCCATTGAAACTAACCCTCTTTTCTTGAGAAGTTTCCAATGTGTCACATTTTCGCTATTGCAAAATCTTTGGATTTTTTTTTCTACAAGATAAGTTTGCAGCAACAAAAGCAACTGTGCAAAATATGTTGAACATTTTCCCCAAATTTCTACATTCAGTAGTAATGCCAGCTAGAGTGTTTTGCTCCTCACAAGCTCTGGTACATCTTATAGGAAGAACAAAGGAACAACAAGCAAACAAATTGACAAGTAAATGTCCATTGAGTCACAGAGTAAATGCATTGTTTTTTACGGGACAAGTTCACCTTCATATACATGTGGATTGAGTGAATGCAGCAATATTAGTAGAACACATCAGTTAAAGTTTGAGGAAACTCAGACAATCCATTCAAAGTTACAAAGTTTTAAAGTTTCTGCATAGGTAGATTAGTGCTGAGGAAAGTCCCCTTTGTTAGTGTAACTTCCTTCTGCTGCCTCTAACTTTTCATATAAACCAAGGACACAATTCTCTGTTTATCTCTGTTGTTTGAAGTTGCTTGGACAGGACTACCAAAAGTAGACCAGGGACACATAGACATTGCTGAATACAACAGCTTAGCTCTGATATCCTTTGCCCTTGTAGTGTAATAGCAGTGCATATTCTGATTGCCCGTAATTAATTAAGCAAAGCTTAGCAAAATAGAGTTGAATAGTAGATTGAAAGTTCTTTGAAACTAGACACAAAGTATGAAAGATCTAAAATGTTGAAGTTTCACATGTTAGATTTTTATTAAAATGTGTAAAATTAAATAAAGAGGAATAAACTGTATCTTATCAAATTACCATAGTACTGCAAAACATAGCAATGATGATTTGTATGGAGAAAAGGTTTGTTGTTGGAAACATTATAGGCCAAAAAAACTTTATATTTTTACTTTTTTGCACAAACCAGTGGGAGAGATGTGAGGTGACGACATCATCACCTCTTCTTGTTTCCCTATGTGGATGTAAGCAATATTTCTGAATTGTGCCAAGATGGGAAAGTTTAAGATTCCATAACTTTTTTATTTTAACCCCAGATTGATTAACCTTAGTTTTCTGTTTATTTGCATGTATTGTGTACATCGACTGAGTTAAATGTATCAAAGTGTGGTAGTGTAACTTTGTATGCTTCTCTTCTGTCATGCCTTGATGTTCTTCTGTTGTGATTCATACCTTTCTCGCACCACAAAGCACTTTTAGAGCAGTCTGATTTGTGTGTGTGTGTGTGTGTGTGTGTGTGTGCTGTGGTCACTGCTTTACCCGTACGAGTCTTCTTTCTTTTCTTTTTTTTCTCTGTCAACCACAGAGTGACTTACAAACTTTGAGGCCAAAGAAAAGTCTCAAACTTGATGTAGAGCATAGTTTCACACTTTTCTGGAGAGCATACAATGCATGTTCTTTGTAGTGGAGTACTCATGGAGCCACAATTGTGTGTAGTTTGATCTTTTTAGATTGACCTATGCCGTATATATTTGTGTAATGTAACTCTGATATTCTCAGATTCCTAAATGTCGCAGCACCCTTTTTTGTCATGGTCCCATTTAGACTTTTCTTAGGCCTCTAAGTCCCATTTTGTACATTAATTTTATAGGCAAAAGAATGTGTCCTAGAGTTGATGTTAGCCTGCCTTCCTGCTTGTAAGAATTTCAAAGACCTGTGAATTCTCAAACTACATGTTGTGCCACTGTATTTGTTATTTCAGTTTGAGTGTAATGTAATATTCAATACATGTCTCCACATTCTTTCTATTAAAAAAAAATGTATCATAATTGACATAATATTAAATATTATGTAATATTTGATATGTTATATTAAAATAATTTTATTGATTAAACTTGTAAACACTGAGTATGTCAGGTAAGTACTTGTAGTGTTTGTTAAATGATGTAGCTGATAAATTTTAAATGATTTTTTCTTTTTTTTTCATTGGTGTGTGGGGGCAAAATAGCACAGTGGATAAGACTCCAACTCTTAGTTGGAGGACCTGAGTTTGATTCCCACACAGTGCTTAGTCCCTCTCAACCCAGGTGTTTGAATGGGTACTTGACAATGCTAGGGCACGGCCCTCTGATAGAGCATAGGCAACACTGAAGAGGCTAACCTGGATAAAGAAGACATTATTATATTGTTGTTGTTTTTTTCTGGCTCAAAGTTGAATGTGCATGAGAACATAGTCTTCATTTTGTTTGCATAATCATAGTAATACGAAACTCTCTGTTCATGTTTTATAGGCAACTGCAAGATCGGCCCCAGACAGGGAAAAGGAAATAAAAAACTTGGTAAGTATCATTCTGTGCAGATCAAATGTCAAAGGTTTTAGTGTATGACACGTCTTCCTCATTGAGTAGATCACACTGAAACTGTAAGTGAATGTGTTTGAGAAATCATGTCAGGTGTTTGATTTTTTTTGAAGAAGAAAAAAAACCTGTCAGAAGTTACATCAACAAGGGAGTTGAAGCATTTTGTTCTAGATTTGTCACTTTTGTATTTCACCTTTTGAAAAGGGTTGTATTTGTCTAGTACACTGTAATTGTGAATATAATGTTACATCATGTTTGCATCCATGTTCAACAGCAATAGTGGACATACTGGCGTGCTTTTTTTACGTTTTTTTACTGGCTTTTTTTTCATGGTCACTTCACATGCCTTTTGTTTTTAATGTATCTGTTTAATTCTTCTGCCAGGTGCACAAAGCAAACTTCAATAATGACCGCTACGTCAGACAGTTTGGCCTCAGCATCAGCAACGACATGGTCACTATTGAGGGAAGAGTGCTGCCAGCTCCCAAGATCCAGTATGGGGGAAAGGTAATTTGGTGTCTTGTTTCTACGTAGTCCCTCCCTTGTAAACTGGTGTTGCTGTTTATGCAAATGCCAACTTTACGTCATGAAAAGATGCCGGACTTTACAGAAACATTTCTCCCTGACACATACAAGTAGAGTAGTTGTGTAACTTTTGAATTCAGCTTTCTGTCTTGAGTTCATGCGTCAACAGATTTCGAAGTTTATTAAAGACTCAATAGACACTCTGCTACCACTTGTTCCTTGGGTTTTGTTGCTGTTGTTGTTTGTACATGTATGTATGTTTTTGTTTGTGTTTGTATGTTGTTTTTTTTTTTCTATTTGTGATTGTATCTCAGTGCTAGGAATTCCCGAAACTCTTTCAATGCAATTTAGTTATTTTCAATATGCTGACTGTAAGTTACAATTCTTTTTCTCTTTGGAGCAGAAAGTTTTGCCATTTGTGAATATTAGGAATGGTTGTGTTTTCATTTTACACCAGTATCACATGGCCTTTTGAAAGCCATTCTGTTGCATTTGAAGATAAATGGTTCTGTAACAATACTTTGTGAAGAGTTGAAGCGGGCATAATTAATCAGCTATTTTAACTCATCTATCAATTTTTGTATTAAAGGAAATGTAGAGTTATTGTACGTGTTGTGATTGTCAAAAAAGTATGTATAAAACTCAGGTGATGGTCTCTCTGAGTCCCATATATAGTTGCCAGCAGTCATAATCATCATCCAAGTTGTTCTTTCCTCCAACTGATGTCACAGCAAAACAAGACTCAGGCCATCCCCGCCCAGGGCGTGTGGGACATGAGGGGCAAGCAGTTCCACACTGGTGTCGAGATCCGAGTCTGGGCCATCGCCTGCTTCGCACCACAGCACCAGTGCCGGGAAGAAGCCCTCAGGTTTGTATGCCAGATTCAGACTTTAGTGATGAGGTGGTGGTGATGATGATTATGATTGCTTGCTGGCATAGCACCCAACCTTTGGTAGAGATCCCCAGTGTGTGAGAGCGACCTGTGGTAAGATATATGAAGGTGATGATAAAGATAATGAGATAATGATGATAAGGATGATAATGATGACGATGATGATGGTGGTAAGGATAATGAAGATAATGATGATGATGATGATGATGGTGGTGAGGATAATGATGATGATGATGACGATGATGATGATGATGGTGGTGAGGATAATGATGATGATGATGACGATGATGATGGTGGTGAGGATAATGAAGATAATGATGATAATGATGATAATGATGATGGTGGTGGTGAGGATAATGATGATGATGATGATGACGATGATGGTGGTGATGATGGGGATGGTGGTGGTGATTATGATGATGATGATGATGGCGATGATCATGACAAAAATGATGATGGTGATGATGGTAGTGGTGATGGTGATGTTGATGGTGATGATGATGATAATGCTGATGTTAATGATGCTGATGATGGTGTTGATGGTGGTGATGATGATGATGATGATGATAGCAATGATGATTGATGATGATGGTGGTGGTGATGATGATGATGATGATGATGATGATAGCAATGATGATTGATGATGATGGTGGTGATGATGATAGCAATGATGATTGATGATGATGGTGGTGATGATGATGACGACGATGATGATGATGATGATGATGATAGCAATGATGATTGATGATGATGGTGTGGTGATGATGATGATGATGATGATGATGATGATGATGATGATAGCAATGATGATTGATGATGATGGTGGTGGTGATGATGATGATGATGATGATGGTGGTTTGGTGACACGTGATGCCGACAATGGCTGCTTGATACGAGAGGTGTTGACATCTGGGAGAAGTTCATCGGGTGAACATGAACGTGCACGTACTGTAATGCTCACCCGTTGCTCCTACGATGCATTGCAGGACATTCACAGCCCAGCTCCAGAAGATCTCCAACGATGCGGGGATGCCAATCATGGGCCAGCCGTGCTTCTGCAAGTACGCCGTTGGTGCTGACCAGGTGGAGCCGATGTTCAGACACCTCAAATCCACCTACAAGGGGTTGCAGCTCATCGTAGTGGTACTGCCGGGCAAGACACCTGTATATGGTAAGTGATATGTGCTGTAAACAAGGAAAAATACCCCCACCCCCCCCCAAAAAAAAGTAAATATAAATAAATTTAAAAAATAATAAAATAAATAAATGAATAAATAAATAAATAAACAAATAAATAAATAGATGAATAGATGAATAAATGAATAAATAGATAAATAAATAAATAAATAAATAAATAAATAAGTAAATAAATAAACAAATACTGTGAAGGCCTTTATTATCAACATTTTGATCTTTCTAAGTTGCTGGATAGTTAGAAGTGCCATAATACCAATGATTACTAGTGCAGAAGATAAAATAATACTGCATGGGTCGAGGGACCTAAAACCTCCGTAAAGTAGTATTTTAAAACCTGAAGATCATTCTGTATGTTTCCGACAACGAAATCCATTCTATTTCATGATAGGAGTTAGTAAAAGTTGCACATACTTACTTTTTGAATTTTACAAGGCAGCCCTCTTAGAGCATCACCAACAAGCCTGCAACTTGCTAGCCATCAGTGCACAACTACTGTAAAACCAGCAATTTTCATGTGAATTTAGATTTTGGGAGAGTCGAGATTTGTGAAATTAAAATGCACCTGAAAGTTCTTGTCTACAATATATGCATTGAATGCCAGTGGCAGAAATTTCATGCATTTCATGTATTTCTGGTTCTACAGTAAATCAGGCAGCTGCTGTGTCCGTGCACCCTAGTGTGCACTTCCAACCCACACTCATTTGCCCTTTGTATTTGTGTTCGTTTTATCTCCAAGAATGATATAACCATGCAGAAAGCATTACAAATGGTCCTCTGTAATGTGATTAAGTTTATTCAATCACTGACTGGTATGTATATGTTTACTCTGAGTGTTTAACTCCTCTGATGTGTCGGGGAGAATGACAATTCCTGAGATGGAAACCATTATTTTTGGACTGCCGAGAGAGCAAGGAGTGAAGGGAGGACAAATTCATAGACCAGAACTGTATGCATCTGCCATTGTGAGTTTGTTGAAAGAAAGAGGGGGCAAGAATTTCCAGACTAATGATGTTTTGCATCCATCCGTTCCCACAGCCGAGGTGAAGCGGGTTGGTGACACGCTGCTGGGAATCGCCACCCAGTGTGTCCAGGTCAAGAACGTCAACAAGACGACGGCGCAGACCCTCTCCAACCTCTGCCTCAAGATCAACGTCAAGCTTGGGGGCATCAACAACATCCTGGTGCCAAACATCAGGTAATGTCCATCTGTCTTCATTCGTCATTGCTCGCGATCAACCTCTACCCCATTCCACTGCACAGAAAGAGTGCACAAGTATCATGTGGTTTATGTGGCTAGGACTGAAGCAGTGAATGTTTATCAACAAGCAACAAATTCAAAAGATGGTGATGATAAATATCAATTTTGGGCACCCCAATACACATCACTGCAAATAGATCCCAGATGTTAAATTTTGACCAATTGGACTTCAAGTAGAAACCATAGAGAAAGAGGCTTCACATCTCATTCAAGTCACATTTGCAGCTCTGATTGACAGGCAGGCAATCTTGGTAATTGTTTAAAGGGGCACCTCTTAATACCACTCCTGTCAAATGTTGGACTAGAGGTTTCAGGTTTTCTCCAGTTATTACCCTCTGGTGGAATCAAAGTCTACATTGGCATAGGTTCTGTCTAATAATGATTTCACCTTCATGCCTCAGGCCAAGGGTCTTTGCCGAGCCAGTCATCTTCCTCGGTGCTGATGTCACCCACCCACCGGCAGGGGATGACAAGAAGCCATCCATTGCTGCAGTAAGTATACTCTGGTGGTGGTGATGGTGGTGGTGATGATGATGATGATGATGATGTTGGAGAAGGAGCAGGAGGAGATGGAAGTGGAGGCAGAAGGAGAGGAAGAGGCATATGAGATGAAGGAGGAGGAGGAGTAGCAACAGTAGCAGGTGGAGGAAGAGGAGGAGATTAAGGATGAGGGGGAGGCAGAGGAGACAAAGAAGGGTGAGGAGGATGTGGAGGAGGAGGAGGAAATTGGTCATAATAATCAGATAGATAGTGTGTGGATGAAAAGCATATCTCAAGAAGAGATGATGCCTTGGCACATTTATTCTGCAACACATTTTCCCCAAATTCATGCTCCATTTTCATTTGTAGGATGAGTAGGAGGAAATTGGGATGAATTTTGGTCTCTATGGTCAGATGAGATGTGGATGAAAAGGGAGACAATAAGAGAAAGTGGTTTGTGTGACACATCTCTTCTTTTTTTTCCCCCTGGTCTCCACCACTCTTCATCAATAGATGGTACAAATGTGACATCTCCAGTCCGCACCTGGAGATAGTGTGGATCTGAAATGTACAAGATGATGGGATATCGTGGTATATCACCATGAGACTGTGTTCAAGATTTTGTAACCCACGTGAGCACAGTGATTTGAGACAAGGCATTTTAGTCTTCATTCAGAGATCTTTGCTTCCATTTGTACTTTGGGTAATTTGCATTTTGAGGATCCAAATATTTGTAAAGGAGTTCATTTTGGTAATGACATTCTTCCTGGCAGAAATCCATGTAAAGAAGAAGTGAGAATTAAAAGATAATAGAGATTGTCAACCAAGAATACCTGAAGAAGACCAGAACTCCCATGTTCCCCCTATTAGGTGGTAGGGAGCATGGACGGCCACCCCAGCCGGTACTGCGCCAGCGTGCGGGTCCAGAACCACCGGGTGGAGATCATCCAGGACCTGATGGGAATGGTCAGGGAGCTGCTGATGGAATTCTACCGTTCCACCCACTTCAAGCCAGCCAGGATCATCATGTACCGTGATGGTGTCAGCGAGGGACAGTTTCTTCAGGTTTGTGTATAGGCCTCGACCCTTGGGATGGGGACCCTTATGGTATTGAAAGCCACTCAAGAGTGGGCTTGGCCAGAAAAAATGCAGAATATTTTTTACTACAACAATTTCAGTTTCCATTAATGCCAAACATGTTGAAATGTCCACTTGGCCCTTTACCGTAAACTTTTCTCTTTGAATTTTACATGGCTGACTGTATAGATTGATAATGTTAATAATGATAATAATAATGATGATGATGATGATGATGATGATTGTGATGATGATGATGATAAGGTCTTCTTTATTCAGGGTAGCCTCTTCAGTGTTCTCACTGTCGTACCAGAGAGCCCTGCCATTATCATAATATTACTTGGTGCTACCAGGTACCCATCTACTAGTATACACCTGAGTTGAGGGGGACTTGTTGGGAAAAAACGACTTGTCCAAGGGCGCATGCACTTGACTAGATTTGAACTCGGGGGCTGCTGATTCAAAGTCAAGAGTCTTATCCACTATTCCACTGTGCACCCCTCCCCCTTATCATTTTCAAAATGTAGACTGAAATATTAACTGATGCACCATAACCTCTTTATTACATTTTAAACGTCTTATAGTTGAGTAGTGTGAATTTTAATCCATGGACTCGGTAATCAAATATACTTTCATCATTTGGATTAATCCATGTTTCTTAAAAATCTTATCATTGAGCATGATGTATTCATGGAATGATAAGCCGTTTGTTTAATTGTCGACATTTAAAGACCATATTTTTATATAAACATGATGATATCTGTGCGTCAAAATCAATTGTCTCAAGATTTGAGGTTACATTGTGTGTGTATCAGGTGCTAGCCCAGGAGATGACGGCAATCCGTAATGCCTGCCGGTCCCTGGAAGACTTCTACGAGCCAGGAATCACCTTCATCGTGGTGCAGAAGAGACATCACACCAGACTCTTCTGTGCAGAGAGGAGGGAACAGGTGGGTTCTCATGAATATGCATGCATGAAGATAGATAATGATATGCAATTAAGGACATGCTTGTTTCATTTATATGTGATCTCCTTCTTTTCGTATGGCACAATGTGCCTGGTGGATACCATTTGCTGACTATTGCTAGTCACCTGGAGCGAACCACGAGGGGTCGACATCATTCGACTATTTTTCTTTTGTGGGTAGGTAGGTGATTATAAGAGTAAACAAGTTGGGCTCATGAATAATCATGCAGCTTAGATGATATTGAGTATGTATAACAATGCGCATGCTTTTATGAATACATGAATATATGAAAGAACAAGTGGGTCTTCAGAATATTCATTCACAACATGTTTGTATGTATTTCAACATTGAGAGAAAAATGAATATGCATGATGCTGACATGATAATGATAATGCATTCACACGAAGCAGTGTGTAAATAGAGCATGATTAAGTAAGGAAGAAAGCGGGTGAGTATGCTTGCACCTTTATATGAGTCATATCATATCAGTCATGCCCATGCATTGATATAAAACAGTATTTGTGTACCAGTCCTCTTTATGCCAAGATTAATTTGTCTTCTGTCTTCTTGTTCCTGTGGATGTCCACTAGATCGGGAGAAGCGGTAACATCCCTGCCGGTACGACAGTGGACAGCGGCATCACACACCCCCTCGAGTTTGATTTTTTCCTTTGCAGTCATGCTGGCATTCAGGTAATGAAGTATGGACTTACATGTATAATAAGGAAGATATCACATATACATTCAGAAAGCAGAGCATGTTAATTATAATGTATACAACAGTATTGCCTGTAAGGTATATCTTTGCTTTTTTAGTTGTCAGAATGGATAAATGATTCAAATAAATGATTCTTTTGTTGAGTTATTTTGCTGCTACTGATTTACAAATTGCCCTTCTTTGAAGTAAATCAGTGCCGATTAGTCTGTGTTTAGAGTACTAACCATGATACAAATCATGGGCATACATAATCCTGTTGTGAATGATGTGCCTGGATGGTAAATAATGTATACATATCTTATGTGTTACATTGATTCTCTTCATCTAGGGTCACTCCAGTTTCCAAGCAAAGGACATTTACTTCAGTGCTTGTTCCTTAGTTACAAACAGATGTGTCTTTTAGAAATCTGTGGAGTACCCATATTTGATGCTGTGCCCAGTTCCACATACGCAAAATTTTGTTGTTCTATTGCAGGGCACGAGTCGACCCTCCCACTACCATGTCCTGTGGGACGACAACCGCTTTAAGGCGGACGAGCTCCAGTGTCTCACCTACCAGCTGTGCCACACCTACGTCCGCTGCACCCGAAGCGTCTCCATCCCCGCCCCTGCCTACTACGCCCACCTCGTGGCCTTCCGTGCCCGCTACCACCTCGTGGAGAAGGAACACGACCGCTACGACCACGACAGGTGAGTAGACCCCCCACTCAAAAAAAAGGGGGGCTTGTCCTACCTTAAGTCTGTCCTAGAATCCTCTGAGGCTTCTGTTACCGCAACATCTACTTAAGTCATTTTCACACTACAATTCTACAAGACTAAGCATAGAGTTGTACTGCTTGTAACATATCTGATTTACTCTCCACCAAAGCTTAGGCACACTGTTCATCTACTCCTCACTTTTAATTGTCCGTGCCTATTGCAAAGCATACAGGCCAGCAGCTGCCACACACTAGCCAAATGCACTGCTAATGGTTCTTTTTTCTTTTTTCTAAAACTCTTTTTATGGCCATAACCCATGCTAAGATAGCTACACCAGAACTACTGCATTCTGTACATCAGACTGTGATTAAAACTGTATGTGTTTATACTCTATCATGGGCAAAGTGCAAAAGATTCCCTCTATTAAAGAGAAAATGTACATTGTGTTTTGCTGTTATCATGCAGAATCGCAAGAACTCACTGTCATTTTCTTCAACAAGCACATCTTTTGCTTCTAATTTGTTGGCACAGAATTATTTGCTTTCCTTGCAGAACTGACTTTAAACATTGTGTGCTTCTGGCTAAGCAGATTTTGATAACAGTTTTTCTTTTTAAAGGGGATTCCAGATCAGTTAAATGTTCATTTGAAAAGAAAGAGTAAAAATTTTTTCAGCTCATCAATGAAAATTTGATCAAAATCAGATAAAATCAAAAAGTAGGAAGGTTACGGAAGTAGGAAGTTTTGCTAATTCTTGCAAAACAGTTCTTGAACAGTTAACTATATGCAAATATCATTGCCTCACAACTCGCTATATAGTTTGTATGAAAAATCAAGAAATTTCCTCTTGTTTTTGTTCAAGTGCAGATATGCCTCAGTCTCAAATTCTAATATATGAAACTGATCATTATTTTGATATTTATATCAACTATGTGAGAACTGTTTTTACAGAAATTATCGAATCTTTCAAACTTCATATTAAATTGTCTTACTTTTAATCTGATTTTGATCTAATTCCCACTGTTGCGCTTGTAAATTGGTTTTATTTCTTTTCAGACAAACGTATAACTGGTCTAGAATTCACTTTTGCATCTTCAAAGCTTTACCCCAGTGTCATCAGTTTGTAAGACAAAGTGCAAGAAAAAAAAAAGCACATGGTGGCATAAGTCTTGATCTATCTCTCTGTCATAGCCCCTTCCTCCCAAGAATCCAAAATCCTCACAAAGTGAGTAAAAGGAACCACATGGTTCCCATAGGCAATGGATTAAGCTAGGATATTACTTGTACTTAGATCCACACCTTTCTGAGCTCTTTGCAGATAGGTTTACTAGTACTCAAATTTCCTCTGTGATGAGAAAACCTTTCTTTTTTTCTGGTTGTTTGTTTGCGTGAACCACTCCAACTAATCATGGGCAATCTCACACAAAATCATATACTGTGTGTGTTACTCTGCCAATCAGGTTTTAGCAGTTGAGTATTAATGAAACAGGCTTTAATCAATTTGTTAATAGTGTGCCCAAGTTCCTCAGACCTCTCCTTACAAGTTCTGCACACTGTAAGAGTGCCACCCTATGCTCATGGGTACAGTGGGTACAGTTTTGATCATACAATCTCAATAATGGCATATCATTGGCTTGTTCTGATCATGTGATATTTCACAATCCCTGCTCTACTCTAACCCAGACTTCTGCTTTGTCTAAAGTGCCTTTTTGGATATGAGTTTGGCATGTTCCAGATCCATTATTTTTTTTTTCACCCCAGAGCCAAGCTCTCGACATATACCATTAGTTCAATCGAGATTTCATCTTTCATTCTCCCATGGATTGCCTTTTGCTGTCTTAGCATTTAACCGTCAGCTGTATGACTTACAACAGTATTCTGAAGAGATACAACAGTTGGTTTCTTGGAAGAACTTGTCTGGACTTGTTATTGCTTGTTTTGCTTGAGCTGGAAAAAAACAAACAAACAAACACCAAAACACCTGAACAAAGTCCATTAGCACTTTACTAACTTTCATATGCAAAAAAGAGTATTGCAGAGAAACTCACATATTTTTTTTCCCCCCTCATTGTATTTGTTTTTGGGTTTGTTTTATTTTTCCTTGTAGGTGAGGGGTCCTGTTTTCACTACATAAGTATTTACTTTTGATCATTAAACTTTGTACCCATCATAACATTGGTGCAGGGATACATATTCAACAAGACATGCATATCCAGTTTTATTGTGGAGGTTTTTTCATTTTTGTTTTTATGCATAGCAACCATGGAATAAGCATGCTTATCTCAAATTATACATCACATTTGTTATGTACAAAAACTGCGCACCCCATCTCCAAAGAAAAAGGGCAAATTTTGCTGCATAACCATGTTTTATCATTTATCTTTCTTTTTTATGATTTTTTTTTTTTCAGCCATCAGTCCGGTACTAACAGCAAGTGAGTGAAATGAATGATTATAGTAGTAATAATGGCTGTATTCTAGAAAGAGGACCAAGTGTAACATAGCTGTAAGACCCAAATCCGGAGGTTGATGTAGTCTACTGCTTTGTAAAATGTTGGAAGTCAACTGCTAAATTCTCTACATTCTGTACAAATTCCTTTCGGTCTGAAAGAAAACAAATGAAGCATATTCTTTACTGAGATATTTTTTCTGAAGTTATATCTATTATGATATTCACTCCTTGATAGGATGAAAGGATTGGTATTTTGCAGTCCATAACTGACTAGACCAACTTGAAGCAGCTTATCTGTTAGTCCACTTTTGAAGATGAAGGCCATTATTTTCTGCAGTTGATTGTTTCATCGTAGTTTGTTCTCATATTCGAGTTTTGTCTCTGTACGTCAATACCCTAGTTTGTTCTCTCTCCTTTGGCGTCTTTCTGTTTGTTTGTTCGTTCACTTGTTCGTTTCAGTAGTTGAGGTTGACCGTGCTGTACTAGTGCACGTCAATTTTATATTCCAGAACTTAGCCATGAAAGCATGCAAACTGAACATTTTTACTGCTGGCTTCAATCTCTCTTGCTGCTTCTTCAAAGCTGCAACCCGATCAAAATAGAATGACATAAATTCAAGCTATCATACAGTCTTGCATTCTACTTTATAGGTAGGAAAATATTTGGCCGATTACATGCACAGAATGACAGATTCCATTATCAGGATGAGATCCAATTAAAGTATTCTGCTCCTTCCCTTCTCCCCCTCCCCCATGCTGTACCACACATATTCTGCACTTATAGCCAACTCACTTTACAGAGTCACCAGTCACAGTGTCAAAGTGGGAGACCAAAAATGCAATCTCACACTGTAGTTTGGATAAGTTTGACAGAACATCCTTCTCTTTCAGTCGCAGTATTGTCAGTCTTTTAGTGGTCATCCGTAGCAATGTTGTACCTTGAAGAGCCTTGGAGGCATGATACTTTTGAGCCGTCTGTTCGTCCGTCTGTCCGTCCACACCCCACATCCAATCCTTAGATATTTGGAGCCCCGGGTCAAAGGTCATATGTCAGTGAACTTTGACCCTTGACCAGATAACGACAAAGTGTCCAAGATTCGATGGGATATTTCCTGTCTTTCTGCCAATAGTTACAGATGAACCATCGGAGGAAAATTTTCTGTATCAGTCCTCCAGGCATTAGTAATCTTTCATGGTATAGCATTACTGTCAGTATGATTATGTTTTAAATGTGTTCTTGTAAAATTATTCTTTTCTATACTGTAAAACACGTTATTTTCGCGGCATGAAATTTTTGTGAGTTGCCTCTAACATTCAATGCATACAATGTAGACAAGGAATAGAGCATGTGTTTTCATTTTGCGAGTCTCGGCTCTTGCGAAATTTGCAAAATAAAAATGCATGCGAACATTCCTCGTTTTACAGTATCTGTCTAGGCAAGTCATCCTTTCTGTATCTGCACAATCTTCCATGAAAAGTCACTCATCTCCATATTATGTCTGTCTGTCTTTCTCACAGTGGTGGGGACGGAAGCAGTCACCACGGCTCGTCCAGCTACAGCCGAAGCTTCGAGGACATGATTCGGGCGGTCAAAGTTCACGACGACACACTGAAGGTCATGTACTTTGCATAGAGGGCGTCATCAGCAGGTGTCTCTCAAATGTTTTCCAAGACATAAATGTTCAAAAAAGAGAATCTACAGGTCAGTGACACGTTGACAAGGAGATTGGGTCAAAGGGTGAAAGGTCAGGGGCTTGTGTGTTTACAGCCATCTGAAATGTATGACACACACACACTCACACATATGATTTATGTAGAGGTTTCACTGAAATGAGTGGCGACTCAATGTTCAATAAAGTATGTGCAGGTCAGTGACATATTGACATGGAGATTGGGTCAAAGGGTGAAAGGTCAAGGGCTTGTGTTGATAGCCATCTGAAATGTACAACACACACATACTCACACATGGTTTATGTAGAGGTTTCACTGAAATGAGTGGCGACTCAATGTTCAATAAAGTATGTGCAGGTCAGTGACATATTGACATGGAGATTGGGTCAAAGGGTGAAAGGTCAGGGGCTTGTGTTTACAGCCATCTGAAATGGATGGCACACACACACGCATTCACACATGATGTATGTAGAGGTTTCACTGAAATGAGTGGTGACTGAATGTTCAAAAAAGTATCTGCAGGTCAGTGACATGTTGACATGGCGATTGGGTCAAAGGGTGAAAGGTCAAGGGCTTGTGCTCACAGTCATCTGAAATGAACGACACTCACACTCACCTTTGGTGTATGTAAAGGTTTCACTGAAATGAGGGGAGACTGAAAGTTAGTGTGTGACCCAGGTGCTTATCTGTCGACCGAAATGACAACCAGTAACCTCAGCTTGCCTATCTTACACATCTCATGAGGTCAGGGGTCATCACCACTTTGTTGCCATGGTGAAGAGATTCCTTTGTTTGTTTGTTTAGGTTATTTTTAACATTCATCTAACATTCATTGCAAAACGAATAAGTCTTTTATCAAGAAACACAGTAGACTGCTGGTAGGTCTCACTTTATTTGTATGAAATCAATTTTATGGACAGAACCATTTCTTATTACTGATACTTATTGTTTCTCAGTTTCTTGTTTGTGTGGGTTATTTTTACATGAACTCTTGCTATTTTTTCCTGTTGAATATGTCATAAAATTGATCATTTCCATGTAATCATGTAAGAAAATCATTTTATCGCATCTGCTCATTTTCAGCCACTACTTCGATGAGACACCATGCATCTAAGTTGTTAAGTCTTTTGATTTTTAGCATGGATCTTACATAACACTATGTAGATATCACTTGTGAAATGTAGATTGTTGGGTTTTGTACTGAAGATGTGTTTAGAAGAAGGCAATATTATGTAGTATTGAGCCAATAAAATTGGGCAGGTAATTTTTTTGAAAGAGTACTTAAGGGGCATCGGAGGATATTGGCATTGTAAAAATTCAATTTAATACAACTTTCATACAAGGAGATGGACAAATGTATGCACATTTTGATATTCCTGGAAAACAAAGGAATATAAGAATACTTGGATGATTGTTAGATTGATCTTTCCAGGAGCACGAGTGGCGCTTCTGGTTCACTTTGTTCGGCAGTTACCAGAATGTGTGTGGCCTGAGATTGAAAGAGAAAGAATACAAGTGTATAGTCTCATTCTCTGTGTGACCCCTGCCATTCATGTTGTACGTTCAGATTGACAAGACCGTCTTTGTACAGTGGTGTGTGCACTAATTGGTGCCTTGGATGGCGCTGTATGTGGATGTTGCATGCAGTTCACAGGGAAATAATTATGACTGGTTACAAGGCAAGGAATTGAGTAAGCAGATAGTCGAGATGGTTTGTAGGCTTCTGCAGTCATGCAATGCTCCCATTTATAAGGAGGTTTTAATGGCATTGTCAAGATAATATTGATGGGGGCTGAAGTCAAGACTATGGACCCATGTATATTTCTTTCTTTGCTTTTTGTTTGTTTTTTATTGTTTTTGCTTCGGATGCGCCAGAAAAGTATAAACAGCAACAAATGAAGTGTCGTGGGAGGTTTTTCAGCACTCTCTTTACCACACAAATTTGACATGAATCTCAGGGAAATGATAGCCAACTTTGTGCCGCAAAATCTCTTTGGCAGTGCTGGTTTTGACTTAAAATCTCTGGTGGTTGAAAAAAAACAAAAACAAGAACACCATAATGTTACCCACCAAAATGCGGAAAGGGGAGAGTTGGGGGGGGGGGGGGGGGAAGCAAAGAGAACAGAGGAGGTGATGAATGTAGGGGAACATAAATAAAAAGGAGAATGGTGAGGTGCATGTCTTCACAAACTCAACCCTCTCTACAGGAGCAAAGTGCCAAGCAGATGTCGTATCGTGTGTTGTTCTGAAAAGATATTACATTCTACTTCCAGCCATTGGCAAGAAAGGAGGATGTTAGAAGAACCTCCAAGAAATGCTGCAGCTCTCTCTCTCGCCGGACTTTGGACAGTGCTGATGTTCGATATCGACAGCGTGCATTCTCGCATTGCGAGATTCAGCGAGAAACATTTAGTGATCCCTGCACGAACAATGTTGTCACTTGACTGCAACTAATGCTGCATTTTTTAGGGGAAGAATCCATCTTGGTGATGCAGACTTTGCTGGAAGTTGGGGGGAAAGACAAGTGAGAGCGTGCTTGTGCAGGTTGCCCAGATGCTGCTCAGTGGCAAATGTGATAGAATTCGATGTGGAGAGACTCGCACGAGTAAAGTCTATTGACAATCGTTGGAATTGTTTGTGCTCACTCAGTGTTGGCGAATACATTCTGCAGCTGTACCAGAATGCGTATGTCATTCTCGATTTCCTCATAATTTTTTTTTTTTCAAGTCGACCGAACTGTCCAGAGGGCAGCCCAAACTCGCCAGGGAATACTGTAGAACATGATATATTCACGGCATGAAATTTTCGTGAATTGGAGCGGACAGCCTTTTTTGCGGCATTAACTTTTCGCGAACTGCAACTGGCATTCAATGCACATAGTGTAGACAAGAACTTTCGCATGCATTTTAATTTCGTGAATCTTGGCGCTCACAAAATTCGCGAAATTAAAGTGCACACGAACATTCCTCGTTTTACAGTATCCCTGACTTTGCCTGTCTGGTTTTGTATTTTGTCTTTGTAGAATGAGAGTTTATATACAGATGCTTTATACAGTTATGATTTGATCATGAAACAACTGCAACTCACTTTGATATTCTAAAGTCCAGTGAGATTTGAGTTCTATTTGAGATTATGTGCACAAACATTCAAGCTTGGTCCATTCTACATCTCAAGAAAGAAGTACACTCTTTACTCTCTTTCATATAATGTTATTTCTTGTAAAAGTGCTAATTTGTGTATGGGGGTAATGCTGAGTCAAAAAGAAATGCTACGAGAAAGAAAATTGACCAGGGAGTGTGTCGGGTACGTTTGAAAGACTAATAAGCATTTATTTTCTAGGTTTATGGTGAGGGAAGCCATATTAATGGACACAACTTTCCTAGAGTCTTGAAGCGTAACGTTGTTTGTTTGAAGTGTGTTGTATCTTTTCATGAATGAATGGAGAATGTGTGATTTGACTATTTGCTTGTAGATTTTATTAGGCTGCATTTTTAGCCAGATGGTGGCTCTAAAAAGTGTGGTAATGTTTAAACATGTCGTTGTCGTTTGTGATGGATAACATTATTCGTTGGAATATTAGATGGAAACATTTATGTAGACAATGCTTCAGTGTTTCATCAGAGGTTCATCTCTAACAAGATTTTTGTTTTTCTATGAACATTTTGATATTTGGATTTGTGAAAGAGATATTTAAGTGGAGAATGTGAGAAGTATTTTGAGAGTCTTTTAATTTATTTATTCAAAGTTATTGGATTGATCCTCACTCTTTTTGTGAAATCCCTGTAAATATTTGTCCTTGGTGTATATTGAACTTGTGCCCAGAATTAGACTTTAGTAACTTAGTACAATTAAGTCCGATCATGGTTTTGCACAAATTTTTACATGTGTACTTTTCACCTTCTAAATTATTCAGAGCATGTGTAATTGCGTGTAAAATTTATTGTGTGTACATCACTGACTTTGAAGAAGTGTTGAACACTCTTGCACATAATATGGGAATATTGTTTTGTTATATTCCAATTATGTAGTTGTCTGTCTGCTGTGTAATTCTGGTGGATGATTCATAAATTCTCAGCTCTCCCATTCCCACCTTTACCTGTGTTACATAAAAAAAAGAAAGTGAACGTTTTTAGCTGTGTAAGTTTTTATCCTTTCTGGGTAGTTTCAGTAGTCAATCATTTGTCTACTCCAAACAATCTCACGCAACTTTCTGGAAACAGAAGCACATTGCTTCAGCCACTGTGTGGACTTTGGAACAGGGATAGAGCTCTTTGAACATGAACAATAGAACTGCATTTCCATCTGCGGCCGTCAGATGGTAAAACGGTCTATCTCGAAAATTACTGTTCTGAGAAAAATGACTTTAAAGTTTAGAGGTTTGAGCTTTTTTAGGAGATGGGTATAATGCATTTTTAGCAATGGGACAAGAAGAAGCATATTAAACACTGGTAACTGAAGAATTTTGTGCTTATGTGGGGTTTTAATTATAAAATAAATGAGATTTTTGTGCAGATAGACTGTTTAACCACAGCTCGTGTATACACTCCCGCTACACATCATAAGATGGTAAAATGGTCTATCTTCTAGATAGACCACAAACACTATGTAAACTGATCTAACTCGAAGATAGACCATTTTACCATCTGACAGCGATGATTTTTAAAATATCAGTTAAGAAGGTTATATGGTTTATGTAAAAGATAGCTCGTTTTACCTCCAAACGATATTACCGACAATGGGCTAACTCAAAGATAGACTGTTTTACCATCAAATCTGAAGGAAAAATACAAAAAAGTACCAAGATAGCGGAAATTATCTCTAAAACAAGACATGATGGAATTTTCTCGATAGCACCATTGGAAAGAGCACCCTCACATGTCCCGGAAAGTGAATTTACCTCAAAAAGTCAAATTTTCGAGTTAGACCGTTTTACCATCTGACGGCCGATCTGCCCTGAACTGTGGGGTGTATATTGTAATGGATATCACACAGTATGTATTTGTATTTGAATGGATTTACATTTTATTCATTTTTATTTATTTATATTTCATTTCGCGTCTTTATTTATTGATTTATTTTCTGTAGGGGTTGGGATGGGGTTCCCCAAGTCAATTGTCAACCAAGAGGATGCATCTTTGGGCTATACCGTCCGTGGGGTCTTTGCAAAACACTTACAGCATATGACCTGTAAATCTATCAGTGACTTCAAAATTTGGTCCTAATCCTAGAATTGACCACTGATTTATGTCTGGTGTATACGCCATACATTTCGTCAGGTCCTCATATTTGCAAATTTTGCAAGCTGCATGCTACTTTCAAATTTAATAACGCGCAAAAATATTAGTTCCGATGCGAACATGAATGTGACACGCAAGCATATTCTGCGTTCATCTCTCTACTCCACAATCATGAATTTAACCACTCAGAAATTTGTTCGGTAGTCCAGGAGAATATTTACCCGCATTGTCTTTAGTTAGTCCCACATGTATTTAGTCATATGGAAACATGCAAATCATGCTTGGTTGAGGAGAAGGTGCATTCCAGTGTCTTTTGTTTATTCAAACATATCAGTACTTTAGCAGTGATTGACTGATGAAGTCACAAGCGGAATCTTGGTTTGGAAAAAATTTTGTTGGCATGTCCAAGTAATCAGAAGAAATATAGTGAGACAAATTACCATACATTTTGTGACACGTATTTAGATAATATTCATTTGGCTCTGTAGGCAATGTTTAGGATATTTTGAATAGACATGAGTCAACATTCATTTGCATTACATAGTTCATTTAATGCACAAATCATAGAGAGGATGGGACACATTTTACAAAGTCATGGTCATCATGCCAAATCATATATTAACAAATCAACAACAACAACAAAAAAGAATAACTATTTCACCTCATTGTAATGTGCTAATACCTTTAACACTGGATAAATGTTGCCAGCTGAGTAATGGACAGCCACAATTATTTTGAGTGCCAAATTTGGAGGATTGTTTACGCTGGCGATTTATATGTATTTGCTTTCCTGGTGCCATACAAGTTGAATGCTGCATGGAATTATAACATTTTGGGGCAGGCATGCAGAACAGCTGTGAAATATGGGCAGCAAGGGCAGGCTTCATACTAATTACCTTTAATATAGCGACAGAATATTAAACTATTATCGAATCGATGTATAATAGCCACTTGCATGAAACAGAAGCCTTTATAGACATGTGGGCTTTTGCACACATGTTTGACTGAACCAATAATACGACCATATCGCGATTACCTATCACTTGAGAACAAATGAATTTTTTTCCCCTTCAATTTATGACTTGCTATCTGAAATTCATTTGAAATATGGTAGGAGTGTGTTGAGGTAGTGGTCAGGGCTATAGACTTATAACAAGATCATGGGATCAAATCTTGCCTGGTGCATACATCTCGTGATGCACTGTTATATGCACTTTGTCGCCCTCTTCGTCCAGCCATGAAAACTGGGGTGCCAGGCAGTAATGCTGGGGTAATAATACCAGTGGGACCATTGTTGAGAATGGTGCATGCATGAGAGATACTACCCTCAATTAATAAGATTGTATTATTATTACAATGGATGTATTCTTGTTTTGTTTTTAGGTGATTTTTTTTTAAACATCTTGAAGATATATTTTTTCACGGCTGCAAGTGAATGAAATATGAGACAGAGGCATGCTTCATGACATGTTATGTGCAAAGTTGAGGGCAGTGAACTATTGTTTATATTTGTTCAAAATTACATGCTGCTATCCAACGATATGTGCAGATGACTTTTTAGAGACAGAGTGGAGGCGTTGTGAAGTGGGTGTTCCAACATTTTATCTTGGGGAAAGGCAATTCATTGTAGAAAGGGAAAAAAAATCAAAGTGAACATGAGTCAAAGGTCAGGCTTTAGGTGTGAAAGTGTGAGTGGGACTTTTATCTTGAAAAAATGCAAATCATGGCAGGGAGGAAAAATCAAAATGAACAAAATCAGGCTCTTGGTGTGAAAGTATGAGTGGGAGTTGCAACTTTTATCTTGAAGAATTGCTAATCATGGCAGAAAGGAAAAATCTAAATGAACTGGAGTCGAAATTATGCTCTTGACGAGAAAGTGTGAGAAAAACGTCCCTTGTAGTGGGGTTTCAAAGTCATGAAGGCAGCATCAAGATACACAGTGGCGCTATATGACAGTGCACACTGCACTCTCCTGTAAGTGCTTGACTACTGTAGTATGTGACAGATGACTTTTGACTCACTCATAGAATTGATGGATGTGTTGATGTGAGATTTCCAGCCGTCCCTTCCATATGGCAAAGTGCTCTTTGCAGAGAGTATCTTTTGTCATTTCCACAGGTACAGCTTGTTTGTGTTGTTTTGTGTAAATCTTTGTGTCAAGGATGTGGCGTCGGACTAGACCTATTGTGTACAGCTAAATGTAAATAATCGGTCTTGCAGTTTGTTTGTTTGTTTGTCTGTTTTTTTCTCTCCATGTATCATCTTGTGGCGTGCCGTGCCGTGTTTCCTGGTAAATTCTTTCAGAGCGGTCACGAGTCAGAAATTGAACACTGAAAATGTTTACGAGAGAGAAATTGTATACGAGAGAGATTCCTGTGTGCTTCAAGGATAAGGGTGTTGTGTCCCGAGTTTAAAGGCAAGCCCAGTGTCAGTGACAGAATCCTGTATATGCAGGGATCGGTCAATTGCTGATTCTCAGTCCATTGAGCGCTGCACTTAGTATGTTACACTTTACATCCCGTGCCCTGTACACCAGTGCTTTATCATTTCAAATTCAGTTAAGCAATATGTTTTACCTTATACGCCAGAGTCACTACACACAGTGCAAGAATTACTGTGATCACATCTTTTATGAAATGAGACCTTAAAGGGTGAGATAACCTAAAAACACACTGATGTGAAAAGGCACACTCGTCCTAATACTTCTGATATATTCCATCGTATATCATTAGTGAGAGAAAGAAAGAAAGAGTTTGAGAAAGATGGAGCGAGAGAATGAATGTTTTAAGTGCTTCACAAATGTTTTCCTCTTCTGGAATTAATAGTATTAACAAATTGATGTTTAGCTTCCAAAAATTTCTATTCTATTCTATTCATCAGAACCATAAAAGGCAAGCAATTAATTTTTGTGATGAAACAGAAATTATCAAATTATCAGTATCATCGGGATGTGATATATGCAGATCAAGCCTTTGGGTTTCTATACAGAGGGAGTTTATGCCCACTATGCATGTCGCATTCTTCCACCTGATATGGCTAAAAATGCAGAGGTCTGGGACACAGGCTCGACAAAATTATGACAAGAGTATCTAATTCTTCCACCCAGTGTG
The DNA here is from genome assembly GCA_033980235.1 of Diadema setosum. Lineage (NCBI taxonomy): Eukaryota > Metazoa > Echinodermata > Echinoidea > Diadematoida > Diadematidae > Diadema > Diadema setosum. The sequence goes on from CM067074.1 coordinate 15,942,530, forward strand.
GCTGATAATATAAAAGGTCTGGGACACAGGCTAAGACACAGGCTAGACAAACTTATGACAAGTTAGAGTATCTAATTCTTCCACCCAGAGTGGCTAAAAATACAAAGGTCTGGGACAAAGACTAGACAATCTTATCATATGAGTATTTAAATATAATATGTACAACCCTTTATTGAGCTAAGTGTGGATTTTCTCATGTATGAGTAGTTCCCAGTTATGCCAATGTGAGGCGGAGTTTTGTGACACATTTTGTAATATGCATAATAGTTGTGTGTTCCGAGAATGCACTTGAATGTTATTTCAGCACCAAGCATTCACTCTTTTTATGTGTTTGTTACAGATAAAATTCATAGAAAATACCAAGTTGAATGTGTTTAGCCAGACACATTATATAACATGATACTTCTACAGCAGTTTGCCATAGCTTGTCCTTGAAGAGCCCCTACTCAAAGTTCTTCTGCTGGACTGCTAATTGGAATTAATCATATAATTGAGAATGTGTCGACCTTTTATGAAAGTCATGGTTTACCTCAGTTTCTGTGAAATATATATAGTACTTTTTACATTGATAAAGGTTAATATGTACTGAATTGAATTTTTATAGAGCTCTAATTTCTAACACACAGAATATTCAAACTTTTTAGAATATTGTTACTAATACGGGATGATTGCAATGTATGAGAATCAATGCGGTTGTGCAAACCAGCAGTATTTTACTTATTTAAGTGAGAGAGCCCATCAAATAATGCTCTATAAATTGACGCAACTCTAATATACTTCTTTTGCTCTTCTCTCCTTTGCAAACAGCTGATTTTATGCACAGTAACTCGTGCATTTGTAGTCTTAGTAGCTATCTTTGGTTGATTAACTGGACGTGTTTAAGTTCTACAGCAATTGCCGGGGAACAAGATATTTCTAATATATATAAGACCATGTCTGTGTTTTGCGTTGATATGTGACAAAGAAGTGCATTTGCCACTTTATGGTTTGTACTCCTTTCCTTCCCTCAAAAAATGTTTCCTTCAACCATTTCTGTGCCATGGACTTTGGACAGTGTGTATAATGCCATGGGTTTATCTGTGTCAGTTGGCACGCAGCAGCACACAAAGGCCCGAATTCACGAAGGTGGTACAAACAAAACCATGGTCTAAACCATGGACAAAAACCATGGAGTGCCAAGTGTCAAACGGAATATTTCGTTACGAAATTGGTCATTTTGTCGACAAAATGACTGTTTCGTTAACGAAATTATCATTTCGTGGACGAAATGTTCATTTAGTTACAAAATGTTGTCATTTCTTTACAAAATAATCATTTCATCGGTGAAATGACTGATTTCGTAGCGAAATATCCCATGCGACACTTGGCATTCCATGGTTTTTGTCCATGGTTTAAACCATGGTTTCATTTGTACCACCTTTGTGAATTCGGGCCAAAGGGTTCAATGGGAGAAGTGGAAATATCTCATACTTGGATAACTGGTGCTGATAGTGGGGAAAATCACGGCATTTTGATGAAAGTTAATTAATCGGCAGCTATACCAAAAGCCAGCCAAACCATTGCCAGAAAAAAATAAATAAATAGCACAATAGAGGGCGATAGTTTTCTATCAAACGTGAAGTTTGCTCGCTGGATATGCAATGAGGATGCTCACGGCAGAAAAAAAAAATGTTTTGGTCATGTGATGTCCACCTGATGTGGCTAAGCATGAAATGTACAACCCCAGCAGGCAGGCTGTTCTTTACATTGTTGTAACTGTACTGTATGTAGGAGATTGTCTAGGCTACATTTGACCCATCGTCATATTGCCTCCGATATAGTCCCAGAACTGCAGTATTGGTAACTTGACTGGGAGGATGAGCGTTTTGAATATTTTGTGTCCAACTTTTAAAGTTTACAGAAAGAGTATTGGATTTAATGAACTTTGCCTGAGCAGGTCGGAGATACTGATGTATGTACTGTCTCTTTACACTCGTAGCACAAAATTTTTACAGATTACCCAAATAATATGACTGTACTTGTTAGTTTTTATCAGTGTTTGTGCATGGCGTAACTTTGATGCTGTATACTCATTGTTGCTTGTAAAAGGCTTTGAACATATGCTTTGGGGTATTATATCATTTTCACATATTTTTTTTTTTCTTTCCAGAAATACAGAGTGAACAAGTTCAGCCTGTAGGAATGAAATAGCTTTTGACTCTGGCAATATTGAATTTACACAATGCAATTATCAATGCAGGTGTCATCACTCTCATATCATTCTTGTAGAATTCACGTCAAATCAGGCCAAATTTGACACACTCTGTACCCAGAATGTGACTTTGTCTCAAGCTGAGTTGACTGTACATGAATATGTTGAAGAGAAAGTAAATGCTGCATGAAAGAAAGACATGGATAAGGTATGCATGCCATCATACAGAATGAGATTTCTAATGTTCGTCTTGTTTTGTGGATACAGTGTATATCCATATCTTCCTTTACAAAGATTCTGGTTAATTCATCAACATACTTTGAATTGTGTACATTTTTAAAACACATTTATCATTTCAGAACACAAATATGTGTACCAGTACCAGGTGATGGTAATTAAACTGTAATGCCTGTCAAGAACTGGACTGAATATCATTATCAAGCAACAACATTGATAACAAACTTCCATCTCTATCAACTTCTGAATATAGAATGTATCATTATTCGTTTGGATGATGTTCAGTATTCCAAAGGTTCCCTAATCCAAAAATGAAACAAGGTTGCTACTTTGAAAATGAAATAAGGTTCATTATTCCAGAAGTCCATTATTCTGAAACACACACATTCCCAATACCTAGATGTTCATCAATCCGAAAAAGAAAAAGAAAAAAAGGGTGTGTTAATCCAAACATTTATGGTGGTATTCTGAAAGTTTGTTGCTCCAAAGGGTCATAATCCTGAAAATGAAATAACATTTGTTATTCCAAAGGTTCTTTCATCCAACAATGAAAAGAAAATGTGTATAGACGAACCTGCAGAATTGTGAACCTTATTTCATATTTGGTGTAACAAACTTATTTCATTTTCAGAATGATGCACCTTTAAATAATGAACTGTAACCGTTTTTTTTTTAATGCAGTCGGACATCTCACAACCACACAACACAAAAAGATTACAATGGCACTGCATTCCAATGAGTGCACAGACATTGGAATGTGTTGTTCAGTAGTTGCATGCTGCTTAAATTTAATGAATGCACATCCTTGGAAAAAACAGAAAGAAACAACAGTTATTATGTAACTTCCACTCTGTGTTTTTTGTACAAGTAAATCTTGTAGGGAGGCAGTTTTAGTCTTAGTTTAACATATCCATAAGGTTGTGCTGGAAACTCGTGCACAAGCACAAAAACACATGAATATCCACTTTGAAAAATGAAAGAGTTCTCTGGGAGACTGATTCAGTTGTGTTGGATTAGGTGGCAAGATTTGGTACATGAAGTACACACACTGTATCTTGTTTATTGTGAAATAGTTTATGTGTTGAGACTGGAAGTCTATGACATTTAATAGTTCAGATCCTGTTTTCTGGTAAACGAGCCATTAGTCTTGCTTCCAGATGTTTGCACTTTTTATTTCCAGTCATATACCTGGTGCATGATTTTGTATGTGTATTTTGGTCTTTTCTGCTGAGTAGGATGTACCTCAGAGAATGGAAGAGGTAAAAAAAGGTCCTGAAACAAGGCAAAAAGTCAGATGAATTGTATAGAAAATCCAACTGATATGAAGACTGTCGTACAAAAATGCCAGTGAAGGCTGTGGTATTACTGAAATGCAGAATGATCATTTGGCTGTGATGTCATCTGCACAAATTTCTTTATATGTTAGTGTATTGACTGTCACTAGTGTCAGATTTCTCAAAAGGAAGCATTTTTCACAGTTTGTGCTAAACTCACCCCAATGGTATTGCCTTTCATATACAGCATCCAAGATTTTAGTAGTTAAGCATTTCACATAAATTGTTGGTTTTTCCCCTTTCAAAATTGATGCTAATGTCACCTTTACAGTCTTTTGTATCCAAAGCTTCACAAGAATGAAATGAGGCGGTGGAAGCTGTGTCCAAAAACCATGACGACCACATTGGGTTACCTTACAATAAAATGCCAAAATTATAGGCTAATATACAAACATATGCACAGTCCTGCCACACTCATCATTGAATCAACTCGGGTCATCTCTGATCTCTGATAATTTCTGAGCCTTTCTTTTGAGCAACTCATTATTCACCCCCAGAAATCTCACGCTAAAAGTCTTGAGTGATTTTCCGTGCCATACCCATTTGTTCCAAGGTCAGTGCAATGCATTGGCAGGAGTAGATAGAAAGAATGAGGTAAGAGTCTGGAGACAAGACTAGGCAGATCAGTTTCCAAGTCTGCCTAACATAGGAGTTAAGATGAACAGTATTGGAGAGGTGTCGGTGCATAAAAGAAAAGAAAAGATTTGTGCATGGTTGGCGAAGATGTACTGACTTTAAAGATGTCAACTTGATCTCATTCTGTGTTTGGATCCATACAATGTATTGTATTTTTGTATGTGTTGATTGATCTTTTCATTCATATCATATGTATACATAGTCAAAAAAGTGCTGTGAAAAAAAAAATCAAAAACAAACAAATATGGCAATATAGAATAGTACTTGTATATCACTTTGCATTGGAAGAGAGAGACAGAGAATAAAAGTATACATTATTCGTCCACAATGATTTGTCAACTTGTTTCTTGTTATGTGTTGTTTGAAAGTTTGCATGGTGATGTAAACAAGGAAAAGTGGTTTGCGGTACCACTGTGTGTATAAAGTCTTTGAAAGGAGTGTTATTTGTCGAAAGAAGACTTTATTCTTGTTTCTGGTGTAGAATATTAGTGACATGTAGTACAAAAAAGTTGAGCTTATGTTCAAGCACAGATGAGCTGTCGAACTTTCCAACAGAGCACCACTTTTGCTTTTATTTAGGCATCATAAATATGCTCAAAATATGTTGTTGAAGTGTTTTTAATTGCAACTCATCTCTTTTGCAGCAATTCCATAGGTGCACATAGAGTTCCAAAACATTCCATACATCATCTGCTAGTGAATTGAAACTTCTGACATGCTTGTTTGTACATAAGATGTGTCTGATGTTACTGCATGTTCCATGTATACAGTCTCTCCCAAGCTCTGTTGTTTTATTCACTCTGTATTATAAGGTCTCCTCTTTCACTCCTCTTCTTCTTCTTCTTCTTCTTCTTCTAAGTTTTCCCCTCTTCTTTTTCTCATTTCTTCTCCCATTTCCTGTTCTACTCCTCTTCCTTCTTCTGCGGCTATTAACACTTTCTTCATCATCATTCTTCTTTTTCTCGTTCTCCCAATTCTTCCTCTTCTTCTTTCTTATTCTCCTCCTCCTCCTCCTCCTCCTCCTTCTTCTTCTTCCAATTCATGCTTTCCCTTCGTTCAGTTTCTCCTAACACTTTCTTATTCTCAGGTTTTTGGTGTTTCTTATTCCAGAGTCGTTTCCTTGTTTATCACTTTACTAATGCAACTATTTTTTTTTTTTGGGGGGGGGGCGTATAGGTAGGGATGGGACACACATGAATACATCCATATAATGTAAAATCATGCCAACACTTTCACACTCTTTTTTCCCATACAAAGTTCTGTCCTTTTTTTCATTTATATGAAAAAAGATATATAATCCACCTGATATACTATCTCAAATTAAATATTTATTTAAATCTGCATAGTACTGATCAACTCACAATATACAGACAGACATGAAAACTATGATCATAAATATCAATATATATTATAATCAGTGCTTCAATGATGAGGTATTATCAAAACTTTGAGTCTTAAAACGTAAAGAAAGAGTGGAAGACGGCGATAAAAAGAGTACTGAATACTTTCCTACTATGCTGAAGGAAGTAAGAAGCAGTAGTTTCGAAGTCTGAGCACTAAAAATCTATTAACCCTTTGAGTGCAATGAGTGCCTATTGGCACTGAAAGAAAAAGAAAACAATAGTGTTGTACATAATTATTGTTTAAAGTCCCTGGCACAAAAGGGCTTAAAGGCACAATCCATTACAGTATATACAATCATGTAGCAACTGATCCCCAACATTAGAGTGTTCTGTCCCATTACAGTTTTTGATCAAAATTATATCTTCACTATAAATGTCTGCCTATTGGCTTCACGGTCTACGGGGCTATCATTTACACGTAGAAAGATGTAAATTGCAGGGATGGGTATAGTTTTGGTTGAGATGGGGATTCAGATTTCATTTTTTTTTTTTTTTTTTAGAGCTAATTAGAAAACACTTGAGAATTATGAAAGAGCACGCAATTCTAAGAGGACTTCAAAGTTTATTTGATGAAAATCGGTTTTGAAATAAATGAGATATCCAAACACAAAGTAAAACAAAGTGATCCTCATAAAAGTTGGGTCTCACCTTTTTAAGAACCTTTAATGCACTTTGTTTTGGAATATCTCAGCCATTTAGAAACCATTTTTCATCAGATTAACTTTGAATCCCCCTTTGATTTGTATGCTCTTTCATAATAATTTTCATAAGGGGTTTCTCATGATCTCACAAAAAGCTGGAAACCTGAACCCTCATTTCAACCAAAACTACACCATCCCTTTAAAGACTGGGAGTCTTCATGAAAATGATCCATCCTACACAAATTCCAAACTGCACATTGCTATATTTATGTAGCAATCGTTTTCATTAGACTTATATACCAAACTTACTAGAGTGGCTGTTTCTTATCCTACGTTTTAAAAAAAAACTGGTAACAATAATCGGCATGTGGTGAAAAGCGTGAGTTAAATCCAAAGCGTTTTTTTTTTTTTTTTTTTTTTTTGAATGCGATTCAACTTCCACCTAGGGATTTGAACAACTTTTTAAACCTATCCCAGAATTCACTACTTCATTCAAACCTGTGTTATGTATCTTCAAAAAACGGACACAATCCCACACGTAAATCTTTGGTGTGCAAAGACCACTACAACGGGGCACGGAATGAGCCAGAAGATTAAAGTAGAAAGACGTATGTAATTTTCATGCTATCGAAAGTAATAAAAAAGCAAGCAAAATATTAAACAAACAGCTACAATTATGTCAAACGAAAATACGGCAAACCACAAAGAAAAGAAAACATAAAATAACTCGATACAAAGACGGTCAGCGCATTCCTCAGCCTCTTGCTAACTTGGCAAATTCGAGCTTGAAGGAAGTTTTATAATGAAATGAGCTACTTCAAAAGTTCTGGCGAATTCAGGCTAATTTTCAATGCCTCAATGAATACACAACGTGCACCCTGTATCACTGGCTGGTAACGAATACATTGCACTATATAATATAATCACGATCAAATACTCAATTTTATCACGATTTTATCACGATCAAATACTCAATTTTATCACGATTTTATCACGATCAAATACTCTATTTTATACGGATATCCTTTTTTTTTTTTGGGGGGGGGGCATTTTCAGTCTTCATCATCTCAACCTGCTATGTATTCTTCCTCGATGCTGATATTTCAGTATCCATCGTGCCCGCTGTCGTATAACGTCCGTGATGTTGACTAATCTTTATTTGGATTCGCAAAACAGATTAATATTATCTTAGAAAAACAGCATACTAAGGTTCTACTACTTAATGACTTTAATGATATAATCGTTATAAACATTGTCATAGTCATTTTGATTTAAATTTATTACTATTATAATCGATTATCTTTAATATCATTGCTATTCTTATTATCATCACAAAAATCAAATTGTTCTTATTTTTATCATCGTTATCATTGTTATCATTGCGATAAGCATTTTGATAATGAAACGATGACGAAGAAACCTGATAGTATATAACCAGCTTATCTATAGTCAGGCAATATAATTCACTTGTGTACGAAGAATGACAATTAACCATTTTTACCCTGTATCAAGGGCTCGGGTCAAGGGCCTGAGTGAAAGGGACATAGGTTCTCTGATTTCAGCGTGCGCTCTTTTGATATAATAGCGAGCGAACGCTAAGACGACGCCTCCTCCGTCCTCCCACATGTAAATGACTGTCCCCTGCGTGTGCTGAATACCACTTTTTGCCTAATAGCGTTGTCTTAGCGTTCGCATCGCAGATCTAAAAGCTAGCTAACATACCAGCTTGATGAGTACTTATATTTTTTATTCAGTAATGATTTTTTAACAAACTTTTAAAAAACACATCATTGATAACGGCGATTCAAAGTAAACACTAGATAAAGTTCTGCATTAATTCGATTTAGCGTGAATACATTCGAGAAAAATTCAAAATGGCCCTGAAGATTGCACTTGCAGGAGAATTAATAAAACGCAGAGGAAGCCGTTTGAAATGTGGCTAAACAACATAATTAGATTTCTCAGGAAAGACGAAGGCCAAGGCAGACGGTAGTGAGGTTGAATTTGAACTTGAGTTTGGCTATATACTTTTTGCAACCATAAAGGAAGCAACTAAAATCAAGCAATTGTAGTATAGACCCCTTAAATCCCTCTCCGCCGGACTAGAGCCAGTCATCATGAAAAGGGTAATATCGCTCCTTTACCACCGGGCTCAAAGCGGGAATCTCAAGATCGAGAGTTTGTGCTTCCACTATCCAGTCGAGCTTCCAGGTGTAATACGTAATTAAGAACCATAGGGGGATTGACAAAGAAGGCGTAATTTTCATTCACTCGGTGTCGGTGACAACAATAATTATTAAGTAGGAAGATAGCGCAGACTACCAGATTATGTCCATGGAGGAAACCTTCCTACAGCTTTGTGTCGTCTCCCGTCTGGTTGACATGGAGACTGTTCTGGTCCGTGACCTTATCGTCTGCTTTCTCCCCGTTCTCGACCGCATCCACTTTATGCCCTCCACCATTTCGCTGATCTTCAGTTATTACCGGCTTGTAGAAGCAGGCGCATAAGGTGAGAAACACGAGAGAACCGCAGCGAAGGGACAGAGCAAGGATGAGCGAAGTGCGACTGAAGGCGGCGTTGTCGTACTGCCAACACTGACTTCCCCCGCTGTCGTCCCGTTCCCAGAGGATACAGGTTCGGTCAATCAGTGTGCCAAATACGACTGGACTTGGTACCGTTCCTGGAATAACAAAGATTTATAAAATCCGTGGATTTATTATCATTATCTTGCTTTCATAGATTATGATTTACTAAAAATCGACAAGCGATCACAAAAATATTCGTCTCTGTGGTTTCATGGCTCAACCTTTCGTCATAGTGTTAGTGTGAGTGAGCAAAATTAAAAAGAAAACAAAAACAAAAAGCACACACCCAAAAAAGTCATAAGTTTAAGTATTATCAAAATGTAAGATGTTCACACACTGACAGAGCGTTACCAACTCACCGAACGTGTGAGGGAAATGACGAGTATCACGTCAGTAAAACTTTATCAAAAACACAATGACTGTTCATCATGTGCATCGAAATAATTCAAATCCATGCACTGGTTTCGTTTTTCTACAGTTTGCTGAAATCATAGCTCAGCAAATGCGATCTCAAAGATACAGAGGGTGACAGGTGTGATGATGAAAATCTGAAAAGGGCGTATCTCGCTGGAGGAAACGTCACCGCGTCTACCGCTACTATCAGTCACCACAACTCGGCTACTCGAAATATCGAAAAATTGGGGCGCGCTCTCGCCAAGAAGGTGACTCTAGATGACTCTAGGGCGACGTCCGAGACGTCTCCAAACAAGGTGATCACGCATTTGCCTGCGGGAATCGCAGAGACGTAGCGGGAAGTCTCCGACAGTCGCAGGGACTTCTCCGAGGCGTCTTCTCAGTTGCGGAGACGTCTCCGCGACGTCTCTATTTTATCGTCGCCGGGAATATAGGTCGCTATGGGTTTCCGCAAGGTTGCTGACACGTCTTGGAGACGTCGCGGTCAAAATTAGTCACCGCGACGTGCATGGCCATATTAAAGGAGACGTCGCGGAGACGTCTCCGAGACCAGCTGGAAACTGGAAAAAGTCTCGGGGGCAAAAGAATAAAAAATCGAACGTGTTCGATTCTCCCGCGACTCCCCGGAGACACCGCTAGTCTCCAGGAGGCGTCTCCGCAACAAGCACTACTCTCGAGTCGCCACCAGGTCGCCGTCTATAAGCTTCAAGACCCGCTGTAAGCATATCTTCTGCTCTCCGTATTAATAATCTCTTTCTTTCATCAAGCCATGTCCTTGGATTGTTAAACAAAATTACAATGTATTCATTATACAACAATGAATTCAGAGCCAGAGTTTTTTGTTCAAAGTTCATCGTGTCACTGCCTGGAAAGCAGGAGACGGCAGGTCCGAATCCCATTGGTATAGGTTTTTTTTTTTTTCAATATATTAAGAGATTTTGTTGAATATGTAGATCAGCAGCTGTACAGTAAATGACATTTGATGAAAAATCGATCATAGCACATCTTCTCCCCACTGTATGAATATTCTCTCATTTTATCATTGAAAAGAAAGGTATAATACACTCATTGTAAATGATGACGATGGCAACAAACTTACCAAATGCTCTGAATAGGACCGACTGAAAACCGAGTGCGAACGATCGCTGTTCATGAGACACAATTCTGGAAGGTTAAAGGTAAGATACAAAAATACATCGTTAAAAATGGGATGAACAAGAGATATTAGAAAGCTACATGTAGTTACATGCCGTCGTGTATTTTGAAATGATCTAAGATGGACCATTATCAGATTATTTAGATACTATTTATTTTCTACAAAATTAGTTACTTGTTTTTTACTTCTGTGTTTTCTAACATATGATTTTCTTGGCATCATAGGAATAAGAAACAAAACCGTGCGGAGTGAGGCTGATGTTTCACTTTCAACGGCAGACATCCGAACCTGGGCATTATGAACGAAGTCTGTCTACAAATATTTCCATTTTAGCTTGATCTTGTTATTGTTTTAGCTTAATCCGTAAAGTTATTCTTTTATATAGACTATGATATACTGCACGCCAATAATGCTAACAAATAAAACGATTATAACTTCTTTGTATGTAGGGTAAATCATGAGGGGTATAGCCAGTACGTGCGATGGCAGACCATACTACAAAATAGTAGGCCTACGTGTAGTTCATTTTTATTACCCGTATTTGATGCATAATTTATGAACAATAATAGTTTCCTTTACGTCTTCTTTGCTTCCGTTCTGTTCTTTATCGCATCCTTGACTTGTTCGCTGAAGAAGGGGGTCGCCGGATAAGGACGATATTTTGCTATTATGTTTTCCTATAAACATGCATGTCAATGAAGTTTTAATACCTTACAAGAATGATTAGGGGATTATGATACATAAATTCATTCATACATCACGAATATCCATTGGCGGATCCAGGGGCAGCGCACCGGGCGCCCCCCCCCCCCCTAATTTTTTGCTAAAACAAAAGAAATAAAAAGAAAAAATGGGGGAGGGGTGCGTGCGCCCCATTTAATTTTATAAAGGCGCCCCCTCTTTAAATGGAATTCCTGGATCCGCCCCTGTACATACATGCACCCTTTTACATATACTTATACATACATACATACATACATACATGCATACATCGGCCTACATACCTAAATACGCACGTATAATAAATGATAAGCGTCTGTCGAAAATTACAATAGTGCGTGCTGTGCACTATTAATTCACAGTTTATTCGCTTTAGCACCCCTATCAAAACAAGAATGGAAATGATGTAGGGATGAATAATGTATGAAGTGTCTGGTACTAATTCTTCTACCTCATTGTTGCCATTGTAACTGGAACCGTTGCCATGAGAGTAAGCATCAGGAGGACAAAGAAGGCGACAATGAAGACGATCTGGAAGTTGCAAGAGTGGGAGCACTTTCCCATGACAGCCGATGTTACGTCACCAATGGATTCCGGCTCGATACAGGCGCAGTCCGCGTATGTCTAAGAAGCAATATCGAAGGAAAGCCTATTTGCATGGATTCTTAGACTCCTCTATACTTTCCTTTTTTTTTCTATTTTTTTTTTTTTTTTTAGCAAACCGTCTATAAGACGTGCGATAGCATAATTCGTTAATAAACTTCTGCCTGCGTGTTGCAAAATTAACTGAGGTTTGAAAACTTATCAGCCTGAGGAGGAAAAATATATTTAGGTACAATTCTTTAATAATTACAATGAGCAAACGAGGACAGCTTCCAGTGGTAAGTGCGCATGCGCAGATCTTTGAAATATTGACCAATTTACCTCATTGTGTCATATCTTATCTATATAATAACTGACAAAAATAGAATACACAAATAATCGGATAGCGCCTTTTCCAGGAACGGCTACGCCCAATGTTTGATAATCATTACTGTTTCTTTCGTTAGAGTCATAAATATTGTTGATGTCGTAGCTGATGGCTGCCTCTGATTCAGCACCCTTGTCATTATTTGGGGTGGTGTTAGAAATCGCATTTCTTACAGTGTTGTAATTTCGTATAATCCTTTGTGGTAGGGTTTACTGCTCGATCATCGTATTTGTAACCATGTTGTCAGGTTGGAAAAATTAGTTTAGACAGTAAAGTTTAGAGTTAAACGATGATGACTGAGACAATGTAATAGTACGGCCTAGTAAGCGGATCAGTGTACGAAATGGAAATGAGCTCTGCTAGTAGGTTCGGAACATTTCTGGGAGATTTTTCACACATACATCTACATCGTATTTGTGATTACCACGAGAGATGCTGTAGTGTTGATGGTAAAGCAGCCAGCGTGACAGGGCGTGTAGTAGAGGATACCGTCATTGCCGCAGACGGGATCGAACGCTGATCCGCAGCTGCAGTTGGCGTTGCACGCAGAGTCTAGCATCGGCTCGTCACCGTTGAACACCAGCGAACTGCACATGGGGAGAAAAAAGTTTCACTGCTATCAGTCTGCATGAAAAAAAAAAACAACAACAACAACAAACCCATCTGACTGCGACACAGCAATAATATGATTTGCATCACAATAGCTGTTGACTGACCAAACATTGCGTGAGAGGGAGTCTAAAGGGCATATACAAACTGGAGGAGGCGTGGCCGCGACTGATCAGTCGCCCCGACTCGTCACGTGTTACTCGATACACCAAAATATGACTTGCGCTCCTACCAAGAAGGTGACTCCAGGACAACGTCCGACTCCGAGATGTCTCCGAACAAGGTTTGCATTGTTATTTTTGAGAGATATGAAAATAAAAGAAAATTCAAATTGAAATTAAAGGTGAAAATCTAGGAAAACCTAGTCTGTGACAGTAGCGGCGATTTCTCCGAGATGTCGCCGTGACCCTCTGATAGGTTGCAGAGAGATCTCGGACGAATCTTAACTCAGCGATGTGGCCGCATGAAAAAGAACACCATATTACCTATTTTGTCAATCCTGAGCCTTATCCACTGTTCACTTCAATAGGAACCTAACACGTCATTTTTTTCTATTTTCTTTTTTTACGGCGGGTATGTGTACACCGTTTTGACAATGTATTCAAATTCTATGCATGATTAATTTTGTTCACAAACAATTGCCTATGTGGGTATCTATCATTGGCATGGAGACTAGGTGGCGACGTGGAGGCAACTCGAGTCTCGCTAGTCGCGAAGTGGACGTGTGGCGAAGATGGCTCCTGTGGAGATTAGTGGTCTCCGGGAAGTCACGAAAGAATCGAACGTGTACGATTATTCATTGAGCTCTTCTTTTTTTTTCGTGGAGATATTTTCCAATCTCCAGTTGGTCTCGCAGACGTCTCCGCGAAGTCTCCTATAGTCGCGGTAAAGAAGGGGAGACTAACTTCGACATCGAGGTCTCCTAGACGTCTCCTCGCGACATTGCGGAGACCCATTGGCCACCTACCGGATATGTCTCCGCGACGTCTCCGCGACTGAGAGGACTTCTCGGAGATGTCGCGGCGACGCGTCGCGACGTCGCTGTGACTTCTCCGCAACTTCCCCCGGAGTTGTCTCGTTGGTGAAAGTGCAAGCCATTTTTTTTTTTTTTGGGGGGGGGGGGGGGAGGGGGATCTTTCTAGTTGCACTAGTCGCGGCGACGTCTAATCCAGCATATCCAGTGAGATACATAGGCCCTCTATGAAATTAATTGGAAGGAGGAGGTGAATTGAATGGTTCGTTACTAGACTGCAGGAAAAGAAACATAAGTGAATTTTAGAATTCAGTAACGGCGTATTGGTAGAAATGACTTGCCTGTTACCGTATGGGACCGTGACACCCGCCATTTTAGGATTATCACATGAAATCAGGAAGGACGGAATGGTACAGGCCGAGATGAAGAGGCATAGCAACGACAAGTTAATCATTCCCCGGAAGTGCAGCTTGGCCTTTGACACGACGACCCCGCCAACAACCGTCCCGACTAGGCCTGCTGGTATGATGATGTAACCTACAACACCCGGGGGGGGGGGGGGAGATAAAAATTTAATGTGTTTTATATACCTTTTTACATTCTTTTTCATAGAGTATCAAACTGTATCTTTTCATCATGTTCATGTTTGTTTGACAGTGCAGGTATTAATCATAGCAAATCGGAGCAAAGCAAATTGATATTGCACTCATCAACATTTCTCATCTAACATTATAGTAACAGGTTCTTTAGAAATACCCCAAGAAATGGAATGCAGTCATAATTATTGCTCCAATTGGCCAGAACCTGAAAATCTACGACTCTTTACACTTAAAAGCCATCCACGTTCCTGTCTTTCACTGTTTTACCATTTATCTCCACTGCCCTAAATCATATTTAGCCCGCGAAATTTACGGCTGTCGTATCTTCCAGCTATATGTTTATTTGACAACAGTCTTCTGCATTCACATTCCCAATCATGTACCATAATTTAGTCAGATGATTTGTTTCACTATTCTGTGTAGCTCCCAATCGACGTGTTTTCTTATTCTTTTCTTCAATCTGTTAACAGCCCATTTATGTACACGTAAATATGAATTCTGTTCGTATGTACACACTGTATGTCGTACTGCGTTGAAAAAAAAAAGTGTCTGTATTTCATTTGTGTATTCAATGCTGAAAATTCCGAATAAATTCATTTGAATTGAATTGAAATGAAATGGAATGAATTGAATTGAATTGAATTGAATTGAATTGAATTGAATTGAATTGAACTGAATTGAAAATTTCAGCCGCAACTGTCACTATGTGGTGACGAGACGCCGGCAGCGGGTAACTCACCTGCAAGAAGGGCAGCATCGCTGGCCGTCATGCTGAACTGGGTCTCCAGGTACTTGGGGCCGAAGGTGGCGAAACTGGTCAGAAGGAACCACTCGGTGATGGAGGTGAGACTGAGGAACATGAAGGGCGGGTTCTTCACCAGGCACCAGACGGCTCGGGGAAAGTCCCGCGCTCTGTTCTTGAAGCCGGACTTACCCTGGAAGACTGCTCCTTTCTGCGCTTCAGTTACCCGCGCCGCGTCGTGCTTCTTCCGACCTATATAATACACATACCGTACATCAAAAGAGGTCTTCAAGCTATTTTAAATCCCTGATAACGATATCACGGTATCAAAGGAAAACTTATACAGTGCATACTACGCTCATAACTGTATTTTAATCTAATCTGAACAGATATTCAATCAAAAATATCGATCGTCTTTCTCATCATATCTCTGGTACAGAATGTGTGCAGTTTTATTCGCCAGTAGAGCACAAACTGAAATGGTACGTTCCGGAAGTGTATTTAAAGCGACTTGCAATAAGTATTGTACAGAAGTCTTTTAGAATGTAAAAACTGTGCTCTGAATTTGGCGCTTTTCTGTGTTGCCAATCTGAAGAGCCAGTAGTGTATAAAGCTGCGTGCGTCAAGTGCTTACCACTGATATCTACTACTCATCTCTCTAGCAGTGAGGAGCGATCAGTGGTATCTATGATTATACAGACATCTTTGAGAATGTCAGAATTGTGCTCTGAATTTTGCGCTTTTCCGGGTTGCCAACTTGAAGAGTGGTAATAGTAATCAATCTAAGCTCACCTGGTAATTCTCGAGGGAAGGCCATGAGGGGGAAGGAAACGAGGAAGGCAATGGAGGCAGTGATGAGGAACCCGATCCACCACGCCCCGATCCACAGCGGGCTCTCAGAGTCAATCCCAAGCCTGTTTGGTAGCAGGGAGTGGAAGAGGGGGAGAGGGAGGCGAGGGAGGGGAGGGGGATAAAGAGAGAAGAATCGGGACATGAAATGAGAAAAAAAAAAGAAGAAAGAAATGCAGGCAGACATATATAAACATGATGACCAGAGAGGTATATAAAGATTGTGGAAATGATGAGACAGAGAGAAAAGACGAGAAGATGACACTTCATTTTGGTCAGTTGCTCTATAACGCTCAGCTGGCGATCAACATGTACCAGTGATCATAATGTCGTCTCTTCTCTCGATATTCTGAAATCTTTTGTACAATCATTGTCTCATTGCCATTCATCCTTTTCCAACTATAGAGTACTTTGTGCTTATTTTTCCCGGCTTAGAAATTGTTTTGTCAGGCACGGTACCTTTTTGAGAACTTTGCTATGTGTCTGCGTTTCTGTCTACATCCAAAAAGTGTTATCAATAGCACATAACGATCCATGACTATCATTGTCTCACACTTACGTTGCGACATCGACGTCGACGTCCGTGTAGATCTCGAGGATGACGCCGCCCAGGAGATAGCCACAGGCTGGACCAAAAAGTGACGAGGCCTGGAATATACCTGTAAACGTACATACACACCATTCAAGATCAGCCATCTTGTTCATACGTTTCTATTATTGTCGACAGGTCAATGTCAAAGCTGCAGTCTGCGTTAGCCTTTTCTTTTGCAATGTCCGCAGAGTTGTTTAGTTACCAGTACTTCATCAGTGATGTTCGTCTCTATTTAACCTTACTGATAAGAAGGTAGCTTTTGTTTTAGACCATACAGTCAGTAGGGTATCCACAGATTTCTCAATCTTTTGTTGTTTATAATCACTTTGAAAGTGGTGCATAAAATAATATTTTACTCTCATTTCAATGTATTGTATGATGATGACAATAACGATAAAAAATGATAATTATGATAATACTAGTAATAACGATAGCAATAATAATAAGAGTAATCATAACAACAAAATTCATAATAATAATAGTGACATAAACTGAAACTCGTGGTATATAAATAGTGACAATCTTTTATGCGTTGATAATATCATTTTCATCACTATCTAGTATCAGTAGTAGTCATGTAGTAGTATAGTAGTACTAGTAGCAACAGTGGCAAGCCCCAATTGTAATCGCACTAATCGTAATAGAAATCGTAAATAATCTATAACAGTAGCTGTTTATGGTATTTCTAACAACTAACCTTACGAGTTATCCCCAATTTGTATCTAAAATAAATGATCCATGTTGATCCAAGAAGGGAATTAAAGCTCCCTGTTTTCTCAAAATTACAAGCATTTTACGTTTTAGTATTCCCTATTTTATGTTTCTCTTTCACAAGTGGATTTCGTTTTGATGGTTGGCAATATTTGTTTGTTTGTTTTATTATCCTTATATTATCTTACCAACAAAGATGGACGCCCTGCTTGGTGGCGTGTTTTCGTCAATGTAGGCATAGCCGAGCGTGTAGAGTCCCGAGGCGCTGATCCCGTGTATCAACTGGCCAACGATGAAGACGATGAGATATCTGTTTAGACCGGAATCGAGGTCGGAGCTACCGCCGACGTCGGATGCGTTCAGGCTACAAGTTGGTTCGTCGATCGTCTGGGGTATGAATTGTCAGCAATACAAAAAAAAAAAAAAAGAGAATATATCGGAACTGAGATGGCCTCGCGCAGTTTGTGAAGTTTGAAGTCATCAGGGAAATCTGAATCATTGCTAGCATCGAAATCTTCCAATTTTCAGGAGAGTCGAAACGGTATTGTGTTGAATAAAGTAATTTAGATCATGTATCTTGTCACTAGCGTCAGGGACTAGAGTCTGTATTAATATTACTCAAGTGGTTCACCGGGTGCACTAACAGCAACTAACTGCGTCCGCGTGTGGGTTGTCTGGACACTAGTACTACTCGAGTATAGGACTTATAATGCGTTTTAAGTTTCAAAATGCCGACAGTCATCTGTGACGTCATCACCAATGACTAGCTAACACAAGATTCGGAATCGACTGATGTCTTATAGCTTTGTTATAGTTTTAACTATATAGATTTCCTTCCCACGAGGAAAGAAAAAGAGAATATAGATGTCGCATCGGTCGTGGTTGATACGTGGCCTTGATGGTATGGTAGGCTACAAAGCGATACAATCAGACAATATTGTAGGAGGAAACATATGTGGTAGATGGCAGTATAAGTTGGAGAGCGATAGCAACGGCTTCCCTTGTTATCGAACAGAAGCTATTGCTATCGCATGGGAAAGTGAAACCATGGAAAACTAAAGCCATAAAAAAAGTAGTAACAGCAGTCACACAGACGACTTGAGAAAGGTATGAGAGTTATTGCAGTTCACTGCCATAGTTTTAAAAGATGAAGAAGAAGAAGAACTGTAGATTAAAGGAAAGGCTTACGGAGAACTGATAGTTATCTGTAGCGAAGTGCGGCACGGTGAAAATGATGGACCCCAATGAAAAGAACAGAGCACCGACACCAAGCCAGACGGGTTTGTGGGCCTTCTCGCCGACGTACGTGACGAACACGACGACGATTAGGACGCCGAAGTCGTAGCAGCTAGAGATGAACCCGCTCTGCACACTGGGGATATTGAATCGGCGTTCGAGCGTGGTCGTGACGACGTACACCAGCCCGTTGACTGTCATCCCCTGTATGAACCCGAAGATGGACACGAACACGAGAAATCCGACCGCGTTGTTGCAGCACTGCGAGAAAAAAAAAGTATAAAAGATGATGATGATTATGATGATGATGATAATAATGATGATAAAAATAATGATAATAATGGTGATGATGATATGATGACGATAATAATAACAATGATAATGATAAAATAATAAAACATATTAATGTAACAATAACAATACTAAATATAATAGTAATAGTGATTAACATCGTTGAACATTGTCAGATATTACTAATGCATAACCGCACTTTACTTACTTAGTGTGGTTCCATTATGGAAGAATGGAACAAAGTTATAGAGATTTGGGCTTATTAGTCAACGTTGTGCCCATTAAAAATATGTTTCGATTTCTGTTTGAAGCAAAGTCCTGCATAGAATATCGCATTCATCAAACGACTTACTTGTATTCTTAATGGATCCTTCGATATTCATTTTTAACATAGCAGATAGAAGTCTTAAGAGAAAAAGGGGACATAGTATAGGCGCGTCGTCTGAATCTTTAAGTGACAATTACATTGCATTTGAGAACTGCAGTTGTGTAAAAGAGGAAATGGAATCGCGTTGGCTTATGACATTGCAAATTTGACTTTGGCACGACATAAACTTCTTTGCAATAATGAAATTTCACAGAAATAGTCGCCGAGTAATGTTAGATTAGGACACGCTTAAAACCAATTGAAAACAACGATGAATAGTAAATCTATTTTAAAATAATGTATGATATTTACCTCAGTTTACCCTAATAAAAAAGACGAATATTAAAGGTTACGATACTAAAAACGATGAAAATGATTGAAAAAGGTCAGATAGATAATCATCTATTAACTGTATGGTAACCATGTTCACTGCCCTCATTCCTTTAAACCGATACCTGCAAACATCTTGGTCTGAAAGGGCCCCAGCCGCAAGTGATATCATCCTCTGCAACCGAGTCTGCCTTCTCGATTGCTATCTTTTTGTCGGCTGTCGGTGTCGAGTTGTTCACTTGGCTGGGGTGTACAACTCCTACTGGTCGACTTTTGTTGGGTGCCTCCTTGGCCGCTTCGCTATCGTCGAAGGCTGGGTTGGTAATGCCATTTATATTGCCCGACATGTCTCTTCATAGACTGACGTCACTCTAGTGGTTTAAATGTTGATCGGATCAAACCCTGGAACAACAAAAATAGCGACTTTATTCTTTGTGAAAACAAATTCAAGATATTCCGTCCCACATGAATCTTGCAGAAGAATGTGCAAAATCAACGAATAACTAAAAACTATTGTCTGGTGGGGGAAGAAAATCTGTTTATCTTTCAAGGATCACAACCTTCAAATTTCATGACTTACATCGTTGGGAAGCTGTCATTTTCAGTAAGAGTTAATTGAATACTGATCATTTACCCTCCAAGATGATGTTAGCTTTTGCATTTGTATTATGTTTTGTATGTATACTAGACTCTCTTCTTTAGTTGCACACGTTACAAAAAAAAAGAGAAAAAAGGTAAGCTTGGAAACGAATTTAGAATTGTCAGGTTTAGGAGCAGAAATGTCAGTGTCCATTGTGTACGTCGTTTATAACATACAGCATTAATCTGTCTAGATACACGTGCTTTATTCACGGATGGGGGAGGAGCGATCTTGCATGAAGCTGAAAAGCAAAAAACGAACGACTTCATAACCCCGTGTTACTACTCTCCAATGTTTAGGTTTAAAGCATGGTGCACGTAACAGAAGTGTTTCGCGTTAAAACGGTGACCTCACCAGCCAAATTCCAAATAAAAAGGACATAAACGTCTGTACAAAAGTTTAGTCATGGCTGCTGCGTCACACAAAACTTCTTGGAAACAATACTCATTGTGCGGTCAACCGATACGCTATCGAGCGCTGCCGTCCATTGTAACGTTGACTCCCCTTAACTTCAAAGTCAAGGTTGATCAGCACCATTAACAAAAATAATCTCCTGATCAGCAAAACTGCCATGATGTCACAGCGTGTCACAACCAGAGAACTTGAGAAAAAAAAAAAAAACATCAATGCGATGGTAACAACGTAGATTGCTCCCTATCCAAATTGGGAAGAAATGGATTCCTCACCGGCAGAGTGATTTTCATCAGTGTCGGGTAAAAATGTAAGGGGTAAGAAGTCACAAGAAACTGAACACGAATATCAGTGTAAATTGTTTATAATGTCATCCGCTATATCAATTACTATTTAGTTTTTATTCTAGGAGCCCTTAATCATGCGTCAGCACTGCAGGGTATAAGCCCTGTACAATACCAGGCATACATTTTGCTTATGAATATCTATGTGACAGTTTTATCTCCGCTAGACCCGATATAAATCAGGGCCTATTATATACTTCATCATGTTGCTACTGCGGTCTTTGAGGCTCGATGAGCACTGTCTGCATGTACATACACGTACAACTATTGTGTTTCTTGGGTTTATTCTTTCTTTCTTTTTCATTTGAGACTTGGCGATGGAAAAAGACTCAAGCGTTGTACAGTCGGAGATAGACTTTTTTGAATCTTTTTCACGGGTCGACTGCCAGTCCACAAAAGGCTTCGTGATACATGTACTATCAAAGTCAACTCGTAAATGCGTTTTTTTTTCTCTCTCTATAATCAAGGTCATTCGTCTGAATCCGACAAGATGACCGAGTTTTACGTGTGTATGTTGCTGTCTTTGCATAGTCGTAGTTGTATAGTGTGAATCTCAATGAATTTATCTGGAAGATATGAACACTTCGAATGATAAAACTTCCGTTTGCCACACGCACATATTCATAGTATGAAAATAACCTATGTTTATACAGAACTATTCTGGAGAAAATTTTCATTTTACATCGCGCTAACTATATTGCTCTTGACACCTTAGGGGATAGTTAATGTGTGACGACAAATCTAAGCAGGGAGGTTTCCTCTCACCTCCCTGATCTAAGAGGGCTGTGTCTGCACAAAAACTAGCCCAACTTCAAGTTAATTTCACTCCCACAATAAGAGATATATTAAGATGATAAACCTCAGTCAAAGAGATAAGAAGGACATTGATGGTCAAGAGAATACACACAGAAAGCGTCGTTGTTCATCGCGAAAGTCTGAGAAAACTATATTTTCAGGTCGCATATTAACACTTTAGATAACTTGAATCTGTCATTGCCAATTAACAATTTACATTTGAGCATGTTATTCTTTCTTCTTCTTTTTTTTTTAGGAATTGCCCTGAAGTAGCACATCGTATCGTCTTATATTTCAGTAGTGTTTATCTTTTGACGCATTTTCCTCCAAGGAAAGAGAACATTATACGCGGTAAATAAAACATTTGCGAGTATCTTACCGGCAATGGGAGTCTCAAAGACCATAACACCAAGTAATGTTGGGCCACGAAATATCCGATATCTGAAACCAGAGAAAGTGGGCGGGGTTCCTTAGTCGACTTTATTCCGTTGCTGAACTGCTTAGAGATTCACTGTAGGTGTTTAATGCGAGCAGTTTTATGATCTATCAGATCTCGTAAATGAATAAAAGCACAAAGAACTGTCATCAGCGTATGTGTACACACCAAAATCCTGTGAGTGGTTAACCGGTTATGACGCCACGCAAAGGTATGCAGACTGTGCACTTATTGTTATTATGACGTACAAGCGCCAAATCTGTCATGCCGTATATCGTGGTAAAGAGTGGGAATATGCTACAGTATACGCCGGCTGCCGGCTTCTGAATACACACGATTAGGGGAATACACTCGTAAGGACTAGTACAAAAATGTTCTTTTGTTCATACTCGTTTCTTTATCCTACAGACGAATGAAACCATTTAAATGATGTTGCATAGGGCATACGGAAGTATCATTAGCATGCTATTTGTACGAGCGATTCTCGGATTGACACGCATAGACGTAACCAGTGTCTAATGCAGTTCCCTGGAACCTGATTCTTCTGTGATGATTGAATTGAAAGCTAACGAGCGAAACAAGGCTGTGCGATGTGCCATGAAGTCACACAGTGGCAAGCTGGAGCTATTGGCGGAATATCGATTTCTTTGTTTGCCGCCGCGAACCCGAAAGAGATCTATAAACAGTAATTCCAGATGGCGGCTCTCATATTGTGTTAACATGCTTCGTGTATCATTATTTTTCTTTGTCTTTCACTTCCCGATACGCGTACGTGTATTACATGTTCACAGGTAGGCCTACATGAATGTATACACACATGTATGATATACACACATGTATGATATACACACAATGTATTACCTTCATAATAATGATAGTTTTGATCTATGTTTATTATTTATATGCATGTCAGCTCTGTGTTTTGTGGGTGTATTTCATGTAATTATCTTTCCTTCCCCGAATTTCACCAACGTGATGGATGCGAAACCTTGGGTTTCATGTTTAGACATTGTAAACCTTGAACTTTAGCTATTATTTGTTTTACTATACATGCTAACGAGTATTGAATACCGTTTATGACACTATTCATTTTCATTGCACCAATATTGCAATCTGAATAAATAATGTTTTCATTCTCTTAATGAACAAAGTACTTAGTAGTCGTTAAAAACCCAGGGATGCAAAACCATTTCCAGTTCCCCTCCGTGTCTTTGATTAAAACAACAACTTTTTTTTT
This sequence comes from Diadema setosum, assembly GCA_033980235.1. NCBI lineage: Eukaryota > Metazoa > Echinodermata > Echinoidea > Diadematoida > Diadematidae > Diadema > Diadema setosum. The sequence continues at coordinate 15,965,980 of CM067074.1, forward strand.
ACAGATAAAAACATACGTTGTAATCTTACTTTCTGATACAAATTGTTACAATGCATAATACTGGAATACAACTTTGTTTAGTACAGCATCCGAATGCATATTATTTTCATATACATAATGCACTACGTTGACTCCCTTCTCGCCTTTTAGCTTACAAAGACAATGTGTACTACGTTGAATGTCATTATTGTTCATATTATTTTGCCATACAGGGGCCTTGTTTGAAATATATGAGTCATATTCTGTTCTGTTCTGCTTGTATTACTATATCCGTTGCAGTTAGAAAGTAGCGTTTATGCAGCTAGAATACGGCCCTTGATTTGTGTATAGTATAACAGCAACGTAGAAAGTGGGAAAGAGTTGCAAGGACCTTATATGTATCTGTGCAAGTGCGTGTGTGTGTCGAGTTATCTATCTTGAAGAGAGATTTTTGCAGGTCTTAATTGAAACATGGATTTGTTTGTGTTTTGAATTGTATTTGTATTGTTTTTGTTCATGTTACATCCAGAATGCACTGGGTTGATTCACGAATGATTTGAATGAAATCAACAAACATCAAGAAAAAGCAAAAAAAAGTGTGTGTGTGTGTGTGTGGGTGTGTGTGTGTGTGTGTATGTATGTATGTGAGGGGGAGACGGACAGAGAGAAGGAAAGAGAGGAGGGGTGGGGGCAGGAACGGGGGGGGGGCGTTTCATGAAGGAACGTCGGATAAAATGTCCGACAAGTCAATTATATCCGACAAGTCAGAGAAATCAGCCAATCAGACTAAAAGAATTTCTCAAAACTTGTCGGATATGATTGACTTGTCAGATATTTTATCCGACAAGTTCCTTCATGAAACGCCCCGGATCTAGCCTTTTGCTAAAGGGGGGGGGGGGGGGGGGGGGATGGGGGTTGACCCACTGACTATAGGTCGTAATAACAACACTCAAACAAACAAAGAAAGGTCTCACATTCTTATTTTATATTATTTTTTTCATTATTATTATTTTTATTATTATCATTATTACTACTATTACTATTATTATCCTTATTATTATTATTATCATTATCATTATTTGATGTTTGGGTGAGCCTGAGATAGAGCACACAATACGTCATAATGGCGTTTTTCTATGCTCTTCACATTTTCACTGGAAGGCTAAAGGGGGGGGGGGGGGGGCGTGCGCGCACAATGGGGAAAATCACATTTGAGTGAACGCTATTCTGTTTCCGGTTGTGTTCACACACATTGATTGTGGTTTCTTGGTATGTAAAAATTCAGAAGCATTCCACAAAAACGTATACACATTCTGTCATCTTCTGCTGGTGGACGTATATGTCAACGACTTACGTGTACCAGAAACGAGTTCTGTCACCCTGCCTGATACCTAGCTGGCACAAACAGCATGTATCATCTTTATATCTGAAGTAAATAAATGAATAGTAGGCTCTACATAATGACATAGAAGTATGCTAGACCATATAAGTCACTCCATTAAGAAATTTGAATAATTGACAACTTCTGACATTAATTTCAAAATTTGTGATAACGTCATCAATGTGAAATGAAAATAACCAATAACATAATGGGAATTTTGTATAAAAACGAAGTTTTTATCAAAACGACTAGAAACGTGTCGTCTGCTGTTCTGACCTTGTTCATGACCTACTAACTCTTATTGTGAAGTAGATACATTCGTGTCCAGAACAACCTTGAAACAACAATAACAGCAAAACGTGACCTGGGTGTTAATGATGGAAATAAATTCTTGAATGTTTTTATACGCCAAAATTTTTGTTTTTGTTTTTTGGGTTTTTTGTTTTGTTTTGATCTTTTTGACCGCAGTGTACCAGAGGTCTTTTTTATACGTTTCATCGTTCCATAAATGCAGTGAAGACGTCAATGAATATAAATAGTCCTTCATGGGTTTTTTTTGTTTGTTGTTTGTTTCTGTCAATATTTTCATTTCGTGCAGAAAATAATAGAGTACAACATATTTTAGCACTGCAATGTACTCAACCGAGGCTGATGCTAGTACCGTGATTAAAAATGAATGAATGATTCGTTGTGTACACACACGCACACGCATCACACACGCAAGAAAACACTCCCCACTCTGGTAATTTTATGTCAACAGACAGACAGACAAACAAAAAAACAAACAAACAAACAAAAATATAACCCAAATTTATAAATACCAATGAGACTTTCATAAGTTTTGCTTATTCTTGGTTCTACGCAGCATGGGTTTGCCTTTCTTCCATTCCCGATATTAGGCCTTAATGCTATTCAGGAGCGTCGATCCGTTTTCACGATGGGGGGGGGGGGGGGGGGGGGGGGGGGAGAATTGTGCCCAGCCCTCCGCCGCCCTCCCCCCCCCCCCCCCCCCCCCATCGACCCCTGATATTATAATAATATTATCTTCATTTTGCCTCTAACGATGCTTCCTATAGCTCCTTCCTTGCTAACTATTTGTCATTTCTGGTCCTATAATAGTTTGTAGTTCGCTTTGGTATTGGTTCCATCAGGTTTTGTTTGCTTTGTTACCACGTGATACTGACATAATGCAATTTAATTATTTGATACGTATTTCCTTCCTCTTTACAAAGCGCAATAGTGATATTTTAGTACCTTTAACGTACAGGTTTATTATCTTGAAAAATTAGGAAACAATTAATTACACTTAACAAAATATAAGACAAAACGAACCAATGAGTGGATGAGAACAATGATTAGACACCCAATCAATATTCCATTAAATTTCAATTCCATATATTACACGTATATTCAAATTCTATTTCACACATTATTTACAGGTTAGGCATTGTAATATGTAACATAACAGGGTAGACCAGTACGAGTATATTATGTAGTTTCAGTATTTTTTTTTCTTAGTCTAAAAGACATTACTCACCCAAATTCGTGGCTGTCCTGGTGGATCGTTTTAGAATACAGTTGTAATGTGTAGTGAAGAGCTCACTTAAAAGAATGCAGCTTCCTGCAGCAAAACATGTCTTCAATACCCACGTAAGGGAAAATTCTTTTCATTTAAAAGATTCCAAATGACTGTTATCTCCGTGCGTTTTCTCTCTGTAAAACAAATTGGAACGTCATGCATTCAGGTTTATGATTCACTGCCTATATACCAATGTATATACAATGGGAAATTTCACTCGGGTGCCTTGAGTGTACCAGTCCACACTGACACTGCTGCGCCCCGGTACATATCAGCTGAATGTCTCAAAGCACAAGAACAAAACTGCTCTTCGGATGATTATTGGAGCACAACCTAAAGACGGGTTACCAACTGATGTTCTACCAACCACTTCATTCGCGATTACTATATCGACAATTTTACAATAACGATTATCCAGGTACACCTTCAATCTGTGTAAGGCAACCTTCTGCGGTACATAAATGGTGAAATCAGTGGGGCAAAAGTGTACAGTTCCTGTATTCTGCAAATATTTGCCAAGGCAAACACATTTCCATTGAGCAAAAGCACGTAAAATCGTTGCGCACACGAATCCTATCTATAAAGGTCGACCTGAAAACGGGAATGGATGTTGTACTGCATGTGCGCCATCCCTTTATATGCTAGACCCTTTACTTCCCTGTGTTTGAGTTTGCCGAAAGGAGACAATGCCGGCGGCTGTTTGCTCTATCAAAAAGGAAAACAAAAATGAGTGCATTTTGACAAAAGGATATGAATTTTGTTACGAATCTGGCCCTGAGTGAGCTATTATGTATACCATCAGGCCTGTTTTCGCATTTCTGGTTGGCAGACGTGGGAAAACATGCCCAGAATATTTGGGGGCCACATGAAGCGGTATGCGTCCGTACTGTCTCTATTATGACAGGCACCGGTGTCTGCAAATATAGCCTTTGGATTCTTTTGTTGTTGTTTTTCCAATGTCTTTAAACAAGAAGAAGGAACGTATACACGACAGATTGGATGTTTTGGATGTATTTCCTGTTGCGGGTAATATGCCAAATTTCTAAGGGTAAATCATGGGTGTGATTTATCACCAAAAAAAAAAAGAAAGAAAAGAAATCAAAACACACAAGAAAACATCGATTGTTTGATTGATTTCTGAAACTGCACTGGTCTTACACTCGAGAATTGGTGGACAGTTTCGGCATATCTGATATCATAACACTTGACATTGAGGTGATGTTATCTATAAAAAAAAAAATGATACATAAATGACAGACATAATGTCCATTTTTTTCCATCGAACAAATACATACTAATCCACTTCGACCCTGTCACACCTTTCCGGGTAAGCTACGAGGGCGTGTTGCGAGTAGGGATTTTCCAGCACGCAGGATGATTTTCTGCGGGCGGATAAGGATGTTGGCGAGTTCCGTACGTGCGTCTTACCTGCTAGACGTCGGCTACTAACCTGCTACTTGCGTGTATTCCGTGTGACCTGCGTGAGAGCTTCGAAACCGATCCGTATTCACTTACGAGCGACATACGGGGACTGCGAAATACCTGCGTGGTAGTTGCCTGCGAGGTGCTGCCGCTAAATGGCAGCGTACCTCTGCGGGCAATCCCCCGCGACTCACCCGGAACAAGTTTTGAGCATGCTCAAAGCTTGTCAAACCGTGTCTGGGGAAGTCTTGCGGGTTGACTTGCGGGATTTTTTTTTCTTCCCGGAGCTCCCCGCAGTTGGCCCGCACCTGACAGTATTTACCCCGTATCTCGCCCGTAGTTGCCCGGAGGTGCGCATGCTAGTCCGATTTACCCGCAGCCAAGTTTTGAGCATGACCAAAACTTTTTCCAGGTGAGTCGCGGGGATTGAGGTTGGCAGAGGTCCGCGCAGAACACGAGTAGGCCCGTAGCTGCCGCAAGTCAGTAGCAGTTGACCCGCTTGAAGTACGTAAGTTGCCCGTGGATCTATGCCTATGCGCCAGAAGCACGTGTCATCTGCGAGCATTCTACGAGCATAATACGGGCGTTTTACTGGAAACGAACGGGTGTCGAAACCAAAGAGTATTGAAGCGCACGCAGTGCGCTCTACTCTCTCGGTTTTGCGTAGTATATACGCTCATAGGCAGGTTCTGGCGCCATTTTAGGAAGCAAAGCGAGTGATAGCGGGCGTATTTTTACGTGACCCTAAATGGAGAGGTATCTACCTTCCTTTCATTTTCTCCCTTTTAGGAAGGCATACAGGGTAAAAGAAGTACTTCGGACCTCATTACAACATTTAGAAGTATCATTCCCTCCTAAGAACGAAATGTAAATAAAGAAATTCAATTCATTATCAAATCTGCAGTCCCTCAAAATTCGAGCTAACTAATATCTATATATACCATGGTGTTTGATATGCATGAGAGTGCCCACAGCTTCAGAACCCTCTCTCTCTCTCCCTCTCTCTCTCAACTCTTCTCCTGGTTAACAATGTAGGCTAATATGCCATGATTTCCCCAGACCAACCTATAGAAATCATTGTAGGCGGTCAATAAAATTATCATTTTTATACAATCTTTTACAGAAAAGCTGAACACTCATTTCTTCTTTTGGGGGTTATCTTTATTATTAGGCCCCCTATTATTTTCTTTTTTGGCGGGGGTACAGTGGATGGGGTAATGTAGACATCTTGATATGTGTGAAGTTGTCACAGTGTATTGGCACTTCTAAATTATGAATTGTATGTCTCTTTTTTTTTATGAACATGTTGTTATCCTTGGGTAGCTGTATATTTTCAACGACACGCATGTCAAATTTCACATATTTTTTGTACATTCTGTTGAAAAAAAAAAAGTGAAAATAAAATTTGAATTTGAATTTGAATCAACATATTGGACCAAACGGACGAGTGGTATTACTTTTATTATGTATTGTTTAATATGATATATGAACGGACATGGGCAGAACATCCCTTCAGTGGCTGAATCGTGTGCCGTCCTCTTCTTCTTAGTATTATCATTCATTATCTTCTTTATCATAATCGTGATCTTCGTCGCCGTCACCTTATATTTTCACATTTCTGATCCCCGCCTAAAAACAGCGTCTCTTGTTTATGATAACAAATGTTAATTATTCTTGTTCTAGAAAAATATTCCTCAGAAAAGTGGCCATTGTGTATGGGGGAGGTGTTGAACGTACATTAATCGCCTTTCTTGGCTGCAATACACATGTCGGATCGTCTCTTTTGGCCCAAGCTTTTATATTCTCAGAATTGTTATAATACGAGTTGGTGCACACTTTGGTGGAATATGTGCGATTTTTGAATAAAAGGAGGAAATATAGGGAAATGTGAATGGCTAAATTCGTTATTGTTCGTAACCTGTTTATATCCAGGATCAGCATATTTATGTGCTTCTTCAATGTGTAAGTTTATGAGAGGTGGATCGGAGGGGCTGGAGAGGGAGCCTATGCATTTTTAGAATTAAAATTCAACGATGTGATGCACGCCTTTGGTGGAATATTTGAACAAATTTTTTGAAAATGCTAGCACTGTAGATACAAGCTCTATCAATAGTGCTAAAAAAAAAAATAAGAATACTGTAAGTTTGAAAATAAAAGGGGATGATCCCCGGGAAAAATCCAGGGGGCACGTCCCCCTCCCCCTCCCAAAAAAGGTGTGATATAAGGCCAACAGAGCAGGAGAAAAAGAGAGAAAGAGATCTAGGAAGGGAGGGATGGAGAGATCGAGAAGACCGCTTCAGTATAGGGCTTATATATCTCGAACATTCAGGGACTAATGGACATTTCTTCACTTTTTTTCTCATTTTTAGGCAACAATGATGCTTCTAAATGGAATTTTGAGGTCTTAAACAATGCTAGACCGCTGTTTGCCCCCTTAAAATGGAGAAAAATTAAAGGGAGGTCACGTAATAGGACGCTCGTGATAATCCAGCGGTTTGCCTCCTGAAATGGCCGCTGTTGGGCTCCATGGCGACACCTCTTTCTGTAAAATCGACTGAGTAGACCTTCTTGGCGCACTTCTACGCTCTTCGGTTAAAAGCTAAAAGAACATCAGGGGCCTATAGTCCCCCCCCCCCCCCCCCGGGGGGGGGGGGGGTCTTTACGAGACAGGCTACACGCGGTCTTTGTTCATCAGTTGTTGTTTATTCAGACGTTTTCTTAGTATAGTTGTTGTTTACGATTTCATAACTAGAGACAGACTAATGTAGTACAGCTGATTTAAAAGCAAATATTCTTTATAGTAATTATCAAGTCGATACTGTTGCGTGACTATCTATTATCAAAGTTTTCAATACAAGTGACTGATTAGCACGTCTGTCTCAATCGATCAAACTTATCAATGGATTAGATTCACTCTATCGCGCGTTGAACTCGCTAAATAGGCCTACATAATGTATACCGCCGATAAATTACTAGAAGTAACCGGCAGGCCATACTGGTGTAAAATATTATAAGAGATAGGACAGGGAGAAAAAGAAAACCACCTCTCATCGATCTTGCTTCATCTCCAATGTAAGTACTGTCTTAGTCACCATTGATTAGAGATGAGTTTTGGTTAAAAAAAAGAAAGAAAACAAGAACAAGTCAAAACAAAACTCGAAAGAAAAACACATAGGCCTAGAAGGATTTTTTTTTTTTTTTTGCGTTTGTCCTCAAATTAAAAAGACCCTCTTTAAGTAGACATGGGTGTGAAATGATGCCTTGCACCATGCCTCCCCTTTTTGCTCCCAAGTGGTGATAACGGAATTACATAAGGTTGAAAGAGCTAAACAAACCGAGATAGGCGAGTGTCGTCAACTGTTCATCTCAATATCACAAGAACCAGTGTTCATCTTATTACTCGGAAATTAGTATAGGAAATGAAGAAAGAATACTCCTCCGGTGCCGTATGCTGGTAATGAACCCCCAAATGCATATAGAGCAAAAAACAAATTTTTCCCCCTCCTATCGTCTTTTCTTTGTTTTGTTTTGTTTGATTGATCGTTTCTTTTTTCTGTATACCAAAAAGGGTTAGGGCTAATTACAGGGATAGGGTATAAATTTCTAGAGCAGTGGACGCCATTAATGTAAGCTGACTGGTATGCGTGAAGGCACACGATAATAATGTGCGCCATTGGTTTTAATTGACGCTGGTTGGGGTTCAGTGGCGTTCATCATACACAGTATACCAGAACGGCAAAATTAAATGCATTTTACTCTGGTTTGCAACGTCGGGAAAAGCTCTCAAATTATGACTTTGATTGATATATATCATTGTGCGTTTCGGAGTTTTGTTTTAGTGTTTTGTTTAGTCACTGTTAAGCCAATTTATGCACTTAATGGCTCTTCAAGTGACTTTTGTGTTAGCTTGGAATTGAGGGCTGCCTGATCACATAATATGTATAGGTCAGCTTATATCTATAGTACTGAAATGATGTTATGTCTCTGCAGTCAAAGTGCTCTCTCTATACTATCTTTAATAACACCATGAGCGTCTTTGTTTTACTAAATTGAAGGTTCGAACGTTCGGTCAATATCATTATCCTTATTATATATATATATATATATATATATATATATATATATATTTATTTATTTATTTATTTTTTTTTTTTGGCCTGTAGCTTCTGGTCATACCCCTCGCGATTTTACATTCTACTACAGTAGTATATTCAAATTAACGCGATATTCTTCCTTTGCAGAAAATTAGTCTTTCGTGACCAGTCGCTTTAAGATATTAATTTCCTTTGATAGATTTATACGTCGCTTTCAGTTCATTGTACCAGAGCTGGTGGCCTGTGTGAGAGTCTACGCAATCCAAAGTCACTCAAGCAGAACTTACAGAAATTCAGTGAAATTCAGCTACTTTTATTGTCAGAAAGTTAGTCTTTAATTTACCAGTCGCTTTAAGATATTCATTTCCGTTAATAGCCTGTATACGCCGCTTTGTTGTATCAGAGCAGGTGACTCGCGTGAGAGTCTACGCAATCCAAAATCACTCAAGCAGAACTTTGAACTTGAACCGAATCAATAAAAGAAAGGCACACCCCAGATGGTTGGGCGGATTTCTCCCTGGTCGCTGCAATAAGCGGACGTGCATGAATCCCGCTCCAGCGCCACACACCAAAAGCTCACACCCAGGAACCAGACAACACCAACGACACCAGCACCCAACCTCCCACAACACCAGCGCACCAGCATGAAGAAAAACAATATTATCAGAAAGCTCCAACTGAAATCCAATACACAAACATTCACGGATATTCCAAGAGCAAATCAGTCAGAAAGATGAAATCTGATACAATATGCACCATGCTTAGTACCGTACGGAATATGAAATGACGTCACTATTTTAAAGAACAAAAAACGAATGATGAAATAAAACTAGCATTAACATTAACATTTTAAAGCAAGTCTTAACATCTACATTTTAAAGCAACAACCATGATATTTAAAACTACATCCCTCGTGTTGCTATACCCTTTTACAAATCCCACTGAAAAATATGAAACTACAGCAAACTTAATATTTACAGCAAGAATGGAAATAATAATACTCTCTTTACAAATCATCATTATGAAACCAACATCATTATGAAATGAAAAAAAAAGAAGAAAATGACAGTGAGCAGTCCCTTTAAGGCTGCAAAAATCATGCAAATTAATGTCACGAGGAATAAACTGTAATACACAACCAAATTATCAAAATATGAAAATGATACGAGAAACTTCATAAGATTACAAGCCTAAGCAACAAAATTGAATTGAAAAAGAGAATTGAATAGAAAACTGTTGATAAAGCTAAAAAAAAATCCCTGCCTCCTCATAATTCCCGTGATGTGAAGATTTTCTTTCTTTTTTTTTAAATAAAAATTGTCCAAATATCTCACCATGTCATGAGGAATAAACTGTACACAACCAAATTATCAAAATACATGTATGAAAATAATACAAGAAACTTCATAAAATTGCAAGCCTAAACAAGAAAATTGTATTGAAAGAGAGAATATAATAGAGAACTTTTGATAAAGCTTAAAAAAAAAGAAATAAAATGGAGAAAATTAAGGGAGGCAGAATTCACTCTTACAGGTCACGTTATGCTCGCGATAATCCAGCGGTTTGCATGCTTCCTAAAATGGCCGCTGTTGGGCTCCATGGCTTATACGTCTACACCAGGGCCCTGTTTCATAAAGCTGTTTGTAAAGTTACGAACAACTTACGAGCGACTGGTGATCAGTTCTGATGTGCTATACTTATCAGAATTTCCATTATTCAGCACAAAAAGTGATCACCAGTCGCTTGTAAGTCATTCGTAACTTTACGAACAGCTTTATGAAACACCCCCCGTGTCTTGTTTACGTGTTAAATCGCGAGAGTACTGTAGACCCTCTTGGCGCACTTCTACGCTCTTTGGTCGAAACTGCCGATATCCGTGCAGCTGGTCAGAGTTCTACGGGCGTGGAGCGAGTTATACGAACAAATTGTTGACACTCTTCACCTCCGATCTATCCCTGTATTTAGGGGGTAATTTTGCTATCTTCCCTTCCAGCAACCTGCGATAGGCATGGTAGGGGATAATTTTGATTGCTTCCATTAATTCCAAAAGCCCATGGAAAGAGTCACAGTCCTGACCCATATTGCAATTCTTCCATCTCATATATAAAGGGTACATTGGAATTGTATTTCTAAGAATCTAGAACAAGCATACTGGTATGTATAAGGTTGACCGCCTGATTTTTTTTTTTTTTTTTTTTGGGGGGGGGGGGGGCAGGGGGGGGGGGGTGTCCTCCCACCCCCCCCCCCCCCAAAAAAAAAACAAAACAAACAACAACAACAACAACAACAATAAGAACACGAATCTATCGCTGAGGATCAAAGGATCGTATGAGCAAACTGCACTGTGTATATGAAAGAATTATACTTAGGCCTACATAGTCATATAATGATGATATTGATAACTACAGTCATTGTTACAACTGCTATCATACGCCAAAATCATTATTTCTTTCACAACTGTCGTTATCATTCGTAGTTTGTGTAATTCATTTTGTAAATTTAATTTCGGATCGTGTACAAAGTAGAAGATCAACGCTTATGTATAATTGTTTTACTACGTTTGGCATTGTTTGGGGGGGGGGGAATGCACTCTACAAGCTTTGCTTCTTCCGCATTCCTCCCCATCTGCATTTTCAGGACGTTTTTGTGTTTTTTTTTTCCTCAACCTATCATTTGTTTATCATATTCTATAAATATCATTTCATATTGTGTAATTAATGTTGACACACATATGTTTTATGATGGAAAATGTATTTACAAGTCAGTGAAGTTCTGTTGGAGATGGAAAAATAAATGAATAAATGAATGAATGAATGAATTAATTAATTAATTATCATCGACATTTTCATTACGATTATGTTCTGTACATAGTCCTAGAACAAAGGGAACACAATTAAAAGAGGACTATCATAAGAATGCAACATTTACTAAATTGTAAATCCCTTTACCTCAGATCAGTTTCGTGATACTGGAATGGATATAATAACATCGTGAGGGATTGACGAGTTTTCAGGAATTCGCTACATTTTCATTTTCACAATAGGCTCACTCGTATCTGACTGAATTCCATGTTTTGAAGAACGTTGCCAAATCCTCGCAATATTTGCACCGAATGTCCTCTATACCCAACTTTGATTTTTGTGTACCTTTATTCTGAGGTGCATGTATGAATGAATGAATGAACACTAACTTGCGTCGTCTCCACGTGTACACTTTTATGAGACCCTTTTGGGATTCCTCCCCCACCTCCCCACCTTTCTGAATTTGACTTTTCTTCTTCAGACAAGATCTCAAAATTTATATTCTAACTATCTTGGTTTCCATTTTTTTTAAAATTAATATTATTATTATTCCATTGCTAATCATCACTGTACTGGTATTATCATCATTATGTCGATGGTTTGCGATTATCATTTTTATCATCATCATCATCATGATCATTATTACAGCAGTATAGAATTTGGCCCTGTAGTCACAGCATCCATATATTCAAAAGTGTATCTGGATTTTTTATGCCCGACAGATGAGACACTGCGCAGAAGTTCAGAAAAACTGCAATAACCTTACACTCTTAAAAATATCTAGTCATTTTGTGACTAGATTTTTGGTTCATATTTTTTCAACTAAATTCTAGTTATTTTGACTAGAATTCTATCATATTTCAAGCAAATTTGACTACAATCGAGTCAATCGTTTTTACGCTTTAGCTAGAACCGTCTTGTCAACACTTCTTTGAAACGTGATTGGCTCTTGTCTGCGCGCTGCATGCAAAGAGCTAGATGGCGGCGCAGGCAGAGAGCAAAAGCGTACTCGATCGCACGATCCGTGAGGAGTATGTATGCTGAGCGTATATGTAACGCATCGCGCCTAGCAAGCGCCACGTATATACGTACGTTAGTACGTACTTGATCAAAATGGAGTTTGTGGATGACAAGCTTTCTGAGTGGGGCCTCGCCAAATTTATCAAAAATTTTGAGGGTAAGTGCTGTATTTATTTTGTAGCATATTTTAAATCGAGCGAGGCTTGTAGTGTACAGCTTCATATTAGGTATTGATTCAGTATTATCTAAAAAGATAATTTGCTAAAATTGGGCGAGCTCGGGGGAGAGCTGCTGCTGCCTTGGGCCTATCATCAAGTTGCCTTAAATTATTGTTCGCGCCTAGCCTAAATGTGTAAAACGTGCTGCATGAACCGTTGCGTTGTTGGGCGGCAATGATTAGCAGCGTAAACATCGGTGAACATTGCAAAAAAAAAAAAAAAAAAAAATCCCCCCAAAATCGGTTTTGTGACAAATATGGTTTCAAGCAATTGTAAGATATGCTGTTAAAATATTGGGAGGTCTTTATTAATTTGGTTAGAGACGATTACGGTGATGTAATCAGATTTACCGCACTTCACCACCTTTCAATTAGCAGAAGGTTCACTTTTCGAATGAATTCACAAACAACCGCGCACTCGCAAGTCGCAGGCGAACGAGCCGATCTCCGTCATTTTAGGGGGCTTAGGCCTAATTCATTTTGGCTCAACCCTGTCAGTCCCCACCCGTCCTCTTTCCTTCGGTCCAAGATCTATTTGGCACCTAGTTCTAACTGCACTTGGCACAATGGTAGCCTAAATAGACCGGTGATCTATCTATCGAGTCTCTGTACTGTAGTGTAGACCGAGACCTATCTACCAGCTGTACCAGTAGTACCAGACAAAAGGTCTAGCCTTCATGTAGAAGAACTCTAGTAGATCTTTAGTAAGGATGTAGGTAAAGTACTAGGTCTAGAGGCATAATTGTGAAATAGGTCCTCATTCACTTCTTCGCACGCGCGCACTTGCGTGTAAAGTACCGTACTAGAATCTAGCAGTTAGTCTAAGTTGCTTGATCTTTTCCTGATACGATAAGCTAGAAATATAGTCAAATACAATATAGATCTAGATACTTGGTAATTGAACATCTAGTCTAGATCTTCTAACTACAACGTATTCATTTTTGCTAGTCTAAGCCCTTTCAGTCCTCTTCTCATTTGGTCTAGATCTAACTGACACTTGCGCTTGGTAAAATGGTAGCCTAGACCTCGGATCTATAGGTCTACTGTAGAAACTACCACCAGTTCCAGATAAAAGGTCTAGCCTTCATGTAGAACCCCTAAATAGAAGCTCTAGAGGCATTGGGCCGAATGCATAAAACAAGCAATTGCTTGTAAGCAATTGCTTCAAGCAAAAGCACAAGCTCGTCTAGTAAAAGGTGTAGCTCAAGCAATTGCTTAAATACATATGCATAATCTTTTGCTTGTGCACATACCTTTTGCTTGCATTCAGCAAGCAATTACTTAGGGTTCGAACAATAGCATCACGCCTGTGCGAACACAAGAACAAAGGCGAGTGTGGCAGCATGCATTTGAAAGGGCATGTGTGTGCGGAAACATTTCCTGACATAGCAGAAGAGCTATGAAATGACACTCATAAATGCACACACAGACGCACACACACACAACTATACACACACTCGTATTACTGGCTGATTCCCACCATCCCTGCTTACAATAGCCCGCATCTGCCAGATCGCACGTAGTCCACTGCCTGGACTGTTTTGTGCGATCATTTACCGCGCGCACACACCGCTACAGCACGCGTATCACGTGGAGAGACGTCTCCTTGCTCTCCACCGAAGTGAGACATCCTACCTGTTTTTCATCAAATTTTGCGTGCTAACCACTGGACATTCCCGTTGTTGAAATGAAAAATTTCTCACTCTACTTAAGAGTAATTTCTTGTAGATTTATACCACTCCTTCACAATTGTTGTCTTTCTTCCATGAATATGAAAATGATACTTAAAAGGGAACGTCCCAGATAAGCAAAAGCTCAAGCTCATTTTACAGAGCTTGGAAAATCGTAAGCAATTGCTAGCAAGAACTAGCAAAAGGTATGTTTTATGCATACGTTTTTAAGCAAATGCTTGGTCTCTAAGCAATTGCTTGCGGACAGCAAGCAATTGCTTGTACTTGCTAGCAAGAGCTTCTGCTCGCAAGCAATTGCTTGTTTTTATGCATACGGATTCGAGTAAAAGGCTAGCACAAGCAATTGCTAGCGTTTATGCATCCGGCCCATTATTGTGAAATAGGTCCACACTCATTCACTATGCAAGCGCGCACTTGCGTGTAAAATAGTTTTAGACTTGGTCTAGAATAGCCCGACCAGACGCCGTGCGGAGCCGGTTGAGTGACAGGGCTGTGTAAGTCTAGAATTAAAAGTCTAATGACACTGACATATCTAAAGGGGAAATTCGACAAACTGATGTGGCTGTAAGTACTGTCATGGAACTGGGTGTATAATCCCCAGAAAGTGATTGTGTGCCAGTCATGTTATATTATGGTCTCACACTGGCAATATGTACTGTACCCATTAGGAGAATAATGTGATATGGCGGAGGCATACCAGTGGCATAGCGACATTTCTAGTTTTTAAGTTAAACAAAAAAGTATCCTTTAGGACACCTAAATATTGTGCACCTATCAGGATCAAACTGGTCATAACTTAAAATATTTCAATTCTATCCCTAAAGATATACATTTTCAAAAATGAATTTCCAGAGGATTTCCAAAATGTAATTGAGAATGAGTATAGGATAAGGTGGTTACATCTTATAAATGGATAAATTTGACTTTTGATCCCAAAATGTCTTATTTTGAACATCCTATGTGTTTTCCCTTTGCTCTTACCATGAAATTTTCAATATCTTTTAACAATTAATCATGAAATCCCATTTTTGATGATGCATAAGTTATGATTGGGGTTTGTTAATTTTATAATGAAAGTGCCTACATGTTAACTTCTGCTTTTATATATCACAGGTTGATCAAGACTTTCGGATACTTTTCGAAAGTGAACTCTGCAGATGCCCTCTTCGAAAAATGGCCGAAAATGTCAGCAAGAGTTCTGGAATATGCAGAAAAACAAGTGCAGTGGAAGAAGATTCTCAATGTCGAAGATCCACATTCAGGTATCACATTACATGAAAATAGCACAATTCTCACAGGAACTTAACCATTTGACTCGTGTATGCATTATATAGGAGGGCCAATGATCTAAGCAGATATTGGGGTCACAATTTTAAAGGTCAAGTTCATTGCGTTTATATATGTGAAAAGGACACTCTTGTGCTAACTATTTATTTGGTGGATCAAACATGAATCATACTTGCATATGAGAGGGACAACGATCATATTAGAGTTGGGATCACAACATTGGCCTATAGATGGGGAATCTGCATGGTTTACGTGCAAATGTAATGTCAATGACCTTCGACCTCGCCCACCGTTGACATTATTTGATCTGGAATGTGTTCACTCATGCATTAAGTTTCTCTTTGTTTCAAATACCAGGTTAAAAGACCATTGAATGTTCTTTAATTTGATACATAATCTATTGATCTTTTGAAATCCTTGAAAAATATGAATCTTTTCCTGAGTCTTGATAAAGATTTAAAATTAAAAAAACTCTGATATGAATAAATGAAACAAAACTAATTTTGGTAATAGATTGAGAAAAAATGCAACCCTCTAGAGAATGCTACCTTTATAAGGGATGATTGGAATTGAAATGTGTATCTTCTTTGTCATTTGAATTTTTACAGAGAGAAAGTATCAACAAGATAATAAACGTGCCACATTTCATGAATTTGTTTGCTAATGTTTGTGTTCTCCTTAGATGATGAGAAGAGCAACCTGGCTGTACAGGTTCTTCCTCTGTTGTTTCCAGCTGGGGTGAAGAAACAGGGGCAGAGAAGTGTACAGCGTGCAACTATGGAAGAGAGCATGCCTGCATTCATCAATGTCGAGAAGGTGATGATAGAAATAGGGATCTAACACTGAAAATAGTGCAATACCCTGTGTTGTGTGAATGGGTCAGTTGATATGCTATGAAATATTTGTCACTTGAGATCTATATTCAGTCAAGTGAACACATTCCCTTTATCCTTTAATCGACATTTAGTTATCCTTTAATTCACCATATAGTCAAATTGCTCTGAAAATGCTTGCTGATTCCTGTTCAGTTAGTAAGTAATCGATGGAATTTCTATTAATGATAATGATAAGAATACTAATAACAGTATTACTACTAGTGCTACTACTAATGATAATGATAACAATAACAGTCACCATAATAAAATGTGCTTCGCATGTCCATAGTTTACTGCAGCTGGAATTATCTCACTGTCTGCTTGATATATTGTAAGGCAAGATCAAGTAAATTAAAACCATGAACTGCTGAAGGGCTGAAGATAGAGGTGTGCAGAAGGAAATGTAAAAAAAAAAAAAAAAATGATATAAAAGTGGCATGGCAAAATCATGTAGATGAAGGGGGCTTCCATTGGCAATATTTTTTTCCAAATTCAGAAAATGAATGAATCTCCCAATGTTTATGATGGTATCAGCAGAATTCATGTTTGATACACTGATTGATGTTTGTGTTTTTATATTGGTTAGATTATTCAAAAGCACTTCTCTTTCATGCCTTGGTTGTTGAACAAAATTTTGAATATTTGTCTTTTATCTGTTTGTTAATCTCTTATCAAAGCTATTAGAGAAATTTCTTTATTTGCTTTTTTTACATATAGATGGGACGAACCTGCCTATGTATTTGGAAGGGAAACGAGAACCTCATGTCCTGGTCTTCGGGGAGAGAAAGAATCCGGAGCAGGCATTCGTGGCTGTTGAAGGAGATGCGATCCCTTGCACATCTCTGCTGAAAGCAGTAGATGTATGTTTCAAACTTACTTATGTGTTGGACATCAACTACTGCTGGCAGTGCAGTCATATATATACATATTTGCAAAAGTATGTGTATGGGCTGGGAATGGGTGATGGTCCACCAACATCCTCTGTTGTATTGCTTAATAACTTCGTTGAGCAAGAGTAAAGCCGTAAGGGCTCCACTGTACACCAGCTAGGGCTCTGAATTGAAAGGTTCATTGAACAGTAACATCGTATATTGATCTGTTTTTGTAACACATATCTATTTCTGAAGATATAGTTGATTTTGTGGATTGAGGCATTTGGAAATTTTCTTTGGGATTGTCCAGGTTTATATGAGCTGGCCATAATGAGGAGGGATGGTCGATTTTGGTGGCCTTATTGTAGAAGCCCTTTTTGTGTTGCCTAGATTAAATAGTGTATATGATGCAAAAGAAAATGACACCAAGATCATAATATTTGGTTGATTCGTTTTTATTCTATGCTTTGTTGGAGTAACAACGTAATTTCAAAGGTCAAAAGTCAAAGGCCGAGTGACAGTGCTAAAATTTCACATTTTTCTTCATATCTTTGAAATGGTTCATGGTATCTTCATGAAACGTAATGCATATACAATGTACATGTGTTGCCTGACATTGCTTCTCTGTGGATGTTTTGGGACATGAAATCAAAGATCAAGGGTCAAAGGTCACCTTAAAATGCTAAAATTGCATTATTGAATGCTGAAATTATACTACTTTCTCCATATTCATACGGAGAAAATATGTGTATTCATACATGAATATACCCAAATAAATTAATGCACAATGATTGTGTAGGAAAAGTTTTGGGTCCAGTGAAAATGCTAAAATTTTGCTCATCCATATATTGAAAGTGGCTCTTTAAGTACTGTCATGGAACTTTGTGTATAATCACCAGAAATTTATTATGTACCAGTCATGTAATCTTACACTGGCAATATGTCCTGCACTTAATGGAGAATAATGTGATATGGCGGTGGCATGCCAGTTGCCATAGCGACATTTTTAGTTAAACATAATTCGAATCTCAAACCGTCATCTTCCTCAGAAAAATGCTTCATCAAAAAAGGCTTCATCAGCATTGGCAATTTGAGATATGAGCCAAAAATGATATTTCATTGTTTTATTGTTCAACTTCAGAATCTACAAACCGAATGGAAGTCTGCACAATGATTCAGCATTGTGTATGAGATCAAAGATGGCCGGGTTTGAGCGTACCCAATGAGAACAATCATACTTATAGACTCTTTTCAAATATTTGATCCCCGTTATCTATACATGTATATACTCACCGATTGACTGGGCGTGCGAACGCAATGCAGGAGAGCTGTGTGTATGTGGGGCTCCCTGATCAAATCAATCACTCAATATTATCAAATATCAATTATCAAATTGTCTATGTGAACTTTTTATCTGAAACATTTTTTTTTTGTAAGCCCATGTTCGATCAATTAGATCTCTATCATCATTAACTTGCCATTGTTAAATGTGCTATCAACTGACAGCCTGATTATTGTAGTTTACATGGTGCCTCGTTTGTTATGATCTAGGAAACTTGAGATATGTGACAAGGTAGAATGTCATGGAAGACCGAGTGAAAATGAATGTTAATTTTGAGAAAAAAAAACGCTCGTGTACATGCCTTGTATTCTACACACATTGTTGATAATGCTGAATTTTCAATTTGCAAAGAGAGAGTTATGAAAGAAAATGAATGAAAAATCATAAATGTTCATGAATCAATGCAATATTCATTGCAAGCTTTATACATTGTACTCAGTGTTACGAGTAGCATGTTCCGATGATTATTGGTTCAGAATAAAATATGCATTTGTGTCAGTTAAATGTTACACAATTTGTCATAGCATTCATAATTGATTTGTGACTGATGTGTGATTGGTGAGATTGAAAAGATGCTCTGGTCACTTTGAATAGAAACTAGTTGAATTTGACTAGATTCATGAATCACAACACTGACTACATATCTAGTCAAATAACTGATCAGTATATTCTAATCATCTTTTACTAGAAACCGGTCAAACCAACTAGATTTTCTAGTCATAAACATTGACTAGATTTCTACTCAAAATCTGTGACTAGTTTTTTCTAGTAAAAATGACTAGAACAGAGTAAGTGCCCCTGGGATCCTATAATCTAGTCAAATACGACGAGATTCTAGTCATATCTGACTAGGTATTTTTTAGAGTGTACTCGCTATACAATTACGCGGTACGTACATAGAAATTTATGCACTCGATGCAATCGATCACAATTCTGCAATCGATACTTATCAAATGTTGATCGATGATGTCGAAATGCGCTATGCACGTGTGTAAGCGACGAGCTGTGACAGTGTGCTAGCTACGAAGTTATCATGGCTAAATTCAAGAAGGCAGGGAATAAACCGAAGCGCAAGAAAGACACCGAAAACCAGGAACGTATCGACGAATCGAATGACAATGACGGCCTTGATACAACTCCACCAAATAAACGTGTAAGTACTTTGCCAATATTCGTGAAGTGTTGTTTGCAGACGTTTAAGACTGGAATGCAAGTCCCACCTACCGAAAATAGTGTTAGTGGTGCAAGTACATAGCCTGCTTCATACCAAACCGAAACCAGTTGAGATGATGGAAGTAGAAGGGGGTGATTACGTAAGATTGGGAGCTGTCTGTGCTCTACTCAAGAATCAGGAGTGGGGTGGAATTAATGAACACACCTGGATAGAGAAAGAATGAAGGTGACAGAACTAAACAAAGAGGAACAAAAGGTATCTGAAGCGATGATATTTAATGATAATGCATGGAGGTGACAAGTGAATATCCGATTCATTTGATGACATTAATTTAACTTGAATTGATGCCAGACTGCACGGCAGTGCTGAAAAGCAAACTAATGCAAATTAATACAAGGTCAAGACAGACAACAAAAGGAGAGTAGACAAACAAGATATACAGCAAAGTAAACAGTGACAGAATAACGGTCCTAGATTTCTACATAAACTTTCTTCCCCGAAAAAATTGTCCTCAATTTTAATGAAAAACAAATAGTCGATCAGTTTTTGCAAAACCAGAATTAGATCTATGTTGTTGTTTTTTCAACACTGAAATGGTATGTACACAAAGTAATCTGAAATGACTGATATACATAATGACAAATAAATCACTGCAAAATCAACTAAGTTTAACTTTATAACAGACATGCAACATCAACAATTACCAGGGGTTTCATTTATAATTGAGATTCAGTGATTACAAATTTTCTGGTAAAAATCTGATGTCTGTTGAATTACAATCACTTGACACTATTGTCAAGTGAAATTTTACAACATTTGTGAGGAAGACGATTCTTTCAGTAAAGGTCCCTCAAAACAGTAAACAGTTTTGCATTATAAGTTGATTGAATTTGAGAATTGTGCTCTGATTAGTTACATCACTGTTTTGGTATTATATATTTAGCAATCTAAGAAAATGAAAACAGACTACTGTATAATCATTGTACTCTTATCTCCTTTACTGTGTGACACACAATAGACAATTGAAAATGTAGAATTCATCTGTTTCATGCACTTGAAATGTGTATCTGTCATACGGCATTGTTATCAATGATTAGGCCTTTAGAGGTAAATTACACCATTCAGCACAGAAATGAGTAATAAAACAAAATGACCTTCACTTCTGCCTTGACATATCTGTATTCAACTCAGTTTAATATGAATAGGATGACATTGACAGGGTAAGTTCCTGTGTTATGAGACATCTACCTTTTATGCAGGCGACAAGAAAACAAGTGCAAGTAGTTTTATGGACAGTTTGAGATTTATGTGGGGTTCATATACACTGTTCATTCATTGAGGTTCAAAATTTTTTTGAGACACAGTAACATTGCTTTTGTTGTTGTTGTTTTTTCTGTTTTAATTTTCAGGCAAGGCTTTCTTCTGGTTTCCCGACTATTGATGGTTACACATCAGATGCGGAGATCGACACGAGAGCTCTTGTACAGCAGCAGAATAGGAAGAAGAAGAAGTCAGGGGGCTTCCAGTCCATGGGTGAGAAATCAACATTTCAACATCATCAGAGGAGTCATGGAGTAAACAGTTTAGAAATGTTGAAATAGGATTGTGTTATAGTTTTGCATATTGGCTACTACTCATACTGCAACTACTTCTTCAAATAGTAATAATGATGACAAAAATGTTAGTTATATGAATACCAGTGATAATTATTATGATAATGATGTTCATAATAATGATAGAAATCATCATCATTATCATCATCATCATCATCTACATTGTAAATGCAAACAGAGTCTCTTTTAGATTAATAGTAATAATTATAACGATGATTTGACTGGTGATACCATGCCTGAATAGATCTGTCTTTATTCTTTTAACAGGTCTCAGCCATGCAGTCTTCAAGGGAATCATGAAGAAAGGTTACAAAATACCAACACCCATCCAAAGAAAAGTAAGTTTGCTACTAATAAAGTACCAGTAGTGGAAGTAAAAGACATAGTAAATTTACAAATTACTGAGTTTGTTACTCCTTCATAAACTTATTTTAGTTCTTCAAGAGTCGTTATTGTTTTTTTCTGAAGATACTAATATTTTTTTATTTTTTATTTTTTTTTTTTTGTGGGGGGGGGGGGGTTATGACATTGATTCACTGTGTAGATAAGACGGTGTCCTTCAATGATGTTTGATGCAATAGTAACAGCATGCTACATGTGGCTACCACTTCAGGAGGATACAGTGCACTCCCGTTATAACGAAATGCTCAGGACCGGCAGTTTTCTTTCATTATAACGAAATTTCGTTACAACCGAACAAATACAATGTATAACGATAACAAGGAAACCAAGTACATAATATATCATATTCTGTTTGCTAAATACTCATCATACACTGGAAAGCTATGTGAAATGTGATGGGATAACTGTATTACAATAATAATAAGTTCTCCTCAGAAACTGTGCGTGTCACAAGGAGCGAACACACAGTGGTGTGAAGCGTTCACCCATACAAGAGACGCTACGTATTTTCGTAAGCAATTCGCATTTCGTTATAACGGAGCACATTTCTTTTGTTTTTCTTTGTCTGTGGCGCTCGGAAAAGACTTCGTTATAACGGAAATTTCGCTATAACCGTGTTCGTCATAAGCGAATTTTGTACCATAGACTTTAATGGTGATAATTTTGGGACCAGAAGATTTACTTCGTTATAACGAAATTTCGTTATAACCGTGTTCGTTGTAACAGGAGTGCACTGTACTGTGTAAAAATTTTTGCAAGTTTATGCACAGAAAAGAATAGGCCTTGTATATAAATATAGTCCCATTCATATCAGCCAGTGTTTCTATCTGATTGTAAGTTCTGCTTCACAGTATAAGAGATAGCATGACACCACTAGTGTAGATTGATGCAATACATGCAGGTGTAAATCTGTGCTGATGCAATGCTGTAGTGCAAGAAGGAGAATGACCATGATCTTTGCTTTCACATTTTCTTCTCGTTCATTACCTATGTACTTCATTTTGCAGTGCATACCAGTGATCATGGAGGGACGGGACGTGGTGGGAATGGCCCGCACCGGCAGCGGCAAGACCGCCGCCTTCCTCCTCCCCATGCTAGAGCGCCTGCAGAGGCGGTCGGCCCAGTCCGGGGCGAGGGCGCTCATCCTGTCACCCACCAGGGAGCTGGCCCTGCAGACTCTGAAATTCACCAAGGAGGTATGATAAGTGTACAGCAGCAGAAGAATTCTGAACTTGAAGTAGCACTTGTAGTGGTAGTAGTAGTAACAATAGAAGAAGTAGAAGTTCATGTAGCTAGTAGTAGTAGTAGTAATAGTAGTAGTAATAGTAGTAGTAGTAGTAGTTGTAGTAGTAGTAGTAGTAGTCGTAGTAGTAGTAGTAGTAGTAAACAAGCAGTAGTAGTAAATAAGCAGTAGCTGCAGTAGTAGTAGTAGTAGTAGTAGCAGTCATCAGAGTAGTAGAAAAGATTATTGCACAACTAGTAGTTGCTGCAGTAGCAGTAGGAGTAGTAGTGAAATTCATAAATTTCAAATGCAATCATATGTCAAACACAAATGGAAAGCCATTGTAAGTCAACAGTCTCCTTGATGTAAACTGTAACTTCACCCCCACTCCAGCTTGGCCGTTACACTGACCTCAAGGCGGAGGTCATCCTGGGAGGTGACCGGATGGACGACCAGTTTGCCGCACTCCACGAGAACCCGGACATCCTGATCGCGACCCCAGGCCGCCTGCTTCACGTTCTGATGGAGATGGACTTGAAGCTAAAGAATGTGGAGTATGTTGTATTTGACGAGGCTGACAGGTGAGTAAATAGGTTAATAACCCATGGAATCCTTGGGGAATAGTTTTGCAGAAGTTATTATCTGGTCATCATTTGAATAGGCGCCTCTTAATATTAGTACTGTATATCTTATATTGTAAAAGGTTAGAAAGAACTAGTCATAAATGCATTGGATCTGTACATTGTCTGAAAGAAATTTACAAAAAATGCCACCTGAGAAAGAAATTGAACTTTGCTCTTCTAAAATGTATTTAAATATCTCAATTTATATTCCGTAAATTATGTCTTTAGCTGGGAATGTGCCCCTGCTTATTCTGTACATGTTGATACATCAATTTCTGGTATCAATTCATAGAGTGTATGGAGTTTATTCTTCTTCACTAAATTGGGTAAACATTCAAAGTACAGCTTTGTTTGACTCTGACGTTGTTGCTTTCTTGTAACTCTGGAGCTGTGATGAAAAAGGGGTGAAGATAAAAATTAAATGCTTCAAAAGAGGGTATACAGTATCTATTGGTGTCCTGATTTATCATGTATCATATTCATCATTTTTTTCCATAGACTGTGATGTTAGAATAAACCAGTCAATAAATTGTTGATTAGCATTGTTATGATATTCGTTCATAGATTTCTCACTAGTAACAGCTTAATTCTCAATACCTTTGTATGCCTGAGTATTTGTTCATGTATTTGAACATCATCGTGGCGGCTCAGTCAGGAAAGTTTGAATAATTCTGAAATTGAGCCACCACAATGTTAAATAGTGCCCTTTAATGTGATAGACTGTTTTGACTTCATGCTGTGATGACCAGTCTGCCTCATTCATTATATGTGACCTTTGACCCATTCTTTGTATAACCTCTGACCCATATCTCTGGCAGGTTGTTTGAGATGGGTTTTGCTGAGCAGCTTAACGAAATATTGTCTAGACTTCCTGACAGCCGCCAAACACTCCTCTTCTCGGCCACCCTGCCCAAGAGCCTTGTGGAGTTTGCCAGTGCTGGGCTGAGTGAACCCACGCTGGTGAGGCTGGACGTGGAGTCTAAGATCAGTGATCAGCTAAAGGTGAATGACCTTTTGTCTTCATAACTTGTATGGCTGGAATGAATCCAAATACTTTTGGCATGTATTGATATGTAATGTGTCTGAAAGTTAATGACCTTCACTGCCTTGATAATGTAATCAAGCACATTTTGATTAGTTCATTACATCAACATGGTGAAGACTCTGAATGCTCCAAAGTCCACCGCTGTTATATGGACACCAGCTGACTGTACAGTGATTTATTCATGAAATCTATGTCAGTACAAGAGCCAACAGAATGTTGAATTCATAAGAATTCTACTTTTGATTCAAACTTGGCTTTGATACATGCTACATATCTTTCTCCTATCTTTCTTCCAATTTGTGATAATGAATTTAAGTAAAAGTATTGTTTATGTGCTTGCACATGTAGTTCTTCCCAAAACCTTTCTTTATACCCCCGCCAAACGAAGTTTGAAGGGGGTATATAGGAATCAGCGGACGGTCGGGCGGTCGGTCGGTCGGTCGGTCCGTTGCAAATCTTGCGTCGCGAACTACTTCCTCAGTTTTCAACCGGTTCCCATAAAACTTGGCACAGATGTGTGCCTTGGGTTGTAGATGTGCAAGACGTATTTTTTGACAGTACCCAAAAGTACGTTGCCATGGTAACGGCATATTATGGGCAAAAATGGGTACAAATCTTGCGTCACGAACTCCTCCCACAGTTTTTGATCAATTTTTATGAAATTAGGTACAGATGTTCATCTGAATATGTTAATGTGCAAGACACATATTTCCGAAGTGGCAAAAAGTGTGTTGCCATGGTAACGGCATGTTATTGGTAAAATATAGGGCAAAATGCTTCATGGCAAAACTGCTTCATCAGTGTTCTTCCAATTCTCATGGAATTCATATTGAATGTTTGTCTTAGGATATAGGTCAGCATGACACATTTCTTGACAGTGACAAAAAGTATGTTGCCATGGTAACAGCTCACATATTATGAGCCAAAATGATGGAAAATTTTGTGTTGCAAACTACTTCCTCAGTTTTTGCCCAATTTCCATGAAACTTGGTACAGATGTGTGCCTTTGGTTGTAGATGTGCAAGACGCATAGTTTTCGACAGTACCCGAAAGTACGTTGCCATGGTAACGGCATATTAATGGCAGAAGATCAAGGAAAGATGTTTTGACCAAAGCTTATGAAATGTTGTTTGGCGGGGTAATAACCAGTCGCTGTAGCGACATTTCTAGTTTACTTTCGTGCTCCTTGCTCTTCCATGTACACAAATATCAAGCCCTCAGAGTGATTCTCTATATATTGGACCAACATACAGTAGACAAAAATATACCATTATTGTTTTGAAGCAGCTGGGTCTAAAATTGTATACATGAACATGACAAAGGGTATACCATCAAGTGACACTGAATTACATAACTATCCTACTTTTTCCCAATCATTGAGAAGATTTCACTGTTGTTTAGTTGAGATAAAAACTCCATATATATAAAAACCAACATTAGCATGGAGTGGGTCACTGGGGTCATCTTTCACTTGGCAGTAGACACTACCACCCCCTATATTGGTCTCTTCACCCCATCCCAATTCTTGCAATCCTCATTCCAGAACATCTACCTGTACACCAGGAGCAACGATAAGACTGCCGTACTCCTCCACCTGCTGCGAGAGGTCATTGACCCCTCTCAACTCACCGTGGTCTTTCTGGCTACACGGCATCATGTTCAATATGTCAAGGAGGTGAGTGGGATCTTTTGTTTATATGTTTCACCTGCGTTCTTGCAGGAAGCTAGGTTAAAATGTGCTCATTGACCATTTTGACAAAGAAACCTCTGCAGAGAAATTGTGAGTTTTTTGCTTATTGATTTGGAGCATCTATAAACCAAGTATTATGTGAGTTTATCAAGGTGCATCTGAACATTGTTAAAGGTAGGGGATACCTTTTACAAACCTCCCAAAATGCAGCAAAACATTAAATATGAACCTCAGGGGACTTGTTTAGGCCACTGCTGAGAAATATGGAAGTCAACAGTTATCTACAATTTGAATAATGCACAAAACTCAACTACTCAGTAGTTCTGTGTGTCAGCCACACTTAAACCTTTTTGTTGCAGTCTTCTGTATTTTTTTATCTATAAACACAAATCTTAAAGTATAAGAGCTGATGTAATAGCATATAGAGTGTGTGGCAAGAATGTATATAGAAATGTTTGTAAGTTTTGATGAACTTTCTTCACAAAATATACATGATGGACACACATACAGTGCATGGGTCTGCAAAGGTAGCCTAGCAATGTACTGGAATTTACGGTGAGCCCTGAAAAAAATTCAATTCAAAATATAACGGTCAATAAAAATGTACTAAATTTTTCCTTCCACTTTCAATACTTTATGGGAGTTTCTAAAATGATACTCTCTTCAACATACCACTGTATTTATACAACTCTTCATTTAAGGCATGCAAATGGGATTCCCTACCTTTAAAGTGGGTCTGCACTGGCAAGAAACATGTCTAGCGCCATCATAAGGCTCATTTTTCTCTGTGGTGCCCAGCATTTCCCCCATAATGCCAAGCGGCGTGCAGCAATTAACCCCTTCCACACTGAATTCTGAAATCCCCATAGACTTAACACACAGACCACCAGGTTTCCGTAGGGGATGGCCTCGCAGCGCAGCGGCTTGCTTCGATCCCGCATTATGCGCAGTCCAGTGCATAGTATGTATACCATGATCGATGGTACATCCCGTGGTTATGCGTACGTTGTCACGTAAATCACTTCGCGATCTGTTCAGTGCTTTCAAACACTGTCTTCAACACTCGGATCGTATATTCTGATCTTTGTGTCGAACTTCAATCTGCGTGCCATTATGTCGCGGATACGACTTGGTAAATGCTGGATCCAGTGGGAGGAGGTGCGAGCTGTTTATCGGCAAGAAATGAACAAGATAAACGTTGCCCTTCACGGTCCATCAAGCCATTCAACACAGGATGACTTTGCTGGTCATCTGCTGGACGTCCACCACCACTCGCACTGGGCATCAGCACTGTGTGCCAGGATTGCGGGATCAACCCGTTGTGAAAGTTTCTACATGCACTCAGACTGAGTCAGAAGCCTCTGATAAGAGGTAATCTATTGTACCTATTTTTTATTCAGTTGCAAATGACAATTACTGAACGCTGAATTTATAACCTTCCAAATCAATGTAACGATAACGTTACCGTTACTTCAATTACCGGTACAGTTGTACCGCAGCGTTGATCATGCAACTATCGCGATGAACGATGACACAATTTAAAACAGCCTTATTCACATTTTTTTTTAAATGATTATCACAATAAATACTGACGTCCAACTTACGACAAAAAGTACTATGATGACTCAATGACTAGACCTAGGCCTGATTAAGTCAATTAGTGAACGTGTACGGTCACAGTAGTAGACCCATATAGGCCTATGTAAATTATCACTAGCCGTATATGAACGTTTTCATTTTAGCTTATTGTTCCTCACTAACCCAGCCTCAACAAATTGTCAAAATTTCTAGGAAGGGAAATCATGATCAATTCAAGATATGTTATCTGTTTTCCAATTGCAATCTCGAGATATAGCTTGGTGTCATTTCTCACATGTGTGGTAATATTCAGGGCAGGGAGACAGCACATCAGCTGTACATATACTTGTAGGCCTAGATCTATATTAGTAGGAACCGCGTGTACATTTGCTCTGGTACTACTAGTCACTACTAGACTACTAGTGCTGACTGTAGTACTAACATTAGATCTGTAACTCTTACCGTCTAGTTATCTTAGTACTAGCAAAGATTTATGTGCGAGAGATAACGCATCTGGAGCTTTCATCACTCATTGTGTTGGACTTCATGAAAACTCAATAAAGAGCATGAAATTTGAAGGAATATTTTTCTGCACATCGTGTAGTATATCTAAATCAGCTATTGAAAATAATTTATGGTCGTACAAAACCTTATGGTAATAAAATGCTTGACTACATGTACAGTTGTAGCGACAGTCTTATACATGCAGGGCAGCTTGCATGCAACGTTGCAGACAACTGGGTGCAATTGAACTCACATGGTGACCGGCAATAGATTGCGCAGACCTGCAGCCTGTGCCTCCATGGGATATGGGTTACAAGTACCACTTATCGCACAATCCTGCAGGCAGCACCTCCACTGGTTACAAAAATAAGATTTGGTATTCAAACCCTTGGACTGACTGGAGGCCCTGGCTGCAGGATTGCACAATCTATCGTTGGTCAGATTTTGTGAGCTCACTTGCACCTAGTTGCCAGCGCCGTTGCATTGCGAGCTGGACTGTATGAAAGACGAAGACATAATTCATTATGCCTTTCATACATGTAGGTACCTGTACTGTACTTTTTCGAATATGGTTACAGTTGTTGTAGTTCCCTGTTTCGGTAGGTTGTATAATATAACAATAAGGACAGTTGGGGCTCAGTAACTGGACACCAATTTTACTAAGATTTAAAATGAGAAAATTTGGGTGTTTTTTACGTCAAATGGCCAAGGTCAAAGAGAGCATATCAGAATAAATTGATTTGATTTGTGGGCATTATTGGACATACAAGGCCAGAACAAAAGGAAGGTACAGGCACATTTGTACAATGTATAATTGTCACACATGCAAAACTGCTATTTCATACATTTACACTGTACAGACCCTACACGCCAATGTACACTCCCATCAAATTTAGCACCTTTTCTTTGCCGACATAATATCAATATACAGTGTAGTAGAAATACTGATTTCTTGATGTCAAGATAGCTTTGTAGCGGAGTAATTGGCTGTCCTTGAGTGGTATACCTGATCAATTACATGTATGTGAAGCCAGATGAATATTGCACGATGGACGAGTGTAATATTCGTCAAGCTGAATGCAATATGTCTGGTATACCATGAAAGGGTAGCCAATATTATGATTATTATGTAGATCTGCCCCCAAAGATGCGTGAACAGTGGTTTGGAATTCATGGAAATCGGTTAAATTGAAATTGCATTTTACACTGTGTACACTAGTTTATGAAATGAAAGAATTCCATGTCTCATCCACCTTTACTGGTACGAAAGCACAGTCGCACGCTACTCTAGCGCACTGTCATACCATCTCAGGCTACCGGGCCATGCAGTATGGTGTATTACTTCACAGAAATCTTTTACAGTAACCTATTGGGATTTTCATCTTTCTTCAACATGGTCATTGCTGCATGATTGGTAATAAAGGGGACAGACTACATGTTTTTAGTGTGCTGCTGAAACCTCTCATATAATATTCACTAATGTGATATGAAAAGTCTGGGGTACAGTACATTTGTATGCATGGTATCCAACTAACATTGTGTTTTATGCTGTACTGCTCTTGCCTTGATTTACCTTGATGTTGGGCATAAAGTATACACGATGTATAAACTTATTTGCCCCTGTGCATCTTCTTTGTGTTAGTTCTTGGTCTTCAGAATAATCTGACTTACTTGTAGCCTCTGCAGCTGATAGCACAACATCTATACTCTATACTCTACACAGTGTGTCCTACAGTGTATACCCATTGACAAGTACACTGTATTATACTCAAGATCATTGCTGCTGTTTGCCACACATCATACTTTTCATGGTAAATGAACTGTACAATGATTGCCTTTTCAATATGTTATTCCCATCCATATTAAAAAGACAATATCGTGATCACAAATGGTGTGTAAAAGAGCATTTGCAACACCCTATATCTGCACTTTTTTTTTCAGCCAATTAGCATATAAATATTTTTGGGTACATTTTTTTTTTCACGTATCCCTGAGAATTTTCTTGACCATAATACATGTACATACTGATGTGTTCTTTCTAGGAGTGTTGTGCTACCTTGCTCGTTGATAACTAGGACTCTAAAAATCTAGGATCAAACTGTAAAATTTTGTACTCGACTCGACATGAAATTGTAATTTACTGACACTCATTCGGAAAATATATGTCATAATTGAAAGTAATTATGACTTTGTTGCATTACATGTACATGTGGTTAATTAAGTATGCTTTGTTTGTGTTTACAGCTCCTAGGAGAGCTCCTCTGCGCAGAGGAGTGTTGTTTTCACCAATCAACTCTAAGACCCTCCTGAACCAAGTCAGGTGAGTATCAAACTAAAAATTATACTTGTTATGCACAGGCTTATTGACAAGAAAATGCCCACAAATTTGACCATGAATCCTTTTTATTCCTCTGTCCGATGGGTGCTGGAGGCATGATATTTTTGGGTTGTAGGTCTGTCTGTCTACTTTAGTATACGCGATAACTTGAGTAATACTGAGCGGAATTTGACCAAACATAGTCCGACTATGAAGTATGATTGGGCAATCACTTCATTAGAAATTGGTCGCAGGTCAAAAGTGAAGGTCATCTAAAACAGTTTATGCAATAACTCAAGACTGTAATTGAGCAAATTTCAGCAAACTTGGCACAAGGGTAAAATATGATAGGGCACTAACTTGATAACATTTTGTGTAAACTTGGCAAGAGTCAAAGGTCAAGGTCAAATTCTAAAAATTCACTGTGTGATATTAAAACTCAAGACTGGATCAAGCAAATTTCACTAAACTTTGCACAAGGGTGAAGCAAGGTGGGATAATCACTTGATTAGACTTTGGGTAAAATTGGGTAAAACTTCAAAGGTGGATGTAGCAAATCTCAATAAACTAGAGCACTGTACAATGTACATATACCTCAAACAAACATAATGAATGTTCGATATTCTGAAGGTTCGTTATTCCGAAGGTTCGTTACTCCGAAACACACGTATTCCCAATACCTAGAGGTTCGTTAATCCGAAAATGAAAAAGGTTCATCAATCTGAACATTTGTGGCGTTATTCCAAAGATTTGTTAATCCGAAATGATATTTGGAAAAACAAATCTTCGGAATAATGAATCTGCGGACTGAAGAGCCTTCGGAATGACAAACCTTTGGAATAACGAGCTGTAACCCTATTGGGCACCATGTTACCAGGTCTAATAATTGGGGTCTGTGACAAGACTATACTCTTGGCGCTGTTCCCAGGCCATGACCAGGTGCCAGTTGTAATACGATCTCACGAAAGAATGCTTGTGCGCGCCGTGTTCCTTTGTCGGTAGCCCTTCCCAGGCCCCAACCCTGTCTAGCACTTCTGTCTCTTTACTAGTAGTTGGTGTTTTTGTTTTTCTGATGGTAGTGGTCTCTGTCTTGGGTCTGTGTGTGTTTTGCATCTTTCATGTGCGAGGGGAAAAAAAGAGACAGAAAAGAACTTCAAGAATTCGAGGAAGTCTTGCGGATTTTCTTTCTCGTCATTCACGCTAGGGGAAAAAGGAGGGGGGGGGGGTATTTTTTTTCTGAATTGTTCATGGCAGGGGAAAGAGGAGACAGGGAGAGAAGCGTTTGTTGCTCTTTTTTCTCTTCAATCCT
The DNA here is from genome assembly GCA_033980235.1 of Diadema setosum. Classification (NCBI taxonomy): domain Eukaryota; kingdom Metazoa; phylum Echinodermata; class Echinoidea; order Diadematoida; family Diadematidae; genus Diadema; species Diadema setosum. The sequence goes on from CM067074.1 coordinate 15,998,017, forward strand.
GTTTACTATACATTTAGTTACGCTGAAGCATTGATAAAGATTTGCTGCTGTGAAGTCAATAGGACATTAAAATAAGAAGCCTCCCATTTACTTCTGTTCATTGAATCTTCACCTACAATGTAACTACCTTTAGAGTATGGTAACAGGAATAGCAGAAATAGTTCTGGTTACCTTGACATGTGTTTGCAGGGAAATCGTGGATGCACTTGAAAAATAGTAGACTTTTTGAAGCTTGAAGTTTGTTATGAAGCCACATATACAGTGTACAAGTTTTGTACATGTAGGGCTCATCAGTTGTTCGATTTCGGTATGAATTTGGAAAGGTTGCAACACAGTTTAGTTAGCACAATTTCGTCAATTCCAAATCAAATTTAGGAGACAGAATCAATTTTATAAGCCAAGTATCGGAAATCCCAATCAGAGCTGCATATGATAAATTGATATGTCGTGTTACATTGTATCTTGTAGTTTAGTAATGACCAAAGATTCAGGGTTACCTCAAGAAAATCTGATGCATTGCTAAATGAATTAAAATATGGAAGATATATTGGTACAATGAAAGATTTTCTACATGATTTGACTCACAAATATTGATTAAGTTGACTGACAAAATTATGTACCTGAACCCATATACTCAACATAAAATATTTTAGAAACGTATTTGCCATAAAACCATCATACTAATGTGACGCCTAGAGCATATAAGTCCAAAGACAATGTTTTATAGTGGTAATTTAATCGCCTGTGGCTTGTGGGGTTTGATAAGACGTGGTTTGGTTTTCCCACAGACCGTATTGAATTTGGAGGAGAAACTTGCAATCTGCTCCATAAACCATTTTCGTACTGTATCCAGATTTACACAATTACAATATGTATACTTGTTTCCCATTGACAACAATTCGAAGAACTTGTCACAGACAGTCAGAATATATAATCTTCCTTGTTCATGACGCTGTTACAAACTTCACATGAGCGCGGACAAAGTTTGTTGGGTTGTCATTATTTGTTTACAAAAATACAATCTGAATACATGAGAAACCCGTTCATTAGCATTGACAACAATTCTAGAACCTGCAACAAACAATACTGGACACAAGAGACACAATATGGTTTTATGCTCCTACTTGCTCCCGAAGCTCGGACAAGCATCGCATGAGCTCGAACAAGCTTTTAGGGTCGCCATATGGGCATCCTTTATTGCAGCAATAAGTCTTAATACATGATAATATCATCTATTACCATGGAATGTTATGATGTTTAGTCAACCAACATGCAAACAAAAACAAACAATCAACAGTCAATGAATTAATGCATGCGCATTTTGTGTTACAGTACTTTTGATGTACAGCTGTAGGCAGAATTTGTTTCATTATTTTTCTTATTTATTTCTGTCTCTCATGCGTAGGCCAAGGTGGAGGCGCTCACCAGGGATCAAGTCAATGAGCTGGCCATCACGAACTTGAAAAGGACAGCTGGACTATTCGAAGATTTCTTTGAGCAGTTTGTTCATCCGCCGCCACAGCCACCACGAGAGCCAGAGCCAGAAGCCGTGCCTCCATGGTGCAAATGTGGGCGGTGCAGGGAGATGGCGCATGACGTAGAAAAAAAAATGCTGCAGAAAAGCTAACATGCAGTGTCACTCGCTCTCTGCACGATTCCGTCGCCTCTGTTTGGACCCGGCTGTACTCGACATCGTTCGCCACAACCTGGAGAACCAGCACGTCTGGGCCGCAGACAGGGGCAACAGATCATACCGTCACGCGTCATAGCGCACATACATTGTACGTCCATTGGCAGCACGACAAATTGGGCGCTGGCAATCGAAGAGTGGTTCCCTCCTGTTCTGTCTGGGCCATTAGAACCGAGTACGGTACTCATCTGCTAACGGGCACTATGTAGGTTATCAGGATGTCGAAGGGTACCGAGATGGTTATAGGGTCGAACTTTATACTCCTTCCACAACCATTTTTCTTGTATCTTGGATCTTGCAACATACTTTCAGTAGACGACACTGGTTGCTCTTAGTTTGGTTAGGTCTTACGATTTTTCTATGAGATGTGTGCTCATAGTACATGTTACATAGTGAAGTATCCCTTTGTTGTAGGCCTACTATCTATTATGCATGAGTGATTCTTTATGCACTTATATGCAGGTATCAATTACTGTATGAGACATTATGTTCATTTCAAGACACTAGTGATATTGTAAAATGCTGAATAGGTGAGTAAATCTAACAGAACACGCCAGAGATGACGAACTTCCTTTGTGGCTGATACATGTATAAAACTACATGTGGAAAAAAAAAATTGTACAAGACATTTCACCGATATGTGTATACAAGTATGTATTGGATGGAGATATTTCTAAACATTTTCTTTGTATTTTTATTGTCTGCAAAGCTACTTATTATGCCTCCATCTTGCGGTAACTGGTTATTTAGACTTTGTTTCACCCCATCCCTATGCTAAAACGTTTGTATGCACATTCTGCCAGCAAAACATATATGAATATGATATGCACATGAATATGATATGCACATCCTCATTGACAGAACAGGGTTTATAGTTCGTGAGGTGGGATGCTTCTCTATATGAACACGTGGCGGTCTATCTCCTACCTCCATGATAAACTGTTGGTTTGATGTAGACTGTGAAGTTCGCAACTCGACATCATCACGGATTTGAAGGTTGAAAATGGCAAAGCCTCTTATCCCCCAAAATATACAAGACAGAATATGTGCAAGATTTACATGCAAACGGGATGTGCTCACCCTTGTCAAAATCCCTGTGCAGTGGATGGTGAAAGAAATATATAATGTAAGTTGGTGTGTTGTCATTATGCCTACACATACATTAATTGTGGTAGTGAGTGTTTGGTGTATTTCCTACAGATCTCGTTTTGATAATATATTTTTCTCTGTGGTTGGTTTTCACATTAGCACAAGCTAATCCTATCCCTTTAGCATTTGTACATGATAACCATGGTACTATACATGTGTATTGAAACAGTTTCGCAATAAACACAAAGAGCAAAGAAGGAAACAATCACTCGTTTCTTTTTCTGTCCTAGGTGTCCTGAAATTTATGCAACTAACTCTGGTAAAGAAGGAAACGCGACTTCGTTAAGGAAACGCGACTTCGTTTCTGAGTCCGACATCAATACTCACAAATCTTGTGTTCCACTTTGTTCCACTCACCTGCATAGCGTACTAGACCAGTTTTGTAGTGAATTTCAAGTTATATTTTCGTCCCTGCTTAGTGGCAGAAACAGCTCAGAGAACCTGTCAAAAATAGTTGGATTCAGAGTTCTGACTGAAATTCCTCCTGAATGTTGGAGAAAACACCTTATGAGCTGGAACAAGCTCTCGAATTGGTCTAGGAATCATTGGAAGTATGCATGAAATTTGAACACTAAGCCATGTCTTGCTCGACTATTTCAGTTACCACACTAAGGTCAGAATTCCTAATCACAAGTAGCCAGCATTTCATGTAGAAACATTGCGAACGACATCCGACTATACAGGTCACAAAAAGATACATTTATTGATACGATATGACCACTTTATGTTTATTTTGATGTTATTGAGAATTTGCTAATTGATCTGTAGAGGGAATTTAGGCGTTTTATTTGCCAACCCGCACGACAGCAGAGCATTTTGTAACGTACAGTTGTATTCGAACAGACCATTTCCATGCATAATTGAATGTATTCAAATTTATGAACATTTCCTTACCTGCACCGTGACAGAGACTATTCAACCTGTGTCAAAAACATTTGGATCCAAAAGATAGAATACAGGGTTAGAATTGGTTGCTCGCAAAGGGTTGCTATGGAGATCCTTTGTTGCAGAAGTTTGCATACAATATGCAGTACACTAATAACACGGTATACATTCCGAAATTTATCCTGTCACAAGCAGTAGACAATTTTAGTTGTGTACACGTATTAAAATTTATGGACATTTTTTCTTCCCCGAGTGATGACAGTTCATGGGACTTTTTGCTAAGACGGTTACTGTCTTGAAAATCAGCGCAGATTATATTTGCTGAAAAGGGTCGGACATTTCGGTCAAAGTTTCGGACAAAGTAGAGATCCTTTGTTCAAGAATACACAAAACCTATAATATCAGGAAAGCACTGTATGTCGTATACATATTGTATTAGATTGTGTGTATCATGCATCTATCCACATGACAAATATTCCTTGTGATGATATTCCAGCAGAATTACACCTGTTGTTTACTGAACATCATTACTGGCCTCATGTGGGGTGTACATACCTTTTGGTCATTTGTTAGTAATGACAAAACCTTAGTGACGGCTCAATAAACGTTCGTATTGAGTTCACTTCTACAATCATGGATTCCCTAGCAACCCTAAAGCTATAGACAGGGCTCATGTAATGTTTGTCTGAGCTTCGGGATAAACCAAGTTATAACCCTGCACCTGTGCATGGATTCCGTCTTTTGAATCAAATTTTCTGCAACATTATCTTTGGATGGTACTGTAAGTAGTCAGTGTGCAAAGGGACGAAATTATAAAGTTGAATTCATTACGAATCATTAGTGCTCACGGATGAAAAGTTTTGCAAGGGTACAAATTCAGAATTGGCAATATGCACCTGCCTACTGGCCTAACTAAGACCTTTGTGGTCTGATCCTTCTGGAGATGTGTGTTTGGCAAAAGATAAAGAGTAATACACCTGAATCTCCTATATCTCGGTATAAAAATACCTAAAATGTTGTTCCTTGGTGCGATGCTTTCATAAGTTATTCAGCTGAAAACATTTTCTGTGTAAACCTTCAATTTCGCTGGATATACTGTAATTTCCATGGTCCCAAGGACTCCTTCATAATGAGTTTCTATGCAAGCCTTTCACTTGCTTCTTTTGGACAATTTCTATATTATTTGGTAGCCTTTGCTGCACAAATTTCAAGAGGTTTGTTTTTAACAGGGAGATGGAATCCACTGAGGCCTGGTTTTATGTATGTTGCAGAGTTGCCATTTCTGAAATACTTGTCCATTAGATTTGTTATTCTGTGACAAGACTGATTAAGAGCATTTTGCAGATTGGATTTCAACGCTTCATGAAGTAATTTATCATTATTATTATTACTGTATCATTATTATTATTGTCACTACTATACTACTACTGCTAAATTCTGCTGATACAATTACTTGTACTACTAATACTACTACCGGTACTATTCTTATTCTTATTATTATCACCATTATCATCCTCAATTGTTACTATCATCATTATTATAAGGACCTACTAGCAACCACCTACTATCGACCATCTTCAGTAACATTCATGGACACGGGTTTTAGTCGTCCTTCTCGATCTTTACTGTTTTGGTTCCTGGACTGTTTATTTTTTTTTATTTATTGACATATTCATATTTATGCATGTGATTCATGTTTACAAGCATTTGTACAGTTGTAGCCGTAGGGCCTTGACATTGATTATGATATACAACTGTACATGTAATGAAAAAATAAACAACACAAAATCAACTATGCAAAACGTACGGGAAAGTGAGGTATAGCGAAACCGTTATCGGTGTATCGCCTACACAGGGAGATAGGATACCGCGGAGATCGAGGTGGGTGATAAATTTTCGTGGAAATGTGATTGATCGTTGGTACAATACGTGTTCATGCTGTGCTACGTTTATTTACGAGCTGGAATTGACATCCAACAAACTAAATGCGATCACTAATCACATGTCATCGTACCCATAATCAGGCGAATATAGTTCAGAAGTTACAAATCCCAGCTCGCTGGCCCGACGAAGAAACCGACGGCCACATTACAGTACTAGTAATTCACCGCCCAGCGATGTTTTTCTGCTCGCTACGCATACGCTGGTGAGTAGGTCGTCATTGGGCCGAGTGAGTGGATTGTCGTGGATCTCTCTCGCGACAAGTAACCCGTTCCCTCGCGATCGGCCGAAAGAAGCTGAAAGATCGAGGCCGCGCCGGGCGGGCCGGGCTGGGCTCTCGGTACCCCACCATAATATGCACTGCTTGTGTGTGTTTTCTCGGCTCTGCGTATGCGCACAAGCTGCTGTGAGATCGTGCGCTGACCGGCAGGCGGCGATCAGCGCAGCCACAGTATAAAATAACGATGTAACCACAGAACTAGAGTTTTGACTAGAGTTCCGTGGATGTAACCCGGCCACCGGAAGTTTTGATAGATGGCGCTCTTTACAAAAAAAGTTCTGGCATCAAAATAATGACTAGTGCAGACGGGCTTTAAATTAATTGACGAAAAAAAGACAGCTAAACTGAAAGAATGAGAATCATCTCAAGTTATTTTTTTTTTTCTGTGGTGTATATATCTTCAGTTGTGTGAACCATTTGGATTTTCCATTTTTTTGACATGGCTTGTAAACTCACCTTGTATGTCACAGCAGCTTTTGAATAGTTTTGATAGCTTATTACTGTCACAGTGGACAATTTTGTGCATTCGTGCTATATGAAACTAGCACAAAGGTAAAAGCGTGATAATATATTTACTTCTCATGTGTACTTAATATTTCGTCTCTTTGATTCTGCTGAATTAAAAACACGCAAATTTCATTTTACCTGGCTAATTGTGAAAAATGTATTCAAGCGATAAGATCCACCTTTACAGTATATGCATTTTGTGTGTATGCAAATTTGTTCAACGCAATATTGCTGTAACTTCTGATGTCAATTCCTGCTCTCAGCTACTGGACATGGCAGGGATCAGTTGCACATACATCTACAGCGCCCTCGACCAGGCTGCGAGGAAGATTAACGTGGCGAAGTTCGCCAACAAGAAAACCCGCATCCTCCTGGTCACGGACATCGCTGCTCGTGGCATCGACATCCCCATGCTGGACGTCGTCATCAACTACAACTTCCCCGGCAAGCCCAAGCTGTTTGTCCATCGCGTCGGTAAGTGGGGGGAATGCCCAAGTCTAGGGTACAAGGCTGTAATGAAGAGTTAACCGCCAACATGATGGCCATTATGCTGAAGATCATGAATGCGATCATTCAAGGGGGCGCTGTGGCATAGTGGATAAGACACACGACTCCCAATTGGAGGACCGGAGTTCAATTTCCAGCCAGTCATTGGACAAGATGTTTTTACCCACAATGTCCCTCTCGACCCTGGTGTATAAATGGGTACCTGGCAATACTAGGGAAATAATAATGGCAGGGCCCTCTGGTAGAGAAGGGGCAACACTGAAGAGGCTTCCCTGGATAAAGAAGACACTATCATAACTATGCACTCACACATGTCTGGTTTGTAAATAGCCTCCTTATAGGCCGCACTTGTTGAACTTGCTCTTTCTGAAACTGCGTGCTTGCCTGCTTGCATTAGAATAGAATACCAAATATTCTTTAGTGATGCATTCATTTGTAGAGTCTTAGCTATTCCTAACTTCTTCATGAGAATACAGTTTTATACAAGATTGCAAAATCTGCCCCACAATGTTTAGATGACTGGCAGCACTCATCAGTTTTAAAAAAAAAGTGAAAATCCAGTGTTTTTATGTCTCTACCTTTGTCATGTACAGGTCGTGTAGCCAGAGCTGGCCGATCAGGTACAGCTTACTCCATCATTGCTCCAGATGAGCTTCCCTACCTCATTGATCTCCACCTGTTTCTTGGAAAAGACATCGCCCTGGTGAAAAAGGACAGCAAGATATCTGTGGAGGGTAAGAGAGCTTCGGCAGCTTCCATTCATTGGTAACCCAAATCCAGAGGAGCACTGTTACAGATTATACAACACCTAAAAAGATTACAGCTGCCCAAGTGGTCAATTGTTCATCCCGTGGCATGCAGTTAAAAGTATTATTGCACATTGTCACTGTTGAGCCGTGCAATTTTTGTCAGGGAATTTTGAATATTGCAAACAATCACCAATTTCCATTGACTCCTATGTTAGGCTCATGATCAACTCATAGTTTTAGCACTATAGCACACCTCTGATATCACATTTCAAATACCTGTGCCACGCACAGTCAATCAATTACAAGCGTACATTCTGTCACTCATTTGACTGTCAACAACTTCAACCAACCACGTTTGTGTACTACTGACTTTACTGTGCCACAATATAATGCAAATTTTACACTTTTTTAACAAACTTTCCGCTGGTCTGGAATTCCCCTTTGAATATCATTAGCATTGTATGCGGCATATGTGCTGGTGGTGATGTTATAGCATTTAAATAGACTGATGTGAATTCTTTTCATTCATCCAGTCGAAGTACAAGATTAACAACTAGTTGAATCAAGAAACTGGAATTAAACTCCCACTTGTGCTACAAATTTATCACACATGGGACCAGACTGTTCGCAGGATTCCAAGCTGTCTCTTGCGTGCTGGACAAGGTCCAGTGCCGTCTAGCTCTGCACAATCTCGCACTATATAAGGGCTGTTCCATCATCGTGAGTGTCATTTGCCCGAAGAAGCCAATTGATGATTGGTGAAACATCGCAACGAGTGAGTTCATTTCCATTTTCTTGATTTAACTAATTATTGATCTCATAGCATTAAATGTTCTGGTTTCTCTGACCCAGGAGCTGATGGTCACCTCGGCCGAGTGCCTCAGTCAGTAGTTGATGAAGAGGAGAGCCTGCTCAGGAACTACCACAAGCGCAGCACCGACCTGGCTGCCTTGACCAGGGTCGTTGGCAATGCCATGAAGCACTACCTCAGGTCACGACCTTTGCCCTCCACGGCCAGCGTCAAGCGCTCCAAAGAGATTGATCCCGTAGACATCGCCTACCATCCGTTGTATGGCAAGTATTCTTCACATTTTGATACTAAAGCTGACTCATTGCGTTCCTATCCAACCATGTTTATTGTCTGGTCATTTGTTGACAATATTCACAAACATAATATGTCAATGTGAGTGTTTGTTTGTTTGTTTGGCATTGGTTTTGTATTTTTCATTTTTTTTTTGGGTAGTTGCAGTTTGATTTTTTGTTTTTGTTTTAGTTTTTGTTTTTTTGAATATTTATGGTGCATGTGGATAAGGGGCTTTCATCTCTCATTATTTATCTGTGAGTTTGGTTGTTATCAAAGGCCCGTTGTGTAATGTGGCAAGGGGTTTTGATATCCAGCAGTTGAGAGGGGTACATGTAGATTTTATATGTAGTTGAGGTATAAATGAACAACAAAGTTATTCGTTGTGATTATAGTTTCTGTGTCGATATTCTGTTCATAAAGGATTCACATTTTAATCTATACACTGTAGGGTGATAATGACAACATATTAAATCATGGCAGTCAAATCTAGACTCCTGTTATTTTTTGTGATGCTGCTCTGAGTGTTCCATCTTTTTGTAGGGTTAAGGGTCATATTTAGGTTGCTGACTTGTGTACACACTATTAGCCACACATTTTGACTCTTTTTTATTTTCTTTGGTATGCAGGTCTGTAATGGGGTATTCCTATAGTTAAACAACGTAGAGGATACACTTCCATTGCATGGCTGTGGATATTTCTAGTTTAGTTAGCTCCTGGACACTAGCCAAACATCTCTGGGCAGATTTAAGCTTAATTTTCCAAGCTCCACCAAGAGCTGTCTTCAATTTGGCTGAGTAAGGTATTGACTCTAATGCCAGTTTATATCAACTTCAAGTGGCAGTCAGTGTGGTGGCTAATGTACGTTTCCTCTGAACATTCTCCTTCCCTCATCAGGAATTCAAGACAGTGAGCAGGAGAGCACAAGAGTTCAGCTGGTAGACGAAATCAAACAGTACAAGCCGCACTCGGTAAGCCTTACCTTGTATTCACTTCACTGCCTGTGGCAGATGTGTACTTTTTGTCTAGCACCATATTTACACAATATCTGTGTACTATGGAAGCTTGCAGAACCGTGCAGCTCACCATTTTAAGGAAGATTTTTTTTTTTTCAAGAATGCCTTTTTAATGTTAAGTAGCTTTCCAGTATTACCCCAAATGGGCATCAAGATTTCATTTCATTTATTTTCCATTTCCAACAAAATATTATACACAATCATGAACACATTGTAATTATCTTAATGAAAAGTATAGCAAACATTTTAATCAGCATGTGAATTGTTATATGATATTGTAACAAACTTAACAGAAGAATTTTTTAAAGTTCTGTTATAACAGGTAATTAAGTAAGCTGTTAGAAATGGAGGGGACTGATAAAAAGCTTTTCCTTTGATGAGTGATGTGCCACACCAGCCTATAGCAGCTAAGATTAATTGAAGAAAATATGACAAGAAGAACAAAACATGTCAATGTGATGAGTATTTTACTGTATTCCTGCATGATGTGGGAATCTATTATTGAGGGATGTCAACCTCACACACTAATGAAACATTGGTTTCCTCTTTTACATCAGACCATCTTTGAGATCAACTCCACGGCCAAGAACATTGCTCACGGCATCATGAAGTCAAAGCGCAAACTTCACGGCAAGGTCATCAGCAAGAACATGCAGAGACTGGAAGGAAAGAAGCTGGAGGAGGCTGGAAGGGTCACCACGGCAACAGCCGACAATGATGAGGATGCTGAGGTATGCAGGGAGGGGCTTTGTTAAAGCATCTGTTGCATAGTGATGACAGCTGTCATTTCTTACCCTTTGTGTTTTTGTGTCACATAGCTGCTTGTTAAACTCCCATGGATCCTCAAACTGTTGAACTGTAATGTAATCTTTTCTGAGTTTTTCCTGAAGACCCAGCATTTGTTGATGGTGACTCTGGTCCAAGTTTGCTCATGCTTCCCAGATTTTCATCACTAAAGCCTGGCAAAATGGGAAAAATGACTGGACTGCTTAACCGACTTTCTCAGGTGAAAGTAATCATTCATCATTGATGTTTTTAAATGAGAATACGATCTACTTACTGTAATCAATATGCCTGGATCAATGGGAAGGTCAAAGTCAGTTTTCACAAAGAATTCTGCCTATTCCAGACAGTCAAATTGCAATGTATCTCACAAGCATCAATGAGATGTTTAGTAATTTGGAGTTGTGCCTTTTCTTTTTTTTTACCTAATAGCTTCCTTGTTTTCAAAAGTTGAGGTTTCAGAACCCATAAAACACAAGACCACCATGACAAAAATATCTTCATTTTTTTCATGTGGCACATCAGGAGGCATTCAGTGTTGTGATTGGGACGTCGAAAAAGAAGAAGGGAAAACCGGAGGGGCATGGCACCAAACAGAAGACTCTGCCATTCACTCAGAGTGCTGTCAGAGACACAGATGTCTTCATCTCCTACACAGCTCCAGACAGACAGACTGAACAAGGGTGAGTCTATCTTTTCCGTTAACCCGTTGAAGACGAGTCCCGAGTATACTTGGGCAGGTGTCTATGGGAAATGTGTGTTGTAGTAAAATCAGCTTGTCCCCAACGGGTTATAGACTAATTCCACATATACTCAGGCAGGTGTGTATCAGAAATGTGTGTTATGGCAAAGTCACCTTGCCGTCTATAGTTTTTCCTTTATTTATTTATTCATATTCATATGTGCAGGTGTGTTTGTATGTGTAGGTGTTTGTGTGTGTGTGTGCATATGTCTACACTTGTTTTGTTTGGTACATGTTCAGGACTTTGCTATATTGAAGGTTCTATTTTTTCTTAAGTTCTTAGTACTCCTATAATATACATATGCATGTATTGCATCACTTGTAACTTATTGTCCGTTGATATTCTAAGAGTTGATGCTTTTTTACCATGTTTAGGTACAATACAACCACGCACTCATGCTTTTAATTATGTATACTGTATTTGTGCAGCAGTGAATAAATTAAATTGAAATTTTAGATTAGAAATGTGTTGATATTTGGCCCTGTTGCTGATCTTTGTGTTGGTAATCTTAGAACCTGATGTGCCTTATTTGTATAAAGAATTAAGACTATTCCATCAGGGTATACAGCATGAATGTCATACAACTACTGACCATTATTTGTTATTAGATGTTCCACCCATGAGTCAGGAAATATATTTTCTATGCAGAATGATTGCATTCATCACCTGCTGTTTTGTTGAATTCCCTGAGAGTTGTTTCCGGTGAACTTGGGTCTTCTGTGTACACCTTCCCCCCAGGCTGAGCATTGAATCCAACTTTGAGAAGCAGGCTGCCAGCGCCGTGCTGGACTTCACCCAGGATGAATCACAGGACATGAGGAGACAGCAGCAGAGGATGAAGTGGTGAGATATGGGGTTTGAGAAGAGAGAGGAATGAGACAAAAAGGGTGGAAGAAAGGAAGGAATGAAAAACAGGGAAGAAGGTGGAGGAGGGAGAGGGAGATTTAGTGATAAAGGAAGGTAGAAAGAGGGAGAGGGAGAGAGAGATGGAACAAGGAATTGAGGGAAAAGGAAAATGAGAGGATGGATGATGGAATGAAGGAAGGAAACAAAGCACTGATGGGAGAAAAAGAGGAAGAGGAAGAAGGGAGAGAGAGAGAAAGATGGATTGGAAAAAAAAAAAGAGAAGGAAGGAGAAAGAATAATGGGACAAAACGGGAAGAAGAATGAGGGAGGGAGACAGGGAGAAGTAAATGCAAGGAATGAAAATAAATGAAGAGAAAAAGGAGAGGAAGAATGATGAGAAGGAGAGGGAAGGAGATAGTGAGGGAAGAAGGAAGAAAGGAGGAATGATTGAAGACGGGTGAAAGGGTGTTAGGTATGAGAGCAACTGATGGAGAGGAAAAGGAAAGGGAGGAAGAATAGTAAGAGAAAAGAAGAGGAGAGGAGGGAAGGGGAAGAAAGAAATGTGTGAGGTGGGGAGAAGGGATGGCAGGAATAAAGAGCCAATGAGGAAGAGAAAAAAAGAGGGAGAGATGAAAGAAGAGAATGGGGAGTAAGAGGGCTGGAGTGAGAAGCGTGTGAAGTGGAAGACTTTATAACACTCTAACATAGAAAATCAAGACTTAGCTTGTAAATTTCAGCTTCCAAGACAGTGCCTGATGTAACCATAGTGTGCTCCCATTGAAACGAACACAGTTGCAGCTAATTTTTTTTTTCCACCTCAAGAAAGTAAAAATTCAGGTCCTAAATTTATTATCTATTATATACTTTTCTATACTTAACTTTTTTGTTAAATACATGTTCAGATATTTTGACATAACAAAAGAAAATTTTCGATCCTGAAGACTTCGTCATAATAGAAGTTGCCTGTAATGTAATGCCATTCTGACAGAGCGATTTCCAACTCATTTATGTGAAGTATGTGTGTTACCTCTTTCTTATCTTCACTCTCTCTCTCTTTCTCTGTCTGACCAGGGAGAGGAAGAAAAAGAAATTTGTCGGAGACGGCGGAAAGGAAGGGAAGAATAAGAAGATCCTCACAGAGAGCGGGAAGTACATCTCAGCCTCGTACAAGACCAACATGTATCCTTTTCTCATACTGTGTCTTAAGATGCCCTCATCTATTCCCGCAGCTAGTCTGTAAGAGGCACGTCACACACTGTGTGTATGCAGGCTTGGTGATTGCTCGTTCTTCGTAGTAATTATATGATACTTCATACCAACAAGTACATTTTGAGTTGAATTTGGACACATTTTCTCCTTGATTGCAGAAATCTGACTATTTCTGTAAATACTTCATGTCTGTTCTTTTACGAAGTGATACTATCTTCTGTTTCCGCGAGCCTGGAATGAACTTTCAATTCGCTAGGCTTTTATAGCAAGCGGTTTTATCCCAACATTGAAATAGGTACCATTCTTGTTGAGGATGGTGCTCAAGTTTCTTGGTAGTATTCTTTGCTCTTCTCCAGTAGTGGTCACTGCATTGATAAAATGAGTGCAGGTAAGTTAGAGGATGTTCATCAATCTCTTGAAAACTAAACAAGTAAAGAACTAGCTGGCGGAGAGTGAGGTTTTGGGGGTTGGTTTTCATGTATGTTATTGCCTTGATCTGTCATTATACAGGGAGAATATTTGTTTGTTCTTTTATCACTTTGTGGATGTTGGATGTTTGTGGTAGGCTTAGCTTTAGCATCAGAACTAGAGTGTTATGACTTATAGTCAAATTGTATTTGTCATTACAGTTTGCTCCATCTGGTTTTGGTTCTCAATGATATGAAATTGTCTTCATTGAGATTGTCCTCGGTCTCCGAGATTTTCAAGTAATAGAATGTGCTTGTATGATAATGACAGTGGTGATAACAATGATTATGATGATGAATGACAATCATTACAGCTGTGATGATAGTAACCACATAGATGATGATGGTGATGAATGAGGTGATGATGATGACGATGATGGGAATGGTAGTGATGATGGTGGTGATGTTGACAATGAAGATGGTGATGGTGATAATGATGAATGATTGTTATGATTGTGATGATTGTGATGATGAAGAAAATGATATTAATGATGGTAGTAGTGATGATGGTGATAAAGGTGATGGTGATGATGAAAGTGAAGGTGGGGGTGCTGATGGTGATGAGCAATTGTTATGGTGATGATGAAAAAGATGATGGCAATGATGGTGGTAGTGATGATGGTGATGAAGGTGATGGTGGTGACGATGAAAAAGATGATGGTAATGATGGTGGTGGTGATGAAGATTCCACTCAGTTGTAGTTGATGTTCCTTGACTCTGACATTTGCTGGCAAAAGATACAAAGAGTGGTTACAGAGGAGTAAAGCCGACACCCGTGACAATGAGTCCGACAGTGAGAGGGAGGACGGAGAGGATGGTGGAAGTCGATCAAAGCCAGGTAATGTGTCCTTAGATGATTTCTTGGCTCAACTGGGGCCAATAGCTTGTCATCATAAAGTAATGTTGGCAAAGGTTTCCTCCCATCTAATTCTGGATTAGCTGCTCTCAAATTTCTAGTCACCCTGACTTAAATTGTGAGAAGTTCTGATCAGAGATTTGATTGCCTTCACATGGTTTCCTTTTCATTGCATTTATTGAGATCAGATTGGAATATTAATGTTGGCCGTACTATGACTGTGTGGCACTAAATTTGATTCAACTGGTGACATGCAAAAAGGCTTGTTGTGTATTTCTATGTACCTCAAATTTGATTTGATAATGGTTAATTGAAATAAACATGCAAAGTAGTACCCTGAAGGCTAAATTACATCCATCGCAATGAAATCTTTGAATAAGTCGGTGAATAGATTCATAAAATTGACCTTGGCTGTGGATTATCTCGATCTGCCAATGTAAAAAATATCCCATGGTGAATGCTGAGAGATTGCAGTAGTTGCCCCTTATTCAATTCTTCTTTTGTGTATTGTGCATTTGACAGGTGGGAGATTTGGCAGCATCACTGGGAACAGGAGAGGGCGCTACGGTCCAAAGCGTGGCAAGGGAGGCAGAGGACACCGGCACACCGAGTCTGACGGGGACCGAGGAGGCGAGAGGTCAAGAGGTCGTGGGGGGCAGCGGCGGGGAGAGCTCCGGAACCTGGAGCAGATCATGAAGCAGAGGAAGGTGAAGAGCAGACACAAGGAGCGCAGTCTACCACGGGGCCAGAGGCAGGGGGGCAAGACTGGGGGCAGAGGGGATAGAGGAATGGGGCGGGGCGGCAGCAGGAGCTTTGGTAGGGGTGGGAAGAGAGGAGGAGGAGGTGGTGGAGGGGGTAGGGGTAGAGGTGGTGGTGGTGGTGGTAGAGGGCGTGGCAGGGGGAAAGGAAGGTGATAGGAAGAGTTGCTGGGGAAATAGAGAAATGACTATACAACTATGAGAGTATGTTAAAACCTCTAATTGTCTTGTCACTTAACGAAATCAGCAAGTCCTCTCATATATATGCCAGGGCTGCACATTAACCCATTTTTTCTGCTATTCTGACCTGTGTAGCAGATCAGTAGGTACTTTTTCCATTTTTTACTGGTCCATTCCTGAAAAAGTTACTAGTCTGACATTGATTTTTACTGGTCAGGGACCATCAGACCAGTGCCAGTGTGCAGCATTGTATTTGGGCATTACCCTTCTGTGTCAAGATCCAAGATTCCTGATTTTCTATGTTTGGAGGCATATGAAGTCTCAACCTTTCATACATAAAGGAGTGACTATACAATTATTATTTGTACTGTGCTCCACCTGTAGAATCATAATATGCACCCAGTGCAATGCTTGTCTCAAGAGTGCTTTTCGGGATGAGGAAGTTGTTCTTGATTATAGCTAATGGCATAGGTGAGCATTGTTCATCAGTTGCAGTGTCTTGTATGACTGCTGATATTGAATATTACTGGCAGCTGTCTTTATCTCAAATTGAAGTCATCAAAGCGCCCAGTCCTGCAAGGTTCTTCCCTGTGATGCTCAATGCAAATGTATGGCCTATGCTGTGGACTTGCATGTCGGACAAGGCAAATACGACCTGGTCGACTGTTACATAAAAGACTAGGGTGGTAAGCAATTGCTCAATTTCACAAGTACTGTATAATTTTTTACCTTTGACCAAACTTTTTCCTGACCTTCATGGAGCACTTGAAAAGAGTTTTCAAGGTTCCCTGAAGTTTGCTCCTGTGACAATTGCTCCCGTATAATATCTGGACGCTAAGCCAAATTATACCCAGAAACATAACCCTGACCCTAACCCCAATCCCAATCCTCACATCAGTCTAAACCTAAAACACTATTGACCGATTCTGTGACGCGCTATGTGTATTTTTGGCATGGGCAGCGCCATTACTGCGGTGTATCATCCGACCCCCCCTCCTCTTCCCACCCCTCTACGCGCACGGAATGAAAAACTGATGCATGGTTGCTTTAGCCAATGGGCATCTCGTACTGAGTGCGCGAATGCTTGCTTAGTGCGCGAACCTTTGTTACAAGTGCGCGATAAACATGTTGCCCGTGGGGTGGGGGAGAGCAGGGGGGGTCGGCTGAGACACCGCAATTTGAGCTCATGGCTGCGCCCAGTGCCATAAAATGTCTGCTGCCCTCAACGAACCCGAATCGGTCAATAGCAGCCCTAATCCTCGCCCAAATTCCTTGGAGAAAATAAGACAGGAGCAGTTGCTGGAGCAAATGTCGCGTCATCAATTTCAACAAGTGCAACATCATGCCCGTGTCTCAAATTTCAAATCATTTTTGAAGGGTTAAGTCCATCGTTTCCAAAGTCGGTCATCTAACCAGATTCCAATACAGTACATTCACAGGTTCCTCACAACCTTGTTGTAGCAAAGAGATTTAATACATGTACTTAGTAACTGTGTTACTGAGAACTAGTCATATGGAAAAAAAAGAAAAAAAAAAACAGAAGTATGGTTGGAAATAACAAAGGCTATGCAGATTTTAGTCCATGGATAATGCAAAATTTTACCGTGTAAATGCGCATGACATATTGTGTATGCAATATGAACAACGCGCATGTGCAAGATATTTTATGTCTAAAGCTAAACCATGGATATGATATAAACTGCCTTTGTGAATTTGGGCCTATATATGTAAATTGTTATGTTTTTCTGAACATGTGTAGCAAATAAGTGCTCTTAAATAAAAGAGAAAAACAACAACACAAATCTCAAGATTGTTGTGTGTCTTTGTGCATGTGCAAATTGCATATTTATTTGGACAAATACATGGCATATTATACTGTTTCACACATGTACACAAACATTCTTGTGATTTCACTATTGCAGACATTGTGGAATCTCACAAGTTCAATAATAAGCAAGCTCACCACTCATTGTGACAATATATTATGAGAGCAAGAGATATATCCAATAAGGAATGGCATTTGCTTGCTGGCAGCAATAATTATGTACACTCAAAACAATAGATTAGTCCACCAGTTAATTTCAGATAAGTGCATACACATTACCAATCAATCAATACACTTTGCTTTGTATGCTGCAAAGTGCAATGTAAATTACAGTAAAGCAAGTACAATCATTACTTCTTTTTGTTTGTTTGCAAAATTGTTCAAGCTTTTTTTTTTCTACACCAGCAATGCAAACCCTCTGCAGACAGAATGCTGATACATGTGAACATAATTTTGTTAGTACTTTCGAGAGACACAAAATAAATCCTTGCTTAAACACAGCAAGTGAAACGCATAAAAAAGGCTGCTCTGACGCTTTGACTTATCACTTTGACACAACTAGATTTACATTTTTTTTTTTTAATGATTACAACTGAATTTGCATTTAGCATCAGTCAACCCTGCATAACTTTTAGTATGTGGGACTCTGTATGACGTGTCCACTTGTGCAAATCTCCCCTTCACACGATGGAGTATTAAAGTTAATGATACGTTTCCCTTCGCTCTAGAAATCTGGATCTAGGACATATCTAAAAATGATGAATGCAGAGCTGGCTGCATGTTATTCTATAGCAGAGACAATATGCAACACATCACATGTCTATGGTTTTATTTCACCCTGCCAGTCGAGTGGAACATTTTGACACCAAACTACAGGAAAACCTTCCTATAATGAATATGTGTACCTGAAAACCACAATTTAATACCTTGTTAGAGCAAGTTTCTCACTATATATGGGTAAAAAAGAAAAAGGAAATCGAGATTTGGGACCTGCAAAATCACCATGTTATTAATAGGAGGGTTCGTTATGTATTTGATCTCTGTATAACTAGGTGCCACTGTGCACCTGTTGTTTTTAATGACTGAATTCTTCTTTTTACTTGAAGAAGCATTATAGAATAGCATCTATAAAATCAAGCCATACATAATCAAGTCTGACTCATATTAAAAACATCTGGTGGTCTCTTAGCAACAATCCAAGTGTATGCTGGAACCTCAAGATTTGATTCTGAAGAATGATACAATCTACCATTGCAGTTTTTTTTTTTTTTTGCACACCAATATGCAAATAATCAGTCAAAAAACTTCATCAGAACGATCTGCCTTCTATTCTTAATGTCAAACCACACATTTCCGTGTACATGTGATACTTTTATCAAGAAGACTCTCCACAAAAAGTGCTATTATAAGAAAAAAAACAACAACAAAAAACCTGCTAGGACTATGCAAGACCCCTGAACACATAAATTCACTCAAACAAATGAACAAATTCAAACTAAGTATCAAAGGCAAGTGGTTATGGAGCCATAAGACCAACAGATTAAAGTCTGCATGTGAGACTATTTGGTTCATTTTTTCTCTTTCTCTTTATTTTCTATTTCTTTTAATATTCATGGTGATCCTTAATGCCACATCTCCAAAAAGCAATGGCAAGACTTAAACTGGCTAAGTGATTGTATAAGTGTGGCCACGGTGGACACATAAGTCATTGTGCGCATGGCAGAATGTTGCTAACGCGCTTCGCTGTGCATGGCAGAAAGTTGTTAACCCTATGTGTACTCCCAAAGCCTAGTGACAATCTGCATGCGCAGGGAAGTGTGTTAAGAACATTCTGCCTTGAGCATGACGATATTTTAGCTGACACGGAACACTAAATCTGCAAAAGAATTCTACATAAAAATTTCGGTCACAGTCAAATGTGATGGCCGCCATTCAGACTGCAATGTCATCTTTATATTTCTCCAAAAAATACTGTATCAAAAAATTAACGCCTCGGCCAAAAACGTCCATGCCATAACTTCTACATTCTCTTTGTAGAGAAATGCATTATTTACCAGTCCTTGAGTTCCACAAGTCACTACCCATCCTGAATATCTGCAACCTCTTATCTAAAACGGACACTACCCCACCTGACTAACTGCAAGCTTTTGCCTAGAACGGCAAAAGTGAGTCTTCTTCATTGGGGTCACATGAATGCACACCTCTATCTCCATTTCCTGTGAAACAATAACTGAACACAAACGAAATGCAATACTGTTATCCCATCGTCAAACTTGGCTACGGCCGATAATGTGGCTTCATCATACAACTCAACTCGGATGCAGGTAAGTGAGCAAAACATCGATACAAAGCACTCCCCCCAAGTATAAACAGAGGAATGGTTTTTGTCGCTTTTGCAATATCTGCTTCTGTTCGATGCAAGTTTGACTACATTGTACATGTATATCAAAGGTAATCCGCAGTAGCATATCGCCTCCAATTTTCTACTTGAAAATAAACGCAAGGTCACATTGCACCACTCAAACATCGATAAAATTGACTGTCTTACAGACATACAAAGTTTACACAGCTGAAATAGATGAATCTTTTTATGCCAATGAACTGTGAGGACATGCACGTGGTAAGTTAAAATTAGACAAACAAGTGTAATCAATGCAAATAAAGCCAAACTATAAAATAAACATGTTCATAATTCTTAGAGTTACATACATGATTTTAGAGAACTGTAAGACCGTATCACATTTGTAAATATCTGCCATGTATTATAAATGATACAAGGGAAAATAAAGAACATTCATTAAAAAAAACAAACAATAAATTGTGGTCAAATTCAATGCAAAAAGAATGGAATGTTCCTACAAAGAACATGTTCAAAAGTTGGGACACATCTACCACGACACAAATAGAAAAATGAATGATAGATGGTATATTATTGTTCTGACACCTGCAGTTCTGGTGTGACTGAACAAAATGATGCAGGTATGAAAACTGGAATGATATTGGCAACAAGCGGCATAAAACTTGTAAAGAAACTTGCATCGTTTTCCATATATTTTCTTTTGCAAACACAAAAATGATGAACTTGAAATGATGAACACAACATACTTAAAACTGCTCCTGAAGTTCACTAAAAAGTAAACAAATAAATTTGCATAAATACAAATAATGCTGACTGACAAACCAGATGCAATATCAATGTTTCTTCAGCAGCTACATGAACCCTTCCATTCATAGACAGAAAAATATCATCTCAACCATCCTCAAGAAATTCCATACAATCTCTTGCTCACACAGATCACTGCTAAAAACCAAAATTTTCATAATAATTTCATCTAAGCCCTCCTCAGTTTCATATAGATATAAGCCCAAAACATTTCTGAATCATCCCAATCCTTCTGGAACTTTCCTCTCAGACAAGATCTTTAAAAGACATAAGCCCCATTTCCATAATTGTCCACTCTCTAGAATCAAGTTTATTGTAAGCATAAGTTAATGACATTTTGGTTATGCTGACAGCAATAGCATAGAGTACTCGGATAACTGTTATGTTTTCTTTTTAATTACACAATTTCCACTTCTCAACAATGTCTGTACTCATTTTCAACACAAATTGGATGGAGAGAACACCAGGACACTATGAAGATGTAATTCTGCAGAGAATAATATTCACACTGTCACATACAAGGGGTTGTGTAGTCTATTATGTATTACCTTACTTGACAAGATTTACCAACAAATCTTGGAGTAGGCAAATCAGCCATCACACCTACCACCAAAAATCCTGTGTGGGACTAAAACTTGACAACCATCAGTCCTTAGCTAAGCAAATTATAAACAATTGTCTTTGCAAAACTTTGAGCATGTGTATCGTCAACTTATTTTCATGTCCAAACCTTACCGATACAATTCTTAGTTGATGCTTGGTGACTATCAATAAAGGTAAGGCTCTCAATGCTATGTTTTTCAACTTATTGCTTCAAGATATCAGTAATGGTCTTTGAATGATACGAATACCAGTAAGTAGTGAAATAAAGTCTACTAGATATGATAACAACTACATTTGGAATGGAGCATAATTGTTCAACCGTATTTGCCTGAATTTCAATTTCCCATCATCTCATCAAGAACAGTTGCTGCTCCAAAGCAAATGGACAATGACCAACAATACTTCAAACATACTGTGTAAAGTAAAAGATTTATATAACTCAGTAAGATCAAAAAGACATGATTGTACTTTGCACTGTAATACTTCTCAAAAGTCTTGCTATCTGCAAATCCTCATTTCTTGCATCGCCATTGCAAATCAAATGCTCTTTCCATATAGTACGGTAGGAATAATTTTGTCAGATAACCATGCCTACCAGTTGTTCCACATGATAGATGTAACATCTATTTAAACACAGAGAGCACCCATCAAATAATATTCACCTGTGGTACATGCCATATGTAACCACAAGCACGTTTATCAACAACATCTTCACAAAAGAATCAGATAGAAACTCATACCCTGTCAAAAAGAAGAAAACAAAAATCACTCGTGTGTGAGAGAAAGAAAATAAAAAGGCCTCTCCACAGCAAGTTATCAATGTTTTGAGCAAGAACAAATCTTGGGTATGGTCATTCATGACCTTGGATTATTGTGTCCATACCATGCAAGGTACAATGGACAGCTTTGCCAATCAGAGTTCACTATGCATGACAAATTCGTCTCCGCAAACAAGAACAAATATAAGTTATATCACATTCATCTACTTATTGTAATTTTGTGACACTTTTCACAAATTTTTCAGTAATAAAACAAAATAAAAATTTCTAACCCTAGCACACAGAATAGCATAATAATTGTTTCTTTGTTCTTTGCTTTTTGTTTTTTTAACAAATGGGTTTTTATATCCTCAAATATAGACTGGTAAGCAAACACAATCTGCTGCAACTTCAAACACAGCATGGTAGCCAAACCTTCTCTCCTGAAATCCCTTCATCCTCTGACATATAACCACCAAAGAAAGGAGCTCAGTCTTGATGAAGTACATCAAACTTTTTTTTTTTTGCTCTCTTTTCCTCTCATCAGACATATCTGGATCAAACTCATTGTCCCCTCAGCAACATGTATGTTTCTTTTGTTTTTTGTCCACATGTTTGAAGATAACAAACCGACCTCCTACCATGTTTCATGAACTGCATATTTCTTGTTTAAACAAAAATAAATAAAAACAAACTCACTCAAAGTTACAAAGAAAGTAACATCTTGCATTATTTATCTTGCATTTTCTTCTCATCTGGTGCACTCTGCATTCCTAGTGATAAATAATCGAATTTCGAATTGCACTCGTTATCTTGTCCTCCCGTACCTACTTCGCTCACCTCACCATCGCTCAGAAATATTTCAAAAATCCTTGCAATCCTTGCCCGTCAACAGAAGAAAGGATGTCCCTCAAAGACAGCGCAACATTCATCACAGGTTCGGGCGAGCGGAAAAAAAAAATGTCAGGCAGACCTCAACGACAAAGTTCACTAGGGAGACCAGTTGACGCACGATGTCGAGCTGGCTCCACGCAGCAACAGATAGTTTCATATTGCACACCCACACTACGCCTTGATTTTCCAGAGCTGTGAGAGAGGAGACACAAAGAAAAGATGGGAAATGATGTCAAAAAAAACCCCCACAAGCAGCATAAACATCACTGTATGCAGAGATACATTATAACAACAGTGGATATATTCTCAATAATGTTAGAGAAAAGCAGTAGAAGAAGGATGAAACGGTCATAGCAGCTGCAGTGCAGTTTGTGGATGCTGAGGCGGCAGTTAATGCTACAGAAGATAAAGAAGATGGTTCCAGCAGCGATCTGACTAGAAAACATTACAATGTACTTGTTAGGTGTCACCCTGGATCCTGGAGTGGCCTTGGTTTTTGTTTGTTTGTTTGTTATTTTGTCTTTCGAGACACCAGAGTTGCCTGGAAAGATCAGTTGCTACAGTAGCAGCATCATCTCCATCAATGAAATACACCCTATACTGCACTTACTACTTTAAGGCCGTGTCACACCTTTCCGGGCAAGCTACGTGGGCTTGTGGCGAGGAGGTAGTTTCCAGCACGTAGCAGATTTTCCGCGGTTGAACAAGAATGTTTGCAATTTTCGCATTTGTTTCTTACCTACTAGACGCGTGCTACTTAGCTTCTACTTGCATGCATTCCGTGTGACCTGCGTGAGAGCCAACTCCTGCGAGATGCTGCCGGTAAGAGTCTCCTACTGGTTTTCTGCGTGTACCACTGCGAGCGAACCCCACGACTCACTCGGAACAAGTTTTAAGCATGCTCAAGGCCTTGTTATACCGTATCTGGGGAAGTTTTGCGGCTTGACTTGCGGGGAAACAAATTTGCTACCCAGAGCTCTCCGCAGTTGGTCCGCACCTGACAGTACCTAGCGCGTATCTCGCCTGTACTTGCCCGGAGGTGCTCACGCAAATCCGATTTAACCGCAGCCAAGTTTTGAGCATGACCAAAACTTTTTCCGGGTGAGTCGCGGGGATGCCCGGAGAGGTCCACGCAGAACGCCAGTAGGAGGCCCTTAGCGGCAGCACTTCGCAGGCAACTCCCACGCAGGTACTTCGCAGTCCCCGTATGCAGCTAAGATAATGACATTCCGCGGGACTTCAGTCATTCCTTCAGAGGAATTCTTTCACTGAGTTGTCGGCCCCCACGCGACTGG
This sequence comes from Diadema setosum, assembly GCA_033980235.1. Taxonomy (NCBI): domain Eukaryota; kingdom Metazoa; phylum Echinodermata; class Echinoidea; order Diadematoida; family Diadematidae; genus Diadema; species Diadema setosum. Next base: position 16,022,202 of record CM067074.1, read on the forward strand.
TACAAAGGTCACACAGTATACCCGCAAGTAGAATTTAAGTAGAACGCGTCCAGCAAGTAAGACACATGCACTAACTTGCCCAACTCCTTGTTCGCCCTCAAAAATTCCCGGTATGCTGGAAAATCTCTACACGCAGCAGAATGCATAGCTTGCCCGGAAAGGTGTGACAGGGCCTAAACATGGTTGCGGGTAAAAAGATTTGCGTGCACACTTCCGGGTGACTACGGGTGAGATACGTGCTAGGTACTGTCATGTGCGGCTCATTCTGGGGACCTCTGGGTAGTAAAAATTGTTCTTTGCAAGTCGCACGCAAGGCTTGCCCGGAAAGGTGTGACACGGCCTTTACATCAATAACAAATGGCATGTTAAGACATAATGCTGATTATGTTGTCATTTCTGTACCTACATGTATGAAAGATATTGCCATGCACTTTGAACAAAAAATACTGTTTCTCATTCAAAATCCAAAATAACATGCAATGCCAAAAGAATGCATGATTTTTCTTCCCACATATACTAGTTATGATATCCACTCTACTTGTTGGAAGAAGCATGACTACACATGCAGTGTAACATAAATATGTACTATGTCAATAACTTATTGACCAGTGGACAGACAGAGAGATAGATGGAGAGATAGATAATACCATAGATAGATGGAAAAATGGACAGAAAAATCTGTTCATACATACATAGCCAGGCAGAATGACAGAAAACAGAGAGAGAGAGATATTAAAGAAGAGATAAGATATAGAAAATAAGCAAGAGACAGATGTAGATACAGACATAATACAAAACAGAAAGTTGAGATATGCATAGATGGATCACAACATTATACGGGATCGATAATATGTATATAAACTGATGGACAAGCAGAAAAGATGGGTTTATATATTATCGATTTAATGGTTAGTAGAAGGAAAGATAAAGAGATGGACAGAGGTGAACAAATGAAGAGGTGAGATAGACATCCACAGTTAAACAGATACACATATACTGTAAAGGCTGATATTTTCGCATGGGCTTAATTTTTGTAAGTTTCGCAAATCACAGTTGGATTGCGAATTTATCAACACGCAAAAATGTCGCCATGCATTATGTAGTGCATTTATGATAGCTTTGCTGTCAATGCATAAAAACAACATCTTGCGAGAATGTCTGTGACCCTTTCATTCGCGAAAATAGCAGCTTATACAGTAGAGTGAAAGATACATACATAGACAGACACAAACACACACAGACAGAAAGACAGATAAGACAAGCATAATCATGCTATGAAGACTTACTTTCAGCTTGAAGCCGAGGAGCTCTGTGAGGACCCCAGAGAACGCTGATAAAACCAGAACCCTGGTGATGTTGTACAGGACCGGATTCATGGAGAGACCAGACAGCTTAAAGGGCGTCTCCACCTCCTGGCGGAAGAAAGACGGTAATGTAGGCACAACATACCACCATGAGTGCACAAAGGCTACAAATGCATCAATCTCTCTCATGGTAATGGGTCATGGGGGCAATGAATCTGTGTGACAGTGGTGATACTACCCATACCATGTCCCATAAGCACGAGTAAATGTTTGTCATGGGATACCATCCATGCCATAAGGATTGTGGATGGGTGCATAGTATGACCGCTCTAGTATGGACTAAAAGTAATCTTATCCCAGGTCTCTAAACCCCTAATATGGCAAGTGTCACAGCATTATAACATCAGTTATGTTTTAAGTGCAGAGACATTAGGTCGCAAACAAGCACTAACTGTGAGCAACTTATGGCGGAGTTCTTGCTCTGTGTTAGCACATCATTCCTTTAGCATATTACCGATCCTGTGTGGTCAAAATTGATTTATAAATTTGTAGTCTCTCAATGGAGCACTCCCCAAATACCCAAAAGCCAATTTAAGGTATTGTTTTGTGACACAATCTGAGAAATAGTATAGATTTTGTCCTTGTTCTATAATCAAAGAAAAGATATCATGTAAGATTATGTGCAAGAGTAAAAATGAAATGGTCTACAAACAAAAATTCAGCAGTCAAATCGATTGGTCCCATTCTTCCACATCTGTGATGGTAAATTTTTGAAGAAGTGATCTCTTCACATGTGTTTTAACTTTGCTGTTCGACATGGTAATGCTGGGATCTTCAGTAACAAACCAAGAAGAACTTCAGTATGACCAGTTTGTTGTAGTAGATGTTGTTGAAATAAAGTTTGGCCATCATGGCCATACTGTGGCATTCAAAAAATGTTGACATGACTGCATGTGTAAGTTGAAACAATAGACAATCAGAATGGAACACCTACCCCCCCCCCCCCCCCCCCGACCCCCAAGATCTGAAGTGACAATGTAACAATATGGTGACATCGAGATGTATAATGAACTTGTTGAATGCAATATAAATATGCAGGAATGTTTTGCATCACAAAGACCGCATTGGAGAATGCCGGTACAAGAAGCTAGCTACTCTGAATGAAATGACTTTATATCAGTGCACTCAGTGGGTGGTGTAGTGCGAAAAAACAAACAAACAAACAAACAAATGGCACCAGGAGATCCATCTTGCTGGCATAATTTGCAGAAAACAATGTCCTTGGATAATCTTTTTCCTTAAAAGCACCAGTGGCCAATCAGCTGTAAGTATATGCGAGATGTTGTCATGGTAGAGGCAAATATTGTGATTTAAAATTATACCGAGTCTTTGTACAGCAAGGTGCCCTGGTGCAACAGCCACAAGTCTGAATAATCTGCATGATTATAGACTGAATTAGATTAAATATGTTCAATTGTTGGCCACAACCACAAGTATATATTCACGCTGGCTACGGATCACACTCAGCTAACATTATGGTAGGAATGAAGATTTGTATGATATAGTATACCACAGCTCTGCTTTAAACCTTTTTCATAAAACAGACACAACTTCCTACATCCACACTTCTAAGCATGTAGACACCAATCATGATACAAACAAGGGTGAATTGTGTCAAATTTGCGGGACAAGAATGTATGCGCCACGCTCAGTTAGGATGTCACACTACACATCCGTGAGGACAGCGAGACAAAATACGAATAGTGTGATCAATGGCACAATGTTTACAATGAATGCTGTATAGCATCTCAGGGTGTAATGATCCGCTAAAAATGGGACAGATGAGGAAAAGCGAGTAATTTGAATCATCACTCATTTTGACATGAATAAAACATAAAATACCTTTACAGCATCCAGCTCCTGAAAAATCACATGAGACAAATATGTCACATTTTGGCCAATTTCCTCCACGATAGAAATTTGATTTATACGGGCTTGTTTTCTCTCTCTCTGTTCTCATGAAATTCCTTCAAGAGTAAACTTCATTACAGCTTTTACAAGGTGCGGTCACAGCCATAATAATGATACAGGAAAATGTGGTTTTCACCTCTAATGAATTTGAAATTTGTTTTCTAAAACTTCTCTCACATGTCACAAATAGCAAAAAGTATCCAGAGTAGACTCAGTATTGCTGGCACAACATATTCGGTGTCCCTCACAATACTCAAAGGCCATTTTCCCTTTAAAAGTAATTTTAAGAGAACTTGTTACTGTTTAATCATGCACGGTGTGATTAACTGTGGTTAGCAACTTGCAGTGCTATAAATTCTCTCTCTCAGAGAACAGAATCTGATTAATGATTTATGTTCCGCATTATTAGATCTACTCTAGGTGTAGATTCTAAACTTGAAATGTGACAAATGATGTTGAGTTAATGACACCAATCAATCATTCCTGTAGCTACATCCTACTGATCATGTCTGTATGAATTAAAACAAGCATTCCATATTTCGTTCACATACATATAGCTCCTATGGGAGTCTTGTGAAATACAAGTTTCTTGAGTTCATTATGGCTAAACTTTTAATTTGGTAGCCTTGTGAAATAAAATGTTCTAATCTTGAGTTCATCCTGAATGCAGATTTAATGTGGGATAAACTGTCACATGTGCACTGACATCTCTATGACTTACACTGTATCATCAGAATATGCCAACATACACCTCTAGTCCACAATGGAGCGTACCAGGAGGGGCTTGTGCCTCCATACACACTGTGCAGTGTGAGAACATACCATTAGTGACTGGAGGGGTGTTAGTGCTAGAGTTGCTGCTTACCTTGAGGAGTTTTGATGCCAGTTTGAGGACATTGTTTGCCAGCATCAAGTCATCCTTCTTGTGAGGTTTCCTTTCCATATTCAGATACAAGTTGATCTGCAGAGGCGGGCCAACAAGAAAATTACAATGACACCATTGCTCTGTCTTAACTCTTTGAAGGCAATTTGACTTTCTTATGAAAAAAATCTTACTTTCTCTACATACACGGCAAAGTCTGAGGCTGCTTCCGTCTTTTGGGGCCACGGAAAAACAACACTGAGACTACTTTGTGTTAACTGGCTCTAGTTGTAAACATGACCTCACCTCTAGGGCGAGTTGTCACTGAATTGATGAGAAAAGAAACAAGGAAAAGTAGAAATTACGCGGTGCGTAACATATGTCCCCGCCGGAAGTAGCATTTTGTAACAAAATGTGCAATATAGGTAAAAAATCAAGGTCAAAGGTCAAAGAAGTCAAAGGTCAAAATTCTGTGTAGAAGTTTTGAAGCCCTCACCTAGTGCCATCACATAAAGCAAATGGAATCGAAATTGGGTTAGAAATGGCGAAGGAGTAGCATTTTGTAGCCAATGTACAATATAGGTCAAAAATCAAGGTCAAAGGTCAAAGAAGACAAAGGTCAAAATTCTGTGTAGAAGTTTTGAAGCCCTCACCTAGTGCTATCACATAAAGCAAACGGAATCGAAATCAGGTTAGAAATGGCGAAGGAGTAGCATTCTGTAGCAAAATGCACAATATAGGTCAAAAATCAAGGTCAAAGGTCATAGAAGTCAAAGGTCAAAATTCTGTGTAGAAGTTTTGAAGCCCTCAACTAGTGCCATCATATAAAGCAAACGGAATTGAAATCGGGTTAAAAATGGCGAAGGAGTAGCATTTCGTAGCAAAATGTACAATATAGGTCAAAAATCAAGGTCAAAGGTCAAAGAAGTCAAAGGTCAAAATTCTGTGTAGAAGTTTTGAAGCCCTCACCTAGTGCCATCACATAAAGCAAACGGAATCGAAATCGGGTTAGAAATGGCGAAGGAGTAGCATTTTGTAGCAAAATGTACAATATAGGTCAAAAAATCAAGGTCAAAGGTCAAAGAAGTCAAAGGTCAAAATTCTGTGTAGAAGTTTTGAAGCCCTCACCTAGTGCCATCACATAAAGCAAACGGAATCGAAATCGGGTTAGAAATGGCGAAGGAGTAGCATTTTGTAGCAAAATGTACAATATAGGTCAAAGGTCAAGGTCAAAGGTCACGACTGAAATTCTGTGTAGAAGTTTCAAAGCTCCCATGTAGTGCTATCATATAAAGCAAACAGAATCAAAATTGGCTCATAAATGACAGAGAAGTAGCAAATTGAAGATTTTGATCACACACGGACGCACACACGGACACACGGACGGACGGACGGACGGACGGACGGACGGACACACGGACGGACGGACGGACGGACGGACACACGGACACACACACGTACGGAGCCCGTTTCATAGTCCCCTGCTCGAACTCGTTCGGCGGGGACAACAAACATATTTTGTATACTTTCAGACAAGCCTACAGGAGAGTTGCGATCATTGTCTCTACTCGCTTGAATGAATAAAAATGACACTTAACCATTAGCAAGATGACACGGAAGCTGTGTTTCGCTAACTATTTTAGTTTTTGTCTGATAGCAATCACACTTCAATTGTTCTGCTCTCTGACTTATTTCTTTTTTTTTTAAATTCAAGTCAACTTGAACAAAGATCAAGTCAAGAAGATTTTTCCTTACAGAGAAATCAAATCTGTCAAAATGTACTTTGTCAAATCATTACATTACTGTGATAGGGCATGATATTGTAACAGAAAAAAAAAACCAAAAACATGAAATGTATCAATCTTGTTTGTCAAATTTCACCTGTTCAGTTAGCAGGACCGAAGTGTTCCTGAACTTCTTGTTGATGTCAGATCCGAGAGTGATGAAACGAAGGAGGAAGGGGCTGAGACAAAACGTCCAGGCGACCACCTCCCAGTTGTACAGCTCAGCCAGGAATGTACGACTGCTGTGTAGCAGCTGAAGGGCAACAATGTCAATCATATGAATTTTCCAGTTTGAATTTTTTTTTGAAAAAGCAATAAACGCACTCTTATCACCAATGTTTAGGGATATTGTTTTCAAGAGAAAGTCTTACGACACAGTGGCAACATTACAATGCTTAGCATTTGCAACATGCTGAACACTGCAGTCAACAACCTTATGAAGCTTGAACTTAGCTGAATATCTAACTTGACAAGTGTCAACTTCTGCTTGATATATATAACCAAAATTCATGATGAGATTCAAAGAGGGGAACTTTTCCTTCCTTGGGTGTAAATGCACAGAAGTCTTTGACTCTGAAAAGTGCAGTGATTGCCAATGGTTATATCTCCTTTTTCCTTGCTTTCTGTACTGGGTAAAATCTACTCCATATGCATATAATTTGGGCATCAAATATCATGTCAAATGTCATGTGACAAGCGAGAAGAAACAGCTGTCCTCCTCAACAGATGGTTGCCTCCTATGAGCTAAACCTCAGACGTGACAGGAGTGATTTGACAAGTACATTGGACAGAGGAGTAATTTGTAAAGTGTAATGAACCTCATCAGGTCCATCACCTCCTAATGGCCTGACATTTTGCAACGTTGTCAGTAAAAAAAAAAACCAAAAAAAAAAAAAAAAACAACCAAACAAACAAAAACAAATGAGTTGCCGATGGTAACAAAAAATGAAATCCAGGCATCCCTTACCTCACTGCACAGGATTGAGACAAGCATGAGAGTCACCAGACACGCCGATGAGACGATGACGTTAACTGACCGCTGAGGGCCACGTTTCTGTCATTTGAAGATTCAACAGAAGATATAGAAAATGATAAGAGGAAGATAACATGCAACTGTTTCAGTCAACAGGTTGAGAGAATACTGACATGTCCCCCCTCCCCGATAAATAATTACACCAAAAACCATGAATATTCATGGAGATAAACTAAAACATATGCAACAGCACAGTCATAAGTAATTATATCAGTGCCACTATTCTCTATCATCACACTTGATTGGATGTGTGATTATCTAGGTATTTTTTCCAGTTCTAAGACAATCACCCCATGGACAATTACGCCAGACTCTTCCCCTGACCCTAACCCTAATCTTACAAATCCTGTACCTAATCCTAACCCTAACTCCAACCCTAATTTTTACCCTGACACTATCACTAACTGGTGTTTAGCCGGGGGCAATTGTCCTAATATAATTTTTTTCCACTGATTTTTGAAAAATTATAATTATATTTCACCCCCTCCACCCTGCCCTGATTCGGTACATGGACTGCTTTTGCTGAGACTGTTACGAACGCAATGAGGTGACCTTATAACATAAGCGAGATGAGACCAACCTTTAGAAAGGACCTGAGGGACAGCCAGGCCTTGATGTTACTGACTCGGTCCAGCCGAAAGTGAGGGAGGGATGACTGTCGGGCCCGCCGGGCCGAAGTTAGGTGGGAAAAGTACTTGGCAAAGAGGCAACGCTGTTGGCAAAACAGAGAAACAAAAATTACAAAGATATAAAATATCTTAAAAAAACAAAGAAAGAAATCATTGTGTGCACAAAACTCCAGCAAATTTCACAAGGAGCCACAATTCGTAAAAGTAAAATGCAGGCAAAAGTTTTTGTCTACACAATCCAGTATATGTAATACACTCATATGTAACACACTAATTCTTTCATGGTCGGCAATTTGTTAAGAGCTTTATGCTGTGAAAAAGGGTGTCGGCTCCAATTTGCAAAAGTTTAATGCCCCAAATGTTTTTCATACTACAGTCAGGATACAAAAACTTTTCAACTTGTCACTGCATGGCATTAATTCCATTGCAAATCATCACCGAACTTAATGCAAAGAGGGTTGACATTTTACTAAACAAAGTACAAAAATAAGACAAGGCCTTTTTGCTTTTAAGGTAATGTTATGCAAGACACCGTGGGACAAAGTTGCATCATGTACTGTACCTGCTTGTAAGTTCTCTCCGCTACCGAGATGAGGAAGAAGAACAGGGAACTGAGGTAGAACCTCTCGAAGGAGGTTACCACGGTAACCAGGAGGGCGGCCCAGTGCATCTGACACAGCATGTCTATCGCCATCATGGGCCACTCATAGGACAGCCAGGGAACCTGGTTGTTATGCTGGTAGGTCATGTGGATTCTGTGGCGTTGAGGAATTGATGAAGGCAAAAAAAAAATGAAAATGATAAAAAAAACACAAAAATCAGGCAGACGCTGAACTAAATAAGATTGATACAAACAGTGACAGTATGCTGTCAAGCATGATGTCTTCTGAAAACTTTGAAGTAGTACACTCTAGGTCATCACATGACTGTCTACACTGTTGGTGTAGATATGTTGGTTGTTCAGCATGAGCACGTCTTGTAAAACTGGCAACTGGCTGGAAAGCTCCCCAGGGAGTGGAGAGTTAGCACTGTCAGTGCTGGTTGGAAATAATGACTATATCCAATGACCGCGTTATCATACTGCACTGTATGTATGCACCTTGAGCACACTGCAGAGTGGATTTGGCACAATATAATTTACATACATCATTATTATCATTATATCCTGCACTGCTTTGCTCATAACAATCAAATGTGACCGTGCATCACAAAACGAACAAAAAGTCGCACACAGTGATTTTGTGTGAGGACTGAAAATAGGTGAAATGGGTCAACAGAGCCGATCTTGGCTTTTTTCATGTTTTCTGAAAGAGCAAGTCTTCTTCTACATTATGCTAAAATTTGGGATCATAAAATGGACAGGAAAGTGTGTTTTTTAGCAGTTTATCTCGAACATTTTTTGTCAGAATAGTGTGATTAAGTGTGCCTTTAGAGTCCCCTTTTCATTTCTTAAAAACCTTGCACACACTCTTTAATTTCAACTCCTATAACTTTTGAAAAGATGGTGCTACTACTTTGAAAGTTGGCATTAATTAAGGACGGAATGTGTTAATAAGGCATGCTTAATTTCAGTTTAATGTGATAATCCCTTCATTGTTGTTACTCTGGTGGTTTCTATCCTGTAAAGATTAAGCTTGGTAAAGATTAAGCGCTTGAATAGACACTGTACTTCAGAGCCTCTTTTCTCAGTTCACACTTTTCCTGAGTGTGTGCTTTCTTTTTAATATTTAGATAGGTTAGGAGAGTCCATTTGATTTGAGTAATACATCATTTTAAAGCTTAAAGTCTGCTTTTTCAGAATATGCTCTTAACTAAAATTTCATGTCTGGCGACTTTTTGTTTGTTTTGTGGTGCAGGGTCACAAATTATGTCTTTCCTAGACTTAGTGCAACACAGTCAACTTTCTTTGCTCCGGGAGTACACAAAATATCCACAAGATGTCCCTAGTAGAGTCGTAGAGAAAATAATGTTCACGTCAGTGACATTCTAAACACAAAAATAATGAAGGAATATGACACAAACAAGGCCACTACCATGTGTGACCAAAACCAGCCAATGTACACCTGCAAATGTTCCTCTGTAGGTATTTTGAATGTGATTTTAGGAAATGAATAAATTGAATTGAAATTGAAAAACTGAGCATGTTACTGATAGCGGGAATGATCATCAGTCGTTGATCTCTTAGATCGAAACTCACCTGTACCAGAGCGGAATGATTGCGAGTACGAAGGAGAAGATGAAGCCAAGTTTGACGTAGTCCGTGCTGGCCTGGACGGAGTGAACCTTGTTGTTGATGGCGCAGCTGATCTGGAGAACGCTCATGTCCGTCTTCTTGCACACGTCATCTTCAAATATTCGCACCCGCACTGTTGGCATGGCAACGAGACATGAACAATATTTTGCGCATTAGGAGAACCATTAAGTAACATATCCAGTACACATAGCAATACTTGTGTGCTTTGATAGGCTTGATAACAATCCATAAAGCTTTACTTTAATGATTAAGGGCATAAAATGCAGCGCATACAATGCTGATCAAAAAATAGCCTACTTCAAAGATGTGACTCTATTGACACCTTTTATCATTTTCACTTGGTGCAGAATAGAACCGGCAAGGAATAGTCAGAGGAGAGCAGAGATAATGCATAACATCATGCACATTTGCTAAGTACCCGCAACTTTGATATTCTTTAGATTTAATGAAGGTGGCCATTAAGGCTTATCTAAACCTAAATGCATCAAAAGATTAACAGCTCCTGACTGATGAGCTGTGAAGTGGTGATTCTGAGTACGATGTCATATCTGCTGTTAAACTGTCTCTGCATGAAATTTCAACAAGTGGAACTAGGCAGGATTGTGTTTACCTTGACAGATTTCTCAACTGCGGAGCAGATGGGCGTAAAAAAGTTTGAGAGCTTCAGTTGCACGATTTCACACCAAAATGTATTGCACAGGCATAGTCCAGAAATACAATGCTCCCAGCATGTGCTGTTGATGAATTTCACACACAAAAACAAGCAGCATGATTCCTGGAGAGAATGCTCTATCTTTACTGTCACTCACCCTTGTTCAGTCCACTGCTGGAGACACTGCTGGAGCTCACCATACTGTGGATCAATTTGAACGGATCCTCGAAGTGGGAGTCAACGACCTCCTGGGCCCTGACCTCTCCTTCGATCCCGGCTTCCTTGTCCTCCTCTTCCTCTTCATCGTCGACGGTTGTGGAGCCATCGTCGTCGTCGTCGGTGTTGCCCGAGTCGCTGCTGAAGCTGGACCCCTCGGCGCCGGTCTCCTCCCAGCTCCCCTCATCGAGGTCGGAGTCGACCGGTCGCGAAATGGGCTGGAAGTATTTCTGAGACGAAATGCATGAGAAGCGATGAACACGTTGGCGATGTGACATGACTTACTCTCAACATTCTGCAGCTTAAAGGGGAAGGCTAGTAACTGATCAGTGGGAATCAGTGGAAATGCTGGGAGATGATTGTTCCAATCCTTATGGGATTCATTCAAGAGTTCATTGTATATCTATTCTTGTGTGAAAATGATTTGCTTCAGAATGGCCTCATATTCAAGTAATGTGCAGATTAATGCTCCGTCACTGACCAGGGACGCTAACCTGGAAGCATTAAACTGCACATTACTTGAATATGAGACCATTCTGAAGCAAATCATTTTCACACAAGAATAGATATACAATGAACTCTTGAATGAATCCCATAAGGATTGGAACAATCATCTCCCAGCATTTCCACTGATTCCCACTGATCAGTTACTAGCCTTCCCCTTTAACATTACTAGGTGATTTCTTAACCTGCATCTTCGATATTTGATCCCGAGGTGACAATATAAGCATATATCCCACAGAAAAAAAAAATATCATGTCATCTGACAAAAATAGTATCTGCTAGAAATGAACACCCATCCGAGACAGATACACATAAGAAAATATCAGCAACACATCATAGTACAGGAAAATAAACCTGTCCTTATATGCTTACGCTTTTAACAATATTCAAACATATTTTGCATATTCATATCAGTATGAAATGTGCACAAGAAAAATGGTATTGTATTTCGTACTTGACTCAGGCGGACTATGGCATGATGAGACCACCATGATATCTGAATCAAATCCTACTACCATTTCAGGACATTAACTAGAAATGTCGCTTTGGCGACTGGTATGCCTCCGCCATAATGCATGATTTTCCCAATAGGTCTAGATAGTACATGTGGACAATGTGTGATTACATTTTCACAAAATTGGCAAAATATTGAAATGACAAGTTTGTCACAAATGTGTTGAATGTTCACATTCCTTGACCTAGGTTTAATTGGATGAATAGGAGAGCATGTATCTAGGGATTTAAGGACTTTAACTCGACTTTGACCCATTCATATATTTAGGCATTGAGTAATTTTCAAGGTACAGGTGTGGAGAAAAAGTGCAATTTCTGAATTGAATAGTAAATTGTTACCATTTTCATCTGGCCCTTGACCCTAAAATTCATAAGATAATCACTTTCAGGTAGAACATGCATAATATGTACTAAGTTTCAAGATAACTTGAGCCACTTCCGAGATATGGAGGAAAAAGTTAGTTCAGCACTTTCACTTGATCTTTGACCTTTTGACCTTTGAGGCAAAAAAAAGAAGAAAAAAAAAACTTTCCAGAGAATTTCGATTAGGTAACACATGTATGCATACACCAAGTGTAAAAAAAAAAAAATAATCATCCTGCTGGCATTGCATGATAGGAAGGAAATAGTAAAATTTTGAAGTGTTGCACTTGACCTTTGACCCCTGACCTTTGACCCCATGAACCCTACATTCTCTAGATAATCACTTCCAGTCAGTATATGTATATACTATGTTCCATGAAGATACCTTGAACAATTTTCCAAGGTATAGAGAAAAAAAAAGAAGTTTTAATATTTTTACTTGACCTTTTGACCTTTGACCTTTGACCTCATGACCCAAACTTTCACCAGAGAATCTTAATTGGGTAATACATGTATACACTAAGTTTCAAGAAAATATCTTTAGGCATTCAATAGATATGGTGGAAATAGTGAAATTCTATGTATTTGACCCTGACCTTTTGACCTTTGACCTTTGACCTCATGACCCAAACTTTCACCAGAGAATCTTAATTGGGTAATACATGTATACACTAAGTTTCAAGAAAATATCTTCAGGCATTCAAAAGATATGGTGGAAATAGTGAAATTTTATGTATTTGACCTTGACCTTTTGACCTTTGACCTTGAGCATGTGCACCCAAAAGTTGATAGGCACAACTTCACCCCCTAATACACATACATGCCAAGTTTCATTAGGATACCTCAACAGGTTTTGATAGTTACCTTGTCCACAAAATTCATTACGGACGGACGGAAGGACGGACGGACGGACGGACAACCCGAAAACATAATGCCTCCGGCACCACTTCGTGGCGGAGGCATAAAAACAGGCTCAAAAGTCAGGTCTTTACCAGGCAAGTAACTTGGAGGGGTTTTCATTTTAAAAGACTAAATATAGTTTCAGAATTCCCCTTTGAGATGGGCATTTCAGAGGCCACAGGAAGTTATAATCTTTTTCCCTCTGTCAGCAAGTAGGAATTTTAATGCACTCAGTTACCCCGACCGGGTCTTGACCAAGCTCTCTTCTCACCTCACTTTCCAGCCGGGTGTCTGGGGAGGTGTCGCCCTCTGAATCCAGGGACCCGCCCGACTGCCTGGTCCGGGATCTGCGGCCCTTCCTGGTGATGCTCCTCCCCCTGGGCTGTGGGGAAGCCTGCCCATCACCCTGTGTGATGCTGGTATTATCAGAGGGAGGGCCCTCGCTGTCTGACATAGCCTGGGAGGTGTCCTGCGGGCTCTCTTCTTCCACAGGAGAGAACTTTCGAGCTTTTTCTGGAAATTAAAAAAAAAAAGTAGCTGGACTTCTGAAGTCTATCTACGGATATTTTCCATAATTTCATTGTTTTGCATCATCGGCCCAGCATTGGGCCGCTTCGCTGAAGAATCCCATTCATCATATATAAAGTTAAAGATTAGAAATAACTGTAATATTCGACAGATTAAAGACAGAATTTGACACGATCTGTGAATGCTAGTACTTTGGCGTCAATGTGCATAAAAGCGTACATTTACACATCGCGTGTTCATAACCGGAAGTTCATTTCCTAAGAATTGAAGTTAAAAAAATTAGAGTGCCACACGTGTTTAGATTCTGAGAGCTATATGCAATAGGGAGAATTGTTGCAGGAGAAAATGTTAAGGAACCGATGCTTCATTAGAGTACATGTTAAATTGTTATTCCTCTCCTCCCATCTCCTTGGAAACCACATGGATAGCATCTTTTCTCTTCACCTAATATCGAGACTCTGTTGAGCCTGCTCTTCTTTGACTCTCGCAGAGTCTTGGCGGAGAAGCCAGACAGACTGTTCTGTGCCGAGAGAATGACACTTGACCTCTGTGACTGAGCAGCTGGTTGGCCGGTGGGTGGGCGTCGCCTGTACGCCTCGGTGGTGTTTGGTTTCCTGGAAGGCAGTCAAGTGTAATGAATATTTTAGTCTGCTGTCAAAAAATTTTAGAACAATTCATAATGATGTAAATTAACCAATCATTGTCTATTCAGGCATGTAACACTGATATTGTTGACTTTATCCACACCACTGGTTTTGCAAGGCAGTTACTTCGCTGGCTCAAAAGAGACTAGGTCAGAAGTCAAAATTTATAAAGTGCGGCCTACAAACTCACAACGCATGCAATCAATGGTGCTAACTTCATCCAAACTAAGGGTTTTGCAGGACAGTTACTTTTTTGCCTCAGTCGGGAAAAGGTCGGAAGTCAGATATATACAGTATGAAGTGGCACTTACAAAATAACAAAGTCCCCCTTGACATATAAATTCATATACACTCCAAATGGATTTAAGATGGTATCTATAGATTTTATATGGCTCTGATGTGGAAAATAAATGCCTCACTACAGCTTGACTGTAGTCTTTAAGACAAATAACAGTATTGCAATTTCTACAAGCATATGCATGTACTTCAAACACATTTCTAAGGAGAGTTAATTCTCTGGGACACTTTACCGGTACCTATGAGATGCCTGTATAATGTCTTCTAGTTCATGATCAAACTCCCTTGAGGATATCCCAATGAGGATGTCTCCGGTCACTTCCATTTCATCGGCGGGGGTGTTTAGCAGGGTGAAGTCCTCGTCCACGCACTCGGAGACCTCCTCGATGGCGTTGGACGGAACGTAACGGGCGTGGCCCTCTTTGTCTTCCTTTTCTGCATTCTCCTCATTTTGTGCAACTTCTCCACTTTTGTTCTTCATCCCCCTCCCCGCCGCGGGACTCCCCCTTCCCTCTAGGGGAGATCCCCTCTCAGTACTGTTGGAACTTCTGCTGGGACCAGCCCCCACCTCCTTCTTCTTCTCTGCACTTGCGTGATTTAACTTTTGCGCTGCCGCCGCTTTGGATTTCGGAGAGCTGGCTTTGGCGACGCCGCGCCCGTCCCGACTCTTTTGCGGGGATGATCTACTGCTGGCCGCAGCCTTGGCGCTGCTTCCTTTGGCACGGACATTTTTGGAACGATGCAAGCTGAGGAGGGAAGGGGAAAAGAATTTGAAGAACAAAATGTTGTCATTTCTACTATGATATTCTGCCTGCAAGTGAGGTTGCTTCAAAAGTAAGCCACTATGATGAATGTAAACAATCTCTATGATTAAAACTGAACTGTATGAAAGCGTGACTCAAATGTTACGCGGATTTGATTATACCATAAAAGGGATTTGAAATAATCTTAATATCAATAGAAAGGTATATACAAGACGTAGGATGAAAAAAAAAAAAAAAACTTCTTTCCATTTAATATCTGTGACAGATGCAAAAAATTATCCAAATAAAGCAATAAAAAATTCATTGACAATTATCACTGAATACATGGCATATCAGGGATCTCATAATGAATTCAAATATGAAATCCTTACATCAACACAAGACACCAACTGAATGTAGGAACCATCAAGATGGGAGTGAAGTAAATAAACTCACTTTCTCCTTGAAGATTTTCTAAGTAGAGACTTCGTTCTGGCATTAGTGGACACAACTTGGGTGTAGGTTGTGCCCAACACCAACATCAATAGGATGGGACCATACACTTCAAAGGGGTAGATCGCCTGCAAGAAATCAAAATGTTAGTCAAGTGGGTATAGTTGTCATGATATCAAAAATCTTTAATTGAGTAGTGGTGAAAATTTTGCAATCATATAATGGTACTCCTCTCAAGTAACATTTCATAAAGCATCTTGAGACTAATTAGTACCAGTACTCATACAAGAAAATTGTTCTTGAATGTTTCAAGGCACTATAAACCTACTCTGACGAGATATTAAGCACATATTTTAATAGCATACAGTGGCTGTGTATGATTTGAAAGCACATGACTCTTCTGAAATGATTTTAGAGGCATCTTTATCTGGATGGGTGAGAGCATGTAGGGAATTTGCAAAGAAATGTGCTGGAATGAACTTTCTGAATGTAGTTAGTGTACATTCAGACGGTGATCCTTATCCCCGAGAATAAGCTCTATGGGCTACTAAGATTTGCATAGTCGATTTCGATTTTGTCAACGAAATGGTAATTTCATCACAAAATGGACAGTGCGACACTTGGCATATCCCATAGAGCTTATCCTCAAAGTTAGCTTATCCTCGAGGTTAAACATCGCCATCTGAATATAATTTGTGTTTAAATGCTCACCTGTTCTTCGGAAGTGGATTGGTAGAAAACAAAGATAGTAATGCACAGTCCCTGGAGGAAATAGAGCACTAAGAGAGAGAAGAAAGTACTCCTTGACAGCTGCTGTCTCCACCTATTGAGAAGAAAAGAAAAGAGTTAAAAGTATTCCTTTCTTTCACAATTGAGACTATAAAATGTATTGCAAACTGGGCAATACATAGAAACTGAAGCAAGAGCTTTGTTTTCACAATGAATAAACTGCTGGTGACAGAAAGCTCTATGTGAACAGAATGACTCTTGAATGGTGTGCAAAGTTCTGTGGAACTGAAACTGCAAATGTCATCCTTTTTTTCAATCTCATTTTCTTCCTTCTTAGTTCACACTTGTGTGAACAGAAAATGTTGCATACCATTAAATACAGCACATCATGTACATATTCGAAGCAAAGACTATCAGCACTGTATGAAATAGTTTGTGACTGGCTGCTCATCAGGATTACAATGTCATCCATATTTAACATTTGTGGGCCAAATCCTTTCAAATAATAAATGGTATTTATACTAATAATATATAATAATATTTATAATAATAATTTATAATAATAATGGTAAAAGATATCCAATCAGAGATATTAATAGTAAAATCTTTTCCATATCATTAGCATTATCTTATCATTCTTCATTGCTAGCTGTCATCACTGACATAATTATCTGTACTCATCAAGATTTTCAGTACCCCAACAATTATTCCCACTTCACCATAATGATTATCATTATCAACATCAACTTCACTATTACAGCCATATATTAACAAGAGCACCGATGTCAAAACCGGCAGTTGATGAAGTATTCAAAGTCATTATGTGAGTATTGACACATTCAGCGATGAGCAAGGAAAAGACCTGTCACATGTAATAGTTATTAACCACTTTTCCACCAGGGACTTTGGACTGTGTATACAATGTTAAGGAGTTTTCAGGGCCAATTGTCACACAAACTCCACAAATCAAGGGTTAAATGACCTGTTCAGGAGTCTGTTAGAATCACCACCACCATTATTTTTGATACCAACATTCTGACCACCAGCATCATCATCACAATCATCACTGTATCATCCGCTAACCATCTCCATGGCAACCTACCACGAGTAGTAGAAAGGAAAAAAGAAGACTCGGAGAAGCCCCTTGCGAGTGGTGGCAAACCAGGCGTGTTCAGGCTTGGCCTTTGTGAAGGTGGAGCCTGTGTATCAAAGACAGAAACAAAGCGGTACTGATGTATCTACTCTCATTGTGTGGGAGAAAGATTGCTACTGGGACTTTCCCCAATGGAACATTTCCTGGATTAAAGGGGAACATCAAGACATGTCCAAGATGACTTTTATGCAGGTCTGCCAACATTCATACATCACAATCAGACAGGTTAAAAAAAAAAAAGCAAATCAGGGAGATATTTGTGTGTTAGATGCCTTCAATGGGCAGAAGGCAATCCTAATTTAGGATGGCTTTCATATATTCTTGTATTTGACTGTTCGAAGAAAGTTTCCCGCAGAACATAAAGGGAGACGTAGTAACTGTGTTTTTCTTATTGAGAAGAGTTAAGTAAGGCCAAAAGTGAGACTTATCACAAAGATATTATCATCCCCTCTTATTTGTACAAATTGGACCTACAGGTCGTATATCACGGTTTTAATGAAAACACAGGAAATTTCATAATACCACAACTTTACATTTTTCAGATTTATAATGAAACTTTCACTGCAGTTCAAATAACTTTTACTCCATCTGTTCACATTGACTCGACTTGAGTGGATAAACTCGGGATGGAGTTTCTCTTGATGCAGAAATCCAGTCATTATCTAACCGTAACATACCTCTGACAAGGTCCACATCGATAAGTTCTGTCTTCACTCGACCAGTCTTCAGATTGACTCCAGACACATTCACTCCAAGACCCTATTACGACAAACACATTGGAAACACAAACATTGGTCTCTTACTTTTTTTAGTGAAAAACATCAACACAAGTGAGATGCAAATTTAAATTCGCTATGACTGAAAATGCATTCTTCACTGAAAAAAAGGAATATCTAACAGTAGATCTGTTCACTTGCACTAGGTCATTGAATCACTAGTATGAGCCACTTATTAATATGAAACTCAAACAGCCTGTCTGTCGCTTGTTAATCATCATGCATTTTACATTAGTCACTGAATCGTTAGTATGATCCACTTTAAAAGGCAGACAGTCTGTTTGTCTCTTGTTAATCATTATGCATTTTGCAGACTTTATAAGCTGCGTTCAGACGAAGGCAGTTTTGGTCGGAGTAACTTCGGAGGAAAGGTCGGAGGAAGCTTGGTGGGAGGAAGGTCGGAGGAAAGGTCGGAGTAGTGCCCGTCTGAACAAGGTCGTGGTAATTTCCTCCGGTGGGGGGAACTTATCACGACCTCTTCCTCCGACCAAGATACTCCTGAGTTTTCTCAGGAGTATCTCGCTACCAGGACTACCAGGTCGGAGTAAATTGCCGGTGCGGACAAGCCCTCGGAGTATCTATGACCTTACATACCTTACGACCTAGGTAAAACTGCCGGGGTCAAATCGCAATGTTGACATTTTGCGAGTACACGTGAGTATGCAGTACAATTCTAACCTAGTCGATCGCGACGAAGAAGCTAGCGCTCAGAAATTCTCATCAACAAGAATGGAGAAGACAAATGCCGCTGGTAAAAAACAATCGTATGGTTGACGTGCGTGGCGCTACCACTTCCGGAAGTTACACCGACTCTCCACGGTGATCCCCACGAAGGCCGTGGTAAATTGGACAGACTTTTTTCCCACGACCGTCGTGTGGACACAGGGTTGTGGTAAATTAAGTATAAATTTGAATTTTAGTTGTTGCGCCATAAAATGCTACTCCGACCAGAAATACGTCTGAACATGGCTTATAGATTAGTCATCTAATTGTATGCAGAGTCTTTCAGCTGTTAACATTAATATTTCAAGAACTTATCCAGACTATATACCTACAATTCTACATGTATCCAATAATTCATCAATCTTCACAGTATGTATCTCTATCTATCTGAGTGTCTGCCTGTCTGTCTGTCTGTCTGTCTATCCATTTGGATCTGAGTTAAAAACTAGTCTGGTGGTAGTCTGCTAACTGCTGCAACAATAGTTACTTCTTATTCAAACTCCATTCTAAAATTATAATCTTCATACACTCTTGGAAATATTGTTTCATACTCCATGAGATGTTAGGGCCATGTCTTGCACTTGCCAGCTCCATCTTGGAGTTTAATCTCACAGATAGAAAAAAAAAGAAAAAAGAGAAAGAAAAAAGACAAGAGACCCGCGGGTCTAGCGCTCACCTGAGTATCGCAAGTTCACCTTTCACGCAGTCACTAATCTAAATTATTCACAGCTCTACCAAAATTTGACCAGGCATTCTCAAGTAGAAGATGAAAATGTACAATAAGGGCCCAAATTTTTAAGATTCCTTAATTGTTGGGGATTGGGGCCCCCTGGGGCCCTCTGGGTGAGGCATGGTGCCCATTTTGATAAATTTAGATCCTGACCCCCTAGGGATGCTACCTGCCAAGTTTGACGAAAATCCATCATGAGGTTTTCAGCAAGAAGATGAAAATGTGCAATTCAGGCCCCCATTTGGACCTTCCCAACCATCCCCCCACCCCCACCCCTGCCCCCAAGAGGGGCACCCCTGGATCTCCTATGAACAAACTCAAAACTACAGTCATTAATGTACTCACTCATAGTATTATCTTAGCTCTATGACTTCTGATTCTAGAGAAGATTTTTAAAGATTCCTTCATTTTGGGGGTTTGGGCCCCCTGGGAGCCTCTGGGTGGGGCATGGCGCCCATTTTAACAAATTGAGATCCTAACCCCTTAGGGATGCTACCTGCCAAGTTTGGTGAAAATGGGTCATGGGGTTCTAAAGAAGAAGATAAAAATGTACAATTTAGGCCCCATTAGGACCCCTCCTCACCCCCCTCCCCTGGGTCCCAAGGGGGGCACCCCTGATTCTGCCATGAACAAACTTGAAACTACAGTCATGAATGTACTAACTCATAGTATTAACTTAGCTCCATCACTTCTGGTTCTAGAGAAGAACATTTTTAAAGATTCCTTAATTTTGGGGGGTTTTGCCCCCCTGGGGGCCCCCTGGGTGGGGCATGGTGCCCATTTTAACAAATGGAGTTCCTAACCCCCTAGGGATACTACCTGCCAAGTTTGGTGAAAACGGGTCATGGGGTTCTCAAGAAGAAGATGAAAATGTACAATTTAGGCCCCATTAGAACCCCTCCCCACCCCCTCCCCTGGGTCCCAAGGGAGGCACCCCTGATCCTGCCATGAACAAACTTGAAACTACAGTCATCAATGTACTAACTCATAGTATTAACTTAGCTCTATCACTTCTGGTTCTAGAGAAGAAGATTTTTACAGATTCCTTAATTTTGCGGGGTTTGGGCCCCCCTGGGGGCCCCCTGGGTGGGGCATGGTGCCCATTTTAACAAATTGAGTTCCTAACCCTCTAGGGATTCTACCTGCCAAGTTTGATGAAAATCGGTCCTGGGGTTTTCAAGAAGAAGATGAAAATGTAAAAAGTTTACGCACGACGCACGACACACGACGGACGACAGACGCCGGACGAAGGGCGATCGCAATAGCTCACTTGAGCCTTTGGCTCAGGTGAGCTAAAAAGCTGTCTCTACATGGAGACTGCGCGAGACATGCCTTCCCAATGTTTAGATAAATCATCTGTCATCTCACAAACCTGTGATTCCTTCTGTTCCACATGCTCCTCCCACAGCTCCTTGTCGTACGCGCCGATCTGCCAGTGAGACAATGAGGCCAACGGGGGCGCAATGAATTCTTGGTATTGTAAACACTGTATGTCACATGCCCTTTGATTTGTTTTGAATGGCACAACCTCCACCAGGCAAGAACATTCTGCATATCTTATGCGCTCTTATGAAATCTCAATACACCAGACTACATGTACCATAGGTATATGGAAAACAAACCACACTGTAGTCACTCTTAACCCTAACTAGGCCGGGGGGGGGGGGGGGGGGGGGGGCCTCCGAGGCCCCCCCCCTCGACGTTCTGCGCGATGTATCGCTAACGTGAAAAGCTATCGCCGCGACGTTTCATGACTTTTTTCTGTCGAGTCTCCCGCATGTTTTGACACCAAATTTGCGATGCCCGGGCGCGCGGTTCCAAAGTTTCGCATAAATATGTACATGCATGTCAGACCAAAAATTGCTCAAAAACGTGAATTTGTGTACAATTTCAATGGAAACTGTGCTTACAGTCAAATTTCATAAAAGCATGATTATTTTGGGGTTTTATTGATTAAAATCAATTAATAACATATTTTCTTGTTCGGAACAATGTCGCGGACAAGTTTCATCGAAAAAACAATGAAAAACATAAAGTCGAAAAAACAAAGAAATACATAAGAAATTCAAAAAACAATAAAATACTTAAGAAATTTTTTCAGATAGCTCAATTTTTTTCTCTTATATTTGCTTAGGACACTAAAAAGAATATTTACACAAAAAATGTGCCCATTTGGAGCTTTATTTAGTGATTTATACCAAATTGTCCGATTTCATGCATCATTATGCATAAATTAGCATAATTTAGCATAAATGACTTTTTTTTTTTTAATCTAACTTTGTAGTACTTTAGATTACATCATAGGCAATGTGTGTGCCAATTTTCGTCGCGATCGCGCGGTCAACGGCCGAGATCTGGAGGGGGGGCCTGGGAGGCCCCCCCCCCCCCCCCCCCCCCCCCCCCCCCGGCTCTATGATCTACCTAAATAACCCGGCCTAGTTAGGGTTAATTTCCATTTCTGACAATTGTATGATTATAGTCATCAAAAGCAAATCTGCACAACCAAAAAGACAAAACAAATCTCATGTCATAATCAAAATGTATACAATGCTGCAATCAAGCACGTACAGCTCTTTCACAAATCAATATATCAAAATCATACTCTTACGACAAAGTGCATGCTTCACAATGGACTATGTCCAATAGCGGAGGCATTGTTCTTTTTTCAGTCACTATCAAAATCTTTTCATGGTGTTTTAATATTAGTGCCAGCATTTCTGCACATGTAGGCAGATTACCATTGCAAGCTGTATCTGGTATGAAATCAGTGATTAGGAACCTGAAATTATGATGGTCTCCTGTTTACAAGGAAATAATCATCTTTTGACTTGCATAGTCTAAGACATGATGATACAAAATCTGATCTTCATTTCAAAGAGAGAAGTCATCACAACAAAATTCTTTTTTAATTTCTGCCCACAGCACACTGTTTCGTCACTCTCATATGACACGCAATGTCATTGAAGCAAGAAATACTGCATGGTATCACATGATTAATTAGTAATACTGTGTGGTATGGCTTACATAGTCTAGGTCAAATCTAACAATATGTCATACCCTCTGGCTCTGGTCAATGGAAAAACAAAAATATAAACCTCTAGACTATGGCAGGTTACAATTTAGTAATAAACTTCCAGAGAGTACAAAGTGACGTTTGAATAAGTTACCAGTACCTTGCTTGTTCCATTATAGATGTTAGGGTATATAACCATTATCTGGTACATACAAAAGCCTAACATACATTATGTATGCAATATAAACAGGGCCCTGTTTCATAAAACTGTTCGTAAAGTTACGAACAACTTGGCTGACGAGCGACTGGTGATCAGTTCTGATGTGCTATACAGTTAAACTCGCCTAAGTCGACGTCGCATATGTCGAATAATCGCGTAAGTCGATGATTTTAAAAAGTCCTGATTTTTCCCCATTGACTTACGTGTATTAATTCACTCACAAGTCGAATTTTGTAAGTCGAATACTCGCCTAAGTCGATGAAGTTCCAAGAACACTTTCACGGAAAAACCATTGAATTCACTGTGCCTAAGTCGAATAAGATTTTATTGTGTAATAAATCACTGTCATTTATTATTCATTATTTATTACTCATTATTATTTTGTTTGTCAGATGAGTTTGAGGTGACAAAAAAAAAATTATTTAGAGTATCAAAATTCAAAGCGATCGCATGCGATCGTTGAACTCTCTTCGTGTTTGGAGGTCCGCGCGCTGGTACAGCCCTGTCAGCTGTCGCGCTACATACGTACAGGGACTGGGCTGTGTATTGCTCCACTCGCAGTAAGGCGTTCGTACAGTACACATGCGTTCATTTACATGTACGGTATTATTGAACTTGCAGCGTAGCTTGGCATTTGCAGCGCTGTGCAATGGAGTGGTATGGATGAAGCTGCTGAGTTTTCAAAGCGGAAAGTAGGGGGAAAGTTACGGGCACGGGTAAATCAGAATTGCACCTCTACACGCATTTCAAGACACGGTATGGTAAACTGGAATCAATCACTGCTCAAATATCGTTCATATTCACTTCCCCAAGGTTTAACAAGTTTGTAAAGTAATCGGACCTGTTCCAATACTAATGCACTGTCCATGCAAAGTTAGCCGCGGCCCTGCCGGGCGACCCGTGCTGCGGCACACCGCTCCATCTCTCGGCTCCAGAGTAGACAACATACATGTACATTATACAGGTGTACATAAAATGTGTATGTGTGGTGTAACTGTAAGACGCACAAGTCGAAAATCGCCTAAGTCGATGTGTTTTGCTCAGTCCCGAGAAGATCGACTTATGCGAGTTTAACTGTACTTATCAGAATTTCTATAATTCAACTCATGAACTGATCACCAGTCGTTCGCAAGTCCTTCATAACTTTACAAAAAGCTTTATGAAACACCCCCAGGTTGGCTTCTGAAAGAGCAAGAAACCCTAAAATTTGACAAGTTTTAACTCCTCCCTGGCACCATGCTGAGCTACATGGGATGCATAACCCCAATGACAGGGCTGTTTCAATGCCAGCATACATTGCACCGTAATGCCCCAGTCACATAGACATCCCGGATCACCCCGGACCACCCCGGATCTGATCCGGGGAGAGATCCGTGTTGACGCCGGGAGGCCAACACGGCAACTTTTGGAGGTCAAAAACATCCGGTGTCATCCGGGGATTGCCGTGTTGGCAGAGCAATCCGGGGTGGTCCGTGTGGCTGCCGTGTAGCTGCCGTGTTGATCCGTGTAGATGCCGTGTTTGTCCGTGTAGACGCCGCGCTCTTCCGGCCTTATCCGTGTAGCTGCCGTGTTGATACCGTGTGTACAGTCATACCAAAATCCCGGATCTCCCCAGATATCCCCAGACGTCCCCGGATCACCGTGTAGATCCTTGAGCATCCGTGTTTATATGTGACTGGGGCATTAAGTTTTGAAGTGAGACTAGTACAATGTATGAAATTAATCCACTTAAAGCCTTACCTGCTGCTGGAAGTGTGCAATGGCATCGTTCAGGTTATCTCGCGCTGGAGCCTGGTGCCCTGCTGTTGCCATGCCAACCAGAATCTTTAGTGTCGTCTTTTTATGCAGTGGGTCCCTTGCAGACAAGAAGTGGCATCAACCTAGCGAGTCCATCTGGGATTATATTGCTGTTCCACAGTGCACCCCGAAAAAAATGTTGCACAGAGATTTTGCCAGTTGGTATACAGAACCTGTCTTCAGGCCTTCATTGCTGTGAATGCAACAAAGAGAAAATGCCACATCAGTGTGGGGGTGGTCTCTGTCCCTGCAAAAGGATGTATCTGACTGTATTCAAACTTCACTGCAAGCAAACATGTACTGAATTCAGTGTGCTGTGGGTACAGCAAATTTCAGTGGGAGGGAGAAAAATCCTTCTTGCACGAACATGCCAGACAAAAGAATCCAAATTGCGTACCATGGCATCGCAGACATACAAAGGGGTTTAAATGAATGCAAATGAGCCGCAAAGTCAGTGAACAGGAAGCTACAAGCCAACATAACTGCAGATGGGACCTTGGAGCTCATGAACCACAAAAGGGCCTTCATCAACGTGTGATGTACATGAAAGAATAGACTCTGAAGGTCACGCTGCTATCTGGTTATTGATTTTTAAAGCATAGTGCAGCTGGTTGACAGCTTTCCTACAAGGGGGTACCTGCAAAGATTATAGACCAGCATTTTCTTGTGATTATATTCATGGACCACATCAAACCACTTACTACTCATCTTCAACAGCCAAATCAGAAAAAGATATGACCATAACACCCAGGTGCTGGCCTTACATGACATGTAGGCAGTTCATCTCATTACATCCAGACATCACGACATCACAATTGATTGCGTGCAACTTTCTGACATTGTTGACGTATTTATAATAATGGCAAATACCATGTACATGGGACTATACAATATTGTATTGTACATACTGTATGTATCACTACCTCAAGGATTTTTATTCTTCTCATTGGCAGATCTTTTGACAACACAGCATTTTTCTCCACAACGAAATGAACACCCCAAGTGCCTGCATTTTTGCGACAAGTCATGTAAAACTATCCAAAACAAAACATACAATGTACTCTGTGGAGGCCAGCTTGCGATCAGAATTCCTGCTCATTCTACACTTCCAGTTTTCTTTCAAAAGGTGATTTAGTAAAAAAGAAAAATATGTTTGCAATGCTAACTGACCAGTGTGTAGCATTAATGGGAAGGAAAGAAATCTCATACTCTGCCAACAATAAGTCATAGAGTCACATAATTGAAGAATCTTCTCCTCTTCATTCTCCTTTAATTGTGTCTTCTTTTTCCTTCTCCTCCTCCTCTTTTTCCTCTTCTTCTTCTTCTCTTCCTTAGTTTGAACTTCTTCTGCTCCTCCTCCTTCCTTCCACCCGTCATTTTCTTCCTCTTAAATTTTACATACGGTGTAGCTCTACCATCAATATGGCAATGCTGTGTTTTACATTCCCATCTGCTGATAAGATCTCGTGAAATGATTGCAGCACTACAATTGTGAAATATTACAATTTTCTACAGTACAATTTAGTATAAAGACAGTCAGAAAGTTACTTGAATGCTCTTTATGCACTATTCCAGTTTACTTCCTTTAAAACAGGCAAATATGAACATTCATCAATTACAGTTTCATACGGACCTATTAAAAATCTATCATGATACAATGGTGTAGATTTCCATTTTTCAATCTTAATCCAAGTCATGACAACAATACCCCTTTCATAAACTCAATAATGCGGATAATATCCGCAACATTTGGTCGTAAAATCGGAGCAAGGAAAGAATAATGCGCTTTATTTTGACCCTTCTATTATCCGCATAATAGCAGCATCGGGACCAGATTTGGAGTTTATGAACGCAAACCCAAATAATGCGGATAATTGCCGGGGTGCGGTCAAACGTCACCTGTCTTTCCCGCAGGAGGGACGTGTGCAGTCACCATGACGATTATCCGCCCTTTTCAGGACGGGTGCTCGTAAAAATAATGCGGATTATTTTCAGAGTTTGTGAACGCATTTTTTATTGAATTGTCCGCATTATTCTTATGCGGATAATAGGAGGATGAGTTTATGAAAGGGGTATAAGACATGTACACTGTATGATATTTGAGTGCACTGAATAACAGATAAGTTGCAATATACACCTGGTATTCCTTATCTCTGTCATCACTCAATGTTCTTTTGTAATGGTCAATCTGTATACAGTATACAGTACATTCAGGGTAAAATGGGTATTTCTACAGTAAGAGAGCATTTCAGGGATGTCAGGTTATTTTCAGTTTCCATGGTGCGTTACATTTTTGTACCCCACTACAATATGATCTTTTAAAACACTTTAATGAGGGAAAACTTTGTCCCAAACTGCTTCAAGCAATCTATTACGATTTGGGCCAAAAATGAAAATTTGGGGGTGAACTGACAACATTACGTATGCACTGATATACAAGGTCAAATAACAAATGTTCATTGAAAATTTGTTGTTTTTCACCTGAATGGGCTGATTTTGATTAGAAAGTGATAACAGCCCAAAATTTCTAGTGAACACTGTGTCTATCTAGACTTGGTGGTGAACGTTACTTGGACTGGCCAGGAAGGTACAAGTACTGACCAAGATGTCACACTTTTGTCATTCCAAGTATACACTTACCATCATGTCTAGAAATGGTACAAAAGACACTGTTTCCAAGAACTTTAGGGCTGATTATCTTTTCTGATCAATATTTATGCACAACGGAAACAGAAAATACCTGACATCCCTGAAATGGTCACCTTAAGCACTGGGGAAATACCCACATTTAGCACCTTGAATAAAATGTGTCCAAACATGATTACAGGGTTGTATACATGGGAAATTATTTCTGGTTTCTATTTGGACGGATATAAACATTCTGTTCCACTTCTCTGTTTGATCATGTGAACACACAGCTTCGAACTGATTAAGTGTCAGGAAATGGTTGCAGACAATACTTTGAAAATGAATTCATAAACAATGCTTCAATGCAAAACATTATGAAATACCCTGTCACTGACACAATTTTTTTTCCCCTGACGTAACAAATCCCTTGAGGAACATTACCCCTATGATGCCATGTCCTAAATATTGTGGCAGCAACTTTACAATAGATCTATGATGCTACATGAAAAGTGTTAAATGCATATAGTGCACATACACATGTGTGAATGGTGCACTCAATAAATTTTGATAGCCTCTACCAATTTTTCCCTTACCATAATATGGCCCAAACAATCCGAACAAGATCAAAGTTCAGTTTGTGTCTATATACAACTGCTTCTGCAGCTGCGTCCGTTATCACAATTCTTCACAAGACATATAACTCCTAGCAAGTCCTACAAATGTTGTGGTATTAGCTCTGTGAGGAAGTGTGTACTATGAAGGACCAGCAAGATCTATTGATACCACACTGACACAAAGATCAGCTGGCGCAATCAAAGGGCCAGGCTATTATGTAATCAAATGCGATGGCTTGTGTAATGAAGGGATTCCCTTCTGATGAAAGACTATTGTTCGGTCCACATCAAGCACTTCCTGTACATGGGTTATCATGCACAAAGGGCAAACTTGAAGTTCTAATCCCACTATTTCACAAAACATGAGTAAAGAAACAACCCATAATATGCATTCTCTTGAAATCATATAAAATACCTAGTCTGAACAACCTTTTTTGTTGTTGTTGTTGTTGTTGTAAATTATACCTGCACTTCATATAGAATATCAGGTACTATAATATTAAAAAGGATTGCAATTACATAACTAAAGAACCTTTGCAAGAACCTTTAGACACCATATCATTTAATGCAACAATGCACCATGCCAAATTTATGCTTACTGTCTAATATAAATTTCTACTACAATCCCTACAACAAAACATATTGAATGTACACTGTATAGATATATATGAAAAATAGTGTAAGAACTTCTGATTATGGTAGTAGTATACCTGCTACAGGCATAAAACACACACACACACACTTGGTACACAAAACAAAAAACAAAAAACAAAAAAAAAACAAAAACAGAGTACTACAAACCCCATTGATTCCCTGCCCAAGACAAAATCTACAACTATGTTAGGCACATTTATTATCAAATGAACAGGTACATGTACCTACGTGTACAATGTACAAATATATTAATCATCATACATACTGCCAAAACTCACCATGGGATCCATGCCCAAATACCCACTCACAGAAGTGGGGAAAATACACTACATGAACTGTGTATGTATATATAGTAAATTTTCTTTTGCTTTGTTTTGTCCTTTTTTGTTTAAATAATGCTCTACTACTAGACTATATTGCAGAAAAAAGCACTGAAAATTTTGAGTCCGAACAGGCCAATAGGTGCGGCAGCCCTAGCTCTGTTTTAAACGAACCCGCTGGAATCTGTGTTTCGATGAGTCACACCGCACATCGTTTGATTAAAACTCGATTTTTATCAAAAAGCTCAGACAGAATTTTTTTTCTTTTTTTCATCATGGAGATTGGACATGTGTGTGTATCGGTAACAAAAAATCACAGTGCAAACTTGCAACAATTTATATGTCAGTTGTGAGATGGATGATAAGTGAACAGGGGGCCTCATGAGCATGGTCGGGGTGCTCTAATGTCGATTACCATTAAGTCGCCACTACCTAAAGTCGCCAGACATTCAAATCGCATGTAACACGCGCCACGATTGGAGATCAGCTTGGGCGACGGATTTTCATCGCTCTCGAAAGGCATTCCTAATTCACCTTTTTCCTCCATAAAAACACAAACAATTGTAATCCAAATGTATTTTACCATATGTAACAGGTGACAAACAGAGACAAAACCATTTTTAATGCGAGAATGTTTTTGATTTCGAATGGATTTCAGGTGGCAGAATAACAAAGTTTTTCAAACACGATGATGCACAATGCATCCTACATTGAAGTGTGTGTAGAACACATGCATTAGTAATACATGGCGCGCTATGGGCGGCGAACTAATACAGTACCTATCGTTAGTTCGCCAACCCGGGAGTGCATAGGAAATACACGCAAGTGGCGACTATACGAACGATGTTACAGTCGTTAGACAGAAAAATCTGTCATGTCTGTCTGGAGGAGTCTTTTATCAGTTTTTGACTTTATCGACTCTCCTCCATAGATCCATGAAGCCAGACGCAGTCTCTGCGGAACATATACCGGACGACCAGCTATACAGACCGATATCTTTCGGTCAAGGGGTGCTCATGAGGGGGAGGCCGGAGGAGGGAGGGATCCTTATGACTGGAGGAGCCCCCCTCACAAGCGGGTTTCCTGGACTAATACGCTTTTGTGCGCGGTTGAACCTTGGCACGGGAGGTCGAACCTTGGTGTGGGTGCCGATACATTTCCAATGATCATGATGATCCATCCTTGTAGCTGCATGTGGCTGTGTGGTGCACGCTGTGGATCCACATAACATTACAGATCTTTGTCATGATATTGCCATTATTTAATATTTTTGGCTCTAAAATCACGAGAGCTCGAGAGGCTACTCCGTGTGTATAACGTTACATCTAACGTTACACTTTAATATCATGAATATGGACGGAGATTCTAATACTAGGGTCACGTCTACTACCGTTATCGTGTTGCATAACTTTGCTACTTTTAACCACAGTCATGACATAGGAACCTGTTTGTACTCATCCTCAAATAACCGTCGTTTGCTATCATCCATATAAATAACCAGGGCAGGGATAACAAGGACACTCGGTATGACTTGCTCGGGTATACTCACCTTTCCTGTCAGTACTCGGCTCAAAAGTAGGCTTCAGTTCATTCAAAAATCGAATCGATCGTGCAACTTGACTAGAATGATGATGTCTGCATTAGTTGGGCCGTATTCTTACGGCTCTTCTTGGCTCGCGATGTATGCAAAAGCATCTTTTGCGTGAGATTTTGCAACTAATCACACCGACGATTCGAGCAAGGTGCAGAGCTGCGAATGGTTTTGCTGCGCTATATGGCCTGGGTACCTGTGCAAATTTACACTTCGGTTCCGTTATGCCAGCACACAAAACAACACACAGCAGCTGTTGTGTGTGAAAAGAATAACAATCCTAATCCCTGTGTGTATCGTTTTGTCGGGTAGGAAGATGATAGCGTAAGTACCAGGCTCAAGGATATTATTTCTATCCAACATTATCAATTCAACGAAGCCAAATCAAATAATATGAGGTCAAGAAATCCCATTTTCTCTCAAAAAGTATTATATGAAAGATGTTTTGCTACAATCTTGGCATGTTTTTCTTCTTTATTAGGCAAGGGTAAGTCAACTTAAACATATATCTAGAACAAGTATTTATACACAGTCTTGATTAGAATTAGTACGAACATTGTAATGAGGCCTCGTACAAATGTACCAGGATCTCAGGTACTGTACTGCTGTAATCTTACAAAGGGTATACAATCATGTGCTAGTATGAATATTCATTCTATAAAGCATACACTCACAGCTACCCGGTACTGCAGTTGCTAGAGGCAACGACGGGAATTTTCACACCGGATTGGCTGTTATAACTTCACCTGTACATCGTGGTATTAAATTAAGAAATCTAGAAATTGTGAAATGCGCGTAAGAACAGGACCCTGGGAGTCGATGAATTTTATTGTTGTGGTGGAAAACACAACTTTAAATGGGCGATTTAGATAACTTTTTTTTTTCTTGAATTGTGAATGATATGTATAATATATGTAAATATATCATTTGTGATAGCAGGATTTTTAATGTGAAGTACATCAGGGAACTATTTAAGTGGGGTGCCTATAGCTTCTTTTAGCCACTGATATGCAATACCGGTACTTTATCCAATATATAATTAGAGATGCAGACCCAATTCCTTGGGGTAGCACTTGACAATACTAGTAACCATTTATATGTTATTTTATATTTCACCACAAACATGGCAAACTTTGTGTTTTGCATGTATGTGGTTTTATTCTTTAATCAGTAGTGTAAAAATGTGTCATAAAAGGTATCTACTGCATGCAGATCGATCTTGCACCTAAAGTGATAAAGTTTTAATCTCCTTCATAAGTATAAGAAGTTAATTGAATTGAATTGAAATTGTTTATTTGTGTTTAATTTCTAATCAAATTGTAGAGTGTAATATTGTAGATCAACCTATTGTATGACTTCTCCAATATACTTCTCAAATAATATCATGGAATTATCTTTTGCGTTTTGGTCCATACTTACAAAAATACCAAGAAATATATATTTGGAATATCGAAACAAGTCAGAAAAGTTAATAAACAAAATTGTTATATCATACACAGTGATTCTCATTTGCTTTGTACCCAGAACATTCAAATTAAATTTAATTATCACCTTTCCCATGAAGAAAAAAATTCAAGAATGTTTGATCCTCTGTGTGTGTGTGTGTGTGTGTGTGTGTGTGTGTGTGTGTGTGCACGCGCACACATACTAGTTTTCTGTAACCTGAATACCCCATTGATATTGTGAGGAAAATGCTGTTATTCCCCCCCCCCAAAAAAAAAAAAAAATACAATACAATACAATACAATACATTTAGTACGTAATGAGAACAGCAATGTTGATATTGTCTTTGGATACAGGCAATGTGTTGGTAAATATTTCAAAATTGCTAACGTTTAACATTGGAATGTGAATAAAATTCTGAGAAATACAAAACAACAAAATTGAGGCAATTTACACAAAATGAATATCATAGTAAAGAAGATTTTATTGAAGAATATGTGTAATAAACAATGAACAGTGACGATAGAAGACTAGCAGGATGCACTCATAAATGACAATGTGTAGACGCTAGCTAGGCTACATAGACAATTTTACAGTGTATGGCGTAGTTACCGTATCACAGAATGTCAACAGACGAATTCAGAATTTATGACATAGGTTTTGGCTCTTGTAGATCTTCTTGGTAGAAAAGATTGGATTTTGGAAGAAACTTATGTCATTTGAATGTTTTCACAACTATAAAATGAGACTATGTGGTTTTACTGGCAAGTCTAAAATCAACCGGCAACGGCGAAACCCGAGTGCTAATTATAGCTCAGTCAGAAAACATAGAATTGTACATGTGGGACTGAGGTAAGATCGAGTGTAATCACGTACGAGAAATGGCATTAAGAAATGTGTAATTTCACTGCTTACCTTTTATACTGAAGAGAAATAAGTTGGTGAATAGCCAGAATTTGCTTTGGAAGTGTAATGTCCAAAGATGAGAGTGTAATTTTTGTTGTATCCAGGTTAATTCCCCGGCGAACAATGGTCGCTGCAGTGTACTTCCCAATCGAATTTACCGCTGTGCGTGACGTAAAAACTTTTAGCCAATCAGCGTTCAGAGGCGTATTGTCTGCACTTTAGGGCTCCGGGTCAAGGGGTATAAAAGGGGGCCCGGGAAGCTTGAAATTTTACCCTGGCTGAGAATTTCGTTGATGATCTTGACCCTGTACATCCTTGATGTCTTGTTGATGCTACATTTGTGATCTGATAAAGTCTGAGGCTATAAAGTTAGAGCAATCGTAAGTCTAAAATTCTCTAAGTCCCTAAATTGTTGTTAGCATTGTTAGAACTTATAAACTGAGATATGAGGATATAAACAAATACTTAGAAAATATTTGTGATGGTCTTCTTAGTTAGGGAAATTGGAAACAATTTTATAAAGAAGATGGATAGCGAATTTAGGTTTTCTTTCCCATTGACTTAGGCGAAAATAAGCTCTGCTTCTCAATAGAGTAGGGACAAGTATGAAGTACCAATTGTTTGAGAATATTTTTTCTTACATGCTCACAGTCTCTTAGGCAAATTTATTAAGAGAGGATGTTATTTTTCTTTGCTAAACAGAGAGATGGCGATGATGCAATGCAGGGTCTGGGACCCTGGGATAGGGGGTCATGAACGATGTCTCCTAGGATAGACTCAGTCTAATTATTGCTGTTACCAAAGTTGTTATCCAGTTTGTTGCTAGAATTTTACCCAGATTGGCAGCTAGTGTTTGGAATTTAAACTGTGTTAGGATTCTAGTTAGTGTCGTCTAGAATCTAACTGTTAGTTCTGCTTTTGTATGAGACACTTGTCGAGACTTAGTCATTTTCAGAAAAGTGTGACTTACAAATATTTGACAGTGTCAGCACTTAGAAATTTTTCAAGGGAAGTGTGAACTTAGAATATTTTATGGTGTCACTAGTCAGCACTTAGAAATTTTAAGAGAAGTGTGACTTAGAAATTTTTGACAATGTCAGCACTTAGAAATTTTTCAAGGGAAGTGTGAACTTAGATATTTTATGGTGTCACTAGTCAGCACTCAGTCATTCTAAGAGAAGTGTGACTTAGAAATTTTTGACAGTGTCAGCACTTAGAAATTTTTCAAGGGAAGTGTGAACTTAGAATATTTTATGATGTCACTAGTCAGCACTTAGAAATTTTTAGAGAAGTGTGACTTAGAAATTTTTGACAGTGTCAGCACTTAGAAATTTTTCAAGGGAAGTGTGAACTTAGAATATTTTATGATGATAATGTGATGTGCAGTGGATTGTAGTTTAACATCTTATGAAGACATGAGGTGGTACCATGGTAACGTTAGTGCTCTTTGCATTTGAATACCGAATAGGTTACACAGATACAGGTGTAGGTTGTGATGAGTGTTGGGCAGATTCCCCTTCCCCTTTCCCTCCCCCCCCCCCTTTCCCTTTCATTCCCTGATGAGGCGAAAGACTGACGGCAGATTCTACAGCTTGATGAGTGACGTGTTACCATGCCAAACCAGCAGTTGTGATGTTTGCAGTGTCAGAGACTGGGTTCGAGATGAAAGACAAGTTTGATGCTTTAGCTGAAGGTTGAGTCTCGATGATGCTGAAACTACAAGGGCTTAGCTGCAATCTGGCAATTGATGTCCTACTCCTAGCGTGATGTGGTCATGGCAAGCTGCTGTTCTTTCCTCTTCCCCCCCCCCCCCTTTTCCCTCCTTGTGTTTCTGTCTTTTCACTCATTACTTTTAGTAAATTTAACAAGTGTCAAAATCGAGTGTGCCTAGGGCAGGCCTGACTAGTGCACAGTGATGGTCGAAGTGCTGATTTAGTGTCAGAAGATGGTTATTTGAAAGCGGTGTTTGTGTCCCACCAGTGATAGGTAGGAGTGTGACCCACTTGATGTCTATGCTATCACCGAGTACCGGGCAGTGAGATACCTAGGTTGCAAGGTCTGACACCGACAGAGTGAGTGCAGAACTTGCAAGGAACTGTTGACAGGGCCTAGAAATGTATTTGTGGAGTGTGTGCTGGTTAAAATCCCGGCGGGGTGAGATCCGGATAGTGTCATGAGACTAGTAGAAAGATGCGTGTTATTTATTCTTGTTGTTTGCGTATTTTATTGAGCCGTGCTTTATAAAGGAGAAAACCAAGGAAGACTGCTTGCAGTCTAGATTGGAGACAAATGCCAGGAACAGAGCTAAGTAACATCTAGAATGGAGGACCGGTAATTCAATTTCAGTTAAAGACACTATAAGTATAACCAAAAGTTGATAGAATCTAAGTTCACACGGAGTGTAACGTTAGTAATAATAGCACTTTATTAGAAAAGTGGTCTAGTAATTAAGTTAGTATGAACATGCCTGTAAGTAAAGAAATGCACTCATACTTCTCCTAAAAGGTAATAATATAAGAATTGGGGCAGAGTATAAGTATCAATACTAGATTTTCTAAAAAAATGAAACAATCCGTGTGTGAATGTTTGAACTGTACAATACTGTAAAGTGTACAGACCGTCAGAGTATTACATGTAACCACACTTTGCGACAATGTATATAGAAGTTTGGAATTAAACGTTCAGTGTTGTTGTGAATTCAATTCCTGCTTGAACAGACTAAGTTACGAAGAAAGTCAAGCGTTGTGTGATGATTGACTGAAAGTCTGCTTAGTGATCAGTGGAGGCAGTTGTGATGTGTGAAATAATCTAAGAGTAGCAGTAGAACAAGACCATCATCCCACGACCGCGTCCATATACTGTGGACAAACGAACCCGTCATCGACGCTCGAGCCAGTTGAAGTAATCAGTTTGATAGGAACTTTGTGACTGAGAGAGAAGGGATTACTAGTAGTTAGGATACACTGTAGGAATGCCAGAATGTGGGTGCCGCAATTTACAAGTGAAATGTGCATGACAGTTAGGCCTGCTGAACCTATGCTTGAGAGTGGTTGAGAATGCTTAGCATGCCAGTCTGACTGTGTGTGTGCTGGAAACACGTGTGGCAAAATTGTCGCTGTATGGAGTGTTGTGGTGCAATGACTGAAGTGTGCACAGCTGACTCGTGGTATTTAAATATCAACACTAGCTATTCTGACAGTCACGATTATGCACAAAGACACTTAATATTGAATTATCAACTCACCTATATTATGCTGAATGCTTGAATGATGAGATTGTTAGAAACTTGGCATAGAAGTCTTGTTGAAACAGGAGATTTTGGTGCAAAATCACGAGACTCACTGTATCAGGTGCTAGTAGCAATGGCTTAGTAGGACTGTTTGGCGGTCAAGTCAGTTATCTCATTTGCATGTACGCACTTTCAACCAATAGCACATACGGTGTGATAGTGGCATTCAGAGTTGATTAGGCACTTACAAAAGAAGCTTTCCGATTGGTCAGTGTTTGTTATGAATAGATTCTAGTTAATCTCCCTCTCTCTCTGTAGTTCTGCTGACAATAAGAAAGTTATGTTGTTGGCAAGGCGTGGTTTACCTGAACAAACCTGGTGGCAGCATTACCTTCGAATGAGTGATAGTTGATGAGATTTGATTGATTGAGCTACCGTTACGGAGATCTAGCCTTGTTACTGTTTGGTGGCAGATAGGACAAATCTTTTAAGATCGCCACCCCAAATTGGTACATGGTCACGATCAAATACCGTTACATATTTTTGGTGGCAGCGGTGGGATGGTCACGCTGCACTAGTTCAGATAAAAATTTTTGTGAGCGGAGTGATGGTTAAATCTTTACTTCAGAAATTATATAAGCATGTGAGCGGTCTGATGGTCTATTGTAAAGGTCTAAGTCAGAATTTTAACTTAGTGAATTTTGTATTAGGACAGTAGAAGAAAATTTGTTGGTGTGGTTACAAACAGGTTGTTAGTTTTGGGAATAGTACTTTAGTAGTACAAAATAATACTTAGTGGTTAAAAGTGGAGTACAGAATATGAGGTGATTGTGCTATCTTGGACACTGGTATTACATGACAAATCGTTGGAGTTTTGGAGAACTTGTGCCGTTGTGGAGATAAGGCGATGTAGTGACGTTGAAGTTGTGAGTTACTAGGTGAACAGCAGGGAGCTGTGAGACCTAAGATAGTGATGTGGAGAAGTTACAGTGACGTTGGTAGTGAAGTTTGAGGTTAGGACAGCTGGACTGTCGAGAGGTTCATGTAGTACCTGTGGTCTGAAATAGACTGAAAATTCTGAGTACTAAGTAATAAAGTACTGTTCCTAAATTTGGTTGGGAGTATAGGAGAGTATGAGTGCGTATTACAAAGTATTAATACACGTAAGATAGTTGAGTATCAGTAAAAATGCACACCTTTACCTTAGTGTAAGTTACAACTCTATTCACAAACTGGTTGGTTAGAGTTAAAGTGAAAGAGTAGTACATAGGTGACTAGTTGCATAGGGGAGCTTGCTCCTGATTGTTTGTAAGAGACACGTTCACAAACCCCATTTCTACGCTAAAAATAAAAAGGCGGTCATGACTGAAGCTAGTCCAGTGAGTCCTGTGACGATGACAGAGGGTACTGGTGGGGGTGATGATGTAGTCACTAGAAGTTGGGCTGTTGATGGTACTGATCCAGAGATAGCTGTCAGAATGAATGAGTATGGTGATAGCATCCCGCCGAGAAGACGACGCGAATATACTGCTAGTCACTTTGATGCCAACCCCCGATATGTCGCAAGTGATGTCCCAACTGAAGTGATGATGCGAACCGCAGATGTACATCGCAAGGATGTCATTCCCGACAAGTTCAGTGGCAAGATGCCGTGGGCTGATTATCGCCGTCATTTTGAGGTTTGCAAAGAGTTGAATGCGTGGACTGACTCTGAGGCTGGGCAGTATTTGGCGACTCGTTTGCAGGGACCTGCTTTGAAGGTGTTGTCAAATTTGCCTCCTGGTGCACCCATTTCTTACAAGGACTTAGTGAAGCACTTGGAACATAGATTTGGTACAGGGGAGCATGCTGAAAATTTCTTGATGGAACTTAGAATGAGGCGTCGTGGGAAAGATGAGACTCTGCAAGAACTCGGCCAAGCCATCCGTGATTTGACTGCCTTAGCTTACCCCGAACTGAGTAATGATGCACGTGAGAGACTGGCGCGTGGACATTTCTCAGAAGCAATTGACGACTCAGAGATTCGTAGTGGCATATTCCGTGCGCATACAACGACTTTAGATGAGGCAATCCGTGCAGGGCTCGCGACAGAATCCTTTTTGAAGGTAGAGAAAGCTCGCGAGAGATGTAGGCCAACTCGATACGTCAGGACAGTGGAGAACCAGGTCCAGGCTGCACCTGTGAATGACAAAATGAGACATGAAATTGATGAGCTGAAATCTACTCTCAAACAGTTGACTGAAGTGTTGAGACAGAGTGATGTGAGACCAAAGATTGATAGATCTACTGTCACATGTTTTGCTTGCCAGCAGGTTGGACACTTTAGTAGGGAGTGCCCAAATCGTGGAGCTCAGCAGGGAAACGACAGGAGGCCTTCCCTGTTGGCCAGGGGACGGCCCAACTACCAGCGATCAGGCCCACACAACTAGATGATGAACAGCAGAGTAATGGAACTAGAATTTGCACTATCAGTGATGTCAGTTACACTATGTTCATTCCCGTGATGATTGATGACAGACAGTTGCATTTCTTAATTGACACTGGAGCAACAATTTCATTAATTTCTCATGATGTAGTCAGCACAATGCATCAAGCAAATACGTGTCACTCCACAGCACAGCTTTCTCAGGCAAACGGATCTGCAATTAGAGTGTATGGAGAGATTGAAGTAGAGATGAAGATTGAAAGTAGAGTACACAGATCTGAGTTGGTGGTAGCAGATATTGAGCAAGATGGAATTTTGGGGATGGATTTTCTCCAATGCACCAATGCGAGAATAAACTGCGAAGAGGAGTTAGTTGTGATAGACAATGAGGTTATTTCCTGTGCCAGTATGAGTGATGAACGAAGCCGTGTTCAAAGAGTTGAAGTTAGTGCTGATGAACTAATTGATGATGTACCCAAACACCTGAGAGACTTGTATATCGAGGCAACAGCCAATATTGATGAGCGACAGCATGCCAAAATAGCCGAGATGTTAGCTGAGTATGGAGACGTATTTGCAAGAGGAGACAATGACATAGGTCGAACTACGATGATGTATCACTCCATTCACACGACATGTAATGCACCACTACGACAAGGGCCAAGACGTCCGCCTATGGGTCTAAAAGATGAAATCGACAAACAAGTGAAAGAAATGTTAGAACGAGGCATAATCAAGCCATCATGCAGCCCGTGGTCTTCCCCTGTTGTACTCGTAGATAAGAAAGATGGTACCAAGAGGTTTTGTGTAGATTATCGCCTACTCAACAAACACACTGTGAAAGACTCGTTTCCCCTTCCAAGAATAGATGAGTCGATTGATGCTCTTGATGGTGCAAAGTATTTCTGCACACTAGACTTAGCCTCTGGTTACTGGCAGGTTCCCCTTGATGCTGATGCAAAGTTGAAGTCGGCTTTTGTTGTGCCTGGAGGCCTGTACCAATTTGAAGTGATGCCTTTTGGGTTATCAAATGCACCGTCTACTTTTGAGAGATTGATGGAAACTGTGCTGGCAGGACTTCATTGGAAGATACTACTCATTTACTTGGATGATGTTATTGTATTCGGCTCATCAGTGGAGGGGGTGATCGACAGACTCAAACTCGTTCTAGATCGTCTGAGAAGTGCTAACTTGAAGTTGAAACCCAAGAAATGTCACCTGTTCAAGAGAGAAGTCCTCTACCTCGGTCACATTGTGTCTGATAACGGAGTACGCACAGATCCTGAGAAGATAGAATCAATCAAATCGTGGCCTACACCAGCTAACGCAACTGATGTCAGAAGTTTTCTTGGCCTGGCGTCATATTATCGCAGGTACATTAAGGACTTTGCTGAAATTGCAAGACCACTTCATGTCCTCACTCAGAAAGAGAAGAAATTTGACTGGAGCTCAGAGTGTGAGACGGCATTCCAGACTTTGAAGGAGAAGTTAACAACCTCCCCAATTCTAGCCTACCCAAGAGAAGGAGTACCATTTCTTATGGACACTGATGCAAGCAAGTATGCTATCGGGGCTGTGTTATCACAAGAACAAGATGGGCATGAGAGAGTCATAGCCTATGCAAGTCGAACTTTGAGTCGAGCTGAACAAAACTATTGCGTGACGAGACGAGAGCTGTTAGCGATTGTTCACTTTCTGAAGCACTTTCGTCATTATCTTTACGGTCAAGAAGTCCAAGTTCGAACAGATCATGGCGCACTGACATGGTTACTCAATTTCAAGAATCCTGAAGGTCAGCTAGCTAGATGGTTAGAGATAGTTACTCAGTATCGCCTTACCTTGGTTCATCGTGCTGGAAGAGTTCACATGAATGCTGACGGACTGTCAAGACGCCCTTGTTCCCAGTGTGGCCGCCTAAATGATGCCTGTGTAGGAAACAGAGACAGTGAATTAGATACTGATGACTAAGCGTGTCGAGTAGTTAATTGAAATGGTGGAGTAAACTACGAAGTTATTGAAGTTTCAGACATTTGAATTTTAGTGTTGTTGTTGTTGTTGTTTCTTACTTAGATACAAGTTATTCATGGATGATGGCTGAGAATACAGCTTTTGATGTAGATGAGTTGACAGAGAGAGTTGCTGCAATTACTTTGCTTCCCTCTGTGACGTTTGAGAGAATTAGACGAGCACAGCAGCAAGATGCTGACATCAAACATTTGTTGAGATGGAAAGAAACAGATGATGTGAAGCCAGAATGGAAAGAAGTGTCTGCCCTTTCCTCTGCAGTGAAAACCTATTGGGTGAACTGGAATTTACTGGCAGTGCGAGATGGGGTATTGATGAGAAAATGGGAGTCTGTTGATGGTAGTGATGTGACTTGGAAACTTGTTCTCCCTCGTACACTACGACCAGAGATTTTGATGGAATTGCATAATTCTCCGACAGCTGGACACTTAGGGATACATAAGTTGCTTCACAAAGTACAGCAGAGGTATTATTGGGTAGGACTTGCAAGTGATGTGAGGTCGTGGGTTAGAAAATGCAACACTTGTGCCATGATGAAGAATCCGCCCAAGAGACTTCTTGCCCCTTTGCAGCAATATGGAGTTGGAGCCCCATTAGAGCGTGTTGCGATGGATATCATGGGACCCCTACCTAAGACTGATAGAGGGAATGTCTATGTGCTTGTCATCGGAGATTACTTTACTAAATGGATTGAAGCTTTTGCCATTCCTAATCAAGAAGCTGTGACGGTTGCTAAGGTCTTTGTTGAGGAATTCATTTGTCGATTTGGGATACCCAAAGAGTTACACACTGACCAGGGACGCAACTTTGAGTCCACACTGATGAAGGAAGTATGTAAGTTGTTAGGAGTGAAGAAAACTCGAACTTGTCCTTACCACCCTAAGGGAGACGGCTTCGTTGAGCGATTCAACCGCACTTTGACGACTACACTAGCTGCATCACTTGACCCTGATCGTCATCAGAGAGACTGGGATGAGAGGATACCATTCGCTATGATGGCCTATCGAACGTCAATCCAATCGTCGACTGGTGAAACTCCCTCTATGATGATGTTGGGAAGGGAAACTACTCTTCCGGTAGATTTGACGATAGAATCACCAACACCTGATGATGAAAATGACAAAGATGATTATGCATACAGGTTAAGATGTTCGCTACAAGATGCACATGAGAATGCGAGATCAAAACTGAAGTTAGCAGCTTCTAAGCAGAAACAGATGTATGACAGAAACACTGTGATGCGTACATTCAAGAAGGGTGACTGGGTTTGGTTGCAAAGTATCCAGAGGAAAAGAGGTCTATCACCTAAGTTGATGATGAAGTGGCTGGGTCCGTACCTTGTAACCAGTAAACTGTCTGAAGTAGTGTATCGTATCCAACAGTCACAGAGGACTGCACCAAAAGTGGTACACGTTAATAGACTTATGATCTATGATGGTTCACCCCGCAAGAATTGGCTTGATGAGACTGTGAGACGCAATCCCCATAGAGTTAGACTGCCTCCACTAAGATTTAGAAAGGATGATGAGGAATGACTAACCAGATCATATTTGTTTTGTTTCTACCCACCTGATTGCTTCACAGATGAAGTGCCGTTTCTGTTCATCGTATTACAACACGTGGGAGGTGTATCGGCAACATCTAAACAATCATCATGAGACAACCATAACGGGGAGATGTAGGATCTGTGGGAGGGAGGTGGAGAATCAGCGAGCGCTCGATCTCCACCATGGAACACACCATCCCCATCGAAGGCTGCCCACCATCCAGTATGGTGTCGCTAGCGAGACGTATCGCAAAAACTGGATGAAGAATAGGTCCCAGGTCGAGTTGAGGGGGGAGCGGATTACAAAGAAGGAAAGGCGAGACAAGGAAGAGAAGAAGGAAAGGAGAGACAAGGAAGAGAAGAAGGAAAGGAGAGACAAGGAAGAGAAGAAGGAGGAAAGGAGAGGCAAGGAAAAGAAGGAGGAAAGGAGAGACAAGGAAGAGAAGGAGGACAAGGAGACACAAGAGGAGCAGAAGGAGGAGCCAAGCAAGGGAAGTAAAGACAAAGTTACAACGGTTGAAGTGGAAGACGAAGGCGAGTGGGAGGAGATCTTTAGTGATGGTGACTCCAGTGATGAGGGCAGCAGCCACGACGACTCTGACAGCGCCTCTGGCAGCAACTCTAGTGATGACGATTGCGGCGTTAAGAATGATGACGACGCTGGCAGCAACTGTAGTGATGACGATGGAAGTGCTAACAATAATGACGACGCTGGCGGC
The DNA here is from genome assembly GCA_033980235.1 of Diadema setosum. Taxonomy (NCBI): domain Eukaryota; kingdom Metazoa; phylum Echinodermata; class Echinoidea; order Diadematoida; family Diadematidae; genus Diadema; species Diadema setosum. Next base: position 16,065,093 of record CM067074.1, read on the forward strand.
AACTCTAACGATGACGATGGCAACGTTGAGAATGGCGACAGCACCCCGAGCGCGTCTACTTCAGAGACAACTACAAGTTGTAGGAAGCGAACGATCGACCTGCGGGACGATAGTGACGATGAACTGACCATTCTCCTGAAAAAGCCGTGCGTGGGGATCCGGGTCATCACTCGTATTGAAATCAGGAGCAAGGTTTATGTGACAGCACATGGACAGACGCGGCTCCTGAGAGAGACAGTGGACATTGTTCACCCGGAGTCAGACCTGTGCGAAGTGAAAGAAGAGTAGAGTGTAATGTGAACTGTATATAGTTACTGTTGTTGTTGTAAATAAGTGTAGATATATGAGATGTAACATATGTCATATAGTTGGAGTTGTAGGATATGAGTAGGAACTTTATTAATTCTGCTCATTCAGGAAGACATTAAAAGTTATAATTGGGATCTGTAAATTTAAAGGTGGTGGTAATAATCAACTGGGACAGTGATTGTCGAGGAGGGGGATAGTGTGAGGAAAATGCTGTTATTCCCCCCCCCCCCAAAAAAAAAAAAAAAATACAATACAATACAATACAATACATTTAGTACGTAATGAGAACAGCAATGTTGATATTGTCTTTGGATACAGGCAATGTGTTGGTAAATATTTCAAAATTGCTAACGTTTAACATTGGAATGTGAATAAAATTCTGAGAAATACAAAACAACAAAATTGAGGCAATTTACACAAAATGAATATCATAGTAAAGAAGATTTTATTGAAGAATATGTGTAATAAACAATGAACAGTGACGATAGAAGACTAGCAGGATGCACTCATAAATGACAATGTGTAGACGCTAGCTAGGCTACATAGACAATTTTACAGTGTATGGCGTAGTTACCGTATCACAGAATGTCAACAGACGAATTCAGAATTTATGACATAGGTTTTGGCTCTTGTAGATCTTCTTGGTAGAAAAGATTGGATTTTGGAAGAAACTTATGTCATTTGAATGTTTTCACAACTATAAAATGAGACTATGTGGTTTTACTGGCAAGTCTAAAATCAACCGGCAACGGCGAAACCCGAGTGCTAATTATAGCTCAGTCAGAAAACATAGAATTGTACATGTGGGACTGAGGTAAGATCGAGTGTAATCACGTACGAGAAATGGCATTAAGAAATGTGTAATTTCACTGCTTACCTTTTATACTGAAGAGAAATAAGTTGGTGAATAGCCAGAATTTGCTTTGGAAGTGTAATGTCCAAAGATGAGAGTGTAATTTTTGTTGTATCCAGGTTAATTCCCCGGCGAACAATGGTCGCTGCAGTGTACTTCCCAATCGAATTTACCGCTGTGCGTGACGTAAAAACTTTTAGCCAATCAGCGTTCAGAGGCGTATTGTCTGCACTTTAGGGCTCCGGGTCAAGGGGTATAAAAGGGGGCCCGGGAAGCTTGAAATTTTACCCTGGCTGAGAATTTCGTTGATGATCTTGACCCTGTACATCCTTGATGTCTTGTTGATGCTACATTTGTGATCTGATAAAGTCTGAGGCTATAAAGTTAGAGCAATCGTAAGTCTAAAATTCTCTAAGTCCCTAAATTGTTGTTAGCATTGTTAGAACTTATAAACTGAGATATGAGGATATAAACAAATACTTAGAAAATATTTGTGATGGTCTTCTTAGTTAGGGAAATTGGAAACAATTTTATAAAGAAGATGGATAGCGAATTTAGGTTTTCTTTCCCATTGACTTAGGCGAAAATAAGCTCTGCTTCTCAATAGAGTAGGGACAAGTATGAAGTACCAATTGTTTGAGAATATTTTTTCTTACATGCTCACAGTCTCTTAGGCAAATTTATTAAGAGAGGATGTTATTTTTCTTTGCTAAACAGAGAGATGGCGATGATGCAATGCAGGGTCTGGGACCCTGGGATAGGGGGTCATGAACGATGTCTCCTAGGATAGACTCAGTCTAATTATTGCTGTTACCAAAGTTGTTATCCAGTTTGTTGCTAGAATTTTACCCAGATTGGCAGCTAGTGTTTGGAATTTAAACTGTGTTAGGATTCTAGTTAGTGTCGTCTAGAATCTAACTGTTAGTTCTGCTTTTGTATGAGACACTTGTCGAGACTTAGTCATTTTCAGAAAAGTGTGACTTACAAATATTTGACAGTGTCAGCACTTAGAAATTTTTCAAGGGAAGTGTGAACTTAGAATATTTTATGGTGTCACTAGTCAGCACTTAGAAATTTTAAGAGAAGTGTGACTTAGAAATTTTTGACAATGTCAGCACTTAGAAATTTTTCAAGGGAAGTGTGAACTTAGATATTTTATGGTGTCACTAGTCAGCACTCAGTCATTCTAAGAGAAGTGTGACTTAGAAATTTTTGACAGTGTCAGCACTTAGAAATTTTTCAAGGGAAGTGTGAACTTAGAATATTTTATGATGTCACTAGTCAGCACTTAGAAATTTTTAGAGAAGTGTGACTTAGAAATTTTTGACAGTGTCAGCACTTAGAAATTTTTCAAGGGAAGTGTGAACTTAGAATATTTTATGATGATAATGTGATGTGCAGTGGATTGTAGTTTAACATCTTATGAAGACATGAGGTGGTACCATGGTAACGTTAGTGCTCTTTGCATTTGAATACCGAATAGGTTACACAGATACAGGTGTAGGTTGTGATGAGTGTTGGGCAGATTCCCCTTCCCCTTTCCCTCCCCCCCCCCTTTCCCTTTCATTCCCTGATGAGGCGAAAGACTGACGGCAGATTCTACAGCTTGATGAGTGACGTGTTACCATGCCAAACCAGCAGTTGTGATGTTTGCAGTGTCAGAGACTGGGTTCGAGATGAAAGACAAGTTTGATGCTTTAGCTGAAGGTTGAGTCTCGATGATGCTGAAACTACAAGGGCTTAGCTGCAATCTGGCAATTGATGTCCTACTCCTAGCGTGATGTGGTCATGGCAAGCTGCTGTTCTTTCCTCTTCCCCCCCCCCCCTTTTCCCTCCTTGTGTTTCTGTCTTTTCACTCATTACTTTTAGTAAATTTAACAAGTGTCAAAATCGAGTGTGCCTAGGGCAGGCCTGACTAGTGCACAGTGATGGTCGAAGTGCTGATTTAGTGTCAGAAGATGGTTATTTGAAAGCGGTGTTTGTGTCCCACCAGTGATAGGTAGGAGTGTGACCCACTTGATGTCTATGCTATCACCGAGTACCGGGCAGTGAGATACCTAGGTTGCAAGGTCTGACACCGACAGAGTGAGTGCAGAACTTGCAAGGAACTGTTGACAGGGCCTAGAAATGTATTTGTGGAGTGTGTGCTGGTTAAAATCCCGGCGGGGTGAGATCCGGATAGTGTCATGAGACTAGTAGAAAGATGCGTGTTATTTATTCTTGTTGTTTGCGTATTTTATTGAGCCGTGCTTTATAAAGGAGAAAACCAAGGAAGACTGCTTGCAGTCTAGATTGGAGACAAATGCCAGGAACAGAGCTAAGTAACATCTAGAATGGAGGACCGGTAATTCAATTTCAGTTAAAGACACTATAAGTATAACCAAAAGTTGATAGAATCTAAGTTCACACGGAGTGTAACGTTAGTAATAATAGCACTTTATTAGAAAAGTGGTCTAGTAATTAAGTTAGTATGAACATGCCTGTAAGTAAAGAAATGCACTCATACTTCTCCTAAAAGGTAATAATATAAGAATTGGGGCAGAGTATAAGTATCAATACTAGATTTTCTAAAAAAATGAAACAATCCGTGTGTGAATGTTTGAACTGTACAATACTGTAAAGTGTACAGACCGTCAGAGTATTACATGTAACCACACTTTGCGACAATGTATATAGAAGTTTGGAATTAAACGTTCAGTGTTGTTGTGAATTCAATTCCTGCTTGAACAGACTAAGTTACGAAGAAAGTCAAGCGTTGTGTGATGATTGACTGAAAGTCTGCTTAGTGATCAGTGGAGGCAGTTGTGATGTGTGAAATAATCTAAGAGTAGCAGTAGAACAAGACCATCATCCCACGACCGCGTCCATATACTGTGGACAAACGAACCCGTCATCGACGCTCGAGCCAGTTGAAGTAATCAGTTTGATAGGAACTTTGTGACTGAGAGAGAAGGGATTACTAGTAGTTAGGATACACTGTAGGAATGCCAGAATGTGGGTGCCGCAATTTACAAGTGAAATGTGCATGACAGTTAGGCCTGCTGAACCTATGCTTGAGAGTGGTTGAGAATGCTTAGCATGCCAGTCTGACTGTGTGTGTGCTGGAAACACGTGTGGCAAAATTGTCGCTGTATGGAGTGTTGTGGTGCAATGACTGAAGTGTGCACAGCTGACTCGTGGTATTTAAATATCAACACTAGCTATTCTGACAGTCACGATTATGCACAAAGACACTTAATATTGAATTATCAACTCACCTATATTATGCTGAATGCTTGAATGATGAGATTGTTAGAAACTTGGCATAGAAGTCTTGTTGAAACAGGAGATTTTGGTGCAAAATCACGAGACTCACTGTATCAGGTGCTAGTAGCAATGGCTTAGTAGGACTGTTTGGCGGTCAAGTCAGTTATCTCATTTGCATGTACGCACTTTCAACCAATAGCACATACGGTGTGATAGTGGCATTCAGAGTTGATTAGGCACTTACAAAAGAAGCTTTCCGATTGGTCAGTGTTTGTTATGAATAGATTCTAGTTAATCTCCCTCTCTCTCTGTAGTTCTGCTGACAATAAGAAAGTTATGTTGTTGGCAAGGCGTGGTTTACCTGAACAAACCTGGTGGCAGCATTACCTTCGAATGAGTGATAGTTGATGAGATTTGATTGATTGAGCTACCGTTACGGAGATCTAGCCTTGTTACTGTTTGGTGGCAGATAGGACAAATCTTTTAAGATCGCCACCCCAAATTGGTACATGGTCACGATCAAATACCGTTACAATATTAACTACTATGATTCTTGCATCACAATGGAACCTTGTTATAAAGAGGTCGGTTATAACAAAACACTCTTCTAACAAGGAGGTTTGGCATGTCCCAACTCTTTAATTATTGTTTTTGCACCTGATATAGTAATAAAATGGATAGATACATAACGAGAAAATTGTCATGGGTTTTAGGTCCTTGTTTTAAGGAGGTTCCCCTGTATAATCAGATAGGCCATACCTGAATATGTCTCTCCTTGTTACATTAATTTCAAGATGAACTGAACTTACTCCTCAAAAGCAAGCTCGGTGACTTGTAAACCAATTCTCTTGAAACTGTCATCTGCGGGGTGACGTTGTGATTTTGTTGAAGACTACATTACAATTTGTCACTGAAATATATGCTTTTGTATTTTATTCGATGCTGTACAGTGCACACCTGTTATAAGTCCTCGGGATGAGTGATTTTCTTTCATTATATCAAAAATTTGTTGAAGTCGGACAGTACATGAAGGTATTTGGTGCCCAAATTTTTACTTCATTGTAATGAGAATTTTGTTATAAATGTGCTTGTTATAACGGCAGTGCACTGTAGTTAAAGTAGAATCTCACACTCATTTTGAATTAGGCTCAATAAATAAAAGAGTGAAATCAAGCAGAATAGCTGTTCTTTTTACAAAGCTATTGAATTTGAAAGTGTCCCATGTCTTCACAAATTGGTGATATTATCAGCAACCACATAATATGCAAATTACGTAGATGAGAGGATGATGTCACAGCTATAAACAAGTCTCCCGTTGATCCAAACAAACACAAATCTTCAACAAAAATCCCTTTTTGGCATGAAATCAGCTACACCTGAATACCCATACATGATGACATCTATGGGAATGGCTGTAGTTACTGAATTATTGCTCATATATAGACATGCTAACATTTTTGAAACAGCTATTAATGGGAGTTATAAGCCGATGACACTACTACCTTACTTAATATGTATATATAGTTGTAACTAACATTATTCTCTATTTGATTAAAACATGTACAACTTAAAAATGTCGTAAGTCTCTTATGTCAAGTCTGATCTTTGTGAAACTCTTTTAACATTTTGGTGTCTGACTTTATTCTACTTTAATGTCAAAACCAACCTGCAAATGGTGAAAAAAAAAAGTATTCGTATTGTAAGTCCAATCATGCTGAAACTTGTGCAATTTTGCTTGTCTGATTTTCCTCAATTCTTTGATTTTTCTTTTTAAGATGGTTGATCGTTTCACATAACGCTCATCCATATGAGGACTGCTGATGTATATTCACAGGTAAATGTGTTTCAAAACAACATGATTTTGAATATATGAAGAGTTTGTTTGCAAAAACCGTTAGTCCATTTTTGAAGATTTTGAAGTACGGTCTCTGTCATAAAGTACAAAATGATACCTTTTAAATGATATATTGGGCACTACATATAAAGGTACATTTTTGAAGTTATGGTCAAAAGAAGCAAAAATTTTCTTATTATTCTCTTTATTTTTCTTGACCTTTAATCGTAAATATCTCCATTTACTAAATATGGACTTATCGGTTTTTGCAAACAAACTCTTCATATGGTGCGTCGTGATACCACAGAAAAAAAAAATAAAGTTAACACATTTTTAACTGCCTGCTCCTGAGGAATGCAAATGTGCGAGTTCATTCTTCTAATGATTAGGTATAGTCTTATTCCATTTCTTTTTATTTCCTCAAGATACCAGTACAATGTATCCTGTCACAGTCTGCATGTGTTTGTATTTCTTTGTATCATGAGTTTATTTCATGAGGCTGCAAGGGAAGCAATGAATGCTTGTAAGCATGCAGGAATGACAGAGGAATTCCAGTCCAGATAAGAAAGAGTAAAAAATCTTATGAGTATAACAGTGCAAATTTGATCAAAATTGGAAAACAATGAGGGAAGTTATGAAACTGTGAAGTTTTACTAATTTCTGCAGAAGAATTTTTGTACTTTGCAACTGATTGACAAATTGCCCTACATCGACGTAATTAAACACTGAATTGATCAGTGTTTTAGTAGTAGCCATGATAAAAAATCATGGGCGTACATACTCGAGCAGGATTCGAACCTACGACCTCCTGATCACCGGACAGGCGTCATCTCCACTAGACCACCGCCTGTCCGGTGATCAGGAGGTCGTAGGTTCGAATCCTGCTCGAGTATGTACGCCCATGATTTTTTTTTTTTTATCATGGCTACTACTAAAACACTGATCAATTCAGTGTTTAATTACGTCGATGTAGGGCAATTTGTCAATCAGTTGCAATGAAAACATCTCGACGGAAGAATTTCATGAATTTGAATAGTTTTTGTACTGTTGATATGAATATGCATATGAGTGAGTTGATAATGTAATCATCTAACAATTCTCCATTGACAGTGTACACAAAATTTAAAAAAATTAAATGTTTCTGTCATTAAAGTGCAAAACATAATGATATTAATTCTGGTTGAATAACTTTGGAATGAGTTTAGACATATCAGGATTTAAGACGGGCATTTCTGCATTTGAATGAAAAATTGCAAATTTCAAAATCCATGTACAAACTATATGACAAGTTGTGAGGGGAGGACATCATCACTTTACTATTAATTTGCATATTCATATTGACTGTTCAAGAACTGTTTCCTGAAAAATTTATGAAATTTCAAAATGTCATAACTTCCCCATTTTTCATCTGATTTTCATTGTTGTGCTATGAACAATTTTCTCCTTTTCAGACTAACTTTCAACTGCACTGGACTTCCCCTTCAAAGTCTCCTCCATAGGCACATAACACTTAGAGCAAAGAGACTTAAACCAGAGACTTTGGATTGACAGTCCATTGTGTTATTTACTGAACCACAACAGCTCCTCAGTTAAAACAGCTGTTTTTAAAGTCTATCTGGGCAACAAAACAGATGAAAATTCTTACATTAAGAGTGTTACATTCACATGGCACATACTAAAACAACATAAAAACACTCGTGAGATGACTGTTGGAGAAATATTCATAATTGAAACATTCATTACATTATAAAAAAAAAAAAAAACACTTTTTTATCATGAAAGACTCTTTCTATAGACAAACATATACATTTCTGACCAGAACAAAAGATCATTGTGATAATGGTATCATATAGTTTATGTATTATGTATGCACATGCAGATATGCATTGCTGAGTTTGTCACCATTACACACTTTATTTTTAAAAATTCAGACAAGAACAATGTATCTTTATTTTCTCTTCATATTCCATTATTGCATTTTTTTTGTAATGATAATAACTATAATAATGATAATACACTGTAAATTACATTTATAGTGCACCTCTGATACAGCAGCATTTCTAAACCCTTGCACATGAATGATGAAAATGTCAGAGACTCCTGCAATATCATGCATTTCTTGATGGTCTTGATCCTCCATTTCTTCTGAGATTCAAAAATAGTGTAATACCAGAAATTGAGCAAAGGGTGCATCCATAAAGCACATTAGTACTGAACTGAAAAGTCTAGGTGTTCTCACACTGCGATTAAATATTATGTATTAAAAGTGTACTTTTACAACTATATTAGATCATTTACCACATCAAATAGGAGGGGAAAAGGTATTGGTAAATGGGCATAAAATATGAAGCATTATACCCAGAATTCCTGATATGAATATGAATATGTCATCTAGCACGGTTATAAAACAGCTGAATAAGCTTTTTGTTTGTTCATTTTTCAATCTGAGACCATGGCTGGATAGCCAATAATTAGCTATGCTAAGCTGGTCTACCATGGGGTCCAGTTGGACGTGAGGCGGGACCACTTCACCGGGTTAAACACCCTGCTCTTTGCGATGAATGAATGAAGCGGGATCTTTTACGTGCACGAGTTGTGACTCTCTCACACACGGGACCTCCATTTTATGTCCTATCCGAGGGACAGAGTGTTTTGCCTCTTGCCAAAGGGGACGGTATGATTACACACAACATTGCTCAGTCCAGACTCGGGTGCGAACCAGGGTCGCTTGGGTCGGAGGCAGATGTGCCACCGACTGAGCCAACTCACCGCCCTGATGACCTGACTGTGTCTTCTCCTCTATATGAAATAAATATGGACACTCAAAGCACAGACACAAAATATTAAAGACTTTTGAGGTCATTCTTCTATACAGTTTGTGCGAGAAAACTTAAATAAAAACATTGGAATTGCAAAAAATTGTATGTGAAAAAAATATTCCCAAAGTGTTATTGTTCCAAAGATATTAATGGCCAAATGATATATATGTACACCTATACAAAGGTACACAAAGTGTTCCAGCTACAAATCCATGACAACTTCATGTATTACACATGTATTTCTGATGATTGAACACTCAGCTGATGTAATCTCTTCTTAATCCAAACATCAAATATCCAGATATTCTGTTCTTTGGCAACTTCCACACAGTAGATAGTATTACAAAATATTGTACAAAGTCATGACCACATTAAAATCTAGCCATTAACATGGTATTAATTTAACTCAATGTGAACCATGACACTCGTTCGAGCATTCACACTGCTTTTCCAGTGGGTCTTATGTTATGGATAATACTCTATCAATGTTGGGGTACAAAAATATCACTTATGGGTCACACGGGATTAAATATCTTGTTCAAGGAAGGTGCTTGCCAGGTGGGATTTGAGTCAGAAGAAAATATGAAGAGTTTGTTCGCAAATTCCGATAAGTCCATATTTGCCAAATGGAGATATTTGCGATTAAAGGTAAAAAAAATAAATAAAGAGAATAGTATGAAAATATTTGCTTCTTTTGACCATAACTTCAAAAATGTACCTTTATATGAAGTGACCAATATATCATTTAAAAGGTATTATTTTTTACTTTATGACAGAGATCGTACTTCAAAATCTTCAAAAATGGACTTATCGGTTTTTGCAAACAAACTCTTCATATGTTTTAGGGGTCAAGAGACGTTTCCACTACACATTGGTGTTCAAAAAACAAATATTTGTGTCTTACTGATGCAAAATTCATGAGGTTGTGGACAAACAATATAAAAAAGCACAGTAATAACAAATTTCTTTGTTAGTTTCACCCTTGCCTGCACCCAAGCTTGATACCTTGTTTTGATACAAGTGTGAGAAAGTGAGCCAGCTAATTTGTGTGATCCATTTATTTTCCTTTACACTAACCCAGCTGAAGAGGTTGTCATAAGGAACATGATTCACGCATATGTTGCAGATAAACAGAATGTCTCACTATGTAATCAAATGGGCAGGCCATCAACACAGCAATCTTATGTTTGCAAGGATTTGTGACCTGACAAGCACAGGTGCTTTTACCATTTAATATGGCACAAAAGTAAATTTTGTACTCGTCTAAACACTGATATTCACTACTCACACAGACACCAAATGGAATACATGGCTACATCCTCATTACATAATATATTTCCTGAGATCTAAGTAAACCTGACTCCCTACAATGTCAAAATACACAGGAGTATTTCTACTACAGAAACATTTTACAAAAGTAACAAATTGGTGTGACAAATTATTCACTATAGCATGCTTTTATCTACTAATAAAATGCTACTGTATACAAAATAAAGTTGATGAGTTAAGCTTCAAAATTAAAAAAAAAAGAAAAACAATGACTAAATAAAAAGTGTCACAAGAGGGCACCCTCTATGGTGTCCCACACTTATCGCGGTGGTTCTTCATAGCGTGAGCCATCCATTCCAGTTGGGCCAGGAGGCGCCCCGCCCCTTTCTCCATGTGCTCGTTGAGAGGGCGCCCTTCCTCGCTGATGGCCTCATGCGCTTTGGGGATGCCGAAGATATTGGAGACGCTGATGCAGCCCATTTCACCGAGGAAGGAGCGTAGTTGCATGGCCGAGCGCATCCCACCGTACTGACCTAGTTAATGTGTGAAGATGACATAAATAGTTAATAAGAGTAGGTACTTAGTGAATGTGGCAGCTCAGCAGCATCAGCACCAGTACCACTGCACTATGTATTATCAGTCAACAAATGACACTAAGAAATCATGGGCCAAGTTTGTGGATGAAGATGGACTATGTGAATTACTGTACAAAGAATCATAGTGAAATTTTTAGAACAATGATTCACAATTTATTATAATCATTACTGCAATAACATTGAACACATCAAAACACAGAACAATCGGCATTGGGATACTTATTGCCAATTGCTAAAATTTTGCAACCGTGATAGCAGTGTGTAACTGTACATCTTAAGAACACAAAATGGCCATAACCAGGGGTATGACATTACCCTCGCTTACGATGTGCTGAATAATTTAGCACAATAGAAAAACAAAATACATTTCACTTCATCTGAAGCACAGGCCAATGAAATATTTTGTTGTACTGCATTCTGACTACAGTGTATTTGCACAATGCAGTCTGCACAGATTTGGATTACCGGAAACTCAAAATTTTGCTGAGTCAGCCACACTTGCATTCAGCCAAATCAAACAGAGGCGATGACTTTACATTTTGCTCCTTAGATCAATTTTACAGGAAATAAAATGGAATGTTCAACAGTGTCCAACAAAAGCTCTGTTCCAAACTTAAAGCAGCAGTTTAAAACAGAGGGCTTTGATAAACTCATAGCATCCTTGATGATGATATTTTTTTTTTCACTTGCATTAGATTTTTTTTAGTCTGAAATCAGCATAAATTAGTATACACTCAATATAAAAATGACTTCAATGACAATGAATAGAACTGGGTGGCACTGATATACTGTAAAACGAGAAATGTTCGCGTGCATTTTAATTTCGCGAATTTCGCGAAATTAAAATGCATGCGAAATTTCTTATCTACACTATATGCATTGAACGCAAGAGGCAATTCGCGAAAATTTCTTGCCACGAAAAAGGCCGTCGGCTCCAATTTGCGAAAATTTCGTGCCGCGAATATATCATGTTTTACAGTATGCCAACTGGACTTGGCAGTTGTTGAAGAATATTCCATAGATTTTGAAATTTGATATGAAATTTGAAAATATCTGATGAAAAATATTACCAGGGGAGTAACAGACAATGCCCGATGGTTTGTAGCTGAAAATTGATGCCGGGAAGTAGTCGAACAGATTGGCCAAGCCCGGTGGGATCGAGTGATTGTATTCCCCTGAGACGACAACGTAGGCATCTGCGGCAACGATCTTGCTGCGAGCCTTCTGTAGCACGTCGGGGGCCTGCGATTGGTCCTTGTAGAAATGGAGCGGTTTGGTCAGAATGGGCAGATTCATCTCCAAGGCATCTATGGTGTTGACAGAAAAGTTAAATACAAAACAAAAATGAAATGAGAGCTGTTTATTTTTACATTGCCACAACAGATTGGAAAATGCTAAGGTCCCTACTACTACTTTCTACTATTTAACCCATTGAGGACGGACTGATTTTGCTACAACACGCATTTCCCACAGACACCTGCCCGAGTATACTCGGGACTCGTCCTCAACAGGTTAAAATCATTGTGTTTCTGTACAGATTCTATCTCTTCTCTTAAGTCATCTTTCCTCTTTTTTATAATGACTAGCAGGGAAAAAATTGTATGAAATCAAAGAAATTCTTAATATTTATATTAATACGTTTTTATATTCAAAAGCTTAAAATCCAAGGACAACTTGAAACTATGTTCCTATCACTCCAAGGCAGGACAACTCTCACAGAATTTTAGGATCAAAATGAAGTTGGATAACACAAATCAATAAATACTAATAGACTACATAAACATCTTCCTTGCTTGTTATAAGTTTCACTGCCAGTATCCCAGATTGTCAAACAACTACCATAATCAAACCACCTTTTATCATAGTTTTCTCATTCTGATTTGTCATAAGTCTACAATGTGAATTCTCCACTTTTTGTATGTTTACAACTTGCACAATACCAAATTTTGAAAATTTCTTAATAAATTCAGCTGAGTTAAAGTACTGGTAGCAGTGTATGACAATGATTCATCGAAAAATAAAAATAATGATTAAAAAAGAAAGTCCCTAAATAATCAGACTTAGCATGATATTGCACTTTTCTTTGTTTGGTATTCTGGGCAAAAAGAACAATGCAAAGAAATGACATTTTATTCAAAAACCTTGTCGATTTGTGGTGGTATAAAACAAAAACTCTACATCTGGCAGTCCATGCATGAGTCAGCATTTTTTTAACTTGCATAGCAAAGATATTGTGGAGAAAAAAAACCCCACTGTGTTTGCAATTTGCAGCCCACTAGATAAGCCCTGACGAATTTCATTCAAAATGGCCTTATTCAAAAGCAGCTAACACAGAAGTACCGTATATGTAATGTGTACTTTGCTGATCAATACACAGCATTATCAAAAGAATGCCCAGGAAGAAAAAGTTTCCCAGAACTTATTAAGACATGATATCAATGACATAAATGATCTCCTTAAAGGTGATGAAAAGGTATTAATTTCATTCTCAAGAGCTGGTGATAAAACATGGGGAAATTACATCATACAGTAACAATGTAGAAAAAAAAAATGGTCATCACATCAGTTTTCATGTATAAGTTATGATTTTTTTCATTCTCTTTAGAGACTTGAACTTTTGGTTTTATTGCAACAAGAGACCCATGTTCATTTAAGTGTAGCAAGTTCACCTTCCACACATTCTTGCATCTCAACTACTACCCGAGAACATTGCAAACTTGGAGGGGGGGGGGGGCAGCTTTGAGGGCTTCCATGCAGGCATGGTGTCCATTTGTGTAATATCCATCACACTGGTAAAAATACCACTGATGTAAAAGTATACTGTTTTACAAAATTGATGTATAGAGTTTCAACAAAAAGACACTAAAATGCAAAAACTGCCCCCTCCCCAATTCTAACCCCACCCCACCCCACCCCTGGATCTACTATAAATAATCATGGAAAAGTAATCCGCAATTACTAATTTAGTATTTACTCAGAGTATTTCTGGTTTTAAAAAGTATTTTTTTTTATTTTTTTTATTTTGAAAGAGGGAATTCTGGGGTCCTTGTATTAGATATAAGTATATTAATTGTCATCCTAGTAATAATGCCTTAGGTTTGGTGACAAATTTGACCATATTATTATTGGGGGACAAAATGTGTTGGTCACCAAACCACCAAACCCGCAATCCGCAATTACTAATTTAGTATTTACTCAGAGTATTTCTGGTTTTAAACAGAATTCTTTTTTTCTTATTTTGAAAGAGGGAATTGTGGGGTCCTTGTATTAGATATAAGTATATTAATTGTCATCCTAGTAATAATGCCTTGGGTTTGGTGACAAAATTGACCATATTACTACTGGGGAAAAAAATGTGTTGGTCACCAAACCACCAAACCCGCAATCCGCAATTACTAATTTAGTATTTACTCAGAGTACATGTTGTATTTCTGGTTTTAAACAGTATTCTTTTTTTCTTATTTTGAAAGAGGGAATTGTGGGGTCCTTGTATTAGATATAAGTATATTAATTGTCATCCTAGTAATAATGCCTTGGGTTTGGTGACAAATTTGACCATATTATTATTTGGGGAAAAAAATGTGTTGGTCACCAAACTCTGGAACTGCTATGAACAGCCTTGATACTGCAGTCGCCAATACTTACTAACTTACGTTTTCTTATCACATCTGGTTCTTTAAAAAAAAAAAAATAAATAAATAAAAAAATTGTGAAGATTTCTTATTTTGGGGGTTTTAGATTGCAGTCACAAATTATATACTTACTCATAGTACTTACTTACATTACCTTATAACTTGAACTGGTTCTCAAAAAGATTTGTGTAGATTCCTTAAATTGGGGGCTTTGTCTCTTCCCCCACATCCCAACTGCCCCCCCCCCCCCCATGGGGCATTGCACCCGTAGGGGATCCCAAGTGAAGAATTGTGCCCATTTGCACAAATATATTTTCTATACTACAGTGATATGTTACACCTGTCAAGTGAATAGTGAAAATCTGACCATGCCTTTCCATAATTGAAGAAGATGAAAATGATACAAAATGGGGTCCAGCTTGAAACCCTAACCCATCCCTGGATCTGCCATGAACAAACTAGAAACTACAAAATGTATAAAGTACAGTCACCAATCTACTTACTCATAGCATTAACTTAGCTTATCTCTTCTGGTATTAAATAGAAGAGTCAACCTTTCTCCCCCCCCCCCCCCCCCAGGTGGGTTACAGTGCCCATTTGCACAGATACACAATTATATTCTATCACCCTGGCAATAATCCCTGCAAAGTTTGGTGAAAATCTGACCATGCACATTCAAGAAAAACATGAAAATGCGGCAATTGGCCGCAATTTGGTCTCCCGTGCCTCCTCAGCTGGTTCACTCCAACCCCACCTCCATCTGTCACAAACAAACTTGAGACTACAATCAATAATCTAAATTACAAATAACACTACTTTAGCTTATAATCACAGTTTGAGAGAAAATTTGTAAAGATTCCATAAAATTTGGGGGTTTTCTCTGTCTCCCCTCAAATTCCCCCCTTCCCCCCAACACGCCCACCCCATCCCAGGCATTGTACTCCAGGGGACCCCCCTAGGTGATGATGAATGGTGCCCATTTAAATAAATAAATATTCTATCACCCAAGTGATAATACTTTACCAAGCTTTCTTTAGAATAATTCTGTAGAAGAAAATGAAAATGTATTATTGAGACCCCAATTTAGACCCCCACCCCCATCCCAGGGCTCCAAGGGGGACACACTTGGCTCCAGCATGAACAAACTTGGAACTACACAGTCATTAAAGGGATCGAACAGTTTTGGTTGAGACCTAATTTCAGGTTTCTAACATTTTTTGGTGAGATAATGACAAACCTCTCATGAAATATGGAAGAGCATGTGATTCTATGAGGAATTCAACATTTATTCGATGAAAATTGGTTTTGAAATGGCTGAGATATCCAAAAAAGAGCGATTCTAATAAAGTGTGGGACCCACACTTTATTACAATCGCTTTGTTTTACTTTGTTTTTGGATGTTTATGTCGTTTCAAACCCGATTTTCATCAAATAAACTTTGAATTCCACTTAAAATGGTATGCTCTGTACTGTATCATAAGTGTTTTCTTGGTATCTCGCAAAAAGTTAAAAGCCCAATTCTCATCTCCACCAATACTGTACTATCCCTTTAATGTGCTTACTTGTAACTTGGTTGTTTCTTTTTGAAAGATTCCTTGATATGGGAGGGGGCTAACTTGAGCCTTTGGCTCGAGTGAGCTAAAAATCTTAGTACTTGGTAGTTTTGTACAATTTGAGATTGCCTAGTATGGGACACATCCATCGTATTTACATGCATGGATATGTTCTCATATCAAAGTGTCTACTGTCTATTTGCAACACCTACAAACTGGTGGGGTTTGATAAAAAACAAGGAAAAGTAGAAATAACGCGGTGCGTAATATATGTCCCCGCCGGAAGTAGCATTTTGTAGCAAAATGTACAATATAGGTCAAAAATCAAGGTCAAAGGTCAAAGAAGTCAAAGGTCAAAATTCTGTGTAGAAGTTTTGAAGCGCTCACCTAGTGCCATCACATAAAGCAAACAAAATCAAAATCAGGTAAGAAATGGCGAAGGAGTAGCATTTTGTAGCAAAATGTACAAAAAATGCAGGTCAAAAATTAAGGGCAAAGGTCAAAGAAGTCAAAGGTCAAAATTCTGTTTAGAAGTTTTGAAGCCCTCACCTAGTGCCATCACATAAAGCAAACAGAATCAAAATCGGGTAAGAAATGGCGAAGGAGTAGCATTTTGTAGCAAAATGTACAAAACAGGTCAAAAATCAAGGTCAAAGGTCAAAGAAGTCAAAGGTCAAAATTCTGTTTAGAAGTTTTGAAGCCCTCACCTAGTGCCATCACATAAAGCAAACGGAATCGAAATCGGGTAAGAAATGGCGAAGGAGTAGCATTTTGTAGCAAAATGTACAATACAGGTCAAAAATCAAGGTCAAAGGTCAAAGGTCAAAATTCTGTGTAGAAGTTTTGAAGCCCTCACCTAGTGCCATCACACAAAGCAAACGGAATCGAAATTGGGTTAGAAATGGCGAAGGAGTAGCATTTTGTAGCAAAATGTACAATATAGGTCAAAGGTCAAGGTCAAAGGTCACGACTGAAATTCTGTGTAGAAGTTTCAAAGCTCCCATGTAGTGCTATCATATAAAGCAAACAGAATCAAAATTGGCTCATAAATGACAGAGAAGTAGCAAATTGAAGATTTTGATCACACACGGACGCACACACGGACGGACACACGGACGGACGGACGGACACACGGACACACACATGTACGGAGCCCATTTCATAGTCCCCTGCTCGAACTCGTTCGGCGGGGACAAAAAAAAAGAAGAAGAAGGTATTATAATGTAATTCTATGTTTTCAAGCAGCATGTAAGATAATCGTGAAGAGGTAAAAAATTATATCACACTCTCAGTGGAATACTTCTCGCCGACACAGGAGATCTGATCATTGGTGTTGACAAGACACAAATTCACCACAAGTTGATATCAATTAATAGAATGGAATGAAACAAATGAAAAGGAGAAGTAAAAAAAAAAGAATATGAGAATTACAAACTAACTGGACTTTCAAGTTTATTGGGAACGTTTTGTTTTTGTTTTGTTTTTTAACAAATAATTAAGTGATACTTTGCATTGGCCATAATCAGGTCTGCTAATATGAAACACTACCAATGAATCTTTGAAAAATATTTACATAGATATTAGACACAAAAATGTGGTTCTACAGTACTTGGTGGGTTAGGCAAAGGGGTCCTATATTGCTATCAGTCATCAACCAAAGAAATATTTTCCCCAACATTTTTTCATCTCAGGTGATCTACTTGCATACAAGTGGCTACATATTGCTTCGATTTTCAATTTCAATTTCAATTGAAATTGAAAAATTGTAAAGTGAAAAACCAAGCCAAACCAAACCAAACCAAACCAGAACAGAACAGAACAGACAAAACAAAACAAAACAAAACAAAACAAAACTGTTATGAATAACCATGTACCAAAGGCAAGATAGGGGAGGACTTATTCAGTACCTGGTGGTAAACAAGAATGCATGTTATGCTACAAATATTCAGTGCTGCATGTTGGAGGCAAGTTACACTAAACACAGCACAAGGGTTTAAATTATATTTACAACAAAATACCCCCTGTCCTGAGAAGGACCCGTCAGTGGGTAAACCTTTACTGTATCTACCCCGGAGATGCAAACAAAAAGGTGGACAAAAGATATCTGGGGATTAATATCTTCTGTGGAGACTGTGTCCGGCTTCACAAATCCCCTCCTATACAACCTACGGAGGAGAGCCGATAAAGTAAAAAAAAAAAAATGAAAATGACTCCTCCGGACATACGGAATTTTCTGTCTACTCCAAATAAGAGAAAGGTAACCGCACCAGCGACACCAACACTTGTACGCTGGTTACAGCGCCCCGGGGTTACCCCAAAGGAACACCGGCCGAAGCTCTCGGCCAACCCCTGGTAGTGGGGTGTGGGAGTGGTATGAGTAGAGGAGATTGCTAATCAAATGGTGCACTGTACACGTACGACAGTTAATAGTATTTACCTAGAAATTCCACTTCGTGACCCTTCTTCTTCAGCTGGTCAATCATGAAGTTGGCGATTCGGATGCCCAGTCGCCCTTCGCGACATGTTCCAAGGAACAGAACCACTTTCAGCCCAGACTTTGCGGAATTTGCCGCCATCCTTCGAACTTATCTGTGATTCGATATCGATACGGAATTCCCCTATTTGCAAGAAGATACCGATAATGCACCTGCAAGCAAAAGTGTACCAGGGAATGTACGTACGAGCGTTGCGTTGCTAGTCGACGTTCACAGCCCCGATCGCCTGCAAAGGAATAACGTGCAGTTGTACTCCACTTGCTTTTCCACACTCCCAAGTCCAGCTGATAACAGTGGGATGGGCGGGCGGGCGGGGGGTGATTGATGGGCGGGGTCTGGATACAATAATTCGATTCGCCACCGAGCCATATCGTGTGCGCTTGTCAATGGCAAAGAGCGTGATTCAGCATTTTTCTGTGATCAGATAATGAAACACATTACTTTTCCACGTGAAGTGCATAAAAAACTCAACAACTCGCAGAAAACCTTGCCACTACATCCATTGCAAGGTGTTGATGAAATAGAAATGAAAAAAAAAAAATGACAGATGAATTATGTTTCACGAAACAGTAGGCCTACATAGTTATGTGTGGTGATCACCATCAATAGATCACAGGTATCACAGGTACCACCAGTCATCCATCGAAGAACATAGAAATCATCACTAAATATCCTTTTGTAACATGATATCTGACAGAAACATATTGTGCTATATTTGCACGATGTTTTGTGTTGCAATAACCTAGCAAAGGTGACTTTTCGGGGGGGGGGGGGGTAGGGTCTAGGGAGAGTTGCAGTTATGCTAATTGTCAGACAAAGAGATAATATACACTCAGCAAAAAAGAAAAAGAAAGTAAACACTTTTTCGAGTTCATATTTTTCTTAGAAGATTATGATGAAAATCACTGTGTTATATATACTATATTAAAGGTAATTCAATTGGCTATCAAATCTATAGTAACTCAATATAAAGGGAAAGCCTTACGCATGAGTGAACACATTTGTTTTCGTCCTCCAAGGCACAAAAGCAAAAAATTGCAAATTTTGACATGTCATTCATTTGGAATGCCCTTCAAGATAACAATGATAGCACAAGACCAGTTTAACACAATGAGAGACATGTATGACATAGCAAAAATAAGTTTTCATTCTCTTTATCTCTTTGGTAACCTCAAACAAAATCAAAGTTGGAAAACAAAGGGGAAAATAAGAATTTTCTGTCAACTCAAATTTCAAATGACATATGGAGGAGTAAGGGCACAAAGATGATTAAATGAACAGAATATCTTTATTTCCTTCTTTTAATTTAGTAATTTAAGAAATCATGTGACAAATTCAAGAATCAAATATTATTTACAATTTCCTAATGTGAGAAATCAATTTAGATTCCTGCCATTTTTGTTTATATTGCTTCTCTCATTTCATTTGAATTTGGATTTGACAGAAGATTCTTCAGTTTCCTCCATTATTTTAGCATTTATTGATCTTTTGGGCTTCAAAGATATTATAGAGGTCATAGCTTTATTTTTGCAACTTAATTCATGTTTTTTATTGTGTTAAATTTTTCTTTTGTTCTTATTGTTACATGGAAGAGCACTTATGAAGTGCACACATGAATGACAACTTGTTCATTTTTGCAATTTTTACTTTTTAGTGATTTTGAAGAGAAACATGTTCACTCATGCGTAAAGATTACCTATCTATTGACATACCATGTTGATAACCAATTAAATTATATTTCATAAGGTATACGAATATTCTATGAGAAATATAAACTTGAAAAGGTGTTTACTTTTTTCTTTTTTTTTTTGTTGCCAAGTGTATATTTGGTTGATACAATTATAGGAGAGGGGGGGGGGGGGAGGGAAGGATAATATTGATGACTTATACGGGCATCCATATACATTATGTACAAAACAATGAGAGGTTTGCAAGTTGATGACTTCATGATATTTGTTTGTATATGGCATAGGGGCCTACCCATGCATGGACAATACAACAAAGAACATATAAAGAGAATTCCATACATGTAGGCCCCTATGTTTTAATCTTTATAGCATATTGCAAAAGAACTTGACTTACCTCTAAGAAAGCATGGGACTAACCATAACAAACCTGTGTCATATACGAGATAAGAGAATATACATCTTTAAAGGGATCGTATAGTTTTGGTTGAGACCTAATTTCCAGTTTCTCACATTTTTTTGTGAGATAATGAAAAACCTCATATGAAATATGAAAGAGCACGTAATTCCATGAGGAATTAAACATTTATTTGATGAAAATTGGTTTTGAAATGGCTGAGATATCCAAAACAGAGCGATTCTAATAAGTATGGGACCCACACGTTATTACGATCTTTGTTTTACTTTGTTTTTGGATGTTTCAGTCATTCCAAACCCGATTTTCATCAAATAAACTTTGAATTCCTCTTACAATGGTATCCTCTGTACTATTTCATAAGTGTTTTCTTGGTATCTCGCAAAAAGTTAAAAGCTCAATTCTCATCTCCACCAATACTGTACCATCCCTTTAGTTAAAACATATATATTATTTTTAAATCATCCTTATATTATTGTTTCATAGAAATGGCTGTAGTTTTCTCATCCAGTGACAATTGTTGAACAAATTGTGGGTTTTCTCAAACTTCACTGATGTGTTTACTGCCAGTATTGACATATTTACTGAATCCATTTTTAAATTTGGAGTTCACTCCCATCCGTTTTATTAAAAGGGGATATGAAAACTGAAGTGACATGTGCATCAAGGTATTCATGTTTATGTAAAAGATGTTTTCTTAGTTCCACACAAGTTCAAGCTCTGTTTTCAAGAGGATTATTTTAAACATCTATCTCTATACATTTTGCTCACGTATCTTGTATATTACTCTTGTTGGTAATTTTAAAAGAACACTTTAGGAGCATTCAAGCTCTCCTCTGGCGCAGGTATGGTACGGTACGGTACGGTAGAAGAGCACTCGAACACAACCTTTGAGACACATATTACATTCTTTTGTTTCATGTACTTATTTCTTCTTGCAAAACTAGGTGTTTTGTTGTTGTTGATGTTTTGTCATGTCTTATCACTTACATGTATTACTTTTGCTACTCATTACATCCAAACCATTTCATTAATATGCAGTTAGATTCTTGGGCATTTTGTTGTTGTTGTGTTTCTTGTCAAACATTAAAAATCCATATACACATACAAACCAGCATACAAACACCACACACTTGCAGGCATACCATCAAGTACCATCTATACAACACCACAGTATGAGAGGTGTCATAAAATCAGTCAACACACAAACAGATGCAAGTAAAAATCAGTTCAACCCTAATGTCCTCATTCACTAATATCACGATGCTACACTAAAGCGGTGACCCATATAAAAAGTGAAGGCTAGCTTTGAATTAAAAGCACACTTATAAAGAATTCAAAAAAATTATGTTAACCACCATTCATGAAAGCAATACATCTTGATTGGTATCTAGTTTACACAACTGAAACAACCAGCAGATTTCAGATATTGTGACTTTTGAATTTATTCAAACCTCACACATGCATCACAAACAAATTACAACCTCCTCTACGACTTTGCTTAGAGCCAGCTCGTCCATTTTCTAAATGGTGCCTTTTTGAGAATGACGGACAGTGTAACTGCTATAATCAGAGGTCTCATAAAGCACACTGTATAATTAATCTTTTTTTTTCTCCAGATTAATGGTACATGGACTAAAAGACATCAGATGGCTGTACGCTGCTGGCATTCAAATGCAGATAATCGCAACCCGACAGATTAATACAGTCTACCTGCTTAAAGTGGAGTCATGCAGAACACATTTCTATACACGTTCATTCTTTCTAACGATGATCATAGACCTCAGACAGCTTAAGCTTGCCTAAAAGCTACCAGGTATCTGAAAAAGAAATCATAATTTTGGTTCATTTGTGTGTGAATGCACAAAACCTGGGAGAGAAGGCTGCCAAGAGGGTAAAAACATAACTGACCCTGATTTGATTTTACTCATCTCTCAGCTAAACTATGCATGACTTGGTCAAAAGCACTGACATCTCAACAGGCCATGTTTCTGTCTAATATCAGAGAGAGATCCACTCTGAGTGCTTTGCATTGCCTGAAGAACTTGGAAGTCATTAGGCAGGGTAGAACACCAGGTAAGATAGAATGAAAGAGTGAAGAGGAGGTGGATAAAGCTATATGGATATTATACAGTTAATCGCTATCACTGCCATCTTTCTTTTTCTGGTCGATTTCGCTGACTCGCTTCTTTAGCCTGTGAATGGACTCCTCATGCCTCCTGATTTCTCTCTCGTGGGCTTCGATCTCCTCGTCGTGGTGCTTCTTCAGGGCCTTGAGCTGTTCGGCTTGCTGAAAGGGATACAAAGCAAAAATAATATCATATGAATGCACGAAATCTCACTGAATATTTTGTCCTCATTGATTTGCCTCATTGATGCTCTTCGCTGACCATTACTACAAATTACCTGGGGTGAACCACTAAAGGGGTCAGGATCATCTATTTTCAGAAATGTATTTGAAACAAGACCACTTGAATGGGATTTTACCATCATGCTTTCTGTATCTAACTGACGAGGAATATTTCATGTGCAAAGGGCTGTGACTTTTCCTTATGTGGGAAGTTTGAAGCCCTATCCCATTGCAAGAATATAATTGGAATAAGTGTAATTTCCCAAAAGCAGCCTGCAACTAATTGAAACAATAAAAAATGGTGGTATGAAAAAACATATTTGAAGTGCTTTCTTTGGTTCACTTGCATGTCTATTGAATCTAAAATGTCACAGTCTGCTTAACCCACATATTTATGCAGTAGTAACAATGGCACAACAAAAGCAATAGTGCATATCAGCAACAATGATAATGAAATGCAATCCATAATATGCAGAATTGTGACTGGATCTCAAAAACTGATCAAAGTTTAGTAATTGGGATAGAAACAATCAGATTTAGTATTTAATATGGGAAGTGAGCATTTGTACAAAAGATGAAAACTGCAGTATCATGCTCATGACATTTGTTTTATTTGACCAAAAAAAAATAGTCATTGTATTTATTCACATGGAAAATAATTGCCACAAGAATTACATGACAGAGAAACTTATTGGGCCTGAATCTTCAAAAGTTCAATGGATTGCCTACTCTCATAAAAATGAGTGATAGTTTTCAGTGTTTACAACTTAATGACAATGACGATGCTGGTCAAATATCAACTTAAATCTATTGTATTTCTTTGCTGCAAAAAGAATGAGCAACCAACAATCACATTTCATACACATTCATATCAATGCTCCTTCAAATCTTTGCTTCTGTTTCAAGTGATTTTCAGTACTGCTTTATATGAAGATTTTACAATAGAATATGTTTAAATAGATTCACGAAAAATAGGTACGAAAAATAGATACAGGTACTACTGGAAGTTGTATGCATGAAATGAAAAGGGAACAAAAACTAGAAGACGATATATATATATATATATATATATATATATATATATATATATATATGTTGAGGGGACACAAATGTTGATCTTTTTGTTTCTTTCTTGATCCAGTATAATCTTTGATCTATTTTGAGTTATTGTGTGAATGTGTGTATCTGTACATGTGGTTTAATCTTTGAATGTGTTTGCGTTTTTGCAAGGTGTTTCTGAGGTATAATAGGGAACAATGCAAAACTATGGACAGATTCATTCTGTGAAACTTGTGGGGTACGGAAACCAACTTGCAAGGTAAACAGAACAATATGAGTAAATGTAGGTTCTACCCCGGATCCAGGACAACTCGCCCTCGAGACAGGTCGCCCCGAAGACAGCTCGCCCTCGTTTTTCGAGGGCGAGTTGTCTTGGGTCCGAGGGTGAGTTGTCTCAAGTGGCGAGGGAATATACCCCGAATGTTTGATTTAATTTCAGGCAAAATAAAAGCTGCTTAAAATGATTTTGCATTTATCTGCCTAAATTAAATTTAAGAATGCATACAGTTTCTATCTTCTCTGATTAAAATCATTCTTAAAATGAAAATTATGGCATTTTGTTATCCCATTGTTTTCAAGATTCTGTTATTAGTACATCATTCAGTTCATTCTTTTTCCCCATTATACATAAGTAATTCTGTTCAAAAATACAATCCGACACGAAGGCTACGTTCATCATCAGATGCATTCTTACTCCAAACACCCACGAGTAAAACATGGGTATGGTGATCGTGCTTTTTCTGTTATGGGACCAAAATTGTGGAATCAGTTACCTCTTCAGTTAAGGGAACTGTCATCTACAGAGTCATTCAAATCCAAACTTAAAACTTATCTGTTCCTTTCATACTGAGGACTGTAATTGCTGTATGTCATCAATATTGGATCAATATTGTATTTTTAATTGATATATGTTGTATTCTTTATTTGGTATATATTTGCTTTTGTTTACCATTTTCTTCTTTGTTGAAATGTTTGAATATACTGTAAATATATGATATTTTTTCATTTTTGAAGCGCCATGAGCACTGAAAAGTGGACCTGTGCGCTATACAAGTAGCCACTATTATTATTATTATTATTGTTATTTTCCCAGCCCTGAGATCGCTAGAATTGCCGAATTGTCCATGCCCAATTTGAGCTCGCCCCCTGATTCTTCTCGGCAAACTGCAGTAAATTTTTTGACTTTGAATGCACCTCTTAGACTTCATTTATGATTCAGGTTTGTATCATTGATTAATGATACTAGATAGTAGGTTTAATTTGATTAATATTTCACTGTCTTCGTTTATTCAGCAAAAGAAGAAGAAGATACGATCTCGCCCTCGCCTCTTTTTCTCCCGCTGGCGCGGCATGCATTAACAAGGCTGCATGCTGCATTGTGTTCCTGTTAACTGGAGCACAATGCAGCCCACAATGCACGCCGGGCTAGCCGAAGAAAAAGAGGCGAGGGCGAGATCGACTCTACTTCTTCTTCTGCTGAATAAACGATGACAGTGAAATATAAACCGAATTTATTCTACTATCTAGCATCATTAATCAATAAAACAAACCTGAATCATAAATGAAGTCTAGGAGGTGCATTCAAAATCGAAAAATTTACTGCAGTTTGCCGATGAGAATCAGGGGCGAGCTCAGATCGGGCATGGACGATGTTGGCTGGGAAAATGCGATAACAAAATGACATAATTTTCATTTTAAAAATGATTTTAATCGGAGAAAATAGAAACTATGTGCATTCTTACATTTAATTTAGGCAGATAAATGCAAAATCATTTTAAGCAGCTTTTATTTTGTCTGAAATTAAATCAAACATTCGGGGTATATTCCTTCGATCACCACTTGAGACAACTCACCCTTGGACCCAAGACAACTCGCCCTCGAAAAACGAGGGCGAGCTGTCTTCGGGGCGACTTGTCTCGAGGGCGAGTTGTCTGGCGCCCTCTACCCCACAGGTCAATGCATGTAAAGGGTGCATGTTTGAGTGTGTGTGACAATGTGTGTGCATGTGTGCATGTGACAGTGTGTGTGTGTGTGTGCGTGTTGTGTGCTGTGCACATGTATGTTTTGTGATTTTGTTTGTTATGTTATTTGATACTGTTGTTTTTTTCTAAATCAACTGCATACTCAATGTGATCATTTCTCTTATTGAATATTTAATGATTTGAAGGAAATCAAACAAAGGTTATGGAAAAACAACGATAAAAAAGTATGAAATATGCTTGATGGAAAAAAAGTATGAAATATGCTTGATGGAAAAAAAGGATGTTTGCAAGCTAACATACCAGTTTTCTGAAGTATTGCTCCTCATGTGCTGCCTCCATCTTGCCGAAAGCGCCACCAGCATCACGGATTGAACCTCCAGTACCGCCACCCTGATTGAGAGGCATACACAGAGTGATGTAATTTACAGGTATGAGAGAATGATGCAGTCCAATCAGAAAGCCTTCTTGATAATTTTCTTTTGTAGTGACAATTTAGCTGCAGATCAGTAAACTAATTTATGCATGGCCATAAAGTATTAAGTATAAGTGCGTGCACTCTGATAAAAAGAGCATTACTAATTCTTGTTATCATGAAGAAATGTTTCCAATGTCCATGGCTTTGTTGTATCTTATAAATCCCTGTTAAATCATGATTACAACAAATAACAGTAGTAGTAGTAGAAGTAGTTTATTCTTTATTAAAAATCACACCCGTCACACGGACGGACGGCCTAAAAAGGCCTATGAGTGATACATATACATCAAACATTATAAGTAATACAAAATATATAAATGTATCATGTAAAGACATACATGAACATTAAAAATAAAAATAATAATAATAATAATAATAATAATAATAATAATAATAATAATAATAATAATAATAATAATAATAATAATAATAATAATAATAATAATAATACATCCTATTTTCACTGCTCCTTTCAACAGTTCACTGTCCTATCAGATCTTAATCTCCAAAGTGTAATTGGTTGAACATATGGCCTATTGAACATGAACACAAACTACCAGTATAAAGCTCTAGAGTTGGACATACTGTAGTTTGCTCTGACATCACAGATTGCAAAGAACTCAAAATGACGGTTTGTAAGTATTTTGGAGGAAGCTTCTGGAAGCTCTTGATGAAAAATAAAAAGATAGTAAAAATGATATCAGGATGGCTTTACCTGTCCAGATCCAGATCCATATTCTCCAGGGTACATCCTTACTTGGCTGAAATCAAAGAAAAAGTACAAAGAGGGGTAACAAACAATAAGATCCTGTCTTAATGCAAAACTTCAGTTTTCTTGTGGCATTGACTATTTCAAGATATGTCACATAATATTAGATGGCTAACTTCAGTCTACGCTGCGATCGCTCAAGGAAGAGTGAGTTATTTAGAGTGACAGCATCAAAGTTAACATCAATACTGATGCTTCCCGATAACCGATTTGCTTCAAATTTATTTGAGCGTTTGAAAATGAGGTATTGAGTGTATATCGTGACTTTGGTGCAATTTGGGTTGGCAGCATTTGAGATATCAACATGGATAGATATAGCAGTACACTAATATTGCTATCAATTCAGCACTAGAGGTCTAGGGTATTTAGAGAACTTGGTATGAGGAAGTCTTACCTCCCTCCCCCCCCCCCCCCTCCATTTTTTTTACACACTATTACACACTATTGCATCATTTCACATACTGGCACTGCCATTCACTATTAGGAAAACCCCTTAGTCACCTCAGAAAATCATCAAAAATCCTAAATTTTGCCATTAAAAAAAAAAAAATCAAAATTGGCATAACTTTTCCAAAGCATGTGAGAACTCAGTGCAAAGTTAAGAAGAATCAGGGTCGGCGAAAATTTAAAAACTCAAAATTGAGACATATGTCATTCTGTTACAAGACTTTTCGCTTATTGCAGGCTCAGTGTGAACTGTGATGGTATTCGCAATTCGCGCAAAGATGCAGTCATTGAATGTAATTACACTACAGGGGTTGAATGCAAGTGCCGACTTGCCAGAATTATGCAGCTACGCAGAATTTGATCACCAACGGGCGCCGCAACATCCCCGATGCAACCTAGTTCCAACAAGGCATGGCGTGGTGCATTTTTCAGCGGCCTTCAACACGCATTGACATTAAACGAGCATAGACCCTATCGCTTGACCTGATTCTGGCCAGGCTGGACGGTTTCTGGTTGGTTATCTTATCATAGCAATATAATATTTGGATTTTCTGAAATTCAATGATGTATTTCACAATAAAAATTGAGATTAAAAAAAAAGTTTAAGAAGTTTGATATAGGTTCTAGGATGGTCTACGGTACAGTCTGTATTTGACATAGAGGCCTAGGGCCTACATATGATTTTGTATTGGCTTTTAATGTTTGTTGAAAAAATATTGCCAAAAAAAAAAGCTTTTGAGTGGCCAAAAAACTGGCAGGTTTAATCTAATCTTTATAGTAAATTTTATCTGTCTCTTGTGAGAGGGGCCAGCTGAATAACTGAACTGCATTGTATTTGTGATGCTATCAACTGTTGGTGTAGAGTGTAGGATCTAACGTTACAGTTCACAAGAGAGACCACGGTCACAGAAGTTTGAAGGGGAACGAGAGGCAGATTTATCGCCAATCGGTCTTAAAACTAAAAGTCTTGTTACTCTTATTATTCGACATGCTATGCTTGTGGCATTGTGCACACAGCATTGGTTGCACTGTGCACTGTACAGTACTATACACTATAGGTCAGCTGCTGCTGCAAGCTACAGCTGCGCAATAATGAATTACTAATGATTTACTAGACCTAGTACAACTCGGCCAGCGCCAGCTCGGCTACCCCTCTCGTCTCAGTATACACAACTTCAACAAGTTCAGCACACACGTTGTGTAATGTGTGGGACTGTACAGACGCTGCCAAATACACAGCTTACCAACATCACGAAACAACAGCAAGACGCTTTATAACTTCGGTTTACACGTCATAATATGGTTTGTACATTTTTAGCAATATTATAGAAATTACTCTTACCTCGCAGCCAGCACCGGTCGCCAAATTTTCAGAAGAGACGTGCGTGCAAGGGCCATGCTGTAATATGAGACTAGATATCTTTTCTGGAAAATACTAGGTCGCCGGTCAAGTACGTGCAATGGATTAAATGAAGCTAGAGATGGCGCTGTTTAAAGGTTCTCTATGAGCGAGGGGGTTGGGCCGGAGTTTCGAGGGTGGTGAGTGGGAAAGGCGGCCCTATGAATTTGTTTTGAGTTCTTTGGGTGTTACACGCTGGGCCTGGGCATTTTTTTTTTCTCCCCCACCTTTTTTTTGATAAATCAAGGAAACACACAAGCACGCGTGTGCACTCTAAAAGCTTACAAAGAAAATTAATAAAGAACTGTTTAGTGTTGTACTATGCCATTATATTTGCTAACTGCCGTAGTGATGCAAGAAACAACCTTACAATGACTTGTCAAAGCACAAAATACTCCTTTGGAGATGAAGAGAATATTATATGATTGTTATATTTACATCTACTTCGTTCAGTTCTAAGATATAGTGATTGACATTTTAGACAGCAGCTAAATCTGCATAAATGATCAGAAGGGAATATGAGTCCAGTAATTTCATTCAGTGAGGAGTACAGTAAAATCTCATAAGGACAGCAGTCAAAATAGGATGAAATTAAGGAAGTTATGAAAATAGCAATTGTGAAGTTTTGCTAATTTCTGCAGAACAGTTCTCATAAAATTGATATGAACCTGCAAATCAATAAGTTGATGTTATCCCCATACAGTTTTGATTGTGTGCAAAAATGATAAAATTTCAGTGATTCTATTGTAAATTGTATTGTTATTTCTAGTTGAATAAATTCAGAATAATGATCAGTCAGATATATCAAGATTTGAGACTGGGGTGTAATTGCGTTTGCATGAAAAACCAAAAATTTCAGAATTTTATACACAAAGCATGTGATAAGTTGTGAGGGGATGATATGATCACTTCACTATCTGCATATTATTCATAATGACAGTTCAAGAAACGTGTTTCCTGAAAAAAAGAGCAAAACCTAAAAATGTAATAACTTTCTTATTTTTCATTCAATTTTGATAACATTTTCATTGCTATGATAAAAAAACATTTTACTACTTTTCAGACTAACTTTCAACTGCACTGGAAACAAATCTTTAAGATCGAGAAATGAGGTTCTTTTATATATCTATATACAAGTAGAGTTTGTTTGCAAAAACCGATAAGTCCATATTTGCCAAATGGAGATATTTGCGATTAAAGGTCAAGAAAGATAAGGAGAATAATAAGAAAATGTTTACTTCTTTTGACCATAACTTCAAAAATGTACCTTTATATGTAGTGACCAATTTATCATTTAATATGCGCCTAGGTTTCCTTGCGTCATAATAACATTCGCACTTTATTGCTTTAAATTGCGCATCCATTCTTTCTTTCCTTTGTGGCATCAATCCCTAACGCTTATACCATGCGTCCAGCCAGCCTTTTGTTATCATTATTTGTATCTTGGCAACTTATGCATCTTCTTAGTTTCTTGCATCAAATTGTTGATGTTCAGACTTACTTTGATAAAGGTCTTTGACCGAAACGTCAGTCCAATTTTTTGGCTCCTGCGGTGTTTATACGACTGTTTTTACTCTTAATATCTATTTATTACACACTGACGCAGAACTTTCATATTTTGATATGTTATATATATTGCACTTGAACTCCTGGATACTATTAACTATTAAACTTGCTGTGATCATATATTTCCCCTGAAATCGACATTTGAATGGGATTTATGAGAAATTTAATCAATTTAATCAGTATAATTTGCTTATAATGACTTGACACTTTAAACTTTTTCTTGCTCTCTCTTGTCAATGTCCGACAGGACAAATAGGCACCACACATGCATTTCTTCTTTCCCCCTCATGTTTCCATGCTCTCTTTGTAAATACCCCCCCCCCATCTCCTATCAAGTATCATTTTAACTATTTGCAAGCATATAGATTGTGTTCATGGGGGTTGCAACGATTTTCAAGCTTTAAGCTTATGTTGCAATTCCTTTGCGTGTTCGTTACCTTGAATAATGTAGCTCTCTTAGTGGAGTTGTATACTATCCTGTAACTACTTCTTATCAATGTATACTTATTGTATATATTCTGTCTTGGCTATATGAGATGTACTTGCATACATTTGTATGCATTTCTATTTTGTGAACACGCATGAAATCTTGAATAAATAAATAAATAAATAAATATACATATATGAAGAGTTTGTTCGCAAAAACCATTAAGTCCATTTTTTAAGATTTTGAAGTACGGTCTCTTTCATAAAGTACAAAATAATACCTTTTAAATGATATATTGGTCACTAAATATAAAGGTACATTTTTGAAGTTATGGTCAAAGGAAGGAAAAATTTTCTTATTATTCTCTTCATCTTTCTTGACCTTTAATCGCAAATATCTCCATTTGACAAATATGGACTTGGTTTCTGCGAACAAACTCTTCATATGTATATATAGAAAAGTTGAAGAAGTAGAGTGGTAATGCATTGTGACAGTCCAACGGTGCTATCTATTCAGACCAAATTTTCGACGAATACATTCATCTTCCTCAGGGTCGACAATGACAATTTGGTCTGAATAAATAGCACTGTTGGACTGTCAAAATGCATTACCACTCTACTTCTTCAACTTTTCTATACTGGTACCAACATGCGGACTATATTTATATATATATAGGGAGAGAGAGAGAGAGGGGGAGAGAGAGAGAGAGAGAGGGAGAGAGAGAGAGAGAGGGAGAGAGAGTGCGAGAAGGGGTCTCCACCCTGTACAGAACCAGTGTAGCTCCTTCATTATTTTATTCAGTGCTAACGTGTGCAGATATGTTGTTATATGTATGCCAGTGAGTCATCTTATGTGTACTTCTGTACAGCCCTGATGGTCTACAGAAAAGATTGAAATCTTGGCATTAAACCACGTTGAACTTGCTACATACGTTGTATTCTTCCATCTTCTCGCACTGTATATTATATATATATATCATATATGTGGTACATATTATATGTATGTATTTATGTATTATATATATATATATATAATGATATGAAATGATATAATTATATATAATATGTACCACATATATGATATATTGATAATAGGAAAGATAGATAGATAGAAGGGTCTATAGTAAATTGTGAATCTGTAACAATACTCATGATTTGTGATTGGTCGAGTTAGTACCACCTTATTGATAAGGGGAATATCCCTAGCCAATACGAATCTACGTTTTTAATACATTTTATTTCCCACGATAAATGATACATGCTCATTTTTTTTTCACTATTTTAGCCAAAATACACTCAAAATGCACTATTCACCATCATGCAATTCCATTTCACCGAGGCCAAAGGCCAAGGTGAAATAGAAATGCAGGAGGGCTAATTTGTGTATTTTTTTGTGCATGTAATCTAGTACAGCGCATTCAAGATTATGTGCTGTTTATATACAATATAACTGCACGGCTGTTTCTATGTATGTGCCTATCCACCAGTCCTCTTATATATCCCAATTGAATAAAATATGATTAATATGTGACACCTACCCATAACATAACATGCACACACATGCACACACAATGCCATACACACATTATACCATGCAGTATTGTACACACATTCATACACACAAATGCTTACATAACACATTGTCTACTGAATTACATAGGGAACCATCCTACTGTCGTTCTGTTTGCCCTGTGATACGAGAGCAAAAAGCATCTCTGCAAAATCAATTCTGCTAAAATCTCAAGACATCTCATGTTATGTATACGCAACAAGCTTACTGTTCAAGAAATTACACAAATCATACACAAGACAAAACTGTTTACTCTGAATATCAATTTATTTTTTCTTTTTTGCACACACAGTAAGGCAGACATTAGGAACTTTCTCAAAAATTCCTTTCACTACAGACAGTATTGATTTTTCCTGTGAGTGCAGTTACCAGGGTTATTCATATTTTTAATAAATAATATTTCTTGCAAATCTGCTGAGACCAGAAATGTGATACTTCTATGATGCATCATTGACTGCTATGAGTATGATGGGTAATGTACGAGCATCAGATCTTCTCACAAGAACAGAAAAAGGGAACAAATTTCCCATAAAACTTACAAGGGAGGAATTAAAGAGAAGGATTCCTGCCTATCTGCATACACCAATAAACTGCTTACTCTGAAATTGTCAGACATCATTTTATTGGTACTTCAAATTGCATCATTGTAAATGAAGTTCTGAAGACATCACAGTTAGCTCTATCTTTTTAGAGTTGAAATAACTAAGATTCTACCTGAACGAAAACTTGATAAAATAAAATTTGCACAGCAAAATTACTTTTGCTCAATCAGTGGGTATGGTTTTCTATTCCAGTAGTGCATTCTAATGTTAAAAATAATAATAATTAAAAAAAAAATCCTACACTGCAGACTTTGAGAAGTTTGCAATAAGGGCCAATGCCAACAGTCCACTGTTGTACAAAAATTATTGAGAGAAATACAATTACGGCCCTCAAAGCAAGCAAGAAACTGATGTGAAGCTTCATATCACTGGAAGTGGGTAACTTTGAGAGCTACATAGGAAGAGAAGAAAAAATAGGGGGTACAGTTTTCCCACCACTCTCTCACAAAATAACGATCAAACCTTCAATTCATAAGTTCTTGTTTATTCTTTCTGTTAACCCTCATAGTAACTTTGTTCATATTTTAGCAAAGAGGTTAGAATCTTGCTGTTAGTGAATGAGTGCTAAAACACACACAAACAAAACTACATTTTCCACTGGACCTCTTTGGCTCCATAATCCTTGGGAATTGTTACATCTGAATTAGTTGGTACAACTCACACAACAGCTAGGGCATTTTGAATGAACCAAAATGCAAGTACAAAAGCTTGGGTAGTCACTGCCATATGCATCCATGTAAAGGGTGTATTCAGAGTTTGTGATATAACAGGTACACTAGTTCTGTACCCCAGGAATAGTGCCCTAAGAGTAGTGCAGAGCTACCCTTTCCAGTGCCATCTGGTCTCCATTCACTTTTAGGTGACTCACACCGACAGAGGAAGCTAAGGAAGGAGAGGAAAACTATGTACGGTGAGAGAAAACTTTGGTGACAATTGATCCCTCCTCCAATGAAGTAACACCTCCAGCCCTTAAAAACAGCTCTTGACTATCTAATGCTTCTTGCTGATATCATCTCCGACCCCCAAAGGGTCGCTTTCCACTCCCCGTAGACATCCTCTGCAGTGGGGCACTGAGTTCGATGAAGAGAGCCTTCTGGGCAAGGCCCTTGGACATCGGGGTGGTTGCGAGATCATAGTCGTCATCGTCATCATCATCGGGATCCTTCTTGATTCGTTTCTTTCTCTTCAGCTGAGCCGGGGAAGCCACAGTTTGTGTTACGGTCCTGCATCCGATGGCTCTGGCATGAGTGATCAATCTGGTTGTAATGCATTGGAAACACAAGGGGAGGTGTGAAATTTATTTTGGTGGTTATCCCAATCACCCTGAAGACTCAATCATTCAAATCACATATTCGTTCCAATAAAGAATTTCATGGTAAACCGAAAATGAAAGAAAGGGACCGCGAAAATAACTATTCAGGCATGACACAATACAATAATGAAGGTGTTAGTATTACTGAAAGTGCATGGTGTGATACCAATCTGCACTGAAAATTATTTTTAAAAAAGGGAATTTGGGTAGCAAAGCAGCCTGACAAGCATCAAATTATCATGCCTATCCTCTTGGCTGCTAGGAGTGTCTAACAAACTCATCAGAACTATTCAATTTGCTGTACAGTCGGAGGCGTGCACATCTATCAACTATTGTGCAAACAAGCATCCTGCAAAGACATGAATACAATCAGATAGCATGCTAGCTGGGAAGAAATGCACACTTGTATATTAAAAGGAGCATTATGTGGTTTCAATTTTCTTTCCCAATCCTTGTTGTCAGATATCAATAACATATCAAACAGGCAAAATTTGCGACGTCCGGGTACACCGTTCTGAAGTTACTGTAAAAGTGGAAATTTTCGCGGTGTTGAAATTTTCGCGCATTTCGCGCAACCAGAAACTAGCGCGAAAATAAAAGCACGTGAATATTTTTGCATGCCACATGTTCCAGTGGTTGATGTCTTGATTCCGCGGAATTAAAAACACGCGAAACTCTTCTCACCCGGCCAAGCGCGAAAAATTAGTCGCGCGAAAATATCCACTTTTACGGTACGCAATGTTTTGCATGTGCATGTCAACCCGAAAACAGCTCAAAGTCATGATATCGTGTGCAAATCCAATGCAAATTGTGTTTTTTGGTTTAATTGATATAAATTAGATTATTTCAACTTTTAACCATTGAAATTAATCAATTCTAATGTAGATAAGCTTAAAAAAGTGCCTACAACAAATTTTGGCTAAAAACAATAGAAAACAAAAGGTCGAAAAAACAATGAAATACATAAGACATTAACAAAACAATAAAAAACAAAAGAAATTGATTTTGATTGTGCTATTTTTTTACAACAAAGTTGTTCGATGTGTTGTGAGGAACTCCGACATAAAAATTTAGCAATCCTTCAGTCTTTTTAATGGAGTTATAGGTGAAAATATAATTTCATGCATAAATTTGCATAATTAATTTATTAAAAAAAGAAAGCCAATATTTTTCTATTGTATGACCATGTAATGTAATCTTGTAGTTGACATCCGGCTCTATCTTCAGGCAAAATTTTGCGGCGATCGTGTGATTGGCAGCCGAGATCTGAAGGGGGCGGGGTGGGGGGGTCAAATTGACCACCCCCCCCCCCCCCCCCCCCCCCCCCCCAATAAAATGAACTACAGGTAAGGCTTTATCTCAGTGCTTGTGACATCAGAGGTAAAAAGTTGTATGTACTGTAAAACAAGGAATGTTCGCATACATTTTAATTTTGCAAGTTTCGGGAGAGCTGAGTTTTGCAAAATTAAAATGTACGCTAAAGATCTTCACTATATGACCTGAATGTTAGAGGCAACTCACGAAAATTTCATGCTGCAAATAAGGCTGTTGGCTCCAATTCGCGAAAATTTTATGCCGCAAAAGTATTGTGTTCTACAGTATACCAAAGCATATTTCACAAGAAAACAACAAATAAGTGAATGCAAAAAAAGACCAGAAAAGACAAGGGGAGACAAAAACAAGTGAAAAAAAAAATTATACAAAACACAATCAATCTATTGTATAACTGCCCATACTTCTTGACAGGTATGCCGAGATCCTCGCTGAGGGTCGTGACCTCTGTGTGGAAGCTGTCAATCAGCTGGGCAAGTACCAGGATGTAAGAGAGGAGTTTGTCCTTTAGTCTCTTGGGCAGGAACCTGACGAGAAGATGAAATGGAAATGGTGTACACACAGTCAGTTGCTTCTATCATTCGATTTTCAAAACTCAGATCACAATACTTGATACCAGGGACTTTATTTTTGATGTTTAATGTCTTGATGCGTGATACTGCATATGCTAAGATTTTTGCAGTGGTTTTATTTTGTGATTTTGCTCATAGGCTCTCTATTGGAAAAATGGCAACATTTCAAAGTATTGACGAAAATGAAAACTAAAAATTGCCCTGCATGCACTGTCCCAGGCCAGCACATACGTACTGCAATATCAAGTGCCTACTAGGAGTAAAGCCCTGATACCATTGATTTGTTAATAGTAGTCCCTGTCATGGTCTAAATACTAGCAGTACAATCTGGCTTATTTTAAGCAAGTTTTAAACAAAACTGTTTGTTTGAAAAATCACACTTTCTTCTGAACATCATTTCTTTTTCAGTTGTTGTTGCAATTATTGCAATAATGAAAAGACCACAAAGGGCAAAAAGAAGAACTTGCAAAAATATTGAAAACAAAATATCAGTATGTACAGTAGTCTGTTGATAGAATATTCCCTTAGCAGGTCAGTTGCTAGGTAACTACAAGTGGTACGGCGAATCACAGCCAATCACCTGTCTTCTCGTTTGCCGTCTGGTGTCGGCACCATCTGTGTGAACGACTCAAAGAGGTGTGTCCTGATATCTCGTGGGACGCCAGGTAGGCATTTCTCTGGGGATGGACATTCGATTGACAGACAATAAGAAGAATAGATGTATGTATACATGTACAAAAACATTGCAAATTCTCTCTCATATCAGTTGTTTGATTTCTTGCTCAATATTGTCAATAAGCAAAGTCAAAACTGCATTCTCAAAACTTGACGGCGATCATGTACATGTAAAGCAAAGACAGGGATGTAATCAAGTGAGACTTGTTTGATTTTTCAGTATTAACCCGTTGAGGACGAGTCCCAAGTATACTCAGGCAGGTGTCTATGGTAAACGTGTGTTGTAGTCCTCAACGGGTTAATATAGAATGGCACATTGTCAAAATGTCATACTACCGGCCTTAAGACATTCCCTTGCCTAGGTTTTACCTGCAAACATGGGATACATTGTTTCCTATCACGAGTGTATGAAAGATTTGCACAATTTCCAAATTTTGATCTGACAGTACTATAAAAGTAGAAATTTTTGCGCATTTTGCACGACCAGAAACTAGGTAGGGCAAAAATAAAAGCATTGTTGCTTGTTATAAGTAACCCTATTTATTGTATTTATTTATTTTTTAATTCCACAGATGTAAAACATGTGAAATTCATCTCACCCAGCTGTGTGAAAAGTTACTTTCACAAAAATGTCCATTTTTACAGTACATTTTAGACTATGCTGGGACTAGATTACGCTCACTAAGTTGAAAAGCATTTCACTCAAGTGAATGGAGTCTACGAGAATTTTCCATGGCTCTAGGAGCAGAGTATACAAGGGAGACATTCTGATCTAATGCTTACTGCCTTTCATGTCCTTTGGGTGTGTCTTGTGGAGCTGCATGAGAAAGGAGACATACACAAGACAGACAGCTTGGGTGGTCTGGCGATCCTCCTGCAGGTGGCTAAGGCCAGGTAGGTGGTTCAATACATAATGGGGGTACCTGGAATATAGGTGGAGGAACATCATCCTGTTAATCCATCATGTCTTCTACACTGGTTTCCTAACTTACACAATTAGTGCTTGAATAAGTTTTCTATGTACCTGCATGGCAGAGGGCCTTTCTGGGGACAACACAGCTTGCAAATGGCTTTTGCCCGACATAACAACACCTAACATGTGCAATCTGGATTCCAATCACTAAACCTGTACATATAAGAGCCTATTACAAAGTCCTAAGGGTAGTAAAGTGTTCATCCTTTATTATGCCGTGTATTTTGTGGTGTGTTCTAATTTTTGCCTAATTATTGAGAGTCGACTAATATTTGCAAAAAATTTACAACTAAAACAAATTTTGCCTCCTGTGATGCAAATTAGCTGTATATTGCCTCACTGGGTTAAATACTGTAACTTCTGTAAGGGGTATAAATTCTGGTGCGGTTCTCAATTCTCTAGTAATTGTCTTCCTAGTCCCAAAATGCAAAACATTGCTGTAAAACTATAAATTTTTGTGTCACTACAGGCAAGATTCGTGAAATTAGAATGCATGTGAATGTTTTGTCTACACTATAATGCATTGGACGCCAGTGGTAATTGGCAAAATTTCATGCTGTGGAAAAAGCTGTTGGCTCCAATTCATGAAAGTTTCATATTTCTTACTTTACAGTATACTTGCAAAACATAAGGCAGAATGTAATATCAAACCGGTCTGTCAAATAAAACTTGCCATGCTACTTTACTTGTATCCTCAAATCCCTCTCCCACCTCATGAAAAAACACAACAAACATATACTGACTGTAACGTAAGCAAGACATATCCAATTTAAGGTAATAATCTGACACTTCCATACAAAGGCCAGTGACACAAAACTGATAAGGAGGATTAAGATTAGAATAAGTCCAAATGAATGATAAATGTGAATTTTGATCAATATTGGGTCAAATACAAGATTTCAAGTGTTAGATTCTACTCAAATGATGCATCCATCGCTTTGCTATGAAAGGCTCTTGTTCTAAGGAAAATGAAGTATGTAAGTTTTGTTAGCCTTCACAGAGGGAAAGATCTGGAATGAAGGAATGGAAAATATCTAGCAGTGCGAGCACAACTTACTTCTTGGAGGTTTTCCATTGAGATGCATTCTTTGTGGCACCACTAATTAATTCCTCTGCCAGAGGTTTGAGGACATCCCAATGTGTTGGTGATATCACTAGAAGATTTTATCATCAAGGAAAGCATCACTATTGCATAAAGACACAGCAAAGAACAAGCATCCAACTATCCACATTTTACAGCTACTGATTCTAGCAAGAGGCTAACAAACTGTCTGATGCTCATGGAGACTGCTGCAGAATTTTGACAGTAACACTGTAGTCCTTCCACATTTCAGAATTCCTTGGTACAATCCAAAGCCGAGGCCTGCAACAACTCACAAATTTACATCAATTCTGTAAGCGTGTGGAAAAGACCACTTTAGATTAATCATACCATTAACAAAGCATTGTTCTACATGATTCTGATTACAAAAATTTGACAGGAAGTCAGGGGATAAGATGGATAGAAATTTGTCACATTCTGGCAACAAATAAAACTTAAGGAATATGACCTAGTCTTTCTTCTTCAGTAACAAGATCTCAAACTAAAACCAAATTTCTGAAAAGATAACAACACGCTGGTCTCATCTAATCTAGGACATAAATAATTAATATATTCTAAATAGCTCTGCAATTACTGTATAAGCTCTTAATTTTGCCAGGATTTAAATTTTTGCAAAGTTTGCGACTCATAGTTGGACCGCGAATTTAACAACACACGAAAATGTCTTTTATGAGCTAGGGTAATAAGGCATTTAGGTTTGAATACCGCTGGTAGACACTTGTCTGAGTATACTCGGGACTCGTGTTCAACGGGTTAAAAATTGCCAGCTGCCTTCAATTTTAGGTAAAGGATACAATCGCGAAGCTTGAAGACATCTTGGAGCAATGTAGCCGTTGGGTCATGCGGGGGCAGCAGATCGCTGGTACCTTGATCTTCTTCTGCAGAACAAAATGAAATATGATGAATAATATTTACAGGTCAAGAGGGTATTCATAGACTTTGACCCAATGTTCTAAAGTCACTGGAGTAGCTTCTTTTCATACAGGGCTTAGATGAATAGTAGATAACATTTCAAATGTAGCATTTCTGACACAATGGCAGTATGCAATGACAGAGGTACTAAGGGTAGTACATCAAAATTTGGGATATTTCATATATTGCCTGCAATACACACCACCACTACTTGCTTTGGTTTACACACTCATTTCATCCTCCTCTCATGTCTAGTTACCAACTAATAAACCTTACGAAACTATTTCACAAACATCCAACTTCCTGTATCTATTTAATGTAGCCCTGTAAGCTGATGATTCATGGCCATCAACTGACCAATACACTTGAGAAGGAGTCACAAGACACTCTTGTTCTCATAAGATGCTGCTAGTAGGACACAGCTTCTGAATAAACCACTTGCAATCTGTTTACTTGATGATTTATTGTAAGATCCTCTTCACACAGACACAGACAAACATACATACACACACAAATTATCATCAATTCCCCATAATTGCCATTGACAGGATTATAAATCAACAATCGAAATTTGTTCCCCCCCCCCCCCCGAAAAAAAGTATATATAGTTGACCTGGCAAAATTACATGTTACGAATACATTACTCTCTACAGAATCTTCCCTGTAAAAGGGGTCCAGCGCAATTACCCCCTGGGCAATTACCCCAGACCCTTCCCCTGACCCTAACCTTAATCCTAATCCTGAACCTATGACTAACCCTTACCCAAACTCTATACCCTAAGCCTAACCCTAACCCTAATCTTTACTCTAACCTTATCACTAAACAGTATTTAGGCGGGGAGTAATTGCCCTCGGGGGGTAATTGCCCCGACTACGCTGTGAAGGAAATGAAATGAATGAGGCATAGATACACTCACTGATGGGTGTACTCGTCAAGCTGCCTGCATGAGATAGGGCCTTGGCAGCTGAAGATTCAAGGGCCTCTGATCCAACTTGCCCACGAAGCCGGGACTCCATGGCACGCTGCTTCCGAGAGCTGCCAAATGCTTCTGTCAATCTGTCTTGCTGAATTTGCCAAATAAACATGAAAGGGGATTTATACAGATATGTCAGCTATATGTTCAGTTATTGGCTTTTATTGCTGCTTACAAACCTGATTTGGAATAATTGATACTTACTAATAATTGTTTAGAAATGTGAATAGATTTTTGCAGGCATTTTTCAAGTTACAGCAAACTTGGTGTCATTCTTTTAGGATGTTATGCACTGCGACACCCCTTTCTTTTGAAATCTGAGATTATGATTGTACTTTTTGCAGGTCGCCCCAGCAACTCCAGTACTTACTGTGAGTTTGAAAGGGCAGAAGCAAAGACAAAAAATGATATTTCATTACCTTCTCCGCGTAGGACAGATCTTTTGATTCCTCCTCCTCCTCCTCAGCCTTACTCTCCTTCTTCTTCCCAAGCCATGGATGGAGCTCCAAAAGCTGAGCGTCGTACACCTTCATCTTGCCTCGTTTCTTATCAAGCACACCTACAAAGTACCTGGCAATTGGAACAGTACACAGAATAACTCTCGTCACAAGACTGCTAAAATATTAATACATTAAAATCACAGAGATTCTGAAGAGCTTTTACAGAAACACTAATGAGTTACACTACATGCATCTCAACTGGTGCCAATGATTCTTAAATCAGGAGGATTTGTTGTTCGTTTGTTTTTCCTTTTTTTTTGGTCAGGACACGAAGAAATAGTTTGTTTCACAGAGTTTCATGCAGAAAAAGGGAAACTCGGCAAGGATTCTGCTATCCTTGATCTTCACCTCAAAGAATACAACCAACTAGATACAACAACAACAATAATAATAATAATAATAATAATAATAATAATAATAATAATAATAATAATAATAATAATAATAATAATAATAATAATAATAAAATAGCTCACAAAGAAGGAATCAATTAGAACTGGACTTATCATTGTGCGAAATACACAAAAACATTTAAGCAAAGAAATCAAAACATACAAATTTTCAAATACAAGAATGAATCTTTAATTAATACAGAGAAAAAAATGAAGGTATAAATGATTGATCGACCACTTACTTGCACATGGAGTTTGCCTTTGATGCCTGGTCTCCATAATTCTGACCAACATACTGCATGGAGTCTCCGTCAGCCACCTGAGGAATTGAGCACACACTGAGAATAGTCTTACAAGGTTCTCATTTCCATTCTGCATAATGCTATGGTACCATGGATATTTCAGACATTTTTTTTTTGACCAAAAATACTGTTTCATAAAAAGATGTATAAAATGGGTTCAAGAATGTAGCCAATAGGAAGCTCTGAAATGAGACACACCTCCTTCCTTTACTTCAGTACTATTGCACTGCCTGTAATCCTATGGTAGATTGCCGATCGTCTGTGCGCGCGGCGGCTCCTTTGATGAATTGCATGCATACGCGTACGCGCTGTCAATCCTGTAAACAACTTCTAGTTCGGGCTGCCGGCCGGCCGGCCTGTCTTCCCTTGTGCATAACATATGTGGCGTACGTACGTATACTGTACTATACTATACATATACGTACACTTTGTACAGTACAGTAGACCAAGCGTTATGGGACCGGACGCGTACATGGAGTCACTTTGAAGAGCAAATCCAACGATTTAGCAGGTTAATTCTCACGCCGTTTTCAGAGTATGTTGTCTAGTAGGCCTATATGAGGAGTCTATATCAAGTCTTTAAGGTAAAGGGTGCATATTCTATGTAAAATAAGTAAGTTTTCATGCGGGTGTCCGGAAACCCAACCCCCCATTATACTTATACTGTATGTGCGGGACTTCCGCGAGTGCGACGTGCGTAAAAGTTTGGGACGAATATCTTCGGACGTCTTGACCCACAAAGGTACGTGACAAACGCTGAAAAATGATGTTAGTTTTCGAATTTTCGACCCATTTTATAAAACAAATGATGCACAGGATTATTTCGTGGCGTTAGTGTAGGCGTAGCTCACTCTCGGGTATTTACAATGTAGTGCAACATGCACTCGGCTTCGCCTTGTGCATGTTTCACAATTGTAAATACCCTCGAGTGCACTACGCCTACACTAATGCACTCTATCCTGTGCATCATTTGTATAATGAAATATCTGTAGCAGCATCTATCTAAATATTCCAGAACTCATTCAAGTATAGGGCCTACATGTGTAACCTTTCATATCTCTCTCATTTCACAAATGACTCTCATTAAAGTTTTTCACAGTTTCTTTACTTGATTTTACTATTGTATATCATTAAAGTTCAACTTAAACACAGAATATTTGAATTTGAAGTGTTATGTTCTGATCATGTCAAGATGATTCAGGCAAAAGAATGTGATCTACTTTTCTTACCAATATTCTCCTCAAACTTTTCCTTGGATCATCCGACTCTGAGCTCTTGAGAAGTGAAAATGAGGGCGCCTTTCTCCATGTTCCCTCTGCATTCCGCTGAAGTCGGCCATGGGAGAATTTGGCTATTCAAGTACACAATATATTATTACTCATATTAGGAGTCAAGCAGATGAGAAAACTGTTGACAAAATTATGCAGAAACATGTTGATATTATGATTTAATTTAAATCAAGCTCTAGCTTGTTTTATGTACATGACATGAATATGTGTAAATTTACGATAACTAAACTATACCAGCCTGATGTAAGCAGATTTCCTGTTTGTTAGACAGGAATTTACTTAAAACTTATGTAATTTAGGCCTGTGTGACTTTAGCACGAAATAATACAGATTAGCCACAAAAATTAGTGAATTTAGGCCTTCAAGTTATCAGTGAACCCATTTAATAAGGACGAGCTGATATTGCTTTAACACACATTTACCATAAACATGTGCCAAGTATACTCAGGTACAGGTAGGGTCAGTAGGGGGACTAGCCCGACCAGACGCTGTTAATACGCTACGCGAAACAGCGTCTGACCTACGAGCAGGCACCTTCACAGTGGGGAACCACAACACAACTCCAAAACTTGTGAAAATTTTTACGTTTCTTGTAAACAATGCACACGTTACCCTACATTACTCACCTTAAGTGAATGCTTGTATTACAGAATGTTCGTAAATCCATTGAGAGCCATCACGATGAGTCCGTGGGACAAAAAAAAATGACACTTTCTGGCGGATTCCCTGACCGACGGGGTTCATCGTTGCAGAATTAAAGATGGCGCCTTGACCTCTGCAAATTATGCGCATGCGCGACCGGAAGTGCTCCAAAACTTGGGCCAAAAATCTCTGTCGCTATTTTGCAAATGCACGTATCAATATCCATATCTATTGGAAAAAATGCTCTTGATAAGTATTTACAATGTATTGGAAAAGGACGAGGAAGAAGAGAGGTGCACTTGTACGCTTGAGAACGTATTCCAGAACCTATATCGTATTGAGTACACATGTACTGCCCAACGTCGTCTGCTGCGGAGATATCTTTT
This sequence comes from Diadema setosum, assembly GCA_033980235.1. Classification (NCBI taxonomy): domain Eukaryota; kingdom Metazoa; phylum Echinodermata; class Echinoidea; order Diadematoida; family Diadematidae; genus Diadema; species Diadema setosum. The sequence goes on from CM067074.1 coordinate 16,109,807, forward strand.
GCGTACGTGCGCTGCTTGAGTGTAGCAGCACGGTCGACAGCGCGAGCGCGACCTTTTGAAAGGGCATTCAGATCATGTGACCTCCGGATATTGGACATGGCCTGGCGTGAAAGACGATGTACCGTTCGTGAACCGTTCACACATGCTGCATATAACCATCATTTCAGGTAAGTTATTTAATCTAAATTTCAATATTCATAGCATAGATATGAAGTCTCATTATCATTTTGTTCGTCAGATGAGTTTCAAGTGACAAAAAATGATCTAAAGTATCAAAATTCAATCCGACCGCATGCGGTCGTTGGACCCTCTTCGTGTTTGGAGCTTTGTTGGCACAGCCCTGTCGCGCTACGTATGTACAGCGGCGACTGGGCTGTGTATAGTTATAGGGGGACTAGTTTTCATCCATTGAACGATCGAGTTTAAAACTGGAGTAAACTTTGGCACTGGGTTTGGTGTTTGGCCCACTTTGTCGTTGTTGTTGTTGGTGGTGCTTTAAAGGCACTTCATTCAATATTGAATATCAAATACAATGTATCTTATAATAGAGATTCACACTCAAATTTATATTTTTTTTTCAGACCGAAGGAAAAAATAGACTCTATTCCACTGCTAAACAACAAGTGTGGTGTTGGAGCCTTTATTGTTGGTGAAGTGCAGTGGCCAGTGGAGGCGAGGAGAGCGAGAGCTTACAATTTCAATTTGCAAAAGGCATAAATTAATAGAAGGCATGGTTCAGCATGGGCATAAGAAGAACGTGCGGGTATTAAATTCACACATTAGAATAACATCAAAACCTGACATAATAACTTCAGCACCACAAAATATCTCAGCCAACGCAGGTGTGGGACAACCAACACATGTGATAATGCTTAGTATGTGATAGCTAGTTTCTATTTAACTATACACAGCCCAGTCGCCGCTGTACATACGTAGCGCGACAGGATTCGCGTAGCGTATTAACAGCGTCTGGTCGGGCTAGTTTCTATTAGCAAATGATTTTTTTAGTAATAAAAATGGAAATACGAAGCGAAGGTGCAACGCACAACATTAAATTAACATGCTGAAAGTGCAAGCGAGATAAGAACAAATTAGTGACAACAGATTGGTTGTGTAATCTTGGAGTGAAATTTAGTATTTCATCTCACCAAGCGTGAACTTTTCCTGGTCTTCCTGAGAAATATATGAACACGAAGCCATTTTTGTCTTTCTGAACTGGCCGCTATCAGCTATGCTAGCGCTCGATATGCGATGGACACCATACGCCACACACTGAGCTGATGAGGGTCGAGTGAGCTCAACTCGCTGCCATCCCATGCATGCATGCTGCACACACTACCACTGCACAATGCACAGTGCTGTTGCACATGTGGCCTGGCTGGATGTTGTTAATATCTATCAGGTGATACATGTACTGTAAGTGTCACGTGACTAGTTGTGTGCCGCCAGCTCTTCAGCTCACAGTCACAACTCGACTTTGCAGCAGGGAGGTGGAGGTGAGACTAAAAACCTCCCAGGTAAATGTGCAAGTTGTAGTCGACAGGACGGACTGGGCTGCTGAAAACTACTTCTCCGTATTACGGGACCCTGCTCATGCTGCCATCAAAATAACAAAAAGCAAGTATCTGGTTTAATCTGTAGAGTGTTGTCTAGATCTAGTCTAAAAACCACACCACCTTTGCTTTGCCCTTTAACGTTAAGTTTAGGCTTTATTAAGAGAAGATCTAACGTTCGATCCTACAATGTTTACATTATTAAAAAAAAAGAAGGAAATTTACATCCGTCTAGAAACTAATACCGCTTTCAGTAACTCATACATTTTTGTAGCCCGACCAGACCCCGTGCGCTAAGCTAGCACGGGGTCTGACGGTGTGTGATACACATATCTACGGAACCCCATACACATATCTACTAAACCACTCGAACACGACCACACAACAACAAAACTATTGAAAATTTCTACATTCTTTTCACAAATTTTACGAATCACTCACGTGAATTGAGATACTTGGACTATGAGCATGGTATTTCAGTCCATAGTGAGCCCTCACGTAACATACACTGAGCAAAAAGTCCAATCTTAACCCGGAATGCTGTGATCATCGCGGGGCCATTCAAAATATACCTTTCCCAGCTTTGAACGATGCAAATTGCGCTGCTAGAGTTTGTACGCCCGCGAAGTCGACAGCGCCCTCTTTGCCCAGAACTGCGCCGACATTTCGAATCATTTCTGCAATTTCTACGATTTCTGCGGCGTACAGCCACACAGGATTAAAAAAGGTGCAATTTTTGGTAAGTTATAAAATGAGTATATCAATATCAATAGCTGAAAACGGTAGCTAAATAGATAAAGTTTTCACCTTATGTAGTCTTAGTAACAAATATGGTGCAGTAAATTCAAAATCGCGTCGGCGCCCCGGAATACAGAGATTACGGAGTGTCCACACCGTACAGCCCTGTCGCGACTTACAGTACACTTGTGTACAGCGACAGGGCTGTGTATAGTTAACATTTTTGGCCCGCTCCTGGTCTGAGCCAAATTAGCCCGCGCCAAGCAGTAAAAAATTGCGTTCAGTCATATATAGCAGAGCCGCGCTACTTTTACAATGACCCATTCATATAAACTCGGTAACGTATAAAGGGATAACTGCCATGGTAACTGAACACGTTACGGACAGAGAGGAAGTGCATTTTCGCACGATATTTGATGTGCGTGCCGCTCGCTTATGAGCTGAGCAGCGGAAGCTGTAACCTTATTGACCGTGAAAGAAATTTTGGCCCGCTCCTGGCGCTGCTATCGTTCATAAACTCTTCGATCAGCGCCAGGCTCGCCACCTGGTCCGCGCCTGGTGCTAGCTGCAGCAGCGCCAAAATAGTCCGCGCCTGGCATGGGCCACTTTGGCCCCCACCCATTCATAAACTCAAAATTTTCGACTTCGTCCACTCCTGGTCCAAACCAAGATAGACTGTTACTGAAAGGGGTATAATTAATAAATAAGCCTAGGACTTACTTTTAGGAGTGACTGCCCGAGAGTGATCTCCATTCAAAGTTGAACTGTTAATGTTGCAGCAGTGTTGGGATCACTTAAAGTTAATAATAATAATAATAATAATACAGGGTATTTATAATGCGCCAGTTCCACATAGTTAACGTGCTCAAGGCGCAGTAGAAGAAGTAAGTTATGAAATACAAAAATCCTTACACAAACATGCACATGAAAATGAATGACACAATAATGATAATGAAAAAATATACATCATAATATACAATTCTACTGGAAAATGGTCATGAACAAATGAGTTTTGAGGGCAACTTTAAAGGAGTCAACATTCGAAATGTGACGGATAGCTTGAGGCAACTGATTCCACAGGTAAGGTCCAGCATGTGCAAACGACCGATCCCCCCATGATTTCTTCGTTTTTGGAACAACAAGCAATCTACTATCAGATGACCTTAAACATCTGGAAGGATTATAAAATGTCAGTAAATTAACATTGTACTCTGGGGCAGATCCATGTATGCAATGAAAAACAAATAGTAATAGTTTAAATACAATGCGAGATTCAACAGGTAACCAATGCAATGAGGACAAAACAGGGGTAATGTGAGTATTTCTCCTGGTAAGGGTAACAACGCGGGCTGCTGAATTTTGCAATTGTTGTAACCGTGAAAGTTGAGATTGTGGTAGCTGAAATAGGAGTGCATTACCAAAGTCAAGTCGTGATGATATAAGAGCATGAACTATTTTTTCTGTGGCTGAACGAGTTAAATACTTGCGAATAATGCCCAAATTTCGTAACTGATATCTCACGGATTTACAGACAGCAGAGATCTGAACAGACATGGACATTGTAGAATCAAATAATACTCCAAGATTTCTACATGTTGTATATTGACACCCTTTGAACAATGTGCATTTTGTGTGTGATAGTTTTCTATATATTCTAATGCTTGTGGGAGAGAAAATAAGTGGCTTATTATTGAAGTTAAGGGTATAGATTCTAGTATTAGTAATTACATTTTAACAAATGTTTCATCCGCATTGCCATCACCATTTCTTTTTATGAGTAATCAAAAGTGTGACTTTACTGTTGTGTATCTTTATGACAGTCAATCACAGATTCCTGTAAGTTGATGATCTGAAAAGAAGTGGACTCTTCATCATACTTCTTCTTCTTGCATCTCTTGGAATTTCATTACCATGGCAACCATAGCAAAGGTGTGGTCAAATCATATTTGGCCTTCAGTACATCGAGTGAGATGCGTGCGTTGCCACAGAAGCCCTGTACGTTCATACAGCAAACAGGCCAATAATGGTAGGAATGTTTCTATTTTTTTTTTTGCTGGTTATCCATGCATGGGCCTGTCGATGTCATTTTATAGGTCCTATACTCATAATAGTGTATAGTCATATATCAAGTGTAATTAATAAAGTTTAAATGGATTTACTATGTAGATAACACAAGCACTCCTTGCCAATTGATAAGAAATTGACAATTACAATTTTTCCCACAGCTATTCATGGACCTCAATTTTGTACCATTATTCATTTGATGTCATTATGATATTAAAATGTATCACATGATATACCAGTATTAATTATGATACTCCTACACCAGTGTTTCTAATAAGTACTCTCTCATGTAGGTTGGGTGGTTGTTGTTTTCTGTATACGTGTATGTAGTAGTACTGTTCTCTCAAAAGGCCCTGCCACTCTGATGCAGCATTGCCATGCAAAGTCCTGTTTCTACACCTGGGCCAAGAGGAATGTATTAGTAGGTAAAACACTAACCCCACCTAGGGCACTCCTTGTACACAGTAATACTGTGAACGCTTCACGTTCGGGCTGGTCGCAGTTAGTGAAATAACCTTCTTCAAGCATAACAAGCATAGATCTATATGTGACCCTGCACCTCAAAACAAACAAAAAGTCGCCAGACATGAATTTTTAGTTAATAATGTAAAAGAAGACCCGCTCTTTCAGAAAATATGAAAAAGTCAAGTTCGGCTAGGTTGACCCAGTTCACTTATTTTCAGTCCTCGCGCAAAATCAGTGTGTGCGACTTTACGTTCGTTTTGAGGCGCACGGTCACATATGCTCCAAGATCCACTGCTTTGAAGAGATCAGAGCAGTCTATCTCATACCACAATGCTCCCATTTTGTTTAATCTGGTCCCAGGATGCCTCCATGTCCACCCCAAAGTGTCCACTGCCCTGGCCAACGGTCAAGCTGTTGTGGCCTTGGAAAGCACTATTGTCACACATGGTATGCCATACCCTGATAATCTGAGGTATGTAGAACAGTATAGAACAAGAAAACATATGGTAGCAGTATTTATAGAAAATAACTGCATGTTGGTAATATGCCCCTGGTACATGTATATGTTTTGCATACTGTGTATTTCATAACTGCATTTCTAGATATCCACAAAGCTTTTATCCTCTATGCAGTTATATTCAATCTATCTTTCCATCATTCAGATGTAAATGAATGAAATGCAACCATGAATAGTATTTCAAACAAATCTGCTTCTTTCTTTCTTTCTTTCTGATGCAAACCCAAGCAGTGTGTATGATGACCAGGGTGCAAATACTACCAAATTAATGGCTGCATTCATATCCACAGATCTACTGAACACCTTCCATTGCATGAAAAGAAAATGATAGCTATACAATGTTTAAGTTCTATTGCTATGACATTTGATGCAATATTTGGTACCCTGGGGTACCAAATGAAAATTCGCCATTTTGTTGAATTAATTATTTTTTTTTCAGCACTGTACCCTGGCTTACCAAAAAATGTGTCAAAATGTTTGTTAGTATTATTTTAGTATTATTATGCACAAAAATGTTTTCTTATTTGTGATTATGCAACAATTAATGCATGCAACTGATAATTATTTTCTGCTCTGAATCTTTTTCTTTCGCATTTCATCTCTTATTATCGACCATTCGCGCACGCGTAGAAGATTATAAAGATGGCAGCCCCCATGATCAAATTTTGAAGAAATACAGTTGATTTTGGGGTGAATTTTCTGGGCTTTCGGTGATTATTTTTTTTTCCTGAAAATAAAATTTGCAGTAGATGATGTTTACAAAACGGTGTGGTGCTAGAAATTACTTCGAAAAACACCTATGGTGCTAGTTCATTGCGACGACTTTGCCGTATCCGAATTCGGAATCTGCGTATCTGAATTCGGATACGCATTACAAATAATGGGCATGAGATGGCGCTATACCCCGGTACAACGCGGTACCCCGGGTTACAACGGTACCCGGTGTACGGCGTGGCGAATCATTTCATTTCTTTTCAGTGCAGATTAGAACTTTTTGTAGATATACTGTTTATGTTTTATGCGGTTATTTGCCCTTTATCAATAGTGCATCAAGTGCATATTGACAAGTTGTCACAGCAAAATAAGCCTCTGTGGGTTTTCTCCTTTTTAACTCCAACAGGACAGCACAGGAAGTGGAGAGGATAGTTGAGCAGACTGGTGCGACCCCTGCTACAGTGGCCATCCTAGGGGGAAGACTGCACGTGGGACTCGCTGAGGATCAGCTGGAGGGTTTGGCCACCACTCAAGATGCCTTCAAGACTTCTAGGAGAGATCTGGCTTGGGTCATGAGTAGGGTGAGTGAGTCAGTTGGACTCAGTGGTACTGGTACGTATGTTGACAGAGCTGCATCACCAGATACTTTGTCAGATTGCAACAACATTGTTACTAGCTGTCCTCTTATGGTCAAATCAAATCTACACACACACACACACACACACACACACACACACACAAACAAGAACAAACAAATGAATCACACAGCAGATTATGTAATTTACATACACATACTTACTTGCTTGTTATTGTCATCTCTTTTTATTTGATGTCTTTTTTTGTTTAAAAAATCTCCAAATAGTTATTGTGATGTATTAAGCTTTTTATTATGGCAGAGATTCGTGTATCATTTCTCTCCACATTTGGAGCTTTTTGTCCCCGCCGAACGAGTTCGAGCAGGGGACTATGAAACGGGCTCCGTACGTGTGTGTGTCTGTGTGTCCGTCCGTCCGTGTGTGCGTCCGTGTGTGATCAAAATCTTCAATTTGCTACTTCTCTGTCATTTATGAGCCAATTTTGATTCTGTTTGCTTTATATGATAGCACTACATGGGAGCTTTGAAACTTCTACACAGAATTTCAGTCGTGACCTTTGACCTTGACCTTTGACCTATATTGTACATTTTGCTACAAAATGCTACTCCTTCGCCATTTCTAACCCGATTTCGATTCCGTTTGCTTTATGTGATGGCACTAGGTGAGGGCTTCAAAACTTCTACACAGAATTTTGACCTTTGACTTCTTTGACCTTTGACCTTGATTTTTTGACCTATATTGTACATTTTGCTACAAAATGCTACTCCTTCGCCATTTCTAACCCGATTTTGATTCCGTTTGCTTTATGTGATGGCACTAGGTGAGGGCTTCAAAACTTCTACACAGAATTTTGACCTTTGACTTCTTTGACCTCTGACCTTGATTTTTGACCTATATCGTACATTTTGCTACGAAATGCTACTCCTTCGCCATTTTTAACCCGATTTCAATTCCGTTTGCTTTATATGATGGCACTAGTTGAGGGCTTCAAAACTTCTACACAGAATTTTGACCTTTGACTTCTTTGACCTTTGACCTTGATTTTTGACCTATATTGTGCATTTTGCTACAGAATGCTACTCCTTCGCCATTTCTAACCCGATTTCGATTCCGTTTGCTTTATGTGATAGCACTAGGTGAGGGCTTCAAAACTTCTACACAGAATTTTGACCTTTGTCTTCTTTGACCTTTGACCTTGATTTTTTACCTATATTGTACATTGGCTACAAAATGCTACTCCTTCGCCATTTCTAACCCAATTTCGATTCCATTTGCTTTATGTGATGGCACTAGGTGAGGGCTTCAAAACTTCTACACAGAATTTTGACCTTTGACTTCTTTCACCTTTGACCTTGATTTTTTACCTATATTGCACATTTTGTTACAAAATGCTACTTCCGGCGGGGACATATGTTACGCACTGCGTAATTTCTACTTTTCCTTGTTGAGGGTTGAAGTCAACATTCCTGTGATATGAAAGTAGTGACTTGTTATTAATGTACTTTTAATTTCAATGTGTTACTTAATAGGCATGTGTACTATGAACATTCAGGGCCGATAATATACAGTGAAATTAGGCTCCCAGTCTTTCTGTTCTATAAACCTGTGTACAAAAGATCCCTTGTTGTTTCCTTTTTGTGTTCACTGCAATAAAGCTTGACTGTCCCATTTTTAAATCACTGCTGTGTGCACACAGAAACAAACTGGAGGAACGACTGTGTCAGCCACCATGATAGCGGCTCACATGGCAGGCATTCCCATTTTTGTGACAGGGGGGATTGGAGGCGTTCACAGGGGAGGGGAAACAAGTAAGTGGTATATCGAATTTTGCTTTCAGCTATTCAAATGTTGAGGATTCTTTATGTATTTTTAATAGCCTTTTCCATCCTAATTTTGTGTTTGTCTGCCTGTAATATTGTATTTTGCTTTACAGTTGAACCTCTATTATCCGGCCTCCCTTTATCCGGATCTCTCTATTATACGGACGCAATCTCGCCGTGATTTTTTTTTTAATATTATAATTACGGGAGGAACGGGGGATTCCCAACTCCATGAGAACTCCTACACAAACACACATGAATTACATATACTTGATACCTTTCTTAATAATTATTTAGGTAAATCATCCCAAGAATTTATAAAAGAAAATGATTTCATTCTTGCAAACACAAACCTCTATTTTGGGGTCTGTTACTGAGTGTAACAATGAAAAGGTTGCAGTATACACATTACATGTGGTACTACAATGGGCTACATCAGTACATGTGTATGTAAATTATGTACATGTATAAAGCATTGAGTCTCCCATATCCGGCCAAATCCCTTATCCGGATGAGCCCCGGTCCCGACTTGTCCGGATACGAGAGGTTCAACTGTATTTAGAAATATGCTGACTCACAGAAATTATCAGACAGCGTCAAACTGCTAAAACCCTTATCAAATTTGACAATGATCGGCTGCTTGGTTTCTGAATGTTGATTTGATTTAATCTATTTTTTTTTATTTCATATTTTTGCTGGTCAACAGGATGAAGAATAAATATAAAGATTCATTAAAGGCATGATATTGAATGATATTTGGTAGGTTTCTTTACTCAGTAAGTGATCTATTTCTCTCTTCTTTTTTTTTTTAATTTCTCATTTTTTCTAGTCCACAGATGAAGAATAAGTGTAAAGATTCACTCAAGATATGATATTTGGTGGGTTTCTCTACAAGTATATTGCCATTGTTGGTACCATTCCTATATTGAAGTGTCTTTTCCTGTGGATTGTTTGTCAACTTCTCGAGTCTTTACTCTACCATGTAGGTATGGATGTGAGTGCAGATCTGATGGAACTTGGTCGAACTCCTGTTACAGTCGTGTCAGCAGGGGTCAAATCTATTCTGGACATTCCAAGAACACTAGAATATTTGGTATTGTTGAGTTCTATTGCCAAGTTTGATTAAAAATCAATAGAAAACCTTCGTATGATTAAAATAATACCCCAGATAAACCAACAATATCCTTGATTATGTTTACAAGGTAGGGGGCTCTTAAGATGTTATTTATGTACTTAATATGATAATGGTTTTTTTTTTCTTATCATGAAGCACAACGACATTGTTGTAGTCAGCATATCTTGTCCTGTGTAGTCATAGTGTATGTGAAGCATGCGAATACAATTGCAAGAAACATCCCAAAACATAATGTCAGAAAAGCTCTACCAGCGATGGATTGTAAGGTGGTGTATTGTACTTTGCGCAGGGTAACAGTTGATTTACGTAATGCATTACAGTGAAATAGTTTTAAATGTACTCTTTAAGTGCAATTGATTTTCTCCAAATGAGAATTTATCAGAGGTGCGATATTTGGGTTTGATGTAGGCAGCCATAACTTGCAAGTTACTCATTATCAGGAATACAATATTCAAGTGTGTACATGTTTGACCTTGCAGGAGACACAAGGAGTGACAGTGGCCACATATGGTGATTCGACAGACTTCCCAGCATTCTTTTCCAGGAGCAGTGGAGTCAAGTCCCACATTAATGTCAGGACGGCCAAGGAAGCTGCAGAAATGATTGGTGAGTAGGTTTGTTCCAAGCATATATAAATCCACAATATTTCATCCTGAGTGCTTAATATTTGCAGAGATTCAAGGCTCTCAAAGCACACATTGGGAATATACATGATAAGATTATACAAGTAGTGCATGCTCTATGATGCACTATATTGGATTAGAGAACGACAAATACTAAAATACTCGGATCACCTAATTATCCCGAGTGCTGTTTTGTTTCACCAAGGCCGCAGGCCGAGGTGAATAGAACTGCACGAGGGACAATTTTAAGTATTTGGAGTTCTATAGTCCAGTACTGGTGCATCAATAGAACATGCACTAATTGTTATAGTAAATAGGTCCCTCGATCTAAATGTCTTTTCCGTAGGTCTAGGCCCTAGATCTAACTTTCGACTCGCCGTACCAGCACGGCACTGATTTCTTGCACGCAGAGTTTATAACCACAACCTTCTACAGTACTGTAGTTTACGTACACAGCCCGCGACGCTAGTACAGCCGCGTATGCGTATTGTACATCACAGTGCAGACTCGCGTATAAACTCCTACATTCTGCGTCCAGTGCTCTACGTGCGCATACGTTGAAATGCTTGGCCTTGTCCTACTACGTCCCTCTCTACATGAATCTCTGCGTACATAAAGCGTAGGCACGCGCTGTAAGCGTTCGGTATAGTGGCACAGTCGTGCCACTATACCGGAATTTTCCCACAATCACGTGATCCTATCCAACCAATCACAATGCAAATTTCACTCTACCTATTTACTATAAGATGATATTTTTACAAGTGGCTATGTAATCTTTTATACTTCCCAGGTGCTGATTGAGATGAAGCAAGCTTTAATGAAATGCATGTAGAAGACTGAAAGCAAATACTTTAGAAAAGGAAGGAGAATATCAATTATATGCTATAGAATTCTTGAGAGATAAGTATTTTCTGCATCGTTGTTGTTGTTGTTATTTTAAAGATCGAAAGAAGAGAGAGAGAGAGAGAAATGGGGCCCTATACAAATAATTTGCCCCAGACAGCACTTATAACATAAAACAAACATTATAGATCTTAAAGAGATATAAACAAGAATATTAAATGCATACCAAGTCTCCTCGAGGGAGCTCATATCGTCTCCACGAGGGAGCTCATATTGTCTCCATAAAGGAGCTCATAAAGTCTCCACGAGGGAGCTCATATTGTCTCATTGTCTGCATCGCATTTGCACTTGCCTTGACTTTGTCTGCACATAGTTGATTTGTTCGTACACTATGCCAGTGATGTTTGGAGTTAGAGTTCCTGAGAGGAAACGGTAACACTTCAGTCTTGATCGGGATGGTGATTTTATTTGCTGTTGTTTTTGTTGTTTGTTCCCTTGCAATAGATGCCAACCTCTCTCTGGGTCTGGGAAGTGGGATGCTCATAGCAGTTCCCATACCTGAGGAGTATGCTGCAGACGGGGAACAGATAGACGGAGCTATTCATGATGCTGTGTATGAAGCAAGGTAGTATGAATTTTTAACTTTCGTTGTCCAGGTGTAAGTGTGTGGAAAGAATTTTGTCACTTCACTCACAGAACTGATTATTTGCACTGCAGTATTTTCTTCTTCTTTTTTTTTTCTTGGGTAGTAAGATTACAAACAGTCTCTGCATCATGGCTAGAGAATATCTGTCTTTCATCTAAAGATGTATGACATAAAGACTTGTGTTCAGAGACATAGCATTAAAAGAGGCAGAAATTATAGGAACTCTACAGGAAGATCAAAGAGAACAGCGTTGAACGGAAGAGGCAGGAAGCCTACGAGAGTAGCCACAGTGCAATAGGTCACATACCAACTCAAACATCATTTCTTCGTGATATTTGCAGGCCTGATTGGCCACAAGTGTGCCTGCTGAGCTAAAATATACATCACGGTTGGGTCATCATTGCTTCAATGGACTGCCTAAGAAGAAAAAGAAGAGGAAATACTGGTAGTAGAATTGCATCAGGGTGATTTTGTTATGGTGGAAATGTCACACAGCTTTTTAGTGGATAGGGTAATCATGAGGGGTATGATAACATGATGAATGATGTTTTTCGGTATAGATACAGAGGGTCTTCACTGTCCATTACACTTTTATAGGATCAAGATGGTTTGATGAAGTGGCATAAAGAATATTCACTGAACTCATATGAATATGTCATTGACAGTCCACTGTAAGCTGAATTATGTATCAAAATTGTTCATCCTTATTTCTTGCTCTTTGCTCCTTTCAGTGGGCGAGGCATTGTGGGTAAAGACATCACGCCGTTTATTCTGAGCAGGGTCAATGAACTCACCAAGGGGAAGTCCCTGAAGGCCAGTATCCTTTTCATGCCTCACCATCTCACCTGAGTCGAGCAGGAGGGTTGCTTCTCCTGACAATGTGAGCGTAAACTGTAAATTTCCTAAAAGAAAAAATAGATCTCAACCTTCCAACTTTATCATTCCACTAATTCCATTCATGCTCTGTTTGTATTCCCCTATTTATGGTACATTTCTGCCCCCCCACGGAAGAAAGCAGTAACTGCATAGCTGCTGAGCTGAGATAAATGCGATTTTGTGTTTTTTGCAGATTCTTTAAAAACACAGAAACATTCAAAAATAATTTTGTGGTATGATTATGCACCATACCTAGTTGGCTAACAATACCTAGGAAAAAATTGTGTTTCCGTTATTTTTTAAATGTTATTTAGGAAAATGCAGTTACTGCGGTGGCTCACCCTTGATTCTGGGTAGTTTCCCCACGGAAAACAGCAGTAACTGCAGACGGCCAGGAGTCTGCTGTTTTCCCCATGGAAAAAAGCAGTAACTGCACATGTCACATGACCATAGGAGGAGAATTGTTACCACCACCAGGTTATAAAGTTCTTCTACTTTCTGGTTAGTCTAGATCTATAAGATCTAGGACCTATCACTAGACCTAGACTAGGTCTTGTCGATTGAATGGCATTCTGTGTAAAAATAAGGTAGACACCTATGTACCCTAATTGAACTTTGGAGTGCCCGGCCTGGCCCCTGACACATGACCCTGGACTAGACAATAAAGTCAAGTCTCTTCGTCTTAGATCCTAGTCGAACTCTGACGTTACACTTAAGCTAGACTACAGATCTATACCCAATGTTAGTGCTAGACCTAGGTCTATTACGTTAGATTAGGCCTACTGACATTTTGTCTAACACTAAACAGTTAACAATAGATTAGAATCTAGATCTACTCTGTAACGTTAGATCTGGTAGACCTATTTTAAACTTTAGGGCGTACATCTAACATTAGACTAACGTTAGTGCATTAATACTAGTGCTCATCTCCCTTCAATATATTTTCAGCTCACCTAGATTTTCTGGTTCTGGCCAAAGCCATGGCTACCATGACTTTTCCTCTGCAATTCATGATAGATTTACAGGCATGCCTGGACCACAGAAACTGTGTGACAGCGTTAGCACTGGCATGATCACTCAGACTGTACCAGACCTGCAATACTGTGCATGCAAGTGATGATTGTGATGTGATGCAATGTTTAGCTAGTTACTGTATGCTGCAGAATTTATGCGCATGCAGCTGCTGCACGCGTATTCTGCACTCTGAGCGCGCTGAGTCTGCCAGGTTTGCTAGTCTCCAGAAAGAAGCTTTTTATGCCTCCGCCACGAAGTGGTGCCGGAGGCATTATGTTTTCGGGTTGTCCGTCCGTCCGTCCTTCCGTCCGTCCGTCCGTCCGTAATGAATTTTGTGGACAAGGTAACTATCGAAACCTGTTGAGGTATCCTAATGAAACTTGGCATGTATGTGTATTAGGGGGTGAAGTTGTGCCTATCAACTTCTGGGTGCACATGCTCAAGGTCAAAGGTCAAAAGGTCAAGGTCAAATACATAGAATTTCACTATTTCCACCATATCTATTGAATGCCTGAAGATATTTTCTTGAAACTTAGTGTATACATGTATTACCCAATTAAAATTCTCTGGTGAAAGTTTGGGTCATGAGGTCAAAGGTCAAAGGTCAAAAGGTCAGGGTCAAATACATAAAATTTCACTATTTCCACCATATCTATTGAATGCCTGAAGAGATTTTCTTGAAACTTAGTGTATACATGTATTACCCAATTAAGATTCTCTGGTGAAAGTTTGGATCATGAGGTCAAAGGTCAAAGGTCAAAAGGTCAAGTAAAAATATTAAAACTTCTTTTTTTTCTCCGTACCTTGGAAAATTGTTCAAGGTATCTTCATGGAACATAGTATATACATGTACTGACTGGAAGTGATTATCTAGAGAATGTTGGGGTCAAAGGTCAAGTACAAGACTTTAAAATTTTACTATTACCCTCATATTTATGCAATGCCAGCAGGGTTATTTTTTTACACTTGGTGTATGCGTGTGTAACCTAATAGAAATTCTCTGGAAAGTTTTTTTTTTCTCTTTTTGCCTCAAAGGTCAAAAGGTCAAAGATCAAGTGAAAGTGCTGAACTAACTTTTTCCTCCATATCTCGGAAGTGGCTCAAGTTACCTTGAAACTTAGTACATATTATGCATGTCTACCTGAAATCTTATGAATTTTAGGGTCAAGGGCCAGATGAAAATGGTAACAATTTACTATTCAATTCAGAAATTGCACTTTTTCTCTACACCTGTACCTTGAAAATTACTCAATGCCTAAATGTATGAATGGGTCAAAGTCAAGTTAAAGTCCTTAAATCCCTAGATACATGCTCTCCTATTCATCCAATTAAACCTACGTCAAGGAAGGTGAACATTCAACACATTTGTGACAAACTTGTCATTCCAATATTTTGCCAATTTTGTGAAAATGTAATCACACAGTGCATGTCCACATGTACTATCTAGACCTATTAGGAAAATCATGCATTATGGCGGAGGCATACCAGTCGCCAAAGCGACATTTCTAGTTCTACAACTTGTCATATGATTCCTTGCGGGCAGAGTCAAGTTACTAGTGAAACAATCTTTTTATATCTACTCTCCTGAATTATGGGAGAAACTGCTGTTTACATTGTTTAAAAAAAAAATTAGTAGAAAAAATAAATGGTATTAGGGAAAAAAATATACAAGAAGGACTATTCGGAGTCTGAATGATAAAGACTAAATTGTTAGTTACTGCTTTCTTCCGTGGGCTTTGTTAGTTACTGCTTTTTTCCGTGGGGAAACTTGCAAAGTTGAATCAACTGGATGCAGTTACTGCTTTTTGCAAAAGTGAAAAATTGTATTTTTGGTCACTTTCATTTTTCTTTTTGCAAAACTGACCTATTAACATTGGAGAGCATTGGGTAAACCATTCATTTTTGCAAAAAAGTAGACATTCATAAAAATGTCAGTTACTGCTTTTTTCCGTGGGGGGGCAGATTTATTGTACTGGTACATGATCTCTAATTGAATGAAAAAGCATTTGAAAAGCCTATTGACAACTTCTTGTCGAAGTAGGTGCATTTCCTGTATGCAGTTAGGGCCAATAAGAAATGTCATGCTGCAAATTCTGAATCATTGGAGTGGTGAAATCATCATACATGGCTGCACTTTTGGAGTTAAAAACCTGACTGGAGCTAGAATATCACATGTGATTTATGCCAAGATTGTTGCTGGAACACCCAATATCTCTGTTGTCTGGAGGTGTAGCAAATGTGATTATTAGATATCATCTAAATAGGTTATCGTCATGGGCATAATTAGTAATATGAATGCTGTCATAGATTTTCCATGACATATAAAAGCTTTGCATCAGATATGGCACTCATCAGAAATAATGCCATGGTCGGGAGTCTCATAGCCCGGGAGCTCTCTTCAATACGACGGGAAAAAGGGGCTGCTCCCCAAATTGGCAACACCACAGGAAAAAGAAGTTTCTCGACACATGTCTGCCCTGGCAGCAATTGGGGCAGGCGCTATTTTTCCTCAGCTGCAGCTGGACGTCCATTAGTCATTGGTGCTAGCATCGTGGACTACAACATGTCACCTCGAGGGAAAGAATTGCAGGTTGTTGAGCAGTTTCTTTTCAATACTGTATACATGCCCTTTGGTGTGTCAGCAATATAAAGAAATCTGAATAAGCAGTGACAGTTGATTCTAATCAGTAACTGTCAAAGAACTAATACTTTTTTTTTTGTATATGCACACTGTTTATGTATGTTCAGAGAAGACTATTATAGACCTACATCTCAAAAAAAGGTGACAAATTAGATCACTATTGAAGTATATTGGATGCTCTTTAACCTGTTGAGGACAAGTCCCGAGTATACTCTGGCAAATGTCTATGGAAAATGCATGTTGTAGCAAAATCAAACCGTCTTTAACGGATTAATTGTTGGTAATATTGTGAATGAACTTCCCAGGAATAATTGAAAAAGCTGTTGTGAAATCTTGAACATATGTTTAGCTACATGTACAGTGTAATCATATGCATGTGAGGGAGTTTCATTTATCTGTCGGCCTATTGCTTTTCTCTGTTTTGTTTCGTATAGCAATGGCATGATAATCTAAATTCGACAGAGGAATTCACGTTGTGAGATTCATTGATTTGTTGTTGTTGTTTTTTATAGAAAGAAAGAAGAGAGAGAAAAATGGGGCCCTATACAAATAATTTGCCCCAGACAGCACTTGACATAAAACAGACATTATAAATCTTAGAAAAATATAAACAAGATTATTAGATATATATGTGTATGTACCAAGTCTCCACGAGGGAGCTCATATTGTCTCCACAAAGGAGCTCATTAAGTCTCCACGGGGGAGCTCATATTGTCTCCACAAAGGAGCATTGATTTGTTCCAACTCTTTGTTTGCTTTGAGTACTGATTGACACAGAAAACCCCATAGCCTTGTACACACTGTCCAATGTCCCTTGCACTGAAAGGGTTAAGCTGTTTGTGGTCCCGGGGGAACATGAAACACAGGTTCTCACATAGAATGCTCTGAATTTGCCTGCTTCACAGTTTGGAGGATTGACGAACGAGGGCATCATAGAGGTCAGCTACGGTGGAGTGGGGCGGAATCTGGCCGACGCCCTGACGAGGCTGGGGGCCAACCCCGCCTTCCTCTCGGCCGTAGGAACGGACTTGGCTGGAGAGGCTCTTAGGAGTAACTGCAGTCACATGGTACGGTTTCTCAGTTGTGATTGGTTACATTATTACAGATGCTAATCTATCCTTCCACTATATTAATGCACATTGTGTGGTGTGGTTTCCCACTTTCTTATGTTCATCTTTTGGCCCTTATCGTATTTCGTCCTCCTCTCTCTCACACACTCTGTCTTCCTTCACTTTTGTTCAATTTTTGTGTAGATATTTTACCAGTTTATAGATAAAGCATATTTTTGATTGCATGTCAGCAGAAATATACTGTATAATAAGCTGTTATTTTTGCTTACAGATTTTTTATTTTTTATTTTATTTTTTTTCGAACAAGGAGGGCGCGGACATTTTCGCCAGATTATTTTACGATTCTGATACCGAGGCTATCATGAGTACACTAATGCCTGTCAGTACAAGATTTTTTTTGTGTGTTGTTTAATTTGCAATGAAATGGTGATTTGCAAAATTTGCAAAAATAACAACTCATACAGTATATATCTATATTAATTAAGGACAGGACATTAGCATAAACAGAAAGATTAATTAAGAATGTACAGGTTTTTTTTTAGGATAATAACTCAGATGCACATGTTGAGGCTGCATAAGAATCATCATTTCTATGTTTGGTGTAATAGATTGTACCTCCCCATTTCACCAACCCCCAAAATTAAACAGATGTGCAGTGTATTAAAACTTGTGATATCCTTGACAATTTGATCAAATTAGGTGCAGTTTCCCCTTTCTGAACCATTATTCTTGAATAGTGCCCTTGAAGTGTGCATTTTAACTTGATGAGAATGTTTTGTTTCTTGAAGGATTTTAGCCTCGTGTCTTGTCACGAGGACGTAAGCACGGCTGCATACTGCGCCATGCTGGACAAGAAAGGAGAGCTGGTGGTCGGACTGGGAGACATGGAGATTAATAGTACCATCACCCCCGAATATGTGAGTCGGATGTCTGTCAGTGGCTGGAGATTTATATTCTTTGAAGGCTTTCCATGATGGTAGAAGTTTTGATTATACACGGTAGATGGTTTCATGGTACACCATGTTTTCTTTCTACAATACAATACAATACAATACAATCAGATCATTTATATAGCGCCCTTACACAGTCAATGACTGGTTTCACAGCACTTTACAACATTCAGTTACAGATTGGCATCAAAAAGGAAAGTCTTAAGATTCTTCTTGAAGACATCAAGGGATGGGGAAATGCGGACGCACCGAGGTAGATCATTCCACAATCGCGGTGCAGCCGTCACAAAAGCATTGTCCCCCGCTCTACTGATTGTTTTGGGTACATGGAGTAAGGTGCTATCTGCACTTGAACGTAGTCCAGGGCGAGCAGAACAGTATGGGGTGATCAGAGATCTAAGATAAGTAGGAGCTTTCCCTTGAAGACACTTGTATACAATTGTCAAGATCTTGAAAGCAATGCGCTGTGCGACTGGTAGCCAATGTAGCTGCTTCAGCAAGGGGGTGACATGATCGCGCCTACGGCACATGAAGATGAGTTTTGCGGCACGATTCTGTACCCTCTGAAGGCGCGTGTGTGTGAGTGTGTGAGTGTGTGGGTGTGAGTGTGTCCTGAAAGGACCTTCTTAATCTTGACACTTCAGTTAGTATGTTCTTACCGTCAACAAAGAAATCTGAAATCTAGCATACCGGTATCTCCTAAGAACGGTAAGAACATGCTTACTGAAATGTCAAGATTGAGTACCGCTAGGTCCTTTTCAGGACCACACTCACATCCAAAACAGAATACATGGTGTACTGTGCAACCATCCACCACTAAAGGCTCTGTATTTGATAATGCAATGATTTTGTGTCTGATCATGGACAGCCAGAACTGCCAAGTCTCCCTGCTTCTGTAGGAAGCTGTCAGAAATATCTGAATATCGTGTCATGTTGCGACAAGAAAATATCAAAGTCTCCCTGGATAGGGAATTACATTTTCCCATTGAGATGCATGTAACACCTAAGAGATGCATGTAACACCTAAGTGTCTGCCAAAATCTAGCAAAAATCGCTAGTATTCAACAGCACGAAATGTTTAGCCAAGTTCTTTCATGTTTGTGGGGCTTGTTTTACAATTTAATGTCATTGTTAGAGTAAAGGTAAAAAAGTTAAATTTAAGAAAATCCATTTCTGAAAAATGAAAGTCAGTAGACGGTAAACATGTGGGATATTTCAAAGTACTTGAAATGTAAGAAAGAAGAATTGCAGTAGTCAGTTGATACATATATATCTCTTCTTTCTGACCAAGATGTCATTTTGTTACCTTATCAGAGAAAAGATTTACATCCCATAGCTTTGTTTATCAAGGGTATCTTGCTGTCTGCAGCTGAACAGAATACCCTGACATGAAGATTTAATTCATATTTGAGAGAACTCAGAACAGAAATCAAGTTAGATTTTAAAACGGTAGTGTTTAATGCAAGTGATACCATCCAACATGCTATGAGGGTTCCATCTTGTTAGTCCATAATACTAGATGCTCATTAGACTGGTGCCTCTCTTCCGATCACTCTTTTCTTAGATTGCCAAGCATGAAGCCACGTTATCCAGTGCCCAGTTTGTGTGCATGGATGGTAACATTCCAGTGGAGGCAATTCAGTTTATTTCAGCACTGTGCCACCAACACAGAGTGCCTTGTAAGTGAGAGCATGTGCTTCTTTTCCTTTATCTAAGGAAAATACAGATTGTGCTTTGTATTTTTGTGTTAGGAGTAATGTGCCTTTTCTAATCAGCTTAAGTAAAAGCAAGCAACCAGAACCAATAAGAGTTGATGTGGCCATAGCTTGGTACTTCAGATGCAGAAACTAATGGTGCTTCAGAAGCATACTGAACAAAGATCTGATATTACATCATATTGCCTACTGGTATGTAGGTGAATGCCAGGAGATGGCTATGATTGGCATGATATTCATTTTATGATATATGAACATGAAAATAAAATTTTCATTGCATTTTAGCTTCCCACAAATATTTTACATAATGTTCTTTTACTGCATATGCCATGGATTGTCTCCCCAAAGTTTTTGTAACAAGATACTGCCAACTTTATTAGCAGTAAGCATGGGATGATAATTTTATGACATGACAGTGTTAATAAAATTCATTATTCCATGAAGTGTGGTTTGAGCCAACGTGCGTGGTCAAGTCAGCCAAGGTCTGCCGGTCAGATGCCTGGAAGACTCTGACGTACGCCTCACCGAACTTCAACGAGCTTCGGTCGATGTATGCTGCCCTCGAGGGGGAGGAGACAATCAATTTCCAGGGTCAGTCATCAGTTGGTGGGTGGGGAGGGGGTTGGCCATCTCTGATTGTTGTACCTCCATTGCGTGTAACACCAGAACTCTTTGATGATGTGCAGATTTGTATTAAAAGATGAAACTTTGTTCATACCACATATTTTGTTTAAATCAACTTCATCAACTGGTGCTGCACACTTATTTACTGGCTATGCATAAGATTGAAATAATATTCAGTGGAAATTTGCATGAGGATCTTTCCCCCGTGCTCTCTAATGGCAACAAGACAACAACAACAACAAAAAGGGTGTTTAAAGCATTATGTAATGTGATGCTACAGTACTTTCAATATTACTTTTTTCCCCATCCCCCAGATGATCCCTCCTTCACTGACAAACTCCGGGAGTGTCTGCAGCTGAGCCGCGTCCTCCTCCGCCATGTCTACTGTCTCATCATCACCCTGGGAGAGGAGGGCATCTTGGTCTGCAGGAATGCTGAGCCAGAGGACCAGTTTGTGGTTGATGCCCAGGGACTGGATGTAAGTCGGTTAACCCTAAAAAGACTTGGGGGGGGGGGGGCCTAAAAGGCCCCCCCCTCGACATTTCGCGCGATTACTCCGCAACACGAAATGCTCTCGCCGCGATGCTCTATGACTTTTTTCTTTCGAGTTTCCCGCACATTTTGACGCCAAATTTGTGACGCCCGGGGGTACGGTTCTGAAGTTATATAACTTTTTGTACATGCACGTGAGACCGAAAATGGCTCAAAAATGTGATTTTGTGTACAAAGTCAATGCAAATTGAGTTTTTTCGCATGGTTCATATAAATATGCTTATTTTTTACTCTCAATGGCTAAAATTAATTTGTTTTAGTAGTATTATGCTTCAAAAAGTGTCTGCCACAAATTTTGTTTAAAAAAACAACAAAAACAAAAGGTCGAAAAAACAAAGAAATACATAAGCAATTCATAAAACAATAAAATGAATAAGAAATTATTTTTGATACCGAATTTTTTTTCAAGTACATTTGCAAAGAATGCCACAAAGAATAATTAGACCAAAAATGAGCACTTTTGGAGCTCTATTTACTGATTTAGATCAAAGAGTCTGATTTCTCACATAAATTAGCATAATTAATCAAAATAAAATAAAAGAAGACTATTTTGGAAAATTTTAATATACGATCTTGTGGATTACATCGCACACTACCATTGTGCAAATTTCCGCGGCGATCGCGCAATCCATGGCCGAGATCTTAAGGGGGGGCCCTTTAGGCCCCCCCCCCCCCAGTCTTTTGAGCTACCAAAGTAGCCCAGTCTTTTTAGGGTTAAAGCATGGACCTATATGTACCTCTGGTGTGTGGGTGAGTGTGTGTGTGTATTCATGTGTTTTTGTGTGCAGGAATGCTGAGCCAGAGGACCAGTTTGTGGTCGACGCCGAGGGACTGGATGTAAGTCAGTTAAAGGGGAAGGCTAGTAACTGATCAGTGGGAATCAGTGGAAATGCTGGGAGATGATTGTTCCAATCCTTATGGGATTCATTCAAGAGTTCATTGTATATCTATTGTTGTGTGAAAATGATTTGCTTCAGAATGGTCTCATATTCAAGTAATGTGCAGATTAATGCTCCGTCACTGACCAGGGACGCTAAACTGGAAGCATTAAACTGCACATTACTTGAATATGAGACCATTCTGAAGCAAATCATTTTCACACAACAATAGATATACATCTGTACAATGAACTCTTGAATGAATCCCATAAGAATTGGAACAATCATCTCCCAGCATTTCCACTGATTCCCACTGATCAGTTACTAGCCTTCCCCTTTAAAGCATGGTCCTCCCATTTGGGTTTTAGTGTGTGCGTGTATGTGTAAGTGTGTGTTGATATGTTATCCCTTCTGGGACTAGTATCCCAATGTACCCCTGACATGTCATACAAAGTGGTATCCAATGGTAATAAGAGTCACACCCTTCTACCACATTGTGCTCACAGTACTTTGCATGCAAGTCCTGTCGAAACTCAGTTATCTGAACATTATCTCTTTTCTGGATCTCTGATTTATCCATACTGCAACATGTGGCATGTGATTTGTCTTATACAATACAAAAATCTCTAGCAAATACTAGGCAATAAGAAAGTTTTGATATGAAAACTTCTTCCTATTCATATCAAATTTTATATCCACATCATTTGAGCTGTCAAACATGCAAATTTCATGTAATTTTTGTCGTGATAATAAGTTGGAAATGCCTTGTGCATACCCCCAACACAACTTGCTAGAAAGCATATCTTGCTTACATGGCAATATCACTTATTTGATGGCCATCAGTCTAGACATCACAGGATATCTGAGGTTAGACTGCACTACCCTAGTGATTGAAATCAAACCTTCACCTACAGTGCATTCACTGATGTGCATTTACTGTCACTTACAATAATTGCCAGAATCTTCATGAAATGAGCCCTGAATATCCATGTACAAACGTGGGTTGAGAGGAGCATTCAGAGTAATGTGCTTTGTGCAAAGACATAAATGTTGTGACTGGGCTTGAATTGTGAACCTTTTTATAATTGAAAGCATATCATGGTAATCCACCAGGCCACAACACCCCCATGACCGTCATGACTTTAAGAAAGGTTTCTTTCAAACAAAGTAATGATTTTATGCCTTGCCTAAAGTGATCATATATTCATCAGATAACGGGGTATCTGTTAAATTAAACAAACAAACGAACAAACATAAGAACTTCTAGGAACAGGTAAATAAAGGGGCAATAATCTCGTGGAGTAGCTGCTTCGTACAAATCATGCTTGTGCCTGTCTTTCTGTCACAGTTTTGTGATATTGTGTATTCACAAGTAGTCGTGAATTTTTGTGTGTGTGCACATTGTGTTTGCTGCAGAACATTGAAATTGATGGAATGTTTTCGGCCGTCCACTATCCTGCTGCAACGTCCCCTACCAGTGAGGGCGGTGTTGTCTCAGTGTCTGGAGCAGGGGACTGGTGAGTTCTAAATAAATCTTCTCTTCTTTGAACAGTAGAGGGAGCCTTTATGCAGTGTTTACATAATACTTGCTTATAAGATTTGAAATATCCTTGTGTCAAAATGATGTCTCTGTGTGTACTCCAAAATTCAATGCATGTCTTTACCACATCATTCATCATGCCATTCTGTGTCCTAAGTATGTACTATCTCATATGTTTGAATTGTTGCATACGTTGTATATATTGTAAATATGAATAATTGAATTCACATTAATCCAAATCAGTCAATTCACAAAATATCAGATCATTTTGGTGGGCCACGACAAAAAGAAGTGTTAGTGCTTAAAAAGCTATCTCCTTCATGATAACATACTGTTTAAACCAAAATGGCTCTCAAACATTTACTGAAGGTAGTATCTTGTTTATGCTTTTGTGTCTTCTCTGTGTATTCATCAGTTTATTTGTTTTATTTAAAACATGATAAAAAATTATTGTAGTGAAATTACTGAAGTGTCATTAACATAACTGAGTTGAACATTTTGTGTGCTCAATTTGTTATGGATGCTGATGTGATATTACTATTTCATTCATGCATAAAAGCATAAAACAGAAGCTATCCTTTTCTGAGAAAATGTGTATTTTTTGTCAAAGCGTTAGATGACTTTTAAGTAGTATCATAATAGTTTTATGTCACATTTTCATATATTTCAATATTGGTGTTTATAACAGCTTGGCTGCAGGTATTGTGGCCTGCATGTTGAGCGGTCACTCTCCAGATGTGTGTCTCAAGGCGGGGCTACTTGCGGCCGAGCGGTCACTTCATTCACCTCATGCCGTCCCCGCAACCCTCGGCACTGAACTCACGTCGCCAAACTTTATCTTGGAGCAGATGACCTTTGAACCCAGCAGACTACAGTGATAGTTTGCAGAGAAGACGCATCTTCCATTACATCCCTCACAAATTATTTCTTGTCCTCTGATTGGTCGAGAGCATTGAAAGTGACGAAACATATTTCTAGCAGGAAAATCCTTATCCTGTCAGGGTCCAACTATTTACCTAGGGAAATGATGTCCCACTGGCTGTTTGTTATATATGTACGTACCACTAATAATGTCCTAATTCCATGGAAATAAAAATACGCGAAATTCATCTTCCCTGGCAGGACGCGAAAAATTACTCGCCGGAAAATATCCACTTTTACAGTATTTTGGTGTATAAGACAATATCGCATCCTGCTTATTATATTGACATGAGAACAGTACAGTTTTTCCACCAACACGCGTCTTCATTTCACGAGAAGACAGGTTACATTTTCACATACATATGAATGGGTATCGCACACTGCAAACCATGCATACACTTATGCGTGCTATTTTGTGTGTGGAAGATATGAACTTGGTTGATTGGTCAACCATGAACTGTACACAATGAGTAAATCCTACTTACTTTGCTGTTTTTCTTGAAATAATTTGTGAGAGATATAAAGCAAATGTGCCAGGCCGTTGTTTGAGCCACAGGTTAAACTGTGTACCTTCTGTGACTTCAATAGTACCATTTTCTTTGGAGCTTCGCCCCTCAGAAAATAATGCTCATGCACAAAGTTTTAACCCGAACCTCTCAGGCCTGGTATATTTTTATAATATTTCATATCTAATAGAATCAAGTCTACTTTTTCCAAGATAAAAGTAACCTTTTTACACGTATGCCTTGTGTTCATGTTCACAAAATGGCATGTGGGAGAGTAATGTAAATCCTGTTTTGCCAATTTTTCTCCCACGTGATTATATTTACGGAGAAGCAGGGTTGGCAGCTTTATACTGTGTGTGTCAAAAGAAAATTCGACAATGCAAGTCCTATGTGTGTGTATGTGTGTGTGTGTGTGTGTGTGTGTGTGTGTGTGTGTGTGTATGCTATGCAGAATATCATGCCCATTAATCATTACACATCTAAAATCTGTGTGAACCATGTAACCACGTGGTCTTACACTTGCTATACTGATGCAGTACAAAAGATATATTTTGTGACGATTTTTTGTGACGATTTCGATATTCATGCCATTTACTCAAGTCTTTCAGCCGTCATACCATTAATGTCACATGGATTGAAGTTCAGTGCAGTAGACATGCAGTCAAGAGATGTGTAATACAATATAACACCCATGATTAAACTCTTTTATTTTGGTTCCAAATGAGCCCATGGCTTCACCCACTGACTATTGCTACAAGGCGTTAAAAGCGTGTAATTAGATCTGTTCGACTGGACTTGTGAAAATCACAGAGAGAACAAGGTGTGCCAAACAAATACGACTGTAAGTCTTTACTGTATTTAGAAAGAATAAAAAAACAAAAACAAATATGTTTTTAAGTGAAAAATGTTTCTTTTCTGAATTTTCAATTAGCTTAATTGATACATGCAATTTTTCCTAGATTGATTTTGCCTTCAAACTATAATTTCTCTCTGCTCTACAGAGCTTTAATAGGCAGCCCCACTTTTAACTGATTTTGCAAAGGAGGCAAAAATGTTATTGACAAATTGCTGGAAACATTTGTATTTGTAAAAGGATTGACACATATCATGAAGTGACATTCATAAACCCTTAACTTTTTTATTTTTGTGCAAGCATATGAAGCAATGAGCCAGTCTTCATGGCTTATTGGTGTAACAGACCAGTGCCGTATATAGAGTCTGGACAACTGCTAAATTGGACGCCATGTCATTGCCCATTGTATTACGCGTTTAAGGGTTAGTGTGTACGCTCATACGTAATAATGAAAGCAATCCAAACAAGGAGTAATGAACAATTGGCACCATGTATAAGTGTACTTTGGTAATGACATGGCTCCACGAAGATCACAGGACCTGTTTTGACCAAACACAGGCTTCAAAACTCATAAGCCGAAAACTGAGTTCGCCAGACTCTCTTTATATACGGCACAGGCGTATAAACTCAACTGTCTCAGATACTTGTCTCTAACTTTCCCTCTCCCCAAGGCACAGATACTATCTTCATGGCAGTAATACATGTTTTACAAGCACTGTTCATTACAGTATAAATATTACTGTTTTGAGTGTTGTTGTTTCTTGTGTTTTTTCAATTTTGTTTTGTTTTGTTTTTGTTTGTTTTTTTTTACAACAAAATACACTGTACCTGATACTAGTATAGTGAACAGAATTTCTTGGTCGGAGGGATGTCTTTATGCTGCATATCCACTGTAATTTGTAAAACCCGACATGTACTTCTGTGGTAGACACGTCATTCAAAAATTGATATGTATATTAGCTGTGTCTCTATGTGAAGGATCATTAATATTGAGAAATACCATCACACACTGCCTTAATGTCTTGATTGTCTTTTGTGAATATGACTCATACAAGCAACTCCTGTTGCAACAAAGTCTTCAGGACTGGCAGTTTTCTTTCATCATATCAAAATTTTGTTACGTACCTGAACAGTAAATTATATAAAGATATGATAGATGATGATTTTAGGGCCTGAATTTCGACTTCATTGTTACGAGAATTTTTGTTATAACCGTGTTTGTTATAATGGGAGTGCACTGTATATCATTGAATTGTGAGTGACCTTCTGTATTCAACATTGCTATTTTGATAAATCATGTTTAAAGTTATCAAAGATGAGTGAAGCACACTTCTCTTTATCTTTTTTCAAAGAAAGGAAAATAAATGTTTGTCTTTCATATCAACGTGACGGCTTTGGACCCAAGCACTGAATTTAAGCATCAAATTTCAGTAAATGCTAGTATTGGAGCAGTAAATTGTGTTCTCAAGCTCAAGTTTAGTCAGGAAGAAAGTGGTGTGAGCATAAAGAATGTTAATGATTCAGAATGTTTGGAATGATTTGTGAGATGTGTAGCTACTACCAATACTGAAAGAGACACAAATGTAGGATTGGCCAATTTAAAGAAGGAGGAGGTGGGGGAGGGAGGAGATGAAAATGCTTAAAATTTCAACAGAGAAGATAATTATTGGATCAACAAGTCGACTTGTGTGAGAACAGTCAATGAGGCTCAACAAATTGGCTTACTGAAGACACCTGAAGAAAACACTGTAGACTGGATGTAAGGCTTCAGCCTGCCTGTCAGTACATTCCTCACATATTGTATGTAATGATTTTCATGGCAATATGTGTATATGAATAATGTAATTTGTTTGAAACACATGGTCTGATGAGTGTAAATTGTAGCACTTGTTGTCATGAATTCAGACTTAATGAAGACCGTCATTCAATGATTGAATAATGTGCATACAATTCTTTTTAATAAAGAATTCTGTTTGAATGATAAGAGCAATTAAACGTAAAGTACATGTATCATGTACCAATATTCGGTATTTTGGCATGTCATGGTTTTGTTTTCCATGTGCCTCTTGTCAAAATATAAGTTGTCTATCAATCATTCTTATGGTGCACTGCTAGTACTGTATCCCTAGAACCAAATGCACTGCCTAGAAAGATATCAAAAAGTATATTGAAAGGAAGTATCTTCTGACCCACATGTAAATGTTCTCTGTTGGTGTAGTCATTGTTTGCACTCACTATACATGCATGATATTGTCAGAGAAATGCCCCAATAGGAGAAATCCACATCAAAATGAGAGGCATCTGGTTCTAGATTAGACTAGTCTCACTCTATCCTCACTTCTCTCTCTCTCTCTCCCTTTCTCTCTGTACATTATAATATATATATATATATGTATGTATATTATATATACACTGTGTATACTGTATATTTAGTCACACACACACACACTTATATAATATAATTATATACGAATATATATATGTATATGTATATATATATATATATATATATATATATATATATATATATATATATATATATATATAATATGATAAATACCTAAAATGGCATTAAAACATGCGCTTTCCTCGCCAGGATAAAGCGTTTTAATGCCATTTTAGGTTTTTATCACATGACATGGATACATTGTACCTGTAAATAAAAATATGTACAAATTGTATATATGACAATACTTATTAAATATTGCATTTAATACACTTTGTACCTGAAATAATTATTTGTATTGTTGAAAAGGACTGGCCTCAACTAGCCTGCTTGCTATTGCTAGCTCTTTTTTTTTTTTACCAAGTGGAATATTCTTTAACTTTTGAGATGTTGAGTATTTCATGTTTGTTATCGATGATATTGTTTGGTAAATAAGATTTCATTTCATTTCATATATATATATATATATATATATATATGAAGAGCTTGTTTGCAAAAACCGATAAGTCCATTTTTGAAGATTTTGAAGTACGGTCTCTGTCATAAAGTACAAAATAATACCTTTTAAATGATATATTGGTCACTACATATAAAGGTATGTTTTTGAAGTTATGGTCAAAAGAAGCAAAAATTTTCTTATTATTCTCTTTATTTTTCTTGACCTTTAATCGCAAATATCTCCATTTGACAAATATGGACTTATCGGTTTTTGCAAACAAACTATTCATATATATATATATATCCCTAATCGCTCTCGATTCCATGAGAACAAATGACTTAAATAACCCGCAAGGTCCTTATGATAAATCAACACCAGCTATTGAAAGTTGCAGATTCATCATCTATTTTTTTTAAGTAACACGCACACTCACACATTCACAAAAAAGAGAGAGATACCGAGGACGACAGATATAGTGTTCCTTTTAGCTAAATTACGATTTAATGAAATTTAGTTTTCAAAAAAAAAATGCCGTTGACATAATATCCATTCACAATAAGTATCCACGAGGAACATAATATTTGCGGCACGTATTTCGTTAAGTAGACACTCTTACCTTCACATTTCATGAAAGCACAGTGTCAATGGTCTGGTGTCTACTACGTCATTTGTGATATAACATATCAATATAAATGTAATATCTCAAAATACAACATTGGATGTGCAATATTCTCCAAACGTAATGTATTCAGAATGAATGATACACGTATAAAGTGCATATAAGTGCACAAGATATCTACCCAAACCGTACATCATCAGTAAAAAATATATGCACTTTTTGAAAGTACATAATCTCTACCAGATCTGGAGTATTTTGTTTTCATCATCGCAACTATTTAAGATTTGCGCACCATTTGACTCAATGTTTTTCATAAGCTCCATTATCAGTTCATGAATTTGGAGACTGTACCAAATTTTTAGTCGTAATACTTCTCATCCAAAAAGAAAAAAATAGAAACTATGAAAGCAGAGGATGTAACTTGTCCGCGGATCTTTTCTGGGTAGAATTTAGATTTACATCCAAATATGAAATGGGTATAGCGGGATAGATTTCAACGTATACACATGGTTGCGAGAGAAAAAGAATGAATTATAATAACCTTATTAGTGTAATCACTCTTCTTGCATCAATTCATCTTTAACCCTTGCGTCTTTGCCATCGAAAATGGGATCCCTGTCGCAAAATCGTACCAAACTTTTATCGACCGGTAATTTAAATTTGAAGTTGGAAGAGAGAAGACAGTCTGCCTAGACGATGAACTAACCTCTGTATATCGTATGGATCTGAATTGGACAAAAGGTGGAAGTGATAACTCAAAGGTGAGACAAAATATCACACGGAAGGTAGAGAGAACACGGAAGTGTACGGCTTGTGCTTTCAAAGTGCTCTTGTGAGGCGTTCGGTACTATTAATACAGCGATAGTTCCAGAACGGAACGTAAAGCAGCGAAAAATGCTGCGCATAAATTTGTTCTTCTCTCACATAATATAGAACCACTGGCATGGACCTCGACAACTGCTCGACAAACAGTACCATCTGCAATAAACTTGCAAATCGTTAGTTTCATAATAAAAAAGAATGGCAATGCTTCTATCAAAAAATAATCTCACTTTTTCTGGATCCAGCCAGCTTGATATGAATTAACAGGCAAAATCTAGATTTTGACAAAGTAACTCGCCTCCATAATTACTAGAAACTTCAAGTTCCTAGGCGACAGCAGGTGAGCAACTTAATGATACCTTTGGTCAACGAGATCGACTTCAGTTGAACGGCATCCTTCTGTAACGTCCTTTAGATAAGGATTCATTTACGACTGCTTCAATCTATTCACTGTAAAATACTGCGCAGTTATACACAATAACAGCGCTTGTGTTCTGTCTTGCCACAATATTTATATAATAGATTAAAGCAGATTATGTAGAGCTATGCAGCCAAGAGTAGAGAGAAGCTTCCAATTTTCCTACGGCTAGGAATTCCTCGGATATATTTCCCTCTGTATCGTAACCAATCAGAAGTCTTGACGCAACATGGTTCTGAAAATTATAGGAGTAAGTTGGCAGAAAAATATATGAATTTATATATGTTTAAGTGTATCGCATACAATTAAGCGGAATTTTGATAGTGAAACATTGATTGAAGAAAGAAGCATATTGCTTTGTGCTCAATGAAGATACCAGAATATAAATACTTTCGTCATTCATGACGTACGCTACGTGACACTGCGTAAATAAAATGAGTGATTATACAGAATATGCAAATTTAATGTACGATGTGTTATTGACACGTAAAGAAAAGCGCATCACAATTACTGCTATACTGAATAGACAAACAACTAGTAAACATCCTTGAGTTGAGTTTTTATCGTGTGAAATTTACACTTGGTAGTGAACGACGTGAGGTATTTCCTGGAAACGAATCATCGCATGGTTTTGGTCAGTGCTAGTGCAGCTAGCGAAAAGAAAACGAGTGACATTTTAAAACACTGCTTATACGGGCATGGAAACTTGCTTTGTGTTGCATTTTTACCAAACTGTCACTAACAACATGAAGACAACTACATGTATACTGCTTCGTTTTCCAAGACGACCTACCATTAAGTACAATTACGCTACAAGATTTCTACTCTCTACAAAGCATTAAACGGGCTTCACATTATTTGTTGATATACTATAGATGATAGATAAATCTAATTTTGTCATCATTTTTTTCTAACCGAAATGAACAAAAAACGAGCGTAATAATATTTTAAGGCATCTCATCGTGGTATATACATAAACAGTACTGACATGATAAATCGCTACGATAAAAACTTTGTGAAGCAACGATTCTCTTTCACCCTTATTCATTCATTCACTCACATATAAGTGAACCGTTAATTTTCCAATTGCGCCACGAATTGCTCAAAACAAAATCACATATACAAACAATGCATCTCTGTGAATGCTATGGCTTCATAGGTGATCATTATTTGTAACTGTACGCAATGAGAATTTTTCTCTTCATTTTCTATTGCACTAAGTACATCACATTCAGACAGCTTTCATAACATGGTAACAATTTTTGATAATCGCCAAATTTACTCACTGTCACTTCTCTGGAAGATTAAGTCATATGCTTCTCAAAAAAGAAAAAACCCTCTTTTTCGTCTCAAATCCCCATCTTACATAATTTCCAAACAGCAATCATTCTAACTAATTTGTTAATGATAGACACTCAAAAGACAGCAGATAACTCGCATCCAAATGACAAAATGCTGCATTCGCTGACAGGTTATTGGGTTTGCTGCCCATACCAGCAGCATACGCGGTTATCTCCTCCACACCACCACCGCAGAGTGAGTTGCACATACATAAGTATACAGACTTTTCTTCATTGGTAATTAGTTAAATCAGAGCTAAAGAGTTAATCAGTCATTTTGGAGCATGAATAAGGATTACACGTCCACAACATTTTGAAAGCAATTACACTCTTTCGGAGATTTCTGTTCGACGTTATCACCATTATGGAGTCAATGGATTTGAAGGTAGTCACACTCTCAAGCCGTTCCAGATGTCCTGTAGCCATGGTAACCTTGAGATGAAAATGGCGTATGCAGCGCAACCGACAGTTGGATATACATCAGGGAAATTTCAAAGATCAATCAGGAAGATATTTGTTACAAATGCATCTCAATATGCAGATAATATTTCTTCTTGCATTAGGGAGGCTTTCATATTATATCTCGTCACAAAGCAAAGAGAAATTGTGCTTTTCGGAATCTCCATCAAAATAAGTGAGACGTGGTAGCTACGCGTATCATCATATGGTGTGAGTCTAAGTCGACGTGCGTTTCCATCTGACGCTGGAAAAACATAAGGTTCCTTATTGAATCTTGCTTTAAAATCTTAGATAATTATGGTATCTTCCCAGATGCCATAATTATCCGAGATTTAGCTGAGATCCCAGCTAAGATTGGATGGCTTATCGCAATGTTAGGACATCACAAAACATGAGTGACGGGGTAATGCCTACCAAAGCCACATGAAGTATGATCTAGTTTCTTTCGGAGACACCTCCACCCCCCCTGCCTTTAACTTATGATGACTTGCACAGTGAATTTACTGACTACTAACTGCCGATTTGTATATTTTGGTAGCATTGGCTAAATTGGGGGGAATTCATCAGATCGCTCAGACTCGAACGGATCGAACAATCGCTAATCCAATATGATTAGCTCGGCACGGTGACACGGTCAGTTGCCCCATACCGGACCAATCATCCGGCGGTCTTGCACCCCGTAACCCGCGGCAGGGAAGTTCCCGATTAACTGTCTAATGCCCGCGTTAATCCTAACCCCCTGAAATAACCGCGCCGCTAATAGCGCGCCACCATGGACGCTAACTTTGAGGATTTAAAGTGACACCTTGGCCCGGGCACCTTGGGGGTTTGGTATACTTTGGGGTTTTTACCCCCAGTCAGGTAATCATGATCCATGACTTGAAATCACCTCTAAAGGGACAAAGATCTGAGTCTTTCGCTTTGAAAGATCGGTGTGTGAGTTATCCTTTCATTTTTAGAACCGATCTGGAAACAACAGAAAAAAATCTCTTCTGCAGCCAATATTAAACGACATCTCTCGGTCCAGCTATCTAGAGAGGTCTCATTACAATCTTGATATGAACAATGACATTTTGGGTAACGTTCGATTTTTTTTTATCGTTGTTTAACTTTCTTTCTCATGAATGAAGAAAGTTGATTATTTTTTTTGCCCAATCACCACGAAACTGTCTTTAGAGAGCTATTGTACCCGAGACTCGCCCTCGAAGTACGGAAAACGTTGACACATCCCGTCGCATGAGGGCAGTTTCCATAACTTATCATCGAGCCAAATGGACTGAATAAGAGATGTTTATGACAGAGACCCGGAAGCCAGCTCACTGGCTAGGATGTTGTAAACCAAATAACGTATTGTGGTAGTTAAGTGTAACGAGACCCCGCTCCATTACGTACGGTGTCTTCAAAGCAAATCTCTGAGTCTACTTTCCGATTTTCATTGAGTTGTGTCTCATATTTGTGTCAGCGCCACAACGCCTGCCACGAAGCAACACATTAATGGTCACGACTGGTCATCGGCAAGTGTCGATGGAGTTGTGCTTAGCTCAGTTCACTGACCATCAGTAGCCCCTAGCTTGTGCGTGGACGAATGAAGAAACTGCCCATACAAAGAGCATTAACTTAGTCCAAACCTAAGTACTCTTGGTTAGAACCGCAATGCACAGCAATATCGTAACCACACGCCTGGAATTGCTAATACTAAATAGGCTATTGACTTTGTAAGTATCATGTGCCTTGACGAATATTCTCTAACTCTCAAGCGTTGGTCGCTACAATCATTCTGTTAGGGGGAAAAAGAAATTTTAAGTTGATAGAGAGTCGTGACGAAACTAAAGATTTTGTGTCATGACAAAATACATTGCCAAGGTAAGTTTGTCTGTATTCCTGATGATCTGTGAACACACTTTTTCTGATGCAGACAAAAAATCAAGAGAACGGGTACATCCTTTTAGCCTTATACGTTTGACCGGACGCTGAGCAATACATGTATATAGCGGAAGATGACCCCTCGCCGTCTACAGAAACCATGGCAACAACGTCATCTCCCATTACCACGCCCCTCGCTAAAGAGTTGTCACTTAAAGAACTATGCACGCACACACTTACAATGATATTTCGTCGAGTGACATTTTACAACCATTATCTCACTTACAGATCGTTCAAATTATGATTGCAACAAAGTTACGAAACTGCATTCTCATTCAAGAGTCTGAAGTCGACTTGTGTGATTTTCGAGAGTTGATAAAATTACATCAATATCGGTTCAACGTTCTTAACTTCTCGCCATAAACCACATCGCTAAACAGGTGTCTCTTTACAGCGGCACATCCTTTGTCGGTGACCGCAGTCACCCTGTATGATGTCGGTTCACAATCTCTTGACTCACTAGCCCTCGGTCACTTTTGTTCTCCAGTCCATCTGGGCACAGCTGGGAAGAAACCAAAATCTTGTCCATCCAAACACTGGAAGCCTATGACGCTTTCACACGAATCCTCCGAACGTTAAAATCCAAGGTTTACAGTTTTATATGACGATATTCTCACACTAATACTTGCAAACGTTAAGTACCTGTTCGATCTTTTGTTGGCATCTTTGGAAGCTAGAGTTATTATTTTCCCCTTCAAGAAAGCAGAGACGACGTCGCCTCCTCCCATATAGAGTTCATCCACAGAGCGGCTTCCGTCGTTGATACTGCAGTGTCGTCCTCATTGCCGTTACCGGCGTCGTTCTCATTGTCCACGGAGTACGGCCTCTCGGCCTCTTCCGCCGTCTCTTCGAGCTCCTCTTCGTCGTACGGGACGGGGTCGAAACTTCGCCGATTCGATTTCAGCTCACGTGATTCGTCCGACATGCGCAGTTCCTCGAGAGACGACGCGAAGGAGGAGTTGGAGGAGACATAGGAAGACGAGGACATGGAGTCGCGCTTGTTGACATCCTTAATCACGAACCGCAGGATGTCGCTGCTGCCGGTACTCTTCAGCGACGGCGTGGGCGAAGCGGACGCTGGCGGCGGCGGCGGCGGCGGCAGGGAAGGCTTCTCAAGTGATTTGTATTCGTTGGCGTTCTGACTCTTGGAACTGTACGAGGTCGTGGCCGACATTTTTCTCGTGCTATTAAATTCCACTTTGACTGCCTGCTGATTCAGGCTGTTGTTGGTGTTTCGGCTGTACACGTTCACGTTGTGATTAATCGTGTTCTCGTTGACAACGGTACCGTTTACCGCGTTTCCGGTTACCGCGGTGCGATCTACCGCGGTGCGATCTACCGTGGTGCGATCTACCGTGTTTCCGTTAGTGACATTTCTATTCACAACGTTCAGGTTTTGTGTAGTCCGCGCTGGCTTGATATCAATCCGCACTTTCTCTAATTCGACCGGTTCATCTTCCTCAACTATTGCCTTTATGCCTTTTAACTTCGAGCTCGGGGTCGAGACGCTGCCATTTAGTTGGAGGCTTGAGTCCGGCGACCACGACGTCGAGTCTGTCTTTTCCGATTCGTCGTCGTCATCATCGCCTTCGTCTTGATTGATCTTCATTTTCAGGTCGTGGATTTTGGTCTGAAGATTATACAGAGTTTTCATCAGCTCTCCGTCTGTTTGGCGAAGATCCATCTGTAGCAGAAATATAATGAAATGAGAGAAAATGAAATTACTAAATGATATGCAAACTTAACGAAATGATGTCCAAATTTAGCGATGATACGGTTAAATTTATTGGTGTTCGAAATGTAGTCTCTTATGCCATTATTGAGGTAAAGTGTGATGCCGAGTACACACAACTTTTATCGATATAGCTTCTGCAATAGAAGTTGAAACACCATTCTCTTCCGCATATATTCTGACACCAAGACAAGAAAAAAAAAATGGACTTGTCATGCTTGTGGTGATTTCTACACCTCACACAATGTTGCATAGAAAATACGAATGAAGCACGCATATTAATAAAGAATGGAAACATACATACAATATACACATCAATACTTGTAAACTTAAAAGTGACTTCTACCAACTTTCATTGGATGCTACTGGTAGTTTGATGTCACAATCACTACATGACCCTCCTTTATATGTTTGCACATCGGTCGACAAGAATGATAATAATTTATATGTAGAGGTTGAAGACGTGTAGACGCATGACCAGAAGACAGAAATGTCACCACTCCTTTAACATATTCAAGTTTTCGATTTGATCACTTTCTTGCACATTTCGCTATAACTTCGGATTCATTCTGATACTTTCTGATACTTTCATACCAGCTGATCCCAGGGTTCAAGTCTGGAGAATACCCGTTAAACAACAACAACAAAGACAACAACAACAAGTAAAATCATTTGTAAACGTCATTTCCGCTCGCGCCACAAACCTTGAACCGACGCTGTCCCAAATGACAATGCGAGAGTTTACTTTGGGGACAGCGAGTGCGAATATTCGTTGAGGTAGCAGATGTGGATATTTTGATGAATTGACAGAAACTTTTTGAGTGTTCAGAAAAGCGACCAAAGGGAGTTGAGGAACAGTGAAAATTCTCACGAAAAGGGAAGAGAACAGAAAGAGAATTATCCTCCATAAGAAAAAGAGGATAAGTCTACGTTATTTTGCAGCTAGTTGATGACGTTTATTCCCATCATGTGAAGCGCAAAGCAACACTTAAAAAGCTACCTAAAAAGCAAACACGCAAACAAACAACAAAAACTGGTATGGGGACATAGTACAGCAAAGACGCGAAAAATGAAATAAACTGGGACTTAGGATAAGGAAATGAAATATGATTAAAGTGACATCGGCAGAAGATGCATGGTGTGACGGCGAACATCGAACACAAACTAAACCTCCGGCAATACTATTGTTTGTGCATGTATCACTTTCAACAAAGGATGAATGCTACTAAATTATAAATATAGGGGAAAGCGGGACGCGCACGTATTGACGCGCACGCAATAGGCATCGTTTAATCCCTGCTCTGAATATAATTATGGACCTGTGACTCGCAGAAATACACACTGCCCTGAATTCCATTCCTGATTGAATTCATTAGCGATTGTCAAGATTAATTTCATTCTGACACATCCCGTCTGAGCCGCTGCCGCTCGGGCCGGAATGTTTTGAACCCATTGACAACTGTCATTGTTGTTGGCACAAACTTCATGTAGAACTCGCACAAGATACTGGCGGCTCACTACAACCCTAATTATCAAGCTATAAGACGTCATATAATTACAATTTCGGTGATTCATTACATATAAACCTCTATGATTGCACAAGGCATGCGTCATCGGCTTAAGAGCGAACTAATGGAACATTATCTTGCGAACTCAATGAAAAATAACAGGAAATTCGAGGATAAATTCAATTTCTCATTGTCGAGGCAGGAGGTTGTATTTAGCATGGGAAGTCCTGACACATAGTCATAATGACATGCTCTGACGAGGTTTATGATATTAAGGGGCGAGCACGTTGCAGGTTTGCAACACGAAAACATACTAGTACTGCGTTCGATAAATCAAAATAAATACTAACTTTTCCCAAAGGTTGGCAGGAGGTACGTCTTAATAGATGAATTTACACGTCAGCGGAATCTAGAAGCAACTGAAATACGAGCAACCAGCTGAGGAGATTTGAGGGGTGAACGACTTCGAGTTGAGCACGCTGTACATGAACGATGACTTAGACTGAGAAGGGGGTGGGGTGGATTGTACAGATGGCAGGGAGAAAAGACGCCTACTTAATCAATACAGGAATATTTATATGCAAGTAAAGTACAAGTCTTGATTTCGCAAATTTTCACCTTTAGAGGGCGCGGGAAAAATGCGGTCTCATCGAAGCCTGTAAAACACAGCAAGCCATTCATCCGAGCAATATGGAAACTCAAAATACATGCAACTTTATCAAATTTTCATTATTTACGAATATTCGTGTGAATGGAAGACAACAGAAAAAATAATTAAAAACCACACGGTTTTAAACTTTCGTCTGCCAACTAAGTAGGTAGACATTTCGCTGTAGATCTTGACATCTTTATAATTTCAATTATTATCATTGGCAACTACACATGAACTTTTGTGAAAATTGAGCTCATATATTTTTTCTATTTTGTTTTACAAAAGGTATCTGCTCTGACATGACGTGTAAAACGATTGTTTCTCAAAATTATATCCATGATAACGGAGAATATTCTTTAGAATTGAGTTGAATTCCAGATTTGGGAAAAACACAGGGAAAAAATAAAAACTATTTTAATGCAGTGCACTCTTTCGCGCAAAATTCTGGAAACTCAGCCCACATTTCTGTAAAAACTTGTGGAGGTTGTTCGAAATGATCGTGTTGCAACAATGCAGCAAAATTCCGAGGTCTCGTTAAAAGCCTGCATAAGGCACACATACACATGATTATGTACCCTTACAGTGAGTGGCAAGTTCTTCCTTAAATTTGCCGACTTTAAACATTAATCAAATGTTAGCCGAGGCACCCTGAACGGAAGACTACCGACGAAAAAAAAAAAAAAAAAAAAAAAAAAACCTTCCTGATGATAAATGAATGTGCCAAAAGCAGCAGGATGGGGGCCAAGATAAGAAACGCCTTTCAAATTGAAATGAAAAACCGGTAAATTCATGACACAAAAATAATCTCACCGGAAGTTCTCACTTTGCGCAATATATGACCGGGAGCATTTTTTTAGTTGTCCCCCCCCCCCCCCCCCCATCGTTTTCTTTCCCCCACCCTCTCGTTTCGACCCATACAGCTTCAACTAAACATCTTATGGAGTGACACTTGAATCTGGAAAAGATCTCCGAACGACTTTTTAAGCCCTAATCTCAGCTTTAACGGTAAAATACGAATGCTATCGGGAGGACGTACTTTTCCTCGAATTTATCCCCAGTCGGGCACGGCCGGATATACATCGGTAAAGATAGCTCCACTCCCGGGACTATCTCCCCTCCACGACTTGCAGCTGTACTGAACAGGCTGCTCTACGAGTCGAATCACCATTCTCAAAATGCAGGACTAAAATTTTGCGTATCTGCAGAGTAATCAAATTTATTAACGTACTCAATTTTGTATTCATTTTCAGCTCTGAAAGCGACTGACCACCTAAGCAATGTATTCCTGATAATACTAATTTATTTGGTTCTCAGTAGCATGGCTCACTGATGGGCGATGCACTAACTGTGCCCAGCTGGGGACAAAAGGATGAATTTAACGTGAGCAAGAAAAATGCAGGTCTACATTTCTGTGATTGGTTGGATATTCATCCGCGCATTTTACGCAAAATGAATCAGACGGAACGAGCGGAATTGATAAATTGGAGGAAGCGCCGAGAGGGGAAGATTTTTCATCGCCCGTTCATGAAATACAATAGTTTATTGCCAGCGGTGAGGGCGGGTGATACACCATCACCACGATCACGAGGGTTACTGTAATTCCGGCCAGTATAGCCGTATAAACTCTCGGATACTTAGTAGGTGCATGGTAGGTGCTGAAGGAATCGTCAACTTTCAGTAGCGACGCTTCTCCCGAGCATTCTCCCTACCATTCCAATTCTACTTTAGAAAATCTATTACATGATCTCTTGCATAAAACATCAGAGACTTCATTTTGCAATTAAAATTCATATAAACATGTATGCGCAGATAATGATAATGATTTGATAATAATAATAATAATAATAATAATAATAATAATAATAATAATAATAATAATAATAATAATAATAATAATAATAAATTTAGTAAGGTCATGTTTATCCAGGGTAGCTTCTTCAGTGTTGCCACTGCTCTTCCAGAGGGCCCTGCCATTATAATTACCCCAGCGTTGCCAGGTACCCATTTATACACCTGGGTCGAGAGGGACATTGTGGGTAAAAACATCGTGTCCATAACGGCGAAGCACTGATGGGCGGGAATCGAACTCGAGTCATATCCACTCTATGCCACAGCACACCCGGCCTTTACGTATAAAATATAGTACGTACATAACTATAATTACAATTATGATTCTAATCATAATTATATAAATATAATCATGATACGAATTAAAGGTTTTGAATCTGTTTTTTTTTATATCCCTGAAAACGTAATTCACGAGTATTTTTGCAATTTTTCACTTATTTCGTCTCACTGCATTCAAATATAGGTCTATTCATATGCACCTATGAACATACTTATTTCATTGACCCAGATTCACATATTTTAGAGGAAGCTATAAATAGATCGACCCTTGTGTGTGAGAGAATCATAATGTATATGTGTGTGTCTGTGTGTGTGTGTGTGTGTGCTTGTGCACGTGTTTCCACAATTTATTACCCTGTGCTTGCCGTTGACCAGCTAAATTTGACAAAGGAAATGTATATTAAGGCAAATTTTTCATCACCCTATCTGGCTAGTTTCCCTTCGGAAGCACATCGGCAGGGGAAGCTGAACTAGGCTATATTACGACTGTCGTGGACCTGTTAGCCTCACCTCAAGGACTGTCTCCCAGCACATGAATCATACTTCATCAGCAAAATAGTCACAGTTGGATGGAGTGATTGTTAAACTTCTCGCAGGGGCAGCGTTTTTAAAGAGCCTCTATACACAAGGAAGAAATCACTCGTCTGGAAAAATAATTTCAACTTATGGCGAGAAACTGAAATCTATGTCTGCAGTTTGAGTCGAGGCTAGCTAAGAACTCGGCTGATATAATTTTCGTATTACAGAATAATACATCATCGGCTGTTGAGTGTTGTACAGGTGTTCAGAACGTTCGAAGTCATGTAGTCATTGCGCGCATTGACTTTGTGAAAAGAGATGATACATGCCGCTTTAACATCAACACCATTTCTGGTAGAACAAATCTAATGTAAACATTCAGTGAGTAATCATTTATTATGAGAGAATTTGAGTTGCTAAATGGCTGCATTTATCTAGCCTTTAATTTACTGCTTTTTACTGCTTTTTGAAGAAACATTCTTCTCAACATTACTCAATTGCCGTTGAGCCTTCACGTATTTATCGAAACTAAAGTATTGAAGTAGGGGACAATATTGAGACTGCTTAACTCCGTCTCAACTCGAAGTTATCGTGGTGTGTGTGTGTGTGTGTGTGTGTGTGTGTTGTGTGTGTCTGCACCCCCCCCCCCCCCATGTACTGGCATCCGTACATCGATTTCGCGGCATTTGCATCATGCATAAACCAGTCAGGGTTTGAAGTCGGGGAGGGTGGAAGGTCAAATTCTGTTGATAGAGGGCGGGCGACAAACAATAAATTGGAGGAGGGAAAAAAGGCGGTGAAGGATTGCCCATTGTCCGTGTTGGCACGGCAGCATCGTAGTCAATCGGGAAGCCCAAGGAGAGACTGATTCAAGGATAATGTGTGCCAAATGATAACCTCTCGTCCCTGCTTCGATCCTGACTGTCAATGTATTGACTCCACTCTTCCATCCAAACAAGCGTGGATTAAACCTAACATGGAAGCCCCACATCGAGTGAAAGAGCGCCAAGATCAAGCGAATATTCACCTTTTTACGTCTTCATTTCCTTTTTTTCACGGAGAACACAATCTCAATCAATTATAAACTTGTTCACGATATCAATAATGTGTGTATGGGGTGGGGGGGGGGTGGGGGCAGTAGACATCAATGGGGTAGTGATCTCCACAAATAATTATTACTCTGATCTGCGTCTCAATAACTTCAAATCTAGTTTCTTTGTGCGCAGATAGTTCAGCTGAATACACAGTGTAATTGCTTTGGAATACAACGAAGGCTGGGTAATGATACGTAGTGAATTTATAAAAGAATAGATTCCATAAATTCCTTACCAACGCATCACTCCTAAATGTTAGTACCACTGCTTACAGATATGTACCGACAAGTGTTGATATAAACCATGTACTCGATTGACGCTATTGCTATCACTGGTAACCCTTTGGTATGAAATGTCCCAGGCATTATGAGCTTATGGACATTATATCATCATATTGTATGGTATTGTAATATCATATCAAAATAAAATTCATATTACATTATATTATGTTATATGATATGATATGAATTATGATATAATTATGATACATTATATTATATTCTATTCTATTACATTACATTACATTACATTACATTACATTACATTATATTATATTATATTATATTATATTATATTATATTATATTATATTATATTATATTATATTATATTATATTATATTTATATTATATCATATTATATTGTATTATATCATGCCATATCATATCATATTATAATCATCATATTGACCATGTCGAGAGAAGTAGTCTGGTTATAGTCGTCTTCGACAACATCCGAACATGAATAAATGAAAATTAGCTTTTCTCGTCATGTTCTCGTATCATTCTGTGAATAATGTATAGCTTTGAGTTATCCGTCCCCTACCGTCATGAAGTGGTTTATTAACGCAGACGATCTGCTGAGTGGCGATTATCAGAGATATGTCTGGACCGAACAATAAGTGGAAGCGATAGCTATCACTAATATTTGCTCGGGACTGAAGCGAATTGTAAAGTTTTACCTCGGCATGGGAGGGGCGTTTGTGTGATGACAACTGCAAATAAGCGAAACATTTTGCTGAACATTAAATGGAGGTGCGTCTCTCTGTTTGTTCTCCGGGAGATCTTGACTGGCCTTCACAAACTACAAACCAAACCAAACCAAACCAAATAAGACAAGACCCAAACTAAAATCTCACAATGTAAACAGTACTTTTTTTTTTACCCCTTTAACTTTAAGGATACAAGGGTTTATAGCGCCCTCTTCCGTCATCATTGTATGTTGGTTTCAACATTTCACTAATAACGATGAAAATGAAAAAAAGGAGGGAACTATGCTTTAAAAAGCCACAAAATGGAGATCGACCTCATCACTTGAGGAATATACTCAATATCATTTTTAATCTTCCTACCAAAAATGTATTTAAAGAAATTGTACGAATCTATATAACTCATTACTTTGATTTCACGCTATATTTCTCTTTTGTTCTTGCTGTGCAACATTGTGCCAAGGTAAGCCAAATTCTTGAATGTTTCGAATCTAATGGGATAGTTATGGGTAACCGAATTTGTTGTTGTTGTTTTTTTTTTTTCAACATGAGATCGAAATTTGCTCTCCAGGAGAAAAAATAAAACAACAAAAATACCCGTGGTCAAGCAAACTACCACAGCCTTGGATTATGTCACGTGACGGAAGTGTCGCATCACCTGACCTATATTGGTAATCTAAACCTTTGATCTGTGGCTGGCGACAAGGTCTTCCCATGGAGCTACCAAATCCATGGTCTTCCCTACTGTTTCGTCATAAAAAGCAGGGAATATGACCGGATGCTCCCACTCGACGGATAAACATGTTCAAGTGCACACTCCAAGGTGGATGATAAGTACTCCAAGTCTCCTTGTTCGATGTCATTTTTATGTCTCGTTTGTAGTCGAGAATACTTGGCGAGTGACACAACAAACACTGCAGCAAAGTGTCAGCTCGCGGGACACCGCGGGGGAGGGGGGGGGGGGGAGGGGAGATGCTGCAAGGATTTTCATGTTTGCGGAGATATTAGAACACTGGATATCTTTCTTCATGAGCATACGAAGCCTTGACATCTTCTACTCTGTACTTCATAACTATGAATTTCGTATATATTAAGAAAGAGGGAGTAAAAAATGGTCCCACATTTCTACGGTTGTAATGACATATTATTTTTGAATGGGTTACTTGACGCACAGAGTGGAATTTTTTTTTTCCCACTATAAATCGGCACGAGTACTCTTACACAAAAGAATGACACGAAATGGAGTTTTACAAAACGTTGGTAGAATTAATCAAATAGGAAATGGAAAGAATGAGAAAGATTACAATGAAGTATATAATGATACCATATCAAAGCAATTACACAGAGTCATGAAGAAATAGTATATTGATAGGCAAAAGATATGATTTGGAGACCCATAAATTGATTGGGATATAGGCCTATAGATAAAGAACTAGCGTGAGACAGAGAGAGTGAAAAGAAAGAGAGAGAGAGAGAGGGAGAGAGAGAGAGAGAGAAAAAAGGGGGGGGGGGGGGGACTGAATTGGTGTATACCACTCCAAGATTGGGAACCCCATCACCCCTTCATTTTCGTATTCTTTTTTAACTGGTAGCCGTGATGTGTACGAGTCACTCTGCATGCCAAGGCCTATATACAAACAGATTATCACAACAGAATCCTTTGACGACAATTGACTCTGAAAAGATTAAAAATCGCTGACATTCCATGTCAAACCCTTTTGTTTGAAT
This sequence comes from Diadema setosum, assembly GCA_033980235.1. NCBI lineage: Eukaryota > Metazoa > Echinodermata > Echinoidea > Diadematoida > Diadematidae > Diadema > Diadema setosum. Next base: position 16,154,474 of record CM067074.1, read on the forward strand.
CTGGCTATTGTGCCACTGTTTGCACTGCACCACCAGATTTCGACATGGCCGTGATGGCGTGGATGTCAAAACCGTAGTTCAAACAGCATCTCCAATTAAACTTAGGAAATAAAAGAACAGCGAGTCAGAGATGTCAAACAAAATACCAGAGAAATGACGCATGATGAATGTGGGTCTGAAGAAAAAACACCCCCCCCCCCAAGTAGACATTCATAATGGCGACTCTTTCGTGGCAGTTCAAGCGGTTTTATCAGCTGCGGAAATGCAATCAAGTAAACACACAGTCTCCACGTACGAGGGATGGGTCTCGGAAGTATATACTGAATTCAAACTGACTGACTGGTGTATCGTGATATTGACTATTTTAAAGGGGAAGTTAAGAAGACCCAACCCATCCCCCTCTTATGGATTCTGCTTATGTCGCTCGAGGATACATTGAACAGCACTGCAAGGGGAACTACAGCGATCTACTGCTATTTCGGGAAACGGGATTGAAAATAAAGCGCACGTGTAACAAGGCAGATTTAGCGAGAGAGATCGAGAAAGGGAGACTGAGATGGGTGTGTGGAATTTGAGTAGACTATTTAGAGTATGCTATAATTTAGAGAAGATGATATACAATATTGATTGTTATTGATGAAGATCAGAGAGCGATATAGGCAGTAATAGGCGTAGTAATTTATAAAGGAAAGGGGAAAAGGTGAAGTGACGTTTCAAGTAAACGCGATTGGTATACAGAATCATTACAGAAGATTTGACGAGTGGTTCACTTCTTGCGCAACCATTATGACAAAATTGCTCAAATAATGGTTTTCATCCTAATGCGGCTTTGATTAATGCTCTGTGACAGCCTTTCGTATACTTGTTTTTTTTTTGTTTTTTTTTTGAAGATGAATAAACAACCAAAAAAAAAAGTATGAGGGGTTTCCTTTGAAAGATGTCATTAAAAAAAAAAGCAAACCTTGCAACCATGACAAAAAGCGCGCTGCAAAATACACCACTTCTTCAGAAGGTGTAACCGGAGCGTAGCGGAGCGCGTTGAGTGAGACGCAATGTTCTGGCGATGTGCCTCTCACGGTATTCACCTCGTCACATTCCCCGATGTTTACTGCCTGTTGTTTGGTTCTCCACCAATAAACATCTCAAAATAAATAGTCCTTTTGACCTATATTTTGTACCCTCGGGCAACAATCCCTCAACAGTGAGAGAGGTGAATTTTTTAAGGTACGTGTAAGGCCTACCCGTCTTGGACGGAAATTATTTTGTGTCATTGTGTCGCGACTCAAATTCAGAAATGTTCACAATGAGAACGTACGCCTACCTATCGCTGCGACAACAGCCACAATACCAGCCATTACTATGTACACACACAAATGCCTTCATCAAAACAAACAACAAGCTCTGTGATAAATGCTTACAGCAAGACCTCTTCTTCGACCTAACATTGTTACATTATTTTTCCTACATACTGAATTTCAACATATTTCTTTTTCCAAACTCCCAAACTGATCACTAAATTGTAGAAATTGTGGAAACTCAGACGCGCGTGTGCGTCGCAATTAGCGTTGGTTAATCTTGTAATACATTATGTAAAATCAATCGAAGCACGTAATCATACGGAAATCATGAAGTCGCAAAATGTCAATTTATATACGAAGACTCAAGAGCCACAAGTGTCAAGAAATCCGTAGAAAGCATGAATTCAGAGGCACAACGATAACCATTTAGAGCGGTGTTAGATGACAGATTATACGCCGTAACCTTTTAAGTCCTCAAGATCTATCGAAACTGGTCCAGGTTTGGACAAGAAACAGAGAAAGAGTTCTTGGGGAAATTGCCCGTGTCACCCTTGTTTACATTCCGCACCCCAAGAGACTACTCAACTGCTTCTAGAAAAATTATTACCATTGGCAATGAGGCCCCCACACCCCTCCCCCCCTCTCTCTCTCTCTCCCTGTCTATTTTGGTTTGACGACAAAATGCTTGCCAACAGCTTACATGACGTCATAAATGACGTCACACTTTCTCCACATAGCACGCCACAATGATCGCGGCTCTGTCATGAAAATATTTACTCTTTCCCCCGCCGTTTCGTGTACGGAAGACCGCGGGATAATCTGTTTGTATGACTCTTAAAACAGCTCATCACAAACGGCCTTTCCAAAAATAAGCCCGCAACAAGTAGAAGCCACGCCAGCCATAAGCTGCATTCGTCGACATCACGTCTCGAGAATTATTCATGGCTCCAAAATCGGAAGCTTTTAGAATCTCTTCCGTATTTATAGACGGAGGCATTTTTCCGCTTTGTATATCAAACATACGCACCAAGTCAGTGACGATTGCCTCCAATATCTTACCACTGCTGATAAACCTTTGCCAGCAGCAAGATAAACAATCAGCAAATGTTCTAAAATGTTTGCGAAAAATCATTCGAAAAGGAAGAAAAACGAAGAGGAAACCTGTTATCGCTACAAATGGCATGTTACAGAATTTTATATGCTTGAATTACATCCGCTAATGCAATAATCTCAACTTCCAGAATGATTCGTTGACTGCAAGTGTAGAGACTCCGATTAGCTACCCACTCAAGCAAACATGCCCTATGAATGGAAATTACATTTACTGTATCTACACATCGCACACTAACCGCTTTGGTTTAAAAACACTAATGAAATGAAGAATTCTAAATGTTTAAGTTCAGAAATTCGCGAAGCATGTTATGGACTGAAACCGCATGAAGCTACAGGCACCATGGACACACACACTATATCTGACTGGATTTCCTTGTGCCCTTTCAACACTATAGCTTATCAATCAAAGGGTGGGGACTATATGGGGGCAGATTGCTCATCATTATTAATACTTTATGCTAAGTCAAACACAAGGAATCTATGCCAAGATATAGAGTAGGAGTGAAAGGAGAAAGAGGGAGAAAGGGGTGATGGGGAGAGTCAGCCATACTATTAAAAAGTCTTTAGATTAATACTGATTAACTTTAAAGATGTTACACAGTATCGTCGACAATATTGCTGACACGACCGCTCTGGCGTTCTGTGTCGGATGTTATACAGTAGTATGAAATCATATTGCGGGCTGCGAAGGCGGGCGAAAACACAATCAATCTCAACCCACCCTGTCCCCTGCATATAAAAACAGTGACAGCATTTTGATACAGAATGCAATCGTTTGTAGAAGAATATCATGCATAACAGCCGTTAAACTCACGAGGATAGAGCTGTTGAGTCTATATGCGGCTCAATCATTGCCCATGCGATTTACTGAGGATGAATTCTAAACCAATCTCCTCCCACTCTTGTGTGCCCACGCGCTCTATACCTTCAATGCATGATGACAATTTCCAAGCCGAACCGTTATTTATTTCGGCATATTTACATTTCTTTACGCAAAACAAGCACATAACCTCGATTTTTGCGATGAGGTTACACTATCAAGATTTGATTCGATTATGTCCTAACAATACCTTATTTTTCTTAAACAGAATAATTATACTTTGGCCATTAGTAACTGAACATGTAATCTCTGACATACATTTAAAAAGAAAAACTTTTTTTTTCTGGAAAGATATATGGAATAGTCTGTCTTTAAAAGAGACTGTTAATTGTGCATGTTTAAGGTCAAATACAGTTACTGTCTTTGTCAAAATGTTTCGGACTTGAATATTTTACACTCAGTATAACCGTAAAGAGTCATGTCCAACAACTATCAGTGTCACGGTGTTATCGAGTGGGGAAAAGCTTGTTGCTCTTTGTTATTATCGTAAACACATTGAATAAACATCATTTTTTTAAATTATTTTCTATATTTTTGTTGTACAAGAGTTGCAACGAGTTATACCACGGTCGAAGACATCAAGAGATGACACCAAAAGAGATTGTGGGCAACATTTCTGGGTGATATTAAATCGATATCGCGTTCCGAAGTTCATGAAATTACATCTAGACGGAGTCTGCAAACCTCGTTTGACCGACGCTGAAGTAAATATTAGTTTTCTTCCCAGACTAGCGACAATAATTTTGCCAGACAAGGAAGTGTTATGAGTGCTATTGAAGAGGTACTGCAAGGAGGTAGGCCTACATGTATTGGGCAACCTCGCCTCTCAGTATCTTGATGCGGTTCAGTTTACTTCAAGTTCTATACTACAAATAATTTCCTTGATTTCCCTTGATTTCCAAATAACGAAATAAATAATGCTGCAAATTGAACATGATGAATATCGTAACGGGCCTCATTTAACACGATAACTAATGAAATTATTCTATTTGCCAAAATGACATGAACTTATTCTCTATAAAGCCTGGAAGAGAGACTAACTCATTGTCTCCTGTTTACGAGAGAACCGTGCAGATTGTCACGGCGTGTCGCGTATGATGGAGCGAGCTAATATGCAGTTCTCCTCACAACGAGGATTTCTACTCGCTTGACAAATGCGGGAAGCAATTGAATGCAGTGTATTGACGAGGAAACCTTTAATTCCCAAACAGAAGTAACTTGCTGACCTCTACAAAAGACGTATATTTTTACCATATTGAATTACACGAGGAAGAACTTGTCGAAACAGAAACATATCTCTAAAACTGAAGAAAATGAGAACTAGTATATCTATCATGCATTCAGTCAATCTTTAACCATGGAGCTCTCTGTTAGTAGCTCCATGCTTTAACGGACTGTGAAGATAATCATTACATGAACGTAATTAATAGGAATTTTAAGGAAATATCTGACTGATTAAACCGTAAAAATACCTAAATACCTAATAGCTCTCTCTCTTTTGATTATATTGTTATGCGCATATAACCCAGTTGGCAATATTCCCATAGAAACTGCGCAATGGGAAGTTACAATTATCATTATTATTATTAATCAATCTAAACTGCAACGATACACTTCGGCATTATGTAATACAGATATGAAATTATTTATTAGGGTATGATTGATCATGATAGAAATGAAATGTCATGTAGAATCAATCAGGAAAAGGGAAAGAGAGTCCGTGAAGAAACATTCGTGTGATCGCTCGTTTCAAATTGCACACTGGAATCTCTTCAACATGTCAAAATCACTCAGAAACCGGAACGCAATTTCACCAGCCCTGCACGACACGAAGACTTGATGAACTTTATATACGGGTAACAAATCAACTGTCTCCACCTGGGGTTTTCTTCGGTTGAAGTGTTCTAAGATAGAAACATTGGGTTTTGTGTTTTCTCTCGTAAAAAAAAAAAGAAACTTTCTTCCAAAGATTGATTTATTTCTGACACGTTCACTGAGAGATTATACTCGCAACTCTCTCTTTCAAATAGCAATAATCTTCATGGAGACAACGGGTATGATTGTGTCACGGATCCAGAGGGGTGAGCAAAGTACACACGTGAGGCAACATGTCGCTAGTGTTCCTTTGAATAGGACGGATAATAAATGAAGTATTGAAAGCAAGAGAATATTCAGCAGAGGGGTGAAAGCTGAGATGTGGATTTTCTTTAATTTGTCTCTAACAAATAAAATTTCATTTGTTAGAGGGAGACAAATTGAAGAAAATTCACAGCTGAAATGAAGTATGTTTGCAATGTTATCTCGTTGTTATGCCACTTGGTCGAACTACATTTAATAGGCGTATGCATACTATGTCAAGCATGCAACGCGGTTATTTGGTCGCGCAATGAAGATCTCGCCAAGATGTAGACCTACTGTACTCTTTATGGCATCTACCTAATGCCTTTATACGAACGATCTACTCTACAAGGTAATGTGATACTAATCAAGTCTGAATGCACATCTTCCCTACAGTCTTGTCCTCTGTTTACCATACCAGTGGTCATTATAAGGTGCAACTTTTATTAGGGACCCGTATGTGTTTAAAAGAGCCTCAATAATGAGCCAAGAGATAGGTGATGACAGAGCAATATCATCAGCGTCTACACTGTAGCTACCCCTCAGGACATGTCAACAGAGGAAGCATAATCATTACGTAATAAATAATAGATTACTTCACAATTATCCACGTCACGGCGGATGCTGGACCAATTAAACTTCGCAATCCAATAAATAAATCACTGAGCCACGAAAAATAAGGAACAATATAGGATGCACTTCATTCAAGATATCAGCATTCGTGTCTTTTAGGTTCAGCCCTATTTCATTATCGTGCATGTGTCTTGTATGACGGTATGAAATGAGAACGTGTATACTGTGAGGCATTGGTAGAAGATACCTTTTTTCCATTGCAAAGATGATGAATATGAAGACGTTGAAAATAGAAATATACTAAACTCGTATAAGATCATGGTTGGAAGCAATCCCGCTCAGCGATATTACCGACATGTTTTCACTTGACAATAATATTGCACGACAAGTGTATTGTGCGTGCGTGCGCGAGAGAACGGCCAGGGAATAACACCACGAGCATCGGGATTAATATCCGTTGAATCAAAGAGTTGAGGGAGAGCACCGACGCCAAAATGCCTTTAACAAGAACCAGGTCTTTCTTGTCCTCGGTCCTAGTCTAGCGACCTTAAGGGATATAGTGTGACCGTCACTGACAGAAAAGCCCCCAAACATCTCAAATAACTAGAAATCCAGGAGTGCCCCCGAGTATTATCCTCGATCTAAACCCAAAGCATTATGTTCGTGATTAAGCGATTTAAAACGATTGACATGGCCTTGTTATTAATCACGTCTAAGTCAATTTAGGGGAAATAAAGAATATAAAAGGTGTACTTTCGAGTGATATAGTTACACCTAACCCGTCAGGAGGGAGGGTGTTACCTTCCGCAAACTCAAACATTTAGCAGACACAATCGGCGACGCACATCTCTTCTTATTTTTAAGACTTCATCTTGTCACAGTATTTGGCCTCGATTTGAAATCATGTCTCGCTTACATTGTAGTTACAAAACATACTGCGTAAGAGTCTACTGTTCAACGTAAACAACATGATCAATTCCCTTACCATTGACTAGAAGACTCACGTCACAACACAAGTTCGTTTTATCACGATGACAAAACTCAGCCAGTGTCACGTATTATCTCCGAAGATAAGATCAGTGACTTGTCTTCGCTAATCAAATATGATAACAGACCATGCAGTCTGTATAGGCACATGGCCACGAATAGAGAACTTGCCTCTTTACATTGACGCAGTGCCGCTGCATGTGAACACATATCGTGCTTTGAAGGCTCGTATATTCGTTGACGTTTTGCATTATCTTCAACATCGCCATAGGTTCCTCATTTCTGTTTACTTCCATCTGAACTTTGCGATGAAATTCAAGAAATTCTCAGTGTAACAATGTCCGGGCTGGGAAACGAGATATCGGAATGTCATTGATATCTTCTGTCATATTTTCGTCAAAGTGGTTCACAAAGGGTATACAACTTTCTCTAACTTGAATTGAAAGTTTTATCGTGATATATCATGAATTGTTATAGAGTTTCATCCACTGTTTGCAAAATTTGTTGTCATTCTGCTGTCAAGGAGACTTGTTTCTTTTTGTGAAGGGTCTCTTGTCTTTTTTTTTTCCAAGAAGTGAAAAAGCCTCTGATTTATCAAAAAGAGTGTTTGTACCATGAACGCACCAATCACGAAATGTGACCTGTGTTTTTATTGATTTACGTGTTCAAGAATGCTAAACCAACGCCATTTCACGTTCAACCACATCATACATGTATACTTAAAAGTACAAAGAAAATGGGAATAATTATGTCAAAAGGGATGTCACAGCTTGCAACAACGCTACAGAGGCAATAATCTGGTTAGGGGAACACCAAAAGGAAAACGAAAGTAACATTAGGCTGCTAGGGGAACTCAGAAAGAGGCTGAAAGTATGCCTTTACGGAAAGGACTTAGTCCTCATAAAGTAAACACAATGTAGTCGTGATCCTCGAGACAAATTCTGGAAATCTTACGCTTGACTTTCTTTTAAATGACACCTACATAAAACACCATAAAGGTCAAAGAAATGGCTGGCCATCAGACGTCGCGTGATAACAAAGGGTTAAACCATAAAGTGACCAACACACTGATCCAGATGGTTTACTCGGGCCTCGTCTTGTATTCTAGCTAAACAAGGGAGAAGACCGCAAGAATTTAATCCCCTTCTTGTTAGAAGGACTGTCGGGACACTCGTACCCGAAAGACTACTCATACCAAATCTTTCGAAATACACTGCATACAATGTGGCGCCGCGAACCACCGGTTCCTGCATATACCAAAAAACCACTATACCTCCTCGCACAATACGCGTTGTGGATGTCGTAGCGCAGTGTGCGGTCATGGCGCCACTAGCCACAGCATGAAAGTATGACGAGAGCTCCCATCTCTATTATATGGATTTCAAAATACATGGTATATTCTCTGTCGGGGAAGCTCAGATTAAACTCAGATTAAACGCAAGTGGCATGCCTATGTTTTGATACATGAGGTGTGAAATGAAGTGATTGTGATTACCGAACTCGATCTATACTGGTATATAACGTAGAATCTGATTTCTTTATCTGTTCTCTCGCTCCCTCCAGGTTTCCTTTCATATATCCCCCCCCCCCCCTCTATCTATCCTTACTTCTACGGGGGTAAAAGCAGGTCCAATAGGACCCTCTCCGAACAGGCGAAACTTGGGAATGGAGACCAATATTACGTTATAATAATCATCACGGCTGAATAATATTATTTGATGGATGTCAATCTTCCTCCGTGTTACTGTTGAGCAACGAACTGAACGAGTGCATGTTCTTTGTGACGTCACGGTAGTGATTTGCAACATGCAAAGAGGGACTCGAGTCGTGTTGTCTTATTCATAATGTAGCAGGACATATTGTTCTCAAAATCATTGTTTAATGAGATGAAACGACCATGTTTGCATAAGTGCTGGTTAGTGGTGCTAGCATTCAAACATCTCATATCCAAAGCGTAAACCGTAAAGTAATATAGTATAACTCCGAGTCCTTGTCAACGACCACAAACCAATATTGATTCATAATAGCAATTTCCATGGTAACAAATTCTTTGTTCCTGTGCTAATTTAAGAACCAAAGAACACTGGGTTAATTCTGTGTACACAAACAATAAGTGCACTTCATCCACGAAGGATGGCGAACTTTTTAAGTGTTTAACGGAACATAAACATGCCGAGGAATTGTTAAACAAGGCCCAGCGCTTAATATCATTTGTATTCTGTGTGTGTGTGTGTGTGTGTGTGTGTGTGTGTGTTTTCCCTTATTTTTGGATTTTCCCGATAATAGCATAAAAAAACACAACTGAAGAGCTCGACGAACTCTTTTAATTCAACAAACTTCAGAACCATGTGACCATTCATGCAGTTACAGGGGATTTTACTCAAAACAGCTTTTGAACGGATCGTCTGATTTTCCTCAAACTTCACTGACGTGTTCTACAAATACATGTACTGCTGTATTTACTGAATCATTTTATACTTGGGCTACATTCCCCTCCAACATCATTAATCCAAAAGCTTGGAAACACAATTACATTGCGTGCAATCATCTTTGACTACACCTGCATCCAGATGCTTTATTTCCCATAAATCTTCAGTTGTATCGAATGTACAGCAACCACGGTTACTGTGAGAGACATCGAGTGCTTTCGTTTGTTTAAATACAGAATATGGTTTTCAGATAAATAGAACGTCTAACTAGCAAAATGATTCAATTCCTCTTTGACTCAGCTTATGCATACGATGTTCTTTGTCTGAATAAATAGCTATATTAAGAAGACGGCATGAACGAATATCACCTGAGAGCAAAATAGGTGGCTGCGAATTTGAAGGTATATAGATGTGAATAGGGGTAATGAATATTACGCAACAGGTAGACCTTGCAAGGTCGATGCTCTTTATGCGATTAGGATGCGATTAATTGGCGGTGGCGACATGATGTATTGACAATAATTATAGACCGTTTGGGTGACAGGTAGCAAATCTGCGTTAGCTTAAAGAATCCGTGACACACTACTTAGGAGTGTCCTGTCCTGCAAATCATCTTCCTTTGTCTGGCGTTATTTTTATTGCGATGAGAACGATAAAAACTGTCATAAAACAGTATATCGTGAGCATTGAAATATATCTCCTTAATCCATTGTATGGACTCGATATGAACTATTGTTTCTGTACTATGTTCACGGTAAATGTACTCTGCAAGGAAATGAGTTGGAATGACACGAAAATACATGCAGGGGAAGTGAGGATATGTCTGGTGAGAAAAGAGGGGTATACAGGGTGAGGAGGGATAGGGGACATCGACAATATATTCATTTATCTCCGTATTTCCAAATACGTGGCATGTCATTTCTTTATGAACAAGATGCTTTAAAATACAATGACGTGACGTTCTCCCGGACTGACTGCGAGTTCATTCGTTTTCCCCAAGTTTGCTGGGAAGATGAAAACTGGGACAAAACATTTATAGATAACACATAATCATAAATGTCAATCTATCCAATCCACCACAGCAGTTGAAGCCCTGATTATACAACCTAACTATATCTGAATATGGTAGTATACTGACGTAGGTATCACGATGAACAAGACAGTGATGCCGAACCAGCGGTAGAGAGGGAAAACAGGTTTTTAATAGTGGGTCAAACCCGACCACGCCCATGCTCCGATGCTTTCCATACGTGATACATTCAACTCCTGCGTTCTCCACCTGGCCTAATATGATACTGTCCAGGAAATTAAAATCACTGGTAAAATCCATTTCACGCAGTTACAGGAAGATAATTCCAACAAACAGGATATTTTGACGCAGAGTGACTGGGGAGATAAGTAGGGCAACTTGACAGTTCGGAGGACAATGCACTTGAGAGGAGAAAGTTATAGCAGCATGAGAGGGACAGCCGCTAAGTGAAAGTTTTGAGCGAAAGGAGACGTCACGTACTGTTGATAAAGATTTGATCGAGTACATCATGTGCGAAAGTTAAAGTGAGTAAAATATGTAATAGACCTAAGTGGCTTCCATGACATATTTAGCATTCATTCTACAGGAACTGAAAGGTTGTTGTTGTTTTAATGGGGATATAAACTTCGTACTTTCGCCAAACAGATAGGTATCCTTGCTCATAAATCGAATGAAAATGTTCGCGAAAGTAATTTGATCTTACCGACTTGTTCAAATAAAGTGATTTGGAGAAAAAAGTAAAATACAAGTATAGGCCTACTGCCGTCATCTACTACGTATCAAACTTGTCGTTGCTTGTCGAGGATGGTGCGATCATTTATCCGCAAAGACACCATGGAACGCCGAATATCATCATCCTTATACAGACAAAAGAGGGAGCATTTCATTGATAAGGGCAGGGCTTGCAAATGGTCCTGGATAAGACAGTTCCCCTCTATATTACCCTCTGCACCTCTGGACGATATGCAGTTTTTCGTCACTTCTCGAGTAGACTCTTCAATTCAATTGTCCATGAGGACCATGAAGGAGGTGCCATACACTGGATGCGGTCATTGACAAAGTGGTGGGTAAAAGTGGTATTCTCGGATCTCCTTACAGAAGGTTAGTGACCAGCAGGTCGTGTGGGCGGGGAGGAACAAGGAGTGGCTGACCCAAGTGAGAGTGGCTCTCGGATTTCAGACCGTCAGATGAGAGGTGGTGTGATGACATCTGCGTCTGATATCTAAAGATACAGTAGTCTCTTCAAAAGAGTTCAGTTTGATTCTGGGCATGAATCTCGGCCATTTGAGTAGCAATAATTATATGCGAGGTAGCCATCCCCGGACCAACAACCTCAACGTCACCTTCAAAAGGCTGACGGATGAAGCGTCTGACCATCGTTGGGCACTACTTCTGCAGTAAGGGAATCAAACCAAGGACCTCAAATTTGGGGACCTCACTTCACAACAACTGCGCCACAACTATGTTTTGTGATAAGTGACGATTAAATAAAAAAAAAAAATGCGTAGAGCGAATCTAGGATGCAATCTAGCAAGTACACTATATTTTTTTTCTTTCTTTCTTTTTTTTTTTTTTTTTTGCAGTGTATCACTCTTTTACCGTCAGGATGAATGAGATAATGCATTGGGGGGTCTTGAATTCAGGCTACAGAATGGAGAGGCTAGGATATCACGTTTGAGAGCGGAATGCTCATCATTTTCATATCGAGTCGCAACCGAAAGCAGTATGTGATATATATCAGGTTTTAAGTGCAGTTGTATACTGATTTATAAGTGTGCGCGCTTTCGTAAAAACAGTTTTGTTCTGGTGGTCTGACTGAACCCCCTTTCCTTTGTTTGGTCTCAAGATACACGGAATAAAAATAATTGTTGTTTTTTTCATATCCAAATTCATATTCACAACAAAAAAGTGGTGATATTAAAGCGTGGTGTTCATTAACCTATTCATGACAGTTTTAAGGCGTGGTGTTGCAGCATGTAAATCTTATTTTCGCTCGCGCTACATCCCTCGGCGGCAGGCACTTCCAGTGGAAGGAAATAAAGTTACACGTTATCATTAGCACCCATAACGATACAATGTCAGTGTTAACATAACTTCTTCTCTCTTTTTTTTTATTTTCAATAGCCTCACTGAACTCTAGAAGACCCCAAAGCCGCAGTAGCATTATAAAATGTCCATCACGGCGTAATGCCTGGCTTGACCTAAATTTTACCTTCGCTAGGATACTTTCCATTCATCCCACTATTTCCCAAATTACACTTGCCTGATTACGTTCGATTGACGGCACCCATTCAAAATTCACGGGCCTAACATCCGGTAATTTGCGGCAACACTGCTCGGGAAAGCCACCCAAAAGCCATTCCATAATTGTATCGTGTGCCCTGGCGGCAAACGTTAATACCATTGACAAGAAAACCAATCAATACATGAAGTCGGGAAATGAAATGTAGCAGCAACATGGAAAGTGGTCCGACAATCATCAATGTCCATGATAATGCATGTTTAGTGGCATTGCATTGCTTACTTCACCACATCACAATAGAGTGTGCGCATCTCGCTCAATACGTATCTTTATATTACGGACGGGTGTTTTTGTGTTCTTTCGTTCAGTTTAATGGTATTTTTCGTCAAATGTGGCAGCTGATTATGCATGTCAGTTGATGGCAGGTAAAATGAGCAATAAAGAAAATGTAAAAAGTTACAGAAAATACCACGGATATTCTGGAAGTTTTCATGCCATAATACTTTGTCACGCGATGGACAGTTCAAACAATAGACAGCAAGAATCTTATGAGGTGTTTTAGCAATGTAGCTTATTTGAACATGGCTCATTTTCTGAAGGTTTTTGAAGCTCAACAACCTTCTAAAAGGGTTAGCAAGAGCACGGAAGTGAAAGGAAAGAACCTGTATTGAATACAGGGACACTAAATGATCAGCTGTGCTTACGCCCTCATCGGCTGACAGGTGCATGCAAATAATGATGAACCATTCGGAATAAGTAGAATCAATGAAAGAAGGCAATATTGTCTGCGAAATATACCAACTATATGAAACAAGGTTTGTCCTAGAATTATGGTTTTACCGAAATCTTTGAGGATTTACCTACATCAAATCTTAGAGGGGGGGGGGGGTGCAAGATGAACGTTTTTGTTCTCGGCATGTGTGCATCTCCATTTATTGTGAGGGTGAAATCATAGAAACTATGCAACAGTTGGATTTAATCAAAGCCAGATAATTGGGAGGGAAATCATACAGAGTTCAGTGTTCCGGTGAACTGCCCATTTCCTACTACTTGTTGTCCCATAATAGAAAGACGTTCCACAGGCTCTTAATCATATCTCGTTCCATTGTTCCCAATGTCTGCCTTTTAATTTGCGGTATTGTGGGTGGATGGAGCAAATTTTCACGGCTGGATCCACAGTGGGCCCAAGCGAGGGAACACCCCGTGTGGCGATGTTTAATAGACGTGTGTGGCAGGTGGCTTGAAACCACTGTATTCGGGGGAATTCCTTGAAAATAAAAGCTGAACGCTTTGGGCAAACAACAGCTAAGTATAAATATGGCAACTCATACCTGAGTGCCAATGATGTTGAATGAGGGCGGACTCGTCTCCTCTTGTACAGTCAACACTAAATCGATAAAAAAAAATTGTATTTTTCTACTTGCGGTTACAATGAGTCATTATATTGCTGTCAAAGATAATGTTAAAATGACCTCCCCAAAAAATGTCAAATAAAACTTAGACCCATTTTGTTCGTGCAGCCAAGCGCAGAATAAGTTTGCAAAAGTGCAAAAGTGTTAACAAGCATGCATTAGCATGCATATTATTATAGGCGATTCATAATCCTGTTACAAGAGCAAGAAACTAAATGACAATGTTGATCTAAATTTGTCACAAAGATCCAAGATATCTTGATGAGCATCTCTCTCTCTCTCTCTCGAAGATTGCGAGCCAAATAATAAGCGTCATTTCCCCTAAACTTGAAAAGCATAACATCTTAAAGGGAGCCAGTTGGCGGTTTTCTCCTGCGAGTTACCTTCTCAAAATACAGTGTTAAATCTCACCACCGTTATGGTAAAAAGGGAAAACATGATCAAACAATTCAAGAAGAACAAGAAGAATAATGTAGGAAGCTCTTCCATCCGAAAATGCATGAACGCCAATTACAAACGAGGAATATATCATAATATATTATGAGCGTCTCCTGACACATGCCTTGGCTGTTTAGAAGTGTACTAAGCAAACTTGCATGCTTTTCTACTTTACTGAAAGCTATAAAAGAACAGTGTCGATAAGACTTTATTGCAAGTATACACTGCAAACAAAGTACCGATTATTTAATGTGATACTGTGGAGGAGGAATATCATCATTTGTATATGTTTCAGTCACATCGTCTGTTGTTACAAATGAACAATATCAGGTGCAAGTGTGTGGACTTCCGTACCGTTATATTGTCATTCGAATAACCTGCTTAACCTTGAATATACTTTGAGGTTTAGACAAAATGTAAAAAAAAAATTATATTCTTTCTTAAAGTAGCCGTTTTATTTATATTGCAACCTATAAGCAGAAAAAGCATGTAACCAGATTTACACCTAAAGGGGATATCTAATATCATCGGCTTTGTGACTGTGGAGAAATTGGGATGCGGGTGGGGGACGGATAATCCGTCTTCCCTTCGATAAAGATGTAAAAAAAAAATCTATATATACATATATATCACCTAATAATATTTCCTTGTGATGATATACTATACGTTAATGTGGTTAGACATATTGGTATAGCGATGTCCTTGCCATACGCTTTTATAGGGTGACGGAAGAAATCAAATTATTAATTACGTAACCGATTCTTCCTATGTGAAAGACTACTGTATGTCCTAGACTCATGTATGCATATAGTATAGATTTGAGGGCTAAAACACACACACACACACACACACACAAAGAGGTGAACTGAAAAAAACCCCGACAAACAGTCTATGACGGGATGGGCATAAGGGAGAGAAATGTTTTCGTTGTTGTTGTTGTTCGCTGTTTGTGAATTTAAGCCCATTTAGCCTGCCTTTTGTGTAGAAATAAAATGGCAGCGATCTTTGTAATGCTCGTTCATACGGGACTATAATCGTATTATGCTAGTAAACGACAACACACGTGTTCTTTAGTTCGGAATTTCAATTTACTGAGGTCACTTGTTGTTTTGTTGTTTATTTTTTATTTTTTATTTATTTTTATATATATATATATATTTTTTTTTTTTTTTGGGGGGGGGGGAGGTGGGAGCTGGCTACTAGCCCATTTTTTACGCATCCCTGTAGAATATCACAATAGCTGATTTACATAAATGCTGGTCAGTAATAGGTCATAAAGCAATCACGTGACTAATCCAGCGAGGATGGAAATCGTTATGCAAGATTGTATTGCATATCATTATTGTACTCTATGTTACGTCACGTAATATAATTCCAGAATTTGCGACCGGGATGGAAAGAAAATAATCACAATGATGAGTGTTTACGTAGACCTTAACAATGGGCAAGTCTGTGCAATATAATAAAATATGGATACTGACGAGAATGATACGTGCATTATTTCATTCAGCGTACAGTCACATGTAAACCCTACATATATTTCTAAGGACAACAAACCTAAGCCGTTAAGTACACATAGCGGTGTGCCGTATTTACTTTTACTAGTCCTTATTCATAGTTGCTCTTCTTCAACATTTCTGTACAGATAAAGATAAGGAAAAACAAACAACGTATTGGGGAAGTACACAAGGTGACAAGTACACGTATTTACCCCATTTAATATCTTTTATACCTCTATATCATCGGCAGTAAATCTATTCATTTTGACTTTAAGGACAGCCTTGATGCCTTTGGGATCCAGGAGACGGCACGAAGCTGGCTGGAAATGATCACACAGGTCGTGGTGTTTGCCAAATTGTCATCGTCCGGCCTGCAAGTGTCACAAATCGAATTGTCCAAAATTTCCTGCACGGTTGACAACCATTTCAGATTCATAACGATATTTGGAATAAGTCTTCTATGACATATTATATTGAGACTTATACCATAAGGCTGTAACAGTTAAAAAGGAAAAAAAATCAGTGCATTTATACATATACACGAGAAAAGCATATGAATAGTTCTGAGTAGGCGTAGTTGAGACATGAGATTGTTACATTGCGCAACACCTCTTTATAAAACAGAAAACCGACAAGAGGACACCATGTCTTAAAGCTAGTTCCGTTCTGTGACGTATAAGGAGACCGATTTTTGTGAATTTATGTGTGGATAACCGATGATTAAGTATTTTCGTGATTTTTTTCTTGGCCGCCTGTACCGTGAACAGTGTCAAAGTAAACTCAGTATTTCATGAGTCATTCTTCGCTTGATTGACAAGCTCACCGAGAGAGAAACGAAGGTGAAACATACCTGTCATAAACATGAGATCATCCGTCATATAAGTTAACATCAGAGTAAGCCAGCAAGTGTAACCATAGTGGACAAGAGCAAATGGGGGGGGGGGGGGGCAGAAATTTCGGGTGTACATCAGGAGACCGAAACCCGCGAATCGTACAGCCCATGAGTCACACAGCCTACGAGTTATACAGCCCACGAATCATACAGCCCACGAGTTCGACACGAAGCAAACAAAGCCCAGGAGACCGACACATCAAGCCCCGTGTTGTAATGTTGAATTCGAGGGCTGTTTTTACCTGGCATGGAACTCATCAGGTGCTCATGGGCCTCATTTGCCTATAATAGTGTCGAAATCATGGACTGTATGACTCGGGGGTGTGCTCTGTAAGTATAGTCATGGCATCGTAAAGTTCTGCGGGGATATGTTTTGTATGTTTGCGTGCGTGACTATGTGGGTAAGTGTGTTCGTGCACGCGCACACGCAGTTGAACACACCTATTCAACATCTACAGAAGACAGGTGTCTCCAGACAGAATTATATGTGCATGTGCATGTGGCTATGAATGTCCGCACAAGGTTGTGTGTCGTCACACTGTTTAACATTTTTGGGTGTCTGGATATGTCATATTATGACTATGGCATCTTGAAGTGTTGAAACAGTAAAATCAAACAAACATACATTTATGTGACCGTGTTGGTGCGAGCGCATACGTGCGCGTTTGTGTTACTGTACAAGCAGTATTTGCAACGTCGCTGTTGATCTTCATCACGGTTATAGGCCTACTTGTTATGTGTCTGAAAAGACCATTATTTTGATGATTAATTGTGGAGCAAAAAAAAAAAGACAAATAAGATGCCCACTTTTAACACCTCTCATCTGCCTCTTTCAAAGCCTCATCTGCGGTAAGCCATTCCATGAATCCATAATATTCTATTACCATGTCTCTCAATTCCCTGTAAACACAAGGGCGTCCAAAGCTTATCGCGCATTCTCTATAGAGTTCGACAGAATGTTGGTGAGAAATCCCCCGCATGATCGTCAAACCGTGCGTGAGAGGTAATTAAAAGAGTCATCGGAGCGCGCACGATTTGTCTTTTACTCACCCCGCATACTTTCGCACATGGCTGCGCGCTGGATCCTCAAACCGGATAGGTACCATCGCCACAAACACGCATATCACTCCCAATAACGGCACAAGGGTGTAAGAAACATTTTGATCGAAGGGGGTTCGTGCTAGAATGTCTACCATAACCTCTGTGAATAATTAAGATACTGTATTATCCTTCTCGTGACATATACATCAAGTATGCCAGTTCAGGAGGAAGAGTATCGATTGTCACGAACTGTGTTTATAAGCATAGCAGAGGAACGTTAAAAGATATGATATCTTCATTTACTTCCTTATGCCAGGACAAAAAAGACTGCGGTGATGAATAAAGAAAACGAGGTGAATATCCAGCGTACAATTCCTACACTCGGTCTACGAAGTATACCGAGAGTGCAAATGAAATGGGCAAGACTATGAAATTCCATGCATTCGTTTCGGCTAGAGCGCACCCGAGGCTGATTGTTTGCAAGTGACAGACGATGAAGGTTAAAGTCTGTCCCAAATCCGTCTCTTTTATTTTGTTTGTTGACTTGGAGGAAGCGTGTACAATGTTATCAAAATCTCAGATATGCATATAGTGCTGCAGTATACAACATAATGCATGCAGAGGTGCCTTTTGTTTTGTTTTGCTTCATTTTTTGATCATCACAGTCAATTTCTTGATTCAAGCTTAGGGATAATAATGCCAGCATGGTTACACTGGAGAGGTGCTGAAGGGGTCTTTCTATAGCACCTGCCTGGGCCCCATTTCATAAAAGATGTTAGGATAACAACTCTTGCTGGAATGACAACTTCCAATAGCAACAGCCAATCAGGAAGCTGGATTCTTGTCGTTACTATGACAATTGCCATTCCAGCAAGAGTTGCTATCAAATCAACTTTTTATGAAATGGGGCCCTTGTTACCTTTCAGTCCTTGGAAGAGGCACAACGAAGTAAAATCTGAAGTAAAATCTGAAGGCGATTATTGGTTATAATTTCATTGATATTATAATTTCGTACAGCTCATGGACATACAGGAGTAACTCCAACAACACTTCCTACATGTCCTGGAAACATATACATCACGCATACAATACGGTAGATTTATATTCATGATATACTTTGTCAATACCACGTGACAGCTGTCTCTGTGACGATCTAATCTCATGTCTAACCGATAGAGTGAGTGTTATTTCTATTCAACGAAGATATCAAACAACCATCACACTAAATTCAAGGAATACTGAAGCTCTGAGAGGTATGATAATCTTGCCTGTGCCTGTGCTCCGACCATCGAGGTGAGACGAAAAGGTCTCACCTCCCTGCTCCGATACAACTTATATACTAGCTGCACACGTCTGAAGGCATTGGGAGCTAATGTTAGAACTTTGTACGCGAACACCACAACACGTATTACTTTAAACTTTGTTGTTGCGTGATGGCATGGTATTTGACACACTGCTACGAAGGGCATGAATCACTGTTTGACCTAGCTTTGTTGGCAGAAGATAACAGACTATTACCAATAGGGGAAAATCTCAGTCACTGCAAATATACAACCAATTGTTTGGAGAGTCGAAACACATTAAGATCACAAGCTCCCTCCAGACATATAAGTACACGTGCAATTCATCTCCGACCTCCAACAAAACATATTTTTACATCCTCAGATTTAAATGGGTAAAGGGGGAAGAAGGGATGTAAATTCAAAAGCTATATCAGACATTGCCTAAATGGCGGTGTGAGTTCAAGCAATAACATTATACTCTTATTTCTTTTCTCTCTCTCTCTGATAGTACGACCGAATGTAATTTGCTTTAAAGTTATATGTCAGTGACTATTTGTTGTGATTATGATTGTACACACAGATTAAGATGTGGCGGATGTTTTCCGAGACGCGGCTCACAGGCGGGAAATGAAAATACACATCCCCTGTATGCCCTGGATCGTCTGGAGAATGTACAGCGGCTCCAGGGGTTGCAAGAAATAATCATAGTGTCATATCTTATGGAACAGGACGAGACGGCACTCTTTTAGTATAATGTCGTAGTACAATCGCATGCTTGTACCTTTAGCCACAATTAGATACATGTTCGTCTGCGGAGTATCATGCCGTAAACCAACATAGGCCTTGATCCCCCATTAACATCCGAATTCCAATGCTGTCAAAATTGAAAATGAAAGCTCGCTCGAAATTAAAGCCCTCTACAATTGACGGTCCCAAGACCGCTGCTCTAAAATGAAGCCGAGTTGCAGCTGGTAGGAAAAAAAAAAGTTTAGCCAAGCAGACACTGAGGTTTAGGGCTCATTTGTCATATCCCGTTGATATATTGTGCCTTTTTCGTGACTATACACGATCCGAATGCGTCATTTTGTAGAGAGTATGTTTTGTAATTAATACACCTGCATGTGCTTGTTAGTGAGATGGTATCTACAGTTTGCGAATGGAAAATCAATTCGATTCATTCATATGCCTATAATAATACAAAGTAAGGATATTGAAGGAGAGCGTATGGGACGTATTGACTTGGCATCCCTTTTGTAATTTTTTTTTATCGATGTTTAAATCATATTTCGGAGGCTAAGCAATGTTCGAGTGGGTTGAATTTTCGGATCATGCAATGGTTGAAGACTTTCCTTTAATGTCATTCAAGCTTGGTATAAATCAATCATAAGCAAGATTTCCATCTCGATTGATATGCAATGTGATTTCATCGTAGCTTTCATCCTTCGTATTTACGGATAATGACGGGCACTAACCTCGCTACGCCCAAGACAGTATTGCTGTAATCATTCTTTTTTTTTTTCTTGTCCGGATGAAATGTACTGCACAGAGATTTCAACATCTGCTAGCTATCAATGACAACGGATTTTACTGTTTATACTCGTCGTCCTCTATAAAGACACATCATTCTGTGGCGAAAAATATCTGTCCCTAAAGAGGACTGTGATGGTTCCATAAATGGGGGCTTGTCCGGGTCTATAACTTACGACAACCTTTCTGCTATTTGCACCATGCCAATAACCATGTACTATATCTGTTTCAAAACTTTACGCTTACTTGTTATGAGTCATATCATCAGGGGGTTTGTTACAAGTTACAAATAAAACTGAACAAGTATGAAAAAGTCATGTAAACTTTCAATGACCGAAACAATTTACAGAGTATCTTGAAATCTTCTGCTCAAATTGCTTTTTGATACCACTGCGTCTGACGGTAAACACCAGTTACGTTTCTATATCAGCTCTGTAGTGATGGAGCTTGACATTGGGTATTTGTGTATTGACATTCTTCCGAAAGTGAGAATCTCTTGGAAATGACTTAGAGCAACAGTCGCGCAGCTTTCTGTGCTACCAAGTCAATTTGAACTTCACTGCTCAAGTACAAGCCTGACAAGCACACGAGACTCCGCATACCCACGATTGATTTCTAATATGGCAGAACAAAAAGAAGCTCTATATCCACAGCAATTTATGGTGAAAAGGGCTTATTGCAGGTAGAACCACATGCTGATCTCGATTTATACGGTTTGCATTACAAGCAAGGATTTCCGAAGAAATAATTCAACCCAGAAGTAAGACTACGGCTGCGGAGAACTTCTCATCTCCGAGACGGTGGAGGAGATTCACCATTGCTTTGGTCATTTTCTCGACAGGCGGGATGCGGCAACGGGAGATGCTTGACAAATGTTCGTGTATGTCATTCATATTAGATCTAAAAATACGCGCGACGGAATGTCTGCTGTCGAGGGTGTTTATGCTCCAGTGTGTGAGGGGAGAGAATCATATACAATGATTTACAGCCAAATAAAGAGAAACAAGGGAGGGAAATGAGAGGAAGAATGAAAGAAAGGGAGCGAGAGATGCTGATAGGAAGACAAACATTCTGGGATGCCTTCGGATGGCAGAACCGACCGATGGATAAACACACGCTTTTAACAGGGTGACGGGATGAACAGAAGGGGAAGACAGAGATAGTGCGAACGTGTAGAAAAAACCCCCATAATATAATATACTGTATATTATATATTATACATTATATTACAATATCATATATTATATATCATATATTATGTCATATATCATATATTATATATTATATATCATACATTCATACTATATATTATATGTTAAATGTTATATATCATGATATATCAGAAGGGATATGTGCAGGAATTTGTACGTGGCAAATTCAATCGTGTCATATTGACATGCCTAACTTGTTGTGTTCAGATATGAATACTTCTCATATAAACGTCACGATTATAATCATCTGCTTCTAGTATAACTACACTTGAAGTTACACCCTCTCCCAGTTCATATTCATGCTCACAATTATAGTCTCTGACGGGTTTACAGGTGAAAATTGGATTCGAAGTAGCCTCCAACAAAATAAGATCCTCACGCCTCGTCGGGCAGTCACTGATGAGGATGCTTTTGGTTATCTCCTTCCCTTATCACGTAATTTGTTGATGGAGCTGAATGGTTCCGGTATATGTTTTTCTGGAAGGTATAGTCTTGTTCAAGGTTTGCGAGCATGTAGAAAAGTGAGTCGCATCTACGTTCGAGGTACAGACTTTTCAAATCCTTTAGATTCGCTATTTCATTTGTCAATATTGATTTTGCAGGTTACTGGTAAAAACATTGTTTCAGTATATCATTTTTTTGCGTACGAGTTTATCGTATGGAATGCATCAATGAGATTGGTACACTTTGTGTTCCCTTCACTACAACCAGAGGGCGGGAATTACGATTTTAAGATCTTTGAACCAACTCTAAGCAAGCAATTTCCGGTATATTTCAATACATAGTCATACTAATATCTCACAGACTAGGGCCTATACATCCTTGCAAGTTTTCCAGTTGTCAGCTCATATTGATATACGCTCCAAAACTTCCCTCTTGTAATTGTGTACGGATAAGAAAGGGGGGGGGGGGGGGGCAAAAGAGAACGTGGTATAAGATGGTTTCATGATCACGAATATCAATACCCAATTCCAATGTTGAATAAAAAATGTCTCGTTCCGTCTACGGTATCCCAGCAGTAGAGACATGCAAGAATCATTCGCTTGTGTTGATGGAAATGCAAAAACAGCGAGGCATGCAAGTAACGCAAACAAAACAGTATGTTGTTATACCCTGCTACACAGGTTCAACTGTTAGCACACAAAATGTATTCCCAAAACATTGCAAGGGGTGTATAGAAAGTGATATGTCTGTTAAACCATGAAAAGTGTCAGTAATGTTAATAAACGTTTGTTCAACATGACGGCCAAACCGTTGACCACTCCCGTTATAACCTTTGGCTATAATTACGACACCATCGATAACATATCAACAAGAGACAGAGAGGGAGAGAGAGAAGAAATAGGCCTACAGTGTATTTGAAATATTGGAACTAAGGACTGAGATCTTTTGAAGTCCGTCGTGCAATCATCGTGTCTTTTTCGCGTTAAACCCATGTTATGCACTGATTCCATTCAAGCGCATTGAGGAACCAGTTGCAGTGGACTTTGAAAGGAGCAACTGTATGCCCAGGATATAATTTCCATAACAATGTGAGGATGGTAAATAACAGTCCACCCCTTTAAGAGAGAGAGAGAGAATCGAACAGAGAGCTGTAAGTCAAACAAGAACGTTTCACAAACAAAGCTTGTGGGGTGAGATCGGGTGGGGGATTTCCACTTTGGTCTCCAATAAATCTTGAAGTACGAATAGAAACGTTTGGTAGAAAAGTGAGAAGTTTGGAAGTCGTACCTTGCTTCTCATGTGAATCAGCTTTTATAGTGTGCAAACTAGCATGATATGAGTTACTTTTTGTGAGTAGGATCTTTTGGCTGGGAGGTAAAAGTCAGAAGGGCTTTCCGCCTTGATATGGAACAAGTGCCCCCTTCTTTGCGATGTGTCGCCGCAAGGTGAGTGGGTTAAACACGAAGGATATGTTACCACACACACGCATGGGGAAATGACTCTCTTTAAACCCAAGCATACAGGATTCCTTGTTCAACTCGCCACCGAGAATGCTCCTCAAGTTAAAAAAAAAAACACTCTTCCTTGTCTACGTGCAAACCAAAAATAATATTTGAATTGTCCGCGAACTAAGGAACTCACATGGAAAAGTTCTAGCAATGACATGACTAAATTTGATAATCTCTTTCGGCGAATTGGTTTGCGCGCGACACACCAGGAATCCCTGCTAGCCCACAGAGCAGCAACACTCCGATGGTCATGGCATGGCAAGCCGTCCGGCTGACACAGTGGTAGAAATCATACTAAATTCCATCATAAACCCGCATACTGTGAAAAAGAAAACCCACGTAAAACCTCAGAGACATATCGATGACATCTTTTTGCCATACACACAAAAGATCAGCAATTATTTGGTGGGCCCTATATGAATTGATTTTCGTCAGCCTAAACGGCAGATTTTCATTCATTTTTCGTTCTCATGTCCAGTTGACAACGTCATCTCCTCTGAAGAGTCTGTCTACGCTGTCTGACTCATCTATCTCTATTTCTCTCCTTGTTCACTGCATGAGCTCTTATGACAATCATGTAAAACTATGGCATACAGCTGATTTCAAGGAAAAAGGAATATGGACTCATGCTCTACGGAATCTCTCTCCTGACTGACTGTCATATCACTTGTCATATATCCTCTCCTGTCGTTAGAAATGAGGTCATTATCTGTTTTATGTACTTCCTTGTGATACAGTCTATATTATCGTTCATTGAACGGTTATATATTTCTTTTCATTCTACTGTCGCACAACCATTTCCGATGTGGTTTAAAGATGGATGTCTGGTTGGTTGTGGCAGAGGTTGCATCGACGGACATTCAGTGGCCAAAGGGAGCACTTGTGGCGCGGTAACAGGAAGCCCAGAAAGTTGGTAAGAGGAGAGGTGGTAGAAGGGGGTACCTGAGGCCCCCGTAACGTGGTAGGCACCTCATACGGATGGTGTGTAACATCCGATTCAAATTGGATGATGCCCCCTCATACCCACAATCTCGTCCTGCTGGTCTTCCGACCACTTCCACCTCTATACAGTGTATGTATATACAGCTGTAAGGCGATAATCAAACGAGCTCCACGCAAAAATATATACATACCATGAAAAATTCCAAAACTACAAACTTTCACGTGAGGTCTTTCAAATAATATATAGGGCCTTTTTTAATTAAGATTTTAAATGTTTGCTCGATACGGGGTTCTTTGTTCTGGCTTCGATTATACGCAGCTCATGGTATATCGAGGGTTTGTTTGTTTGTTGTTGTTGTTGTTGTTGTTGTTGTTGTTGTTGCTGTTGTTGATGTTGTTGTTTTTTTTTTTTTTTTTTGGGGGGGGGGGGGTCTGGGATGAATAATGAGTCTAGAAGAATCTGCTTATTTGATATTTCAATTCTAATCGTCGTCGGGACGACACGACCAGTACGTGATGAACCGAAAATCACCACAGCTTCTTTCAAATAAATCAATGATAATCATGAATATATCATTTAATAAATCGCAGATGATTGCACGGATAGTTGCACTACAAGACTGATCAGGCATTGATGTCGAATACTTACAAATGAGTTCAAAAGTAAGCACAAAATAATGATCTATTGACAGCAGAGCGAGGATCTAGAAAAGTGAATTTTAGTTTAAATGATGGATTATTTTTATCCGCTACGTTCAGATCGTCAATCAACTTTTCGCCCGCGACCCACTTGGCAGTCAGTTTCTTTAAAATTCACTCCTGCGGTATGCTTTCTTATCTGGCCTCATTTCAAAATCATTTACGCCCATTTTCTCTATTTTCAGACGCGCGATTACGCATCGAATGAAAAACGAGGTAGAGTGACTTGCCAAGTTTTTCTTCATCTTGAATCTACTCACGATAGTGATCATAACATACCACAAAAACCATGTTCATATCCTGAAATGAGAGGCTAATATAAAATCTTGGCGGTGGAAATACATCGTTGACATTGGCGGTTAACTCTGTCACTTTCACTGGGAACTTGTTTGTGTACATCAATCTCAAAGCCAGTAATGTGCTGGACGTGAGAGGATTAAAGTGATGATAATCATAAATCGGCATATCAAGTAGAAATCACTTTTTGGGTGAAGAAATCCTATTTTCTTTGTACTAAAAAGCTTTCTCGGGCTCTATGACCAGACATCGGTTGCAATGGGCATGTCCTGAGTTCGAACCACATTCATGGCTTCCAAGGCACGTGGAGGCATTAATTGTGTGAATGGATGATCCAAGAAGGTGGATAAGCAATATGCAGAATAACTGTCGCAAGACATGATGGTGATGACTTGTAGCCAACCAAAGAATGGGTGAAACACAGCAAGGTGCATGGCTAAATGCGATATCGTACATTAACACATTCTGCTATACCCCTTAATTGTCTTGACGACATATCTTGTGGGCATCTCTCTCAATATTCTCAGTGCGGATGGCTTGAAGAGCAAATGTGCGCAGGTAAAATATCATCACGTTGCCACAACGGTATGACGCAGATGGACGAAGGTAACAGAGATCGAGATGTTGTTAGAATGGCTGGCGATCGCAGCTGTCCCTGGTGGGGCAGGTACGGGTGTCGCGTGCCTGCAGCTCCCCTGGTAGGATTTATGGCTGAAAACTCGCATCACATTTCCTCTCCATCAATACGAACGGGTTTCTTCGCGAGGTCCATTTCATTCTTTCATCGCACAGCTGCGCATATACCTAGTCTCATTTCACGACAGTACACAATGACCTATCTTTAACACCCCCCCCCCCCCCCCCCATCATGAATCAAAGAATGCCTGGCAATAAACATGCCTGACATCTTTGAAGTCACTATACCACAACACACTAAATTGAACGAGCAGAAACAATTATACTCCTGTCATAACAGGGAGATACCAGCACCCTTTTTTTGGCAGACTCTCCCTTTTAAAGTTTTATTTTCTCCTTGAACGATAATGTTTCCTCTCACAATCAGTGTTTTTCAAAAAAAAAAAATCACTCGTGCTCCAATTCCAATACAATGAAGTTTAACTTAAAACATCATATGACAAGAAAATAAGGACAAATCACTCATAATAACCTTCAGAGGTTGAGCTCATGATTATGTCCAAGGCGAAGATTTTAGCTTTTAACGCGGGCTGAGACTACACTACACTGGATGTAAAAGAATTCCCACTGATCTCCAGCTAATCGTTTGCTGTGATGATCGGTCGAGCAGCTGTGACCCAATCGGGGCGAGTCTATGAGGGACGAGTCTACATAGAGAACATTATCATTGACGATACGGACAATGTGACAACCAACATGTATTTATAAGGAACGCCGCACTAACATGTTCCACAGAATCGTTGATGGTCCGGTAATAGACGTCTGGTTCATGACAAGTTGCAAGATTAGAAGTTATCACTACCATGTGAGGGATATTGTTTGCTCTAGCTTCGCCCCGTATTTTCATGACTTGTTTGTCTCATTATCATTGTCCAATTCATCCACAGTATATCTACACTGTCTTGTACTTGAATTTTTCTCCAGCAACGTACTCAGAAGCATGAAAGTACGTAAAATTCTACAGTAATGGTTTACCCTATATGCATGAATGCAATGTTCAAAGCGGAAGTGAGCACAAATTACTGGACAATATTAAAGTCAGGATACGTGACAACATAAAGCCATGAAAGATTTTTAGCAAAAAGAAAAAAGAAGAAAGATTATTTACATAATTCAAATTCAGGCTATTCTTTTTTTTTTAACACACAGGTATCATTATCAACAAAAGTGCAGAAAAAAAAAGAGTAGGTACAGCGGGATCCAGAAGATACAGAAAGAGGAGGGGATAAAGAAAAAAAATCTACCAATGAACACTGCAATGTCAATCCTGAAAGGAGTTGAGCTGACATTATCCTTCTGATCATGATCGACGGATGTACAATAGGAAGAAACAAGAAGGACCCCAAGAACAGACTCGTGGAAGCTGGATAGACAAGTGGAAATCGTCTTAAATCTAATTACAGTGATTTGAAAGGTAAACAGCGGGACGCTTTGACAAGTAAAGAAGAACGAACAAAACTTACACTGCGCGAATTATGAGAAGTGAAGTAAAGTCTTGAGGAGTTCATGAAAATACAGCCTTCCTTGCCATTTTGTATCATGTCAGCACGCTGTGAAACTTGCTCGTGCCGTATTTCTAATACGGCAGTTGCTGTTCCAGTCACGGCTAACATGACACCAGGATTTCCAAAAGCTAATTATAAGCCACATTGTTACTCGACAGACCCAACTCGGGCAAATCAAATTACCAGGGGTCATTAACAAGTAGGTGGAGAAAGTTAGGAAGTTTTGCTGTCGCATTAATCGGGTTTGAACCTCAATTAGTCAATGCCAAGTAAAAGGAAGTCTAAAATCTGCGGCAAGATAATTGAATAGAGAGAACACTGATACAGGCTACTGTGTGACTGTGTATAAGGACATGGGGAACGTGTGACAGCCTATAGGCAATGCGCCAATGCCATTGGCTTTTTCACGTATAACAGCACCACCAATGACAACAGCTTCCATTTGTAAAATTAATCCAGATAATGTTCGCCAAACGTTATGTGGAACAGCTTGGCAACTTTACAATCGAATGACGGATTATAAGCGATATATGGAAAATGAAATCCGCTCGCTATAAACACAGTGTAATATTCGTTTAATGATACCGGCGTAACATCTATCACGTTAGTCATTCAAAATACATAATGCTTTTTTCCTCTTCAGTATTGTATTACGATGAAATACTCATTTGTTCATCACCAAACGCAACAGAGGAGTAGAACATGATTTTTTTTTTAATAAGATGCCAGATAGTTCACATGATATCAGGTATGTTAGATACCATATTGGCATAACAGCAATTATTACACAAGATCACAAACTGGAGTGATGATGAGATTTATAGAACTACATGGGAGATCATAATCGTCAAGCTCACAGTGTCTCAGCAGACACATGATGAACAGTATGCCCTCTGTCCTCCGTGCTTGTGGGACTACAATATGCATGAAGAGTCGCATCACAAAACGGATTATTTCTAAACATTTTGAAGTAGGCCCATCATCAGATACAGCAAAATAAAACCTTTCCAGTGATCACGGTGATAGCAAACATGCTGCATAACAAGAAATATTCTTGAAATTATAATTAAAATGCGCTATATTTCCTTTTCATCTTAACTTGATTTTAGCAGATTTAATCGCAAACATCTCAAATTAGCAAGAATAGACATAACTCGTTTTGCCATCAAAATCTTCAAATGTAAACAAATGATATATCAAAAGACACAGATTGAGAAAGAATGATCATAAGTCTTTGTTTGACGATGATGATCACCGATTTTCACTGTGGAATGACATAGATCCCCATGGCCAGATATTTTGTTTGGGATACGGCACGGAGGCCCGGCACGGAGGGTTGTGAGGAAACTCTCATTTGCATGTGGAGACGTTTCTTTTCTTGTTATTGTCTCTGACGGGGAATACATTTGACTGTGACAAATTGAAAACCCGCACTGATCGCCATATACATTTTTGAATGTGGAAATTCACATTTTCCGTTGCCATGAATTGGCTCAAATCCTCTCTGCACTGTACCAGGAATACTCAAGAAGGACACGAGTGCAATGACCTTGGGCGGAGTAAAAACGGAAGAAGTTTGGGTTATTCTCGTGAAGAGGCCGGAGGACCCCGCAATAATTAAAGGGGGAATAACGAAACCTTTCATTACAGGTTTTAGTGTAGTGAAATATCGACAAATATTGTGATAGACACGTATTCAATCTACACTCACAGATTTAATTAAAACTGTCTTTAACGCAGTTATCTTTTAAAAACAGTCTAAAAACTCACTTGTTTAAAGCCTCAATTTGATTACACATTACATGTATTTGATATTTGTATGTCTTTATCTCCTTCAATTTCTCTTCCTTCCGCGCCTAGAGCACTCTGCAGAGTGGATTTGGCGCTATATAAATCATATCAATTATTATTATTATCATTATTATTATCAAAATGCCCATAAAGTTACTTTCCAAAAATGTATGCATGTACCAGTTATAAGAAACAGTGACAAGTATTTCATTGCATGTAATATTAATGACGTGAAGGACTTCAGTTTAGAGTGGAAGAGCTATACATTCTTGCTGTAGTTTTCCAAGCTAAATATGGAAGGTGCTAGGAAATCAAAGTGAATTATATCGGATAAACTTTTTACAAGGTCTGACCCCCTCCCACGTGATTCTCTGGCATGGTCGTTGAGGGCAGGGCATGACTTGCCCAGGTCCGGAGTTGACTCACAATGGTGGAAATGATTATTGACCCGTTTCCTCCGCCGCCTGATTAATTGTTGAGAATGACTACAGACAAAACGCGTGACGATGAATGGCCATATCTGATTCTATTCATGATAAGGGGCCTAACTGAACATGTTTCAGAACGTGTTGAGTATTAAACCAGACATTGCTCTCAATATTATGTACCTCCCCTGTCGCGCTATGGGAGGACCTCCCTGTCAAGTCTATGTTACAACAGAGCCGAGGCGGGGCGCTCATACAGCCAGTAACATTCATGTGATACGAGTAAACTCGAGCGCATGGTTGTTCATAAAGAAAAGGAAGCAGACGTGAACGAAAATTCGATTAACGACGTTCCCGTCCGAAGTGACATTGACAAGATAGAAAGAGAGACACTTTGGGAGAGAGGGGGAGGGGGAGGGAGAAGCGGTCATGGAGGAAGCGGGAGAGAGAGGGGGAGAGGAGAGGTTAGAGAAGGGGGGGGGGGGCGGGCTAGACAAGATGAAGCATTACGAATGGGAAGGTTGATTGGAGTGATGGCGCTTTCAACGAATATCGAACGGGTCGCCGGACTACCGTTCTGCTGTGTGTTAATGCAGAAACAGAGCATAAAAACACAACCGACTGCACCCACTTACACCCACCTGTGTCTAGATTAGGTCGAATACATATGATACTGATGCATGTTGCAAAATGAAAGACATGTGAAGCTGTAAAGGGAGCAGAGAAAGACAGAAGGGACGACGGGTTTTTGCAAGGTGATCAAAGTGCCACTCCTCAACTTGAGGTTGTGATAGCTGTACGATCTCTGGCACTCAGGTCATCAAACGCAAGGAGATGCAAGTCCCCCTATTCCAATGTATTCCACATCTCTGGAAACATCCTTGTAGTTTTGCTTAGCTATAATTGTATGTTTCTTTGAAAGAAAGGGATCATCAAGATGAGTTGTATTGTGTGTGTCTGTGTCTGTGTGTGTGTGTGTGTGTGTGTGTGTGTGTGTGTGTTATTAGCCTTCATTAATGCTTTGGCGGTAAAACACAATTGAAATGTTTTGAAGCAATTGTAACGTTCATCATGCACGCCTTATCCGTGTGCCAATCATAACACTACTTGAGGGGGTGTCCATGAATGTGGCTGGATCGATAAAATCATTACGTGGCCTTGCACAGTACGACAATGTATGCATTGTATTATCGATGGACTGGTGTGTGGTAGTTGGTCAGATAATATCAGTGGGATGCAAGGCACTGAGCCATGTTTAAATCCACAATCTATTGTCTGATGTCATGTTGGATATTGCAAAATTCTCTCTTCCTGCAAAGCCGACATACTGTGTCTGCTTTGAAACAGGTCGAGGAGACTGCTTGGCCGTTTAGAAGGAGATCTTTAAATACGAGGGGGCAATACACTTTACTGACCTGTATGATGTTGTCAAAGTTGGAACTCCTTGGTGAAAACCATTTCAGAAAATAGACATCAGGTTTATATACCAGCAGTGACGATATTTTAGGCTGACACATGTCACATGATTATACGTACACGTATATGTACAGTGATAATTATGTGATGGTCTGTATACGGATTATCACATACAATTTTCACAGCTTCTGCATGACATATTATCTTTGATCACATTTCTTCTTATTATTCGTGCATAAAAAAAGGATTATAGAACTGGCCTAATCGAAAGTCGCACAGTGCATGTGAGATAACCTTTCACAAGCGCAAACGAACGGTGATTTGAACGGACAAGAGAGATTAAAAAAAAAACCATGAATAGCTATCCTATAATATAGGATAGGTATATAGGTTTACAGTGTATATTATACACTATTACTTTAATTTCTTGCGCTTGCGTGACATAATTATTTCGTCACATCTTTCAATTGGCGATCTTTGAGTCGCTGCAGTATCATATAATTGTTAACGAAGAGGGGTAAACATCGTTAACATCAGTGTAAATGAATCTACACCTATGCTTAATTATTGCCATGCTGTTATTCGTGGAAACTGGATTCGGTTTCATCATGGAGGTAGAACTACTGTCTCCATGGTTTCATGCACAGACGTGAACGATCATTCTGCCGTAAGCAAAACAATAAGGCTAACGAGATTACTAATTGGGTATGGCGACTTTTGTGCATCTGAGGAACAGCCGTCAGCAAGTAGCTAACCATCTATTTTCATTGCACAACTCATCCCATGTTTAATCATCCCCTTCTATTAGGATGAACAAGGTGGTAGCAGAATATAACGCCTGTCATTAATTTTACAAGGACCTCAGTGCCAGCCTCAAAGATAGAAAGCAGTAGCCTATATACATTATCCAAAGGCATAACGGGCAATGACGAACAAACACATATCGCTCGTTATCACGTTGATGCGTTTTACAACATAAATACGACTTTCAATGATACAATCGTGGATCGTCCAAGCTTTATGAAAAGAAAATCTGTGCACTTTACCTTCTCTCCATTCATGCAATGAATTGTGAAGGTTTGTGATCTGTATGTGGGTGAACATAATCATCCGCATACGGCGCGGAATTACACGGTACACACTCTGACACAATATGTAACGTCATTCGCAGTCATATTAAACGAGGACATAATAGTATTATCTGTGTTACGGCCAATTTAGCGACCGAGTTATGTCTTTGTTTCGTAAAAGAAGGCAGAATGAAACACACAAAATCATGCAACTTCAAAGAAGATACAAGTTCGCAATGTCATTGAAATGACTTTGTTTTGTATTTTCGACTCGGGTTCCGGTTCAGTTCCGCATGGACAATTGGCAGAGTGTCACAGATACAACACTGCACTCTCACAAACGCTTTCCAACAAACACGTTTCTAATCATTTGGTCGCTTTACAAATTCTCCCCTCCCACTCGATTTGAACAAATGCACACTTCTGGACAATTTCTGGAGAAATTTCAACGGCTCTGAACAATACTTTTCAGTTATATAACGCCACAATGTATTGTTCTCTTTGTAAGGGTTAGCCTTGCTTTGCAGTTCGCCTAGCCAGAGTCCATTCGCGCGCTTTATGAAAGGAGGTTAAAAGGAGAAAAGAAAGGGGGAGGGGAGTGGGGGAGAAAAGCGCACAAAAATAGGGAGGGTAAAAAAGTTGTTTTTTTCTTATATTTCGATGTGATCATCAGTTGCTGAGTTTTGGGGCGTTTGTTTAAGGCCATGAATACACAATGACAGCTTGGGTCTTGTAGCTTTTAGCCTGTAAATGCAACATCTAAACAAGCAAGGGTTAGATTTTACGTTCCAGATTTATAACATATGGAATCCTATATCTCCAGGATATATTTTCCTTTTAGCGCAGGTAAACCATACAAAAAGTAGATCAAGGGCAATGTTAGTGAAAGTAGACAAACTCAACGTAAGTTGTTTCATGCCTTGTCGAAGGTTGTATCGGATAGCTTTGCATATAGGCCTACCCGTCTCATCTAAAATCGTGGATTAGAACAGCATTGTGTTCACATTTTCTGCTGAGAAATATATAGAATGCATACATATAGGCCCTTATTTGATTTACGATTCTGTTAAAGATACTGTGGTATCACACAATAATGCGGCTGATACCGTGATGGTCTCTCTCTCTCTCTTTTTTTTTTTTTGCACAACAATAACATTTAATTATTAAATGTTTGTCGTAATCATTTTCCGCGAGTAAAGTAGACAGTCGCACGTAAGGTCATATCCCTATAGCCGCCTTCTAATTCCCGCAGTTCACTCACAGTTTTCGCATATGCTGCTTTTGTTTCAAGATGAATACATCACACAAACCAAAGTTACTGCGAGGGGTGGGGCGGGAGGGGAGGGGAGGGCGGCGACATGCAGAGTATAGACAAGTTTAATCAACCTTTTTTGTTTTTCTAATTTCAAACTTCAAGCATTTGTGACCGCCTCCATTTACCCGAGACCTGTCAGGAGCACATGATGGTATAATATACAGCTCACTTTAGGTGGAAAGCCCACTTAGATCACGCTCTTGAAATATACTTTGTGGTGATATGTACAACTGTATCTACCACAGCCTCAGCTATAGCCGCGCCTATAAACCACAAGGTGTAATACAGGGACACGTAGGTTCTTCTCAACCAATGTCAGACGTGCCTGGGAAGGTCTCCGCAATTTCATCAGAATCGGAGTGTACGTCGTCATAAACATGTCTTCTGTTTTTCAGTGACGATTCATCAGAGCATCAGATATGGCACCTGTCGAAAGTCTAGTGTCTTAATATGGTTTTATTGTGTTCTGATGGGAATATGGAGTGCTTTCAGTTGTAGATCACTTCACCGCGTTGTCATGGCCTTTCTTAGCGAGTACTTACAGTATACGAAGGGTGTGGCTTCTTTCAAACCCCCGTATCTGTTTTGCTCTGTGTGTGTGTGTGTGTGTGTTTGTGTGTGTGTGTGTTTGTGTGTGTGTGTTTGTGTGTGTGTGTTTGTGTGTGTGTGTTTGTGTGTGTGTGTGTGTGTGTGTGTGTTTTAATCCCACACGCGATGTACTGTGCATTTTAACATCACTTGAAAAAAAAAATAAACACGAAAGCATACCCCCACACATCATAATGAATTATCTGTGTGGGTGGACCTTACAGAACACAAAAGGCAAGGATAAAATATCCCAAACAAGAGCTCAATCAGTCACCAACAAGGATATCCAATACCTATAATCTCTCTGTTGCTAGCCTTATAGCCATGTAAGCATGACCTGTATGTGTCATACTACAAGACAACGCACTTCACAGCTTTCTGTGGTCCCTCTATTGCCGGTATTTAAAGTGGCGCGTTTTCACAGTCAGGTTCATCGATTGTCACGAGCGGTCACGGCCCATGCAGCTTTAGCGGATTAGACGAAACCACCTGGTTGAGCGCTAGTTGCCCCCTTTCATTTCTCGTCATGGAACGAGACAAAAGCAGATGAAAGAGGGGAGCAGCCATCTATCCATACAACCAGCCAAGGACATTGAAGGATGAACCAAAACCGACCAGCCGTGTGAGCTGGGTGACATACATGTAGTCATGATACAAAACACACACAGATTTTAGTAGCTCCATGGACAGACAAAACATAGACGCACACACGCACAACCACGGGACATTCTCCCTTCCTTTTTCACTCGATCACTTGATCGGTCAAAATCGCCGATTAATCCGCCATGAGCTTGCGCACAGATAAGCCTAATCGTATCTAGGAGTCGCCAGTACTATCACCATGACAACAGTGATCACTTCGTCCCTGCCTCCAAAGAGCGGGATGAGGCCACGGAGCAATGCAGGGGAAAAGAAAGTCCTAGGAGATAAACTCAACTTGATGTGGAACTTGGGTTGGCATTGAGCTTTCGGCTGGCGCCTGATGCTCAGAATAACTTCCCTGATTCCTGGCATTAAAGAATCAAATCTTATATCTGAAAAGAAAGAAAGAAATCTCAAAGTGGCCACGCAAGAGAAGCCTTATGATATCCAAGTTCGATAAACATTTTTTTTTCTTTTTTTAATGCGATGTCACTTTCTTTTTTCACTTATTGACTGCGGTCTTCCCAATGTTCTTTTCTATTTGTCTGGAGAATCTCGGGGTACATAAGTCGTGAATCTACACAGACGGGTCATGCAAGATGGCGACAAGCGTGACTGCACGTGCACTTCATGCCATGCAAACGTCTGCAGTCGTTGTCAATATAATTTGACTATTGTTGAGGAGATGCACTATGTGTCTACAAAGGTGAATCACACCGGTGATTATACTGCAGGTGGTGAGCCATGCATGGTTACAATAAGTTCGTCATAATACATATCGTTGCTTACTGATTTCGAGTCTCAAAGCGTGTAAGAGAGACTGAAGCAAGGTTCTCTCTCCCGTCACGTCAGGCCACCTTATAGGCATTAAAACATTACCCCTAACAATCATAAGCTTTTGAAATTATCCTGAGAGACAATTACGTCATCGTCACCTGAGAAGCATAAGGGCGCAAACACAATTACAAAGTTTAAAAGGGTGGAGCCATTTGTTGTTTTTTTTTTCAAAGTTGTCCTTGTGTACATATAGCATTAACGATTGCAATACTTCATCTATATTTGTGATTACATGTGTAGACTACTATATCAAGATACACCCGTTAGGTTCTTCTATCAATGCGTCTTATTGTATTGTTTAAATCACATAGATATATCCAATCTTCATTCAACCCATGGTCCCTTTAAAATAAAACAGCCACAACAGACCCGCATATGCAGCAACACGTGTCATACCTAGTCCTCGTGCACCTGGATAACAGTCTACAAATTGTCATGATATACAAAAGATTCTAAAGAAGACTCAGTCTGTCTGGTGAAAGGAATCTACATTTTCTCATGTACACAGTACTTTTCACCCCCCCCCCCCCCGAAATGAACAGAAGGAATGCAGATTTAATGAGGTGAGTGTACTTTGTAAATGCATGTTTCCTCATGTGCATTGTGTAGTTTTTACCGCAACGAAGGGCGCCAACATAGGAACTAAACTTTGACATTTAAATCCTGCTATTTATCCAGGCGAGGATTGTGCTTAAGCATCTCCTTTTCCCCCTCATCAATAGCAACAAAATGCCAGAGAGGGATTGACAAAAAGCGCTTGGATGTTCAAATATGGGAAAACCTGCAGCGTGTGAAGGCAATAAAGCGAGGTTGAAAAGAAGAGTCTCGAATCTTTCCAGAACATTGCCTTAAAGAAAATACATTTTAGCATTGTTATGGCAAAGAAATCGGATTGGTCTATAGACATTACACTGTTTAATACAGTATAAAAAAAAAAGCATGTGATATCAATACCACAGAAAGAATTTGTGTTTGGTTTCCGGTCAGTTCGTATGTCAGTGCTTGACCGAGCGACTGAGATGTCAGTCGTATATAACGACATCCTACCTCCTAAAAAGATCTCCTAGTCCTACCCGAGGATAATCTGAGCGAGACGTACTCTTTGTGGGAAGAACAAATCTTTCCTACAGGACCATTCGGTAAAAACAGGACAAACTCGGTCAGCTTAAAAACATTATGGGTTTACGAAAAATGATCTGAATTCATTCCGATGAACAGGTGCTTAAAGGCATAATTTACCATTTGCAGATGAAACAAAAACCCAGCATTAGTGCTTTAAAATAGTTCTAAAATGTGAGTTAGGGATAGAAACAACCACTGTCAAAATTTGAGTTCGTATAATCGATGTTGAGTGTTGTTAAATACACAAAATGTGAACAATAGTTATAATAAGAATGTTTCCAGACTAAACCGTATACAGTTGCGGTTTATTGAGAAAAACCCTGATATCTCCTTATATTTTAGGTTTTATTGCAAATATTTCATATGGTAGGATGTTTTATGATACAACAGACCTACACATAATTATGCATCAAATGTGATATCTTGAACATTTTTGAAATCACTGCTCCCAAAGGTAAACTGGACCTTTAACTATCATGACTAGAGTGATTGCGGGTCTAAAGCTTCGAACAGACACGTCGAGCCATCTGAAAGAAGGAGGTGTGAGTGACAACACTAGTCGTGTTGAGTCAAGAGACCAGACAGGAATGAGATAAGTATCGACTTAGTGAAGTTGTTTTGCTTCTTACTTACTAGTTCGGGCGCCACCAAAGGGTCCAATCGGTCACGATATACCTCAGACAGCCTGGGAAGGTGGTGATTTAGGTCATATAAGTGAGTAAGTGCAGCAACCAACCACTTGGTGCTGTTTTACTAGACTCCACGAGGTAAACAACACGTCTTTGAACGCTTTGGGTTTGTGTTACCTTTGCGTTTGTTGGGGACAGTCACAAAGCAATTTAAAAAACCGCGGGGAGAGACCGGGAAAACGGGAATGCTTAGATGCTGTTGAATCATTTGCATGCGAGAAAGCCACCTTTAAAAAAAAAATCATAATTTGGCCTACAGACGTATATAACAAGTATAAAAAGGATGAGAGAATAAAATTGTATTACACTATCAATGAGGGGTACAAAGGACCAAAAAGAGTGAAAAACCCCGAGTTGGTATTAGTGTCCATTCTACGAGGCAGTTTCAGCAAGGAGATTGCAGTATTGTGTATTTAAATACAAGAAGATGTAAAAGAACTTACGGTGCCTGAAAGATTGAAGCACTGATGGTATATAGATGTACATGTACGTAATATGCAGGATATTGCGAAGGGAGGGGGCTTGGCATATTGAGGTTAATTCGGCACCGACAAAATTGAGGTGGAATTGACATTGTGGCAGTGGAGAGAAAGAGTGAAAGCGACTGAAGTCCGAGGGAGAATGAGGTACCAGAGGTGTAAAGGGGGATTTCTTATCAAGAAGATGGGTCCTTTTGCCACCAGAAGACTGAGATGACTATATAGGAGCTTGCGGTACTAATGAAAAAGACGTAAAAAGACGTAATGGCCCGAATTCACGAAGGTGGTACAAATGAAACCATAAACCATGGACAAAAACCATGGAGCGCCAAGTGTCGCACGGAATATTTCGTTACGAAATTGGTCATTTCGTTACAAAATAATCATTTCATCGACGAAATGACTAATTTCGTAACGAAATATCCCATGCGACACTTGGCGCGCCATGGTTTCATTAATTTTTGTACCACCTTCGTGAATTCGGGCCAATGAGATTGGGGTAACCATGAAACAGAAATATCGACGATATAGTTATTCTAGAGGTGTCGGCAGGAGATGCATAAATGCCTGGTTCAAGGGAGGGCAGCAAGGGGCGAGTGAGTTAGCAACGGAGAACCCCCCCCATCCCCCCATCCCTAAAATCGACTCCCCAACCCAAAGCCTCTTCAAAACTAGAGCACCGATTACACCTGTTACATTCCAACAATCTTACCCCACTTTAACCTTGTCCGATAGGGGGAATAATTCTGATGAATTATCTCGTTGGCCTGAGACTGGATGAAGGAAGCTCTCTCATCACGTGACACAGTATTGATCAGCATTCTAGCTCAAGAAAGAAGCAATCCTATCCCCCCCCCCCCCCATTCCCCCTGTTCTTGTCATATCAAATCTAACACTGGCCCCTGTAATGATCCATCTAGGCATGTTGATATACACGCGCCTTCCTCCGAATGCTGATTTGCGCATGCGTGGACACGTTTTCTCTCGTACAATGTATAGTTTTGTGTTTTTTTTTTCTGTCGGTGATTCTTGAACCCTGAAATGAATCTGAGGCTTTGAAACGAAATGCTCTCTTGTAAAATCTAATCAATTGTCAACATTAATGATTATTTATCATGTAACGTCTCTCATCTTATATAGTCTATTCTTTATCATGACACCGGGTTTGATACTGTAAAATATGTATTCATTTGCAACAGCTAATTTCATGTCAAAACCTCTACATGTGCTATGAAACTGGTTCCTGATATAGATCTGCGAAACATATTAACAGGCAGAGCTCGTACAGCTCTCATGCATTTTCACACTAATTGATTATATCGCTGTGGAAATATATATATATATTTTTTGTTGTTGTTGTTGTTTTGTTGGAATTATAACAACCATGGAGCTTCAAAGCTCCTTGTAAAAACACACGGAGCTTCATAACAGTGCACAAGATGACGATCATAAGTATAATAGCCATGTCTTGCAGTCTTGTGTCCTGTATGTAACACACAGCTGCATTCTTCAAAGTTTTGGCTATTCTGATATCCAGTCGCTTTCATCTCCAAGTTGACATGAAACTTAGGACAACCATCGGTGATGGATGCCCGCGTCATTGGGGTCGAATTAATCACGTCGTAGGCGACGTCGTCCCAGCCAGGCGCACGAGCTGAAATGCGAAATCAATGATCAAACTCGAGTCGACAGCTGATGGCCTGAAGATGAAAGCAAAGGGTCGTATGGTCATAATGACGTCATCGACTCGTCCTCAGGACATGAGGAAGGACATCTCAATTTCGTCCACCGACCTTTACCAGTCATAAACAAGTTCGGCGAGGTTAAAAAATGTCGTCCTTCCGCCTTGCTGAAGAGACATCTCAACTGGCGAGGTCCAAGCGTTGTACGGTACACGAAAGACCCGGAAACCATGAAGATTGGTCGAATTTAGGGGTTTTGTTGCATGGTCGACGTTGACCCCGAATTAGCACTTTTTCGAAGAGACGCGTGGGGCAGATTTGAGTGTCAAAGAAGCGGTCAAGCGGTTTGTTTTTGCTGCAATTGTTTTCTGTGTGCAAGATAAGCGGCAATCCGATAATCTGCCCGGAAGTCGTAGACATTGCCAACTTTTACGTCAACATGACTAAGATAGTATTGGACTGTACTCGTATCAACGCTTACCGTGTATTTTAAAAGTTCTTTTCTTGTCCCGTTCATTTTAAAGCAACATGGACAACGCAATGAAAATATCATGGTACGAGCTATATCCTTTGGGCCTACAAATGTACGTGGAATAATCGATGGCACAATGAACGAATCGTCACCATAATGTTTTCAATAATCTATAAATTCACATGATATTTGTTTAAAAAAATAATGAGCATCGAGTTTCTCCTCTTTCCTGTCTTCTTTTTCATCTTAGCTGCGTCATATGAAGGTATAATGAGAAGTGCTGAAGATGAATGCCTTCAAATTTCTTGTAAGGAATATGATAGTAAGAGACTTTCTCATTTCACACAGACATTGTATTAATCAAGGCTGCTGATTTAGTGATAGGGTCTAATTCAAACCAGCAATCTGCTGATCATCGTATATTCATGACAAAGACCCGAACAGTGTTACCAGTTTGAGAACTCTCAGCCCCATTGTCTATACATGCTGCATGCATCCTGTGTTTTCTCTCATATATAGCATGCTTATAGTAAGAGACCAAATTCAGCTCAATGGTGATCTAAAAAGTACCTCTGTAGAAGTTCCACTGCGCCACCATAATGTGGGTGTGTTTTAACATTACAGATGTATTTCTCCTCAGTCACAAAAATCCTGTTATCAAAAAACTCGGGGGGGGGGGTCGAATATTTTTATTATTTTATTGCACTATTATTATTTTTTCGTGGGTCAAATGGAGACTGTAATATACCGATGTCGGACAAACCTTAGTGTTATCGAATGGAAATCCTTTTTGATTGGACGAATATGTAGGTGTTTTTGTATATAGATAACATAAAGTCTTGAGGCTAAGCCGATAATTGGGCTGATACCATAATACAACCAAGTTCGCAGGTCATATAAAACCACATTCAATGACGAGCTTCCATGGTTGAACACCTTAGACGAATGCAACCGATACCACAGTGGCTAACCAATTGAACATGTGAGACAGTTGACCATAGAAACCTGAGCAAACATGCCTTAATTATGACACAAATATTGCTGGGTACAAATTACAATGTAAGTAAATGTAAATAAAGCAACCAGCGTTTTGCACAAACCGTTAATAATAACTGCATGCGTGTTTCGCTCCTTTAAGCCGCTATATTTGCAGTTCCCCCCGCTGACTACAAACCTGGTTAACCCGTGGCTTATTCGCCTAATTAACGTTTGACTCATGCTAATGACACCATTAAGGAACTGGCTTCATTGTTAGGATGCTCTCCTTCGAGGCATTCCCAGTTTTCAATTGTGTTATGGAAATAACCCGCTCCGCATCGCCAGTGGGTATGGCGTATACCTTAAGAAGTATGTGTGTCGGTATATAGTGCATGGTATACTCGCTTTTTATCTTGTGAAGGCTTTTAGCGCCAATTATTAGGCTTGGTCTTTGTTTGTTTCTGACGAGTTTCTGCGTATTCTTTTTTTTTTCCATTATATGACTTAATTTGTATCATATTGCATGCTCATGTCCACGTTTTGTCAGTACAGAAATAATGAAAAAATACACAGCGTGAAGCTCACAAGTATATTTTGTTTACTTTTTTTTTTACATAACATTAATATTTTGATATCTCAAGTTACAATCATGTATCCTTTCATATACTATTACTATAACTATCCACAGCTAATGAACTCTTACCTTATCTAAGATTATCACCAAGCTTACTTTTAAAGTAGTGATTGCATTTTTGATTAGTAAAATGTAAGTGCATCGATTTATAGACGCAAATGTTAGTCCACTCAGACATGTAGATATATAACTTCTCTTGCCCTGAAAAAGCTGGGAGGTGGAAGAGAGACTGTAGTTCTAATTCTCTCACACTCTCCCACATCTCTGGTCAAAGTTTACAAGTAGCTATAGTATTCCCAGAAGAGCTGTATTTGGCATATTGTTTATCCATGCTTTTTAATGGACTTCCCGCAGCCTGTGCAAGGCGACAACGAAATCATAATTTCATGACATTTACCACTGCTAGGCTGTTGAGAAGATTGTGGCATTGCTCATGTGCGTGTGGGCGAACAACCCAGGTGGGGACCTAATCAAAATATGATTATTATGGGAAGAGAATTTGAGAGAAAATTTTGAAGTGCTGCCGAAAGAACCCGAGTTGAAGAGGGCAGGTACTGTACCTTGCCTGAGGTAACTCAATTTACCTGAGCATGCACACACAGAAATTGACCTGGGCATCCCTCTCCACAGAGGGAGTGGGAATTCGTCTGTGTGTGTATATGTATGTATGCAGGAGTGACGTGGAATTATCGATGACTCATACCTTCGCGAGTCACACGGTTACAGCTTATAGAGGCGTAGTCTTCATCCAGTCAATATCATATGTATACATTCTGTACATACGGTATAGACAGAAACATGTCATACACCCTTACAAATACCGCAGAAAGTCTTTGAGCGATGGATTTCTTTGCTACATCTACCGATTGAATTTGCCAATTAAAAAATGTGATTTCCCTCAGCTGAAAAGAAATTAAAATAACTTTTTTAATAAGGTATTCTATTACATCTGATGCAGATTTTTCTAAGTCTGCATCAACAACGCCAGTTTGTACCCCCACCAACCCCCTCCCAGGAACAGAGATCATACAAATTTAGGTATATAATCTGGTTGTAGAAAAAAACAACCAAGTCCCATCAAGAAATGACAATGGACTCAATTAACATCAAGGTTGGCTGTCATCCTGGTCAAATTGTGCGATTGCATTTCAACAGTAGTGTAAACAGGCTTCGACAATGGTTGGATATACACTGACGGTTCGTCATTGCTCATCAATTT
Source organism: Diadema setosum (assembly GCA_033980235.1). Classification (NCBI taxonomy): domain Eukaryota; kingdom Metazoa; phylum Echinodermata; class Echinoidea; order Diadematoida; family Diadematidae; genus Diadema; species Diadema setosum. The sequence goes on from CM067074.1 coordinate 16,197,897, forward strand.
CCCATTGACCTAGGGGAAGAAGAGTAAGAATTTGTGTGTTTTGCAGTTTGATACGTGCTCCTCCACTTTGAATACGCGTCTGCACATGCTCACAGAAGACTTGGGCTAAGACTACCGTTTGACACTCAAAGCAAGATGTTGAGCGAATGAGAGAAAAAAAAAATTTTAGCCAGGTACTAGCATCTTCGTGATACCTTTGATATTGTTCATTTCATGCGAACATTTGGGAAGAGGTCACCATGCCAACAATATTTAGAAACCATCGCAAACAGATCTGGAGACCACTTATGTGTATTGTGAAAAACTTGGGTAAGCAACTGTAAGTCCTGATTTTATCATGCCCCGTCTAGTACTTTCCTTTGACAGTGCACACAAACGTGCTGTTCAGGTAAAAAACAAAACAAAACAAAACAACGCCTGTCTTTACCCCTTGTAGCGTACAGTGATATGACATATTCCTTGTTGATATGAACATTACAGTCTCGTGTGAGACACACATGCAACTTTTGACGTTTCACACAGCCGTCAACATTAACAATGCATTGTCATCCTTTTCATGGTCCAGGGACCAAAAGAAACATCCCTGGGCCAAGCAAAACGTCCCAACATCCGACAACAAGCCCCTTCGCTAGTCCAGGGAGGTGCGATCTCACCTCCCTGGTTAGTCTCTGGCCGAGGAAAGATCAAAACGCATTATTAACGTGCATCCGACCAGCGAAACATTCCAACATCCGACGAGCCCCTTCGTTAGTCTTTGGCCAAGGGAAGATAAAAACGCATGAGCCTCTTGGGTCAGGGGTGGGAAATGAATTACGAAGGCTTATAATAGGGAGAGAGGAGAGGAAAACTATAAACTCACTGAGACTGATACCCTGGTTACTCAAATTTAGGGATATTTATTGACTATCGCTATGTCTGAAAAAGATCGAACTCTTTTTCTTCTTTTTCTTCTTCTTCCGACTCAACGGACAGCACTGAGTTATGAACAAATCTTATTTGGAAAGTTGTCCCTTCAAGAAATGGTTATACTGAATCGGCATCCAACTGACACAGAGCTCATCCGCTGCAATGTATCCTTTCAAATCCCCTTCCGTCCGACAGCATATAACCTGGCTTCATGCCTTCCCACTGAGGCCAAAACACTCGAATGTTTTCCAACGGGGGGGGGGGGGGGGGGGGGGGGGGGGGAGACGAAGAAAGAGTTTCCCTACAAAAATTTCCGATAGACTGACAAGAAACACATCTATTTCCGACGAGGAAATTTGGCATGACGAGTCGAGTGGAAGCAGAGTCGCGATCTACTTAACTACGGTAGCCGGTGCCTCTTTGCCAAACGAATAAATCTGGCACACCAATGTGCCTTTTTGGCCCAACAAATAATAGACAAATGGCTGGAAATCTATAGGCACTGTGTACACGATCGCACAAAAACAGGGCCAAGAAAACGTTGCGTAATTTGACAAAGGAATCAAAAAGCCTGCATGGCTAATTCTCTCTTATAAATACGTCTGGGTGCGGAAAATAGTCCACCTGCCGCAAGATTTTACCGACAATAATGCTTCAAGGAGAAAAAGGACCCTGTCATTGTTCCTGTCACATGTATACTCACGTTGTTCCGACTGTATTAACCCTTAAAATACTAGGCATGCTATACAAACAGCTCAGCTCTTGTAAAATATTGAGCGATTGTTATTGCGGGCTTTACAGAGCACTAACTGTACCCAATCACGAGAAGGAAGGTAATCGGAAGGAGTTTGTAAGCTGGGTGCACGTTGCCCACAGTGGGAAATCATTGCGCATGCAGAAGTCCTGTTTAGTCACTGGATTATCACCTTGGATTGACGGAAATGACATGTCATCCAGTGGAGTTAACTTTAACTAACACGCGTGAAATGGAGATGAAATGTGTTGATCGCATCAAGCCTCTATACTAATCCCATCTGATTTCAACTAAATTACGAGAATATAGTACGAGTTGGACCTGGCTATCTATAATTTTAGTCTCAGTGAAATGGTACAAGTATAACTGTGGCGATGTGAAACGCTTATTAGAGAAACTAAGTACGAGGTTCATGCTAATATTGAAAGTAAACAATCATAAGCGTAGACGCAGCCTGGCAGTTATAATAACTAATCATAATAATGCATAGTTTCCTGGGGCAGGTCTCATCAATCTTTCCTAAAGCACTGTCCTTCCTGCGCGCTACAACTACATAAGGATGTCAGTGACATAAATTGACTTGAATCATAATATACATGGGCATAGTAGTCAGGTACATTGTACCAGTTATTTTCACTTGGTTCACAGAGGGTTTTCACGAGTAAAAGACATCTTCCGTGGATGTATGCAACGCGCGGTGCTCTAACACAGAATCTACTGAGCCCAAGTATATAGGTGCCTATACTGTCAGTTGCACCATGCATATATGTATTGCTTGCTCACAAATCGCCATCAAATAGACAAATTTTACCCCTTTGAGATTCGTTCCCTAATTACAGGAACTCCAGCACAGTCAGATATCGCACAGCAGAGCTATTAGATACAGTGTAGTCTACCTTTGCTCTTGCTCTGACCTAACGACAAGTCGTGTTATGCCTAAAATCAGCAATGTTTTTATGTTGTGTTGACAGATCATACTTATCTTTCCGCAAATGTTTATGCATGCTGGCAGTCGCGCGCCAAAAGGAGTACATGAAACTATCTCCGTATAAGAATGTCCAATGGGTGCATCACAACTTTTGACCTTCGGAATAGTCAACAGTTTTGCCCCATGGCAAGTTATAATTTCCCATTATACAAATGGGTTTGTAACACCCCGCGCTAAGAAGACTACAGGTGCTTTTGCACGTGATCCTGGTATTATCCTTATCGTGTTATTAATGTCTTTCATATATCATCGGGCGAATTTACAAGACTTCGTGAACGTGAGAGAATTATGTGATTTATATGGAATGCTCCATTATCAGAAAACCAGTGACAAGGCTCTGAATCTACTTTTGAGATCGTCCTCTGTGATGTACATGAAAATCGTACCAAAGTGTCGTATCCATGGTAACCAAATACGATCACGAAAATTGTGATATTGACACAGAAATGACAGCGTGATGTATACATTCCTGTCACACTTCAAAAGAGCAAACATGTCAAAATGCAGGCGTGTTTAAAGGGATGGTGTACATGTACAGATGTAGTTTTGGTTGAGATGTGGGTTTGGAATTTGACTTTTTGCGAGAGATGGAACCACTTAGGAAATATTAAGAAGCACACCATTTTACGAGAAATTAAAGGCTTATTTGATGAAAATCGGTTTTGAAATGGCTGAGATATCCAAAAAAAGAGGCTTTAATAAAAGGTCAACCCTTTGTTTCGCATTGGTTCTGCATATCTCAGCCATTTCAAAACCGATTTTCATCAGATAAACTTTTAATTCCTCTTAGAACTGGGTATGCTCTTTCATATTCTATAAAATATATTAAGTTGTTTCTAATTACCTTGCAAAAAGTTAAAAACTGAATCCCCATCTCAACCCAACTCGTACCCATCTCTTTAACCGTATACCTCGATAAAGTTTCAGCATCACGCAATTCAATACGTATACAAATATCTGGTATACATCTATAGAATCGCAGCTACATTGATAAAATATTTTTAACAGGGAGTGCGACCTTGTGTGAAGGGTGACAACACCAAACAACCTGCTCTTCGCTTCCTCATCTGAGAGCAAACATAGCGATTACTATAGCTTTACTGCACACGGAACTGGACTGTCAAAAAAAAAATGAGAGAAAAAGGAATCCGTTTCCCGTTTCACACGTTTCTGTCAATTCAGTTAGAACCAATAAAAATTACGTCATATTTTGACGCATTTAACTGCTATGGAAGTTCCCCTTCAAACGTCTGGTTGCAGTAGGCAAGTGGGAGGCGCGCACTTGTGGGAATTTTGTAGGTAAACAGTGCACAGTGTTAAAAATAAAACAGGGGTTAAACAACAACTGATTACTTCAACATTAACGAAGGGTAACTGTCAACGATACAAAAGTTAATTCACTGAAATCACATCCTACTGATTATGTTGTTTCCATTGTATTTTCTCGTTCTGAGCCCATTTGCTTAACCTACGTAAGACGACAGAAGCTTATAATATCAGCAATTATATAGTGTTAGCACTTTGCAGTAATAACAGCAAACTATAGGGGTCTTGATGTCATCTTGCGAGTACTGTCAGCTGCTACGTGGGAATACATTAAGTCGCTTGATTAACAACGCTCGGAAAGTGGCAGATACAATGATGCGCCTTTAAAGCTAAGCATTAAAAGCTTTTCTCCTTCACGCTCTTTCTTTCTCTGAATATTTTTTTTTCCTTTTATGAATGTGTATACACCTGATATAAATATACCGCAGTCTCTGTTTTCGAATCGAGTTCAATCTGACGCGGATGAATCAAATCTGTTTTCAATGACGGATCAAAAGTTGGAAAGCGAGACACCCAGCTGCTTTAGATTACCTCGCAAACGCGGTTCAATGTTTTATTGACAGCTGACACCACTAATAACTGCATTTAGCCTCTATATCCCTCCCTCTGTCCCCATACCCTATCTGGCTAGCTGAAATACACTAAGTCAGTTTGACTCAAATCACAATCATTATAAAACGTATTTAGTTAGTCTATAACGTGCAACGTGGTATTTTTCCCTTCAAAGCACAGTAATATCTTGCTTGTAAATCATAAGTACTCTTCCAATGTATACTGGCGAATGAACTGCATTTTACAGAAGAATATTGGGTTCACATCTGCAAAGGATGTTAACTCCTTGCATCTACAGAAAGGGTGTATAAAAGTGACCACAAAAGGAGAGGATACAGAGATATCAATGTCGTCAAAGTCAATATCATCAGGCTTAGCTGCTGTAGAATAACGTCTCAACAGAATGCGGATTGGCAAAGAAACCCCGCCTGTCTCTACTTATACATCTCAGTCACTAAACAGACGGAGAGGAAGACATTTAGACACTTTGACTAGGCAAACAATAGGAGATGAAAGAGAAAATACTAAAGAGCCGGAGATGTACAGGGAAGAATGCCAGTCGTTATCTTTCAAAGCGAATCAAAGACGTTCAACCAGGCGTATCGATTTGTTGGTGCTCTGTTCTATGCAGCGGTTTTACACGCAAGAAGGGATTCATCCTGACGCATTTATGCAGAGTGGGTGCTGCTCTCTCCGTTTAAAGAAAGAAAGAAAAAAAAAACACACATTCTAAAACCGCTACATTCCATGGATCGGGCGTAGCATTCTTATGCATGGTATGGCAGGAGCGACGTGAAGAGCGCCATAGAACGTCAAATGGCCTCCCACTCAGTCTAATTAACATTTAGACGTAGCGAGGCATAGGCCTACTAGTATATAACGCTAAATGGCTCTGGCTGTGAAATACACTGCCGCAAAACACACGCACAAAAGACTTGAACCATGTGTACTGTTTTGAGTAAAATCAAACGAAAGAGAATTGCATTACGTAACTATAATGTCATTGCTATATCTCCCACTGTAATATCATATTGTCTCGATAAAAATAGAGGTATTTGATAATAGATGTTGGGATGCAGCCATAAAATCAGGGGTTACATACTGAATTATCCATTTGAATATGTTACATTTTGATCACGGCAACGTATACTTCGTATTCTTTCCTCATATAATATCTAATACAGCAAATCCTATGCCGTAGTGTCTACCAGTGGTGTCAATCTTCATGAGATGTAGACAAATGACATAGACCTCTACATGATACAGTCATTATAACTGCATTCTGTACTCACCAATTCCCGTTTCAGCCATGCTAGAGATTCTCCTATCCCTTCGGGCTTTTTAGTAACAGCTCTGGTCATTCTCAAACCCTTGCCGTAGGTATCTTTCCTAGAATCCAAGGGAGCGATATTTGGCACCTTACTTTCTCCAACTTGGTCCCCGAGGGATCGCGAGTGTTCCGACACGAGTACACTTCTTGTACCTGCTCCACCAACGCCACTGCCGCCGCTCCCCGTGCCAATCGATAGCCCGTTCCGATAACTCAGCTCGCTGCCGTGAATGTCATATCCGGTTTTCTGTATCCCGTTAAACTCCGATGGTTTGCTCACAGCTCCTCCGAACGCCCGATAGTCCATCGACTTTGTCGGGTCGAGTTCAAAACGGGATGAATTTTCGCTTTTACGGTGCAAAGAGTGGGGCGTAACAGGAACAGATTCAGGCATCTCCCCAGAGTCGTCTGCAGCTTTTTGCCTACGAGTACCACTACTGAATATACTGAAGGTGGTGGGCAATCTGTGTTGTGGATTGTCGTCTTCGTGCGTTTGTACAGAGCGCCGCTCAGCCGTGTTGCAGCTTCCCACTGATTTGTCAACGGGCGTGTGCGTTGTGCCAGCGGCCGCTGAAGAAACCTCCCCTCCGATGACAGTGTGAGTGCGCTCTTCATTGTCCGAGGCCAGTGCCGTATAATATACGGCACTGTCCGAGGCCGCTGGCGATAACAATGAGGTGTGCGGCTGAGTGTGTTCTCCGGGGTCGGATTTGCGAAATTTCCGAAGCGTTACGGGCCGAACAATGCGAATTCCCAAAGAGGCTGCCATGGCCCTCAAAAAAAGTCCCGTCCCAACAGCCAGCATTAATGGTCTAAGTCAACTGCCTTTTGTAAACAGTGAGGTGAATGGGTTAAGGGAAAGTGGAAGGGAAAGGAGGGGATGAAAGAGAAAGGCGGATAAAGAAGCGATTATTTCACAACCTAACAAGATTAAAACACAAAACAAAACACAAACAGATGATTCAAAACAAACAGATAACTTAGAGGATTAGGTGGCCTTTTACAAGGAAATGTTTTGGAACATTATTTAAACATTCAAATCAAACCTTAAGCGATATTGGACATAACACAATTCCTTTGATGTAAACAACCTGTTTACATTATACACAGGTGGTATTTTGCCACTTACGTCATCATGACTTGAAGTCGATTCTGAAATCTAAACGGTGAGTTGAGTCGAGAACGAGAAAAGACATTTGCGAGGGTACGACATTCGCTTCAACAACGTTCACTGTAGCTCACTTCAACGAGGAATCCATAAACATGTTTACATTATATCCAGGGTCGTTGTTTGAACGCATATACCCCGTGTCGTAGCAGTCCGCAAATCAAGAGGAGCATGGAAATCATTCCAGTCATTAGACAGGTAAACATCATGCAAAACTTGTGTAACAATGGTTGTTCCTATCGGATAACAGCGAGCTTTAGTTCTGCGACGCGAACCTCCAGACGACGCTATCATAATTATGCCAAAAATGGTGGTCTGCACTTGCGCGAGACAGCTGTTTCCACTGTCAACCCGGGAGGCTGCGTCGTAGATCTAAAGCTCGGTAATATCGGACCGAGACAGCTCTCACGAGATTTCCTGTATATTCAATTCAATTCGATTCGATTCAATTCAATTCAATTCAATTCAATTCAATTCAGTTCAATTCAATTAAATTCGATTCGATTCGATTCAATTCAATTCAATTCAGTACAATTCAATTCGATTCAATTCGATTCAATTCAATTCAACTCAATTCAATTCTATTCAATTCAATTCAATTCAATGCAATGCAATGCAATGCAATTCAATTCAATTCAATTCTATTCTATTCTATTCTATTCTATGCTATTCTATTCTATTCTATTCTATTCTATTCTATTCTATTCTATTCTATTCTATTCAATTCAATTCAATTCAATGCAATTCAATTCATTTTTCCACAAAACAAACAAATGATCTTGAGTACACATCGGTTGACTGGAAAGTGAAAATTAAACATAAGGGAATTCAAAGCATATAAATTATATATTAGCTTCAAACCAAACTTGTTTTGCATTATCTATGTTGTGAGAAAAAAAAAAATGAGGCGTCTCCTAAAGAGCAGTTACTTTTATGCTGTGGACAATTCATGTAATCGACGCGAAAACGTAAATTGTCTTTATTACAAAAGTAAGATATATACAGTAATTAAAAATAAGACAAAGAGAGAGAGAGAGAGAACAGAAACATATACATCAAAGCAGAAGTGCAGCAACATAAATCATGACAATGGCTGTATGATAATTATAAATGCAGATATTACATAATTATGGATGCCTACACACGCTGCTAATGACGAATCGAAACAAGGATGATCGAGAATGTGGCTTGGAATAGCTTGTGGTGCCAGTAGTTCAGCGGTAGTACTTATGTGTATTTGAATTGATAGAATAGAGAATACGTTTCATTATCTGGGGATGATGATGTTTGAATTTCTCATAGATCACTTGTAGGTCAGTTTGAAACACTGGCTCAATAGGACTCAAAAAGAAGAAAAAAGAAGAAAAAAGAAGCTACATAGCAAACACTTATGAACACCAATTACACCAGGAACCAAAAAAGGGCCCTATACATAAGTAGCATACGTATATGAACAGTTATTATATTGAGTAGCACGTTGCAAGGTCAAGGGGAATATGGTGATAAACATTAGCAAAACTGCGATAAAATACATCATACTTCAGGTCGGCTTCTGTAGCCGTGTAGTGACGGCAGATGAGGAGGGAAAGGAGAGGGGTGAAGTAGGGGAGGGAAGGGTGAGGGGGCGGGAAATATGGGAGGGAGAGAGGAGGGGCGAGGGAGGGGAGGTGAGAGGGTAGCAGGGTTGCGAAAAGGGAGGGGAGAGGGAGGGACAAAGGAGGGGAGGGAAGACGGTAGTAGGGAGAGGGTGGGGAGAGGGGAAGGAAGAGGGAGGGAAGAGTGTGGGGAGATGGAGGGATGAGAGAAGGGAGAGGGAATGGGGACTATTGGAGGGAGATTGGAGGGAGATTGGAGGGCGAGGGAGGGGAGGTGAGGGGGTAATGACGGGGTGGGGAAGTAGGGGAGAGGGAGGGACGAAGGAGGGGAGAGGGGATGGAAGAGGGGGAAGAGGGTGGGAAGAGGGTGGGGAGTAGGTTGGGACGGGGAGATGGAGGGGAGAGGGTGGGATGAAGGAGGAGAAGAAGGGAAGATGGTATGGGGAAAGGGGAATGGAAGAGGGAGGAAAGAGGGTGGGGAGATTGTAAGGAGGGGGAGGGGAGAAGGAGGGGAGGGGAGAAGGAGGGGAGATGGTGGAAAAAGGGGAGGAAAGAGGGTAGGAGATTGAGGTGAAAGTGTGGGCGAAGGAGGGGAGAGGGGAGGGAAGGGGTGGGGAGATGGGAGTGGAGAGGATGGTTAGAGAGGGAGTGGAGAAGGAGTGGAGAAGGAGGGTGAGGGGAGGGAAGAGGGTGGGGAAAGGGCGGGGAGAGGGAGGGGAGGAAGGGAAGAGGGTGGAGAAAGGGCGGGGAGAGGGAAGGGAGGAAGGGAGAGGGAGGGTATAAGAATGAGTGGAAGCGGAGAGGGCGCCAAGAGCTTGACACGAATCCCTCTTGTTTTAGTGTTCTTTTTAAGTATTTTATGTCCTTCTTTGCTAAAGGAGGGGTGTCTGGGAAATCTTATTCACTGTAAGCCTTCCTTCACTTGCTGCTTTTCATTTTCGTTGTCATGATTTTGTTTTGCTCTCTCGAAATCTCCTTGAATATTGGTGTGTTTAATTCCCGCACAGTCACTTCTTTCTTCTTCTTTTTTTCCCCAATAATACTACACGTGCCCCGCAACGTGGGTCTGGCCCTAAGGGATAACAGGACTGCCCAACAATACGTCTTTCAATAACATCGTGAATACAGCAGAAAGGAAAATAGGCTAAGTGGGAATGGTGCAGGTGTATGTGACTGTGTCTAATGTTGATGCATGTGTATTGTGTGCATGTGGGTTGTATGTATGGGAGACATACGCCAGTGTTTGCATGTGCTGGCAGCGGTACCCCAATATACGAGAGTAGGAGGCGTTGCTTTCATATATACTTTACCCACCACGTCACGCTGCATTTTCGCCTAAACTGAAAACAACAACAAACCACAACAAACAAACAAACAAACAAACAAACAAACAAACAAACAAACAAACAAACAAACAACAACAACAACATCTACAACAACCCGGAATATATGGACATTTTTAAATCCAATATAGAAAATGCACATTTTCTCTTCTCTCTGGGTGCCGTCAAACTAAATGCAGTTTAGTGGAAAAAAAAAACATCATCTTCATTTCAATTTTATTATAAATCTTTAGGGTTTCGAATGTTTACTTGTTTATTTGGGGTAAAATCTGTCTTCAAACAGTGGATAAGCGGAAGCGGCGTTCTCTTTGTTTTTGGTGTTTTGCTTGTGCCGGAATTTTCCAATTTTCCGTTTCCATTCAAAAACACTGGACGATTATGCCTCTTCGATATTCCACGCTCAATGATGTGTGATAGAAAGGCGAATCTATCTTCGCTCAACCGTCACGTTATCTCTGTAATCTCCATTCAAGATGGCGGGTGTCAGAGGCGAAAACAGGGTAGAAATATTACACAAAATACTGACAAACTGTTATTTTATCGATGGCATTGCCTGTCCCTTGCAGTTGACTTAGATCTACACATACATCCAGTCATATACAATTTATCAACTTATTCATCTATGATTTCAATTTATCCTGTTTATTATGATGGTAAATGGGTATGACGCTTCAGATTGTTTTGATAAACCGTGTATATCACGTGGTCTCATAAAAATGTAAAATTGGGAGAATAGTACATCACGATACACTTTGTTATAGCATAATGCGATCTAAACTTACGTATAACCAAATGAAAACAAATGGACACATCAGCCCACGTTACAGGCAGTCACGCACAATCCATTCCCAATATACAGTATGCCCCCCCCCAAAAAAAAAAAAATACAATCGGGGTTTTCGCATTCATAACATCCAATATGATCAATCTGTCCAAATGCTACTTCATGGTCTTAAAATAACATCTTAGCTCTATTTTGCAGAAAATCCCATTCAATTTGATTAAGCGGTTGCAGAGAAATGTGGATTATCGTAAAGCATGTTATGAGTCTGATTCTTCCAAGTTTAGCACTTGGATGCTCTAGGAACTGCATAATCAATGTGTAAACACAACAGACAGAACTTGGAGGGAAGAGATTCCTAACATGCTCTACAAAATTCCTCATTTCTCTTTGACCACTGAAGCAAATCGAACGGGGTTCCTGTATTGTGGGCAATGAGTTCTAGTTTCATACCCTGAAATTATATTTTGATTGATTCACTATTTTAAAAGTTATCATTGCGGAGGGTCCTGTTGTATCTTTTTTTTGGGGGGGGGGGGGAGATACGGCAGTTTCAGTAGAATTTTTCTTAGTTCATGAGATGGAAAGGGCTTAACCAATGGAAACGTCTCAGACATAAAATGCTCATAAACTGCCACTCTGAGGCGACAAAAAATACTAACCAGGATACAGGTTTAAATCTGTCACGTTCAAAATTTCCTTCCTCACCCTGCCCCCGCCACCATCCCGAAACTAAATTTACGATTGTCCCTTTTCTATTTTCATAACTCATCTTCTCCCGTTTAAAATGGAGTTTCATCCATGCCCTTCTCATGAGTATGTTCAAAGGCTTTGGCAACATCGACTGAGTCACAGCATGGGCGGTTATGCCTCCACGGTCACTTCGTGGACATATCCCTTGAGCGTCCTGCGTGGCTGACCGGTCTATGACTCAGGCAGACACATTGCTTATCATGCCCCGATAGAGTTGGGGCGGGATGATAACGACGGGAGGCCGAAATACGCCGTCGGGGGGGCATATTGATAGAGGGGACGAAAAGGCTTCGTGGCGTTCTCTGGGGCATGGGTAATGGGGGTGGGGTGGGGAGGGGTGGGGAAGGGGGGGGGGGGGGGTATGGGCTGAATGATCGTGAATCAATTGACTGAGATATTCATTTCCTGATGTGTAAACCCCTGTAGACAAAATTGCTTCCTGATGAAAGGTCCTGTAGTTAATCGTTCTTAGACACCTTACCAACAAGAACGTTTCGTAATTTACATTCTTTTTTTTTTTCATTTTACTGTTGGGAGCGTTTTCATTTTCTAAATTCCTTTGTTAGATTCATTGTCATGATTACCGTCATTACTGCTGTTATCGTACTTCTTCTTCTTGTTGGTAATCTTTGATTTTTTTTTCTTATTGTACCTACTTGACCTATCGGTAAATCCATCATCAATTTCAAGGTTCGAAGCCGCCTCATCTCATTTCACACTGAAATATAGCTCACCAAAATCATATCTATCCATTTTCCTTAAAAAAAAACCAACAACTTTAATCAGTATATCATGTGAATGAATTGCAAGTGTATGCCTGTAAAACACAAACAAAACAACAAGAAGAAACTAAACATTGACGTGCACGTCTTGTACTGTAATCTGAGCGTTGGTCGTTAATAGTCCGGTCACATACTGGGGGCGCTTTACATAATACATATCAACACCACATTGACCCACCACACAAGATTGTACATGAGTAACCGGAGTTCGATATTTTGTAAGCATATGGCACTGTCATATATCGAAAAGTGCGCACAACCCCTCTTTTATTCCTAATAAGGTCTGTTGTTATTATCATTTACTATCATAATGATAGTAATTTAGCTCATACCACATAGTGTATAATGATTATGTCACTGAATATGTGCTCATTAAACTGTATCAATTATTCACTTGTTGCTGCTTCTTTTTTTTTTGGGGGGGGGGTACATATTCATATCTGTCTCTTTTCTTTCTGTATTCGTTTATTTGCTTATTTCTTTATACTAGGAGTCATTATTCTAATCGATGATAAAAATGTACTCATACTAAATTATAAGACACAAGTCTATCGAGGAATGCCGGATAAATGCATATAAAATTGTAAATGCAAATGCCATATTATATTGCATACTTTTGTCGGAAATGAAATATAATGAAATATAATGCTGGAAGGGGATGGGTCGGAATTGACAACCGGCATTTATTGAAATGGACGGTGTTGAATGTTTGAGATTGATTAATCAATTAAATCAATATTAATTTTTACAAAAATGCTCAACAGATATCAATATCATAATGCATAGAAACTGGATTCAAAGTTTAAAGTTATGTCAAGTTGCTTGGTAGGCGAATTGAATAGCTCTCTTTTTATGCGATTCAGTTCATATTTTCATTCTTCGACAAAACACAACATACATTTCACACTTTTTGGTGACAAAAGAAGAATGTAATCGGCACAAACAGTGAAAGAAGATGTGTGTACAACAATAATGAGACATAATACAGTACATAATTGCTATAACGAAGCACTATGACAAAATACATAGGAGAACAGTTATATATACTGAACATAAAATGGAGGGACCAACTATTAAGACAATGTTTGTAGTGTATGGGTCCCTCAATTTATTTCAATTCTATGAACATCACACAACCTAGAAAAAATTAAAAGTTCACAAAACAAAGCTCGTTGCTCGGTACAAACGAAAAAAAAGAAAAGAATCCAAGAATTCAATATAGAACACCATATCCATCCTCCCAAAATCTGCGTACTCTTGATGACACTATAAAAACCTCCTATGACAGCTCAAAAGTTGTGAGCGTGTTTATAAGTTGTTAATTGCTCTTCAAGAAACATGGATTTGTGACTTCTTGTTCTTTTTTGCTTTTGTTTGGCTTAAAAAAAATACTTGATTTGTATTCGCTTATTTCTGAATATTCATAGATAACTTTGTCCATTTTTTTTTTCTTAAAGTAGGTCCTATTGGTAAAAACGAGTTCGTTTCACGCACAATGTCAGGTCTGTCACATTTATTAACGAACAATCTACAACATCTCTCATGACGACTTATGGAACAATTCAATTTTCTTTTAATGTTTACAAGCTGATAAGAATGATGTTGTTTTTTTTTTTTTAAATCATAACTTTGACTGAACAAAGCTCAACAACTACTTCTCAGATGTAGATCATGTAGATGAAATTAAATGCAGGGATTATATGTAAAAACCTATTATGGGCCTATAATTTTAATATACGTGTTATATGTATAGGTATACATATTATAGAGAGAGATTGTATATAATATATATATATATATATATATATATATATATATATATATGTACACATATATATATCATATGTATATATATCACATATATGTCATTACACGCTAACAACTCTGAGAAATCTATACGAGTGGAGCTGAAAAAAAAATCTACGCTAGCAGGGAAGATAGACGATTCGGTTCTTACAGGAGCTGACCCTGTATAAACATGGCACGGTTGTCATCTACTCACACCAATTTATCTCGGTCCATATATGTTATGAGGTCACAATCGAGGTGAACATCGAGTTCATGTCCTTCGATATCAACCACCATCCCCACTACATATTCCTCGAGAAGCGGTATCACTTCCACTCCGGAAACCTCTGCCCGTATAAATATTCACCTTCCGGATATCCTCAGTGCCCGTGGCTTTTCGCGGGTTCCCATGGATGGTGTTGGATGCCTCTTCATTTCACGGGGAAGGCTGCATTCGGTTTTTCTCTAAAAACGCATCAGCCTCTATATTGACAAACCACATGCACTTACACAAGAGCGAATTACTCACCTCCTTACATCGTTTATGCTTTCTCTACACTTGATATAACCAGGTATCACTGACGCAGCAAACATTGCGGTCGCTGCATTTGAACAGCCTTTCGCAAAAACGCAGCATGCGACGAAATTCCTTGTAGACTCATCTTGCGCATCCACACAGCCAATTTATTTCTCCTTCGCCAATTTATCTACCTCCCCAATAACGCAGTGCTGCGTGTATACAGGGCCTACTCCTGCGATGGTGGCCTCACAAAATATGTCTAGAGGAGAAAAGACGGTCACGGGCCCACGGCGTCGCTACTCGCTTCGTTTATCGGACCAAGACGTCCTACAGACGATGAACTTCAAATAATAATAGATTTCATAAAGGCGCCAAAACCCTTGGGCCTAACAGCTGCCTCCTGTCCGCTCCTGCAAAGCCAATTCGATTCATCGTGGATGAGAGCTAATTAACATCGCGCGCGCGTGTGCTGCTATAGCCAACATGAAGTCCAAAAAACTGAAAACCCCGCTGATGCTGTGACGTACCAGCTTAAATTCGATGTTGTGTCTGTTGGATGATAGCAGAGCGCTACTCCTAGATGTTATGGTCATTCTGAGAGGGCACTTGATGTAATATGGATTGTTATTTCGCCAGATAACTTATGGCACGAAGGAATCATTTCTATGTGTACAAGGTTGCTGTTTTTTTTCAAAAGCCAGTTTTGATAAATTTGTGTTAAATCAATTATGCAAAATGATAATATGGATTTACTGAATAAACAAAATGAGGAAAATTAGTGAGAATTAGTGTAAAAGTCCGTCAGAGAGTTGTGACGTAATGATATCATAAAAACAAGCAAACAAAAACAGGTGAACATCGACATCTAATTTAACTGTTTCTGTCGACGTCTGAATCTGATTAAATTTTAGTCATTGTGTGTCTTTGAGTTTACTGTAGTCATCAAATCAAGTCATCTGGAACAGAAGAAGCTTTTCATCTTCATGTGTAAAATCGAGGCAGTGAGTACAGTAGAGGGCGCTCTTCTCTTCCAGGCCACTCGATATCACAATCATCAAAGTGTGAATTTAAGGTAAGAGTTCACCTAATTGAGGACCGCGGACCATTGTGGGTTTATACGCAATTGGCAATCTAACTGTAATAAGCATCTTACAATACATCAATTTTATGTTCTAATTCTATGGTCACAATCATTATCATCATTATTATTATCATAATTACTATAATATGATAATTATAATAATAATAATGAACAGAGTATCATTGTGTTGTTGCTGCATTTTCTTCATTCGATCAATATGATAGCTTTCAGCAAACCTCCACTTCAAGTTTCGGCCGAAGTTATTGTCAATATACAATTCATGTCCCTCTCAAAGAAATTTGTCACTGCTGAAACGTTGCAGTTATTTAGTACAATGTGTAATAAGATTATCAAATCCTTTTTAAAGTCCTTAAAAATGAATATCTATATGCATGCAAGTGACAGACCTGCAGGTGTATATCATTACCATCTCATCTAATTGTCTATGAATTTGTCATCGATATCAATCCTTTCTGGATACGTGTGCAGCCTCAAAATTCAACAAACCTTCTTTAGTTTTTGTCAAGTAATGAAATGTTTGCTGTTTGGCTATTCGTAATTACTCTGCCGTTATCGATATCAGCCCGGACATTAATGTTTACATAGAGTTTCAGCACCTTAAAGTACGCACATCCTTTGAAAAGGTTACAGTATATTCCGAAGGTTTGTAGATCCGAAAATGAAATAAGGTTCGTTATTCCGAAGGTTCGTTTATCCGAAAATGAAAAAAAAAAAAAAGCGTTAAAGGTTCGTTAATCCGAAAATTCGTTAACCCGAAAACGAAATAAGGTCCGCAGTTCCAAAGTTAGCTTTATTAGGAACTTTTTTTTTCACTTTCGGATAACTGTACATTCGGAATAACGAACATTATTTCATTTTCGGATTTACGGAAATTAACCTTCGGAATGATGAACCTTTGTAATAATGCCACAAACGTTCCGATTACCGAACATATAGGGTATACGGGAAATTTGTGTGTTTCGGAGTTAAGGACCTTATTTCATTTTCGGATTAATGAACCTTCGGAATAATGATCATAACGAACATCATCCCTTTAAAAAAACCATCCAAATAGGCCTACTCGCATTGTTTTACCCCATTTTTTATCTGCACGTCGACGTAAAAATGATTATTCCGGTACCTCCTGGTAATCGGGATACCATCGGGATAGGCAAGGTACCCGAGTAAACAGTCAGAAGTAGCTCGGTTTTGTCACGGTAGGTTCGACGGTATCTTCGTCTAACGATCAGTTTCATCCTAGTCACCACCAAGCTGACATGGATCACCATATATTGACTATGTGTGCGCGACCCTCAACTTGCTCGCAATACGCACAGAGGATGTTTGTTTTCCTCATTTGCAGCTCGGGACTGTCGGTAATTGCAATTGGAATGATCACCTTCTTCAGTAATCCTTTCCTTGACGTCAAGCCAAAAGGTAAGTCGAACTCAGTCTGCCAGGTGAAGTACTCTATATCATAATTATATCCATTCTTTGCCCTGTATCCAAGCATCATCATCATTAGAAGACTCGTTCAGCCAAGCTTGCGTTCAGCAGAAAGCTCTCCTTTTCCGTAATGTTATGTTCGTCTGGGATACCCGATCAAGTTTATACTTATGATGATTTTAATCAAAAGTTCTTTTTTTTTTTAATGACAACGATCGGATAAGTAAAGTGATTATGGGTATACAAAGTATGTGGATCTCTGATGTGTCAGTGTTGTTATTATTTCACCATTATTTTCAGTATCTTCTATATTGTTTTGGAATATAAAATATTCGTTACTTCTATTCCCTCATCTGAAGAATATGATTATGACAATAGATACCGGTAAGTAGAATCATTGCCGATCAACTCATGAATTGTCGCGAGGTCTTACGGCAAAGGTGCCATAAGAGCGAAAGCTTTATATGGTCCTGTTAGTGGCTGGGTCTACGAAATTTTACAATGGCTATCCCTCATACGGTACTTGCAAATTTTATTCCCGTGAGATTTACGGGTTTTCTTGTATTTTATATACTTATATTAGTGTAAGTCTGGGTTATCTAGGTTGGCCTCACCGATGGCCAAGCGCTGCTTTCCTACGGTGCCGTTTGGAGGAACACAAACATACGGTTGAATTTAATCCTACCCTATATACACACCCATCCCTGCAGAGAATGAAAATCCAAGTCGCGTGCCCCGTTTCCGATCATTTTAATTCACAGGGGGATCTTTTGCGTTCATGAGCATCATGGGGCGATAACAAGGGCTCACAGAACTAAGTACTCTCACTTCGTAAACATGCATCCTGTACAGTGACACGAAGTTGCTATTAATAGTAGACCCCCTCGCTCCCCTCTTCGATCTCTCGTGTGAAAAGTGCCACCCGTTCCTATCAGATATTGAGGTCATGGGGTGTCAGTTGATCCGCTGCAACACCGGACAAAAATCTCGATGCTGAGATTTGCAGATATTTATAATGTCTGTGTTTTGAGCATTGCTATAGTTGAAGAAAATTTCCAGGTGATATGAAATATATAATTGTATTTATTGTATTTGATTACTATTATTTTCTTTCGCGTCTAGTGATATGTTCATATTCGTGACATTGTACTCCATTGTATTTCATTACGGCATTTTCATATACGAAAGACACATTACACGCGCGCACGCGCACTCACGCACGCACACACACACACACACACACGAGACACAGAGAAATGGGGGGGGGGGTGAGCGAGAGAAAGCTAAGGTCGAAAAATCAAGCTCAATGGAACCTGTCTTTTATTTACAAAGTACGCTTTGACAATGAATAAACTTTGGGGAAAAGCCGCGGGTAAGTTTGCCATCTTGTATGTTTTTGTTTTGTTTTGTTTTGTTTTGTTTTGTTTTTTGAAATCGTGTTGCTATAGTTACAGAGGGAATTGCCCCACCCAACGCTAGCATGTTGTCAACTTCGCTTACCCCATAACAATGCGATAACCTCAACTTATGTTTGACATTTCGCAGCGGCGCATCGGGATATGGATCTATACCGGATATTGGAGAGGGAGGCGAATTACAAATTAATATTGTTACTGACTCTGATGCGCAGTTGGCTCGTATCTTGTGTGTGTTGAAGCCCATCAACATTTACTCACCAATTACTACCATTTTTTTTTAAATACAGGAACACGGTTCCCCGAATCCCCTATGGATACGTGTTGTCCTTGGTTTGCAACATTCCCTAAACATATCCCAATAAGAAGTTACTGTTTCGTGTTTTTTAGACAATTGACTTAAGTTTTGTAAATACGTAGTTTGTAAAGCATGCATTCTAAACTTAGTATCAAGGTTACTTTAAGGCACGCGTATCCTAGAAAGGAACGAACTGATGCAAATTACTTGCGTTTAACATGCTTGATGTATACATGTAGTAGGCATACATAAGGCAACAATTATGTAGATGGTTGTTTTATTTTGTTAATTCGATGATTCAACTCGCCTATATATATAGCATTACGAAGACCCTTTGCGATCCGTATCAACTCTAAGGAACCATGCGTTTGTGTGTGTGTGTGTGTCGGGGGGGGGGGGGGGTTGGAACAGACGCCCTCACATAATATTATGCGGGCCAGACCAAGAAGGGTGGCCTAGTGGGCCTACCTCCTTGGCCAAACTAGCAGAATATCATACACTGTACTTCGTACTACTAAACGACTCGTGTTGCTACACAGCATGCCTCTGCACCTCGTGTGGAAAAAAGTCTTTAAAAAAGTCTCCTCAGTTTTCTCAAGTAACAAGATTTATGCAACAGGCCCCTGGTGTCCTTGCATACTTTCTAAGAGTCAACATATTCTTGTATTGGTTTTGTTTGCAGTGTTACTCTCTTTTACTCCAGAGGTGTACGAAGAAGAGGATGGACAAAGCATAACCCTGAATAGCACCGGTGTTCAAGACGTTCGGTGAGTTTGAGAACAAATCAACAACACCTTCAATTAAGGGGGGGGGGGGGGTAAATAGGGGTTAATGTCATGATGAGTCAGGAACTGATAGTTTATTTCCCATCAAAGTTAAGAGTCCATGTCGTGCTCATGTTGGCTTTGATACAAGCAGAGCAGACTAATACAAACAGAAATGAGGGAAGGTTCGTAAACATTACCTGTAAAAATGATGATAGAAATTCATAGCATATAAAGTTTGAATTTTTTTTTCACGAAACAGCAGAAGCAGCCACAATACAACTATAGACGCTAGATGACATGATAGTGTAAGGACCTCATAAATTTGTCATTGACCTACTCACAATGCGTCTTCATCTTCACACGTCGTCAGTATAATGTCTGTATGTCTTTGTCTATCTGTCTATCTTTCTATCTACATCTATATATCTATTGTTTCTTAGCAGCAGCCTGACAAATATTTACTAGCTTCAGCACTTTGGGTTTCGCTATGGTAACAGGAAGCGTGCCACCTGTTTGTACAGCGATTTCAGACATTTCACTTGATTGAGCGCTGTGATTCAACAGGCACAAAGAACGCATCTTTAATCTTTCTGTTTGAAAAAAAAAATGAAACATAAGAATTAAACAAATTTACCCCGTCAGGTCTTCTATTCTGTTTTAGGAATATGAAAAAGTTGAAAAGCAAACAATCTCTTTCCTTCCTCCTCATTTTTTATTCACCATAGATGGCGTATTTTCAATCATCTGAAGCGCTGGCAAGCCATCCAGATATTCAGCAGAGACGTCTTGGAGCGAGACTACAGTTTTGAGCGAAGTCCCTGGATGCTCCGATCCCGACATCGAACCAGGAGCATACCGATGAAGCACAGCTGCGCAGTGGTCGGCAACGGGGGCGTCCTCCTGGGAAGCGGCTGCGGCGAGTTCATCGACAGCTTCGACTTCGTCATCCGGATGAATCTGGCGCCGTACGGCGGTGAGTTTTCTCGCGATGTCGGATCCACGCTGCATCTTATGACGATAAACGTGCAGCAGCTCGACGCGCTGATCGCCTGCACGAACAAGCCTCCCGCTACAGACGGCGAAATCGCAAATGACGAAAACTGTTCTAGCCTTCTCCAGCGGCTGAGAGGAGTGGACGGTAGAATACTCTGGTTCTTCAAAAGACCTCGCGATTTAGTCTCCATGAAAGGCATGTTAGCGAAACTCCGAACGCAGCATTACTTGAATTTTAGCTTCGCTTACAGCCCAGCTTCGCCAATGACAGCAGCAAAAAGGTAGACAAATTTCTTAATCATTGTAATACTTGCTGTTGTTCTGGCACTTCCGTAGTTCTATCATGTTGGCGAGGATGGGGGGGGGGGGGGGGGGAGATAAAAACCTTTCCCGTAATGACGTGGCGCTCGAAAAAAAGAGCAAATACAGTGCATCATCATGCAACGGTGATGACACTCGTATCAGACAAGTTAGGTACTAAAGAAATCGCTTATTGCAATAATGCTGATAATGATGATTTTAACCAAAGGCAAAGGCAAAGCAAAAAAAAAAAAAAAAAAAAGATTGCAAAAGATAAAGACCTAATAAAACATTGATAATGACATTTGCAAAGTATCAGATAGTGGCGCTGATATTCATTTGCGCATGTTGGAAAATCATATAAGGTCAGCAGTTCAAAGATTTATTATAATAATATGTAGCACATTGTTTTATCTTTCACAGGTTATGGCAGGTTGACTTCCCTTCCACCGGTTTGGCGCTGTATACTGCAGCGACCCAGTTCTGTCGTCAGATCTTCCTCTTCGGCTACTATCCGTTCACAAAAGACGCAAGAAACCGAACCGTCAGGTACCATTACTACGAGAAAAGGGATATCAATTACAACGCGAATGCTCACAACATGCCCGGGGAGTATCGGATACTATCCAACCTTAACCTAACTGGAGCAGTGCGTTTGGTCAATGATTGTAGCTGATGTTGAGCAAAAAATGGCCTGCAGAATACGGAATTATAACCGAACAAAACCTCTCGGCATTTCTCTCCGACGAATGAGCTTCATACCATGCCGAGACGTACGGAGATTGCCGGATAAAAGATGGATAGAAGCGAACTGCTCGTTCATGCATTCATCTCTAACAAGATGGACTTATAAAATACTGAGAACTCTCCAGATCGAACTTAACTGGTTTGCCACTCATAATATGTACAGCGACAATGCTGAAAAAACATCTCAGAACACAATCAGACGGCGACCATTAGTTCGTTCGTGTGTAATGTGCAATAGAAATAACGAAGGCTACTTCCAAGAATGTCTTTATCCAGTTCCAGACAATCTAATTCAATTCAAGTCAGCTCAATCTAACTCCTGTTAAATAAATTAAAATTCTCTGATTAAGGCCCTTCAATTTATGTGGGCAAAATACAGATAGGTAATAGGAAATCTACCTCGTTTTGTTCTCTCTTTATGTGAGGAGCATACTTCAAGATCATAAAGCATATACTGTGGAAACATCGTTTTAACACTTTGTCAAAAAGGTTGTATATCAGTTCATTTTCAACGTTCATCTACCACAGCTTCTTGGCACCAAAGATATTCTCTCTCATTCTCATTCGAGTTTAGTGGAGTTCTTGTAGAATTATATCCTCTTCACCTAAAATCAGAAGTATGTGCAATATTTAGATTTTTTCCTTTTTCTAAGAATAAACAACCATTAGCAGTAGCTGTGATTCGATAGTAAATTTTCAGGAAAGTTATTTGTTTTGCCAGAAAAGAGGAGTATTTTTTTTCTCCATTTTATGAAAGTCTTTCTTCGAAGTACTTCTTTTTCAGGGGCCGTTATAGGGCAACGCGTTGTTCTCTTTGTACGTTTCTTCATTCAACCTTTGCATGAGCAGAGTGGAGTACACATAACTTTCAGTCACAACATACACAACACTGAGTACTCAGGTTATATCTACCTGGCAACAAACGTAAAATACTTGAAACGCTGCCTCGTGTATTACTACCATTTTAACCCAATGTTTATTAGCAAGACTGCAACGCCACTTTAGTATGTCCTTTATTGTCCAGTTTATTTGATATAAAAATAATAAATATCAGAAAGATGTGAAAATTGAAGTGTTATCATTGTTTTTTAAATGCTTTTATGATAAAGTTCGGTTCTATTTTTAGCATTATATGTTCTACTATTTAAGAGAGAGAGGGAAATGTATTGCTCGAAACAATTCTTGCAGCCTTTCATCCGTCGAACGTTTTACGAAAAGAGCGCTAAGGACGGCTTCCGGCCATTTCTAATGCCATGAAAACAGCATAAGGAGTGATGGAATTATGTTGAAATTGTCATTCATTTTCTTTGTCGTTGTTGTTATGGATTGTCATACTTCGATGTTACTTTGGCAATATTCTTGCCAGAATACACTTCCATTTTGCATCAAGGAAATGCATTCCAACTATAGTATGTTGGAACAAATACTTTAAAGTTGATCAGGTCCCTCTAATTGCAGTTTCCTTCTTTCACTTGGGATGTGATTAGCGTCCTTTAGGAGACATGTGACAATCAATAAGTACTGAATTTTTTTTTTTTTTTTTGCTTATTGTTCTTTTTTTACTTATTTTTCTTTTCTTACTTATTGACGAACTTTATCGGAATTGCTGGTTCAATTGGAAGTTATCATGGAGAATGCCTCAAAATCTACACATCTTTCTTTTCGCACAGGGTTTGACACATCATTTTCACTTGTAATAGCAATCAGCGCATTACCAATAGTGTAATTGTGGAAAATATCGTAGCCGTTATGAAAATCTTCTAAACTTCCTGTTTGTAGAGGGCGCTACACTACATCTAAAGTTTGATTTGAACTGTCAACTCTACCCAATTTTCAATTTCGATGAACGCCAAGAGCCAAGGGGCATGTTGGAACGTTATTTCGATCACGACGTCGACTGTTGGTCGATATCGATGACCACGGGCACCTTCTTGTGGTGCAACCACTGGACGAGAGCCTTGGGCGGCGCCCAGAGGATCTCTTCGAGCACCAAGACGATGGCCAGCTGCATCGGGATCGTCAGGAGGTCGCTCGCTGGCATCGACATCACCAGCAGACACAGCTTCTCCTGGGTATTTATAGACACAAGAAATCGAATAACAGTATGCATACATACATACAAACTTCATTATATGAATTATTTTACAGCCCGACCTCTTGGTATATGTCCGGCCATGTCGGGAACGGTGCCCGTCCGGATGAGCGATTTGGCCGGATATGGGAGAAACAATGTTTATGTACATTAGTATAATGCCTGCCAACCCAGTGGTAACTATAGGTAGGCAGCGTACACCGCGACAGTGGTGTAATCTCTATGCTGTAGCCTATCTAAAATTACAGTCTCCCTTTTTTTTACGGGAATTGAAGCATTCATTTCCTAATGTAAAATTCACATGTTTCTGTTGGGATATAGATAACTAAGGTCAGTTTCGTTAGCAGGAGTTTAAATCGAGTTCAAGTTAATCACTTTTTCCCCATCTTCGTCGCGTGAACACGTTCTGATGATAGATAGGTCAGGATATATATATATATATAAAGATGGCTGGATAAAAGAAATCGGATTGTATATCAGTCGTACACAAGAAAGGCGTGATTGAGAGAGATTAGATTATAGAAAGTGACATACAACGCTTTTGACATCAAAGGTTTTATATCCCTGTTGCAAACATCACAACATTCTGCATGGTTGAAGAATAATGTCTTTTAACATCGTGTATATGAAATCATAAGATCATACTTTTCAGAATTAAAAAAATAGAAATGAAAAAAACCTAACCCCATGTCACTCGAGTTTACGTTCCCCTTTGTAACTTCCATCATAAAGAAGTTGCTAGATTTACTATTCTGAGGAAAGGTCTGAATTAAATACCCCTACAATATACCAGTTTGTGAAAGGAATCTAATTTTCAGGGTTGCCAATGGGACACATGAACTTTAAATAAACTACAGTCCAGCAAATGGATCACAGTTGACAACGAAAGACACTCTCAGCAATGAGCAACTACAACAGCAAACCGATATACCAATTAGGATTAGCAGAACTACAGTAAGAATACAACACACTGATTCTCTACAAGTGTACCTTTGCGTTGGCTATGGACTTGCCATCTTCGAGAGAAAACTGCGAGAGCCTGTTAAGGATCGCCACGACATCGGGGTCGTATTTTCCCAGCGCCGTCTCGATGTCCGATTTCAGGTCCATGAACCTGTCGAAGCAAATATCAAATGGACGGGTAATAGAGACATTTTAGACATTTACTACTACTCTACACAGAATACACAATACAAGGAATGTGCGTGGACTTGTAAATAAACCCAATTGCGCTGATCCATTATCATAAGATAATTATGACGTATTATGACGCAAATTGATTCGTACCATATAGATATAAATACTTACAAATGTCAGTAGGGTTAAAGTCTTTGTTTCGTCGTATTGGTACTATATATTTGGTATGTTTACAAATAAATGATTGTCGAATATAACATCATCGATGGCCATTTGTTGATACATTTCAATAATCAAATTCATCCATTTGTCATATATTTTATAATTATGCAACTTAATGATTCGTATTGCTTAAATAATAGTTCATGATATGATTCATTTACCACATACATGTACTTTGAATTTATTGTACCCTTTTATTGGATGGAAAATAAAAACACAACTTTAAAGTTATATACTGCTGAAATGATTCATTTAAAGCTGTCTTCACTGTCTTGATTTATTCTGTTGAAGTAGTTCGGAGAAGACGCCGTTACCATGGCGACAGCTTGATCTCGCTATCTTCGTCGATGGCCATGACGGGTCCGGCCTGGTGCGCCCTGGCCGCCTTGAGGTTGAGAACCGTCCTCTCAAAGAGCCGACTCTGGGTGATCACCTGGAACTTCTGCTTGATGACCCGCTGGCGGTCCCTGGGGTCACGTGGTCATCACATAGGGAAAGGGTATCGAAAGAGAGAAGAGAGGGGAAGAGGAAAGAA
The DNA here is from genome assembly GCA_033980235.1 of Diadema setosum. NCBI lineage: Eukaryota > Metazoa > Echinodermata > Echinoidea > Diadematoida > Diadematidae > Diadema > Diadema setosum. The sequence continues at coordinate 16,223,516 of CM067074.1, forward strand.
AAGTTGGGAAAGAATATGAACTTGAAGGGAATGAGAGAAACGAAAGAAAACAGGTGTAGTAAAATTGAGGGCGTAAAAAGAGCGATAAAGCAGGAAAAATACTATCTAAGTAGGACATAAAGACTGGGGCATAAACAGAGAGCTAGGGTGGAGATAGAATAGACAGACAGACAGACAGACAGACAGACAGAGAAGGAGGCAAACAGACATATCTAGAAATGGAACAAGAAAGGTGGAAAGAAAACGTATTGTACAGGTCGTTTTTATAGAAGGAGAGAAAATAGACGGCTAAATGGGATGTTAAGGGAAAAGGACATCGTGTCCGTAGATCAGACTGCACAAGTTATTAATGGAAAATAATGAGAGAAGATGAGAAAAAGAAAGGAGGAATATATATGTATATATAGATAGATAAATAGATGGATGGATAGATAGATAGATAGATAGATAGATAGATAGATAGATAAATAGATAGGTATAGAGATATAGATCGAAAGAAAGAGGGGAAATAGAGAAGGGAGGAAATGATTGACAGAAGAAATAATAATAAAAAAAACAGTTAGTACTTTTGTTATCATTGCAGCTGATTGGCAAATTGCCCTATTATACATCGACGTAAAAAAAACACTGAATTGATCAGTGTTTAAGCAGATGTCATGATAAAAGAAATCATAGGCGTTCGTACTCAACCAGAATTCTTTTTTTTTTTTTTTTTTCATCAGAATTACCAATAAGGTCGCAACAATTGCAAAAGTGCATTTTCTGGGTAGTAAAACAGTGTATTACATTTTCTTTCAAAATTGGTGTTCCTAGGTTTCAGACTACATGCTAGACTGAAGCGAAATACACATGAGGCTAACGGTCTGATTAAATGCATGTTTATTTATTTTTCACTCATCATGTGACAAACGATACTCATCTTCTCTAGAACACATACATACGTAGTGATCCACTGCCTTCATTGTACAATTTTTATTTGAGAACTATAAATAACCACAGTTTTTAAATTTTTGGTGTAATATTTTTTTTTTAAAAGATAAATTGTGTCAGTATTCCTTTTGTATCTAAAAAAAAAAGACGAGTTGCAATGTAGATATTAGGTATTCATATCATTTTATAGACAAAATTTCTTTCTCTGTCTTTTTATCTCTTATTAGTCTCTCTTCCTGGTTACTCTATATTATGATTGTGAAGATATTTTAATTGTGTTTTAAATTTACGTGGATTGTATATTATGTGCGACTGCTAAGTTATATTGTTGTAGTTATTTTTTCATGTCTGAATTATGTATACAGTGTACTTTGTATAATTTGTATTGTATTTTTTTTCACCTGGAAAATGATTATCTTTTTTGTTGGAAGAAAGACTAATAAAAATATCTGTATCTGTATCTGTATCTGTATCTGTATCTGTAAAATGTTATGTAGAAATATACAGTGTGTTATTAAAATGTGGCTTTTTACTCTGAACCGAGCAATGCTTTTCAAAATACTAGTAGGGCGATATCACAATTTGACGATTACTGATACACTTGGAAATGAATGGCAATCAACTACAGTTCTGATCATTGCTGCTTGTATAGCGCCACCAGGCGTCACTAACCTGTCCAACCGCTCGAGATCCTGCTGGGCTTCGCGGGCGAGGTTCTTCTGGACTTTCTTGAAGTTCTGCTGAATGTCTTGGAGGGTTGCCTCGGCGTCCTGGTCATCGGTCACACTCCGTTTGCTCCCCGACACGTTCGGCGGGGGCACTCGCTTGACTGAGGGGTACATGATAATTACGATATACTCATGTATCCCTTAATCCTTAAAGGGACAGTCTACTCCATTCCCATTTGAATTAAAGATAGTACGCATGACATCAAATGTGAAATCATATAAACTTAACGGTATAGATTATAATAGGACGTAAAGGGAGAAAGTTATTAGACTTCAAAATGTCCCATGCTTCACAAAACAGTGCTGTCGGTCGATATTATATGATATTATACAAATCAGATGATGTCTTTGCATCACTGTCCTCGTATGAATTATATTAACACCAATAATTCAGCAACTGCACGATCCACTCCCCCACAACTCAGCTATCATAATTGCAATATGATTTGGTACGAAATATACGTACCAAAATCCTTTTTGATTTAAGCAAAGAAAAACAATACATTAAAAATAATTGAAGCACTGTAAAATAGAATCGCAAAGAGGCCTGTAGGTTGCACCGTGAACGTCTCAACCTTACCTTCATTCAATGAAATTGTGTTCTAGATATCTTATTTCATTTTATTTTTTTTTTTACATATGAGTCTCACGGGATATGGGCCGCCATTTTGTCTCAACTCAATTTTCTAATACCTTTCTCCTCATTGGCCACGCCGACAGTCATCCAGTACGGCTGCTTCTGTTTGCTGTCGCTGTGGACTTGGTGCCATTTCATCACGGCGTAAACAGGGTGAGATGCTGGGATTGCAGTGGAAGAAACGAAACGCGAGCGGAAGATAGATTAGTTCAAGTTTTTATACAACGCATGTACAGATCTTTGCCATTTGATTGGATGAATGCGGGTCACTTGACATTCAGAAGAATCAGCTATCCCACGTCTACTCTTTATGGCAATGCAATAGACGTCTAGTGAACGGTAAATCAAGCGAGCCAGTCGTGCAATAGATCCTAGGACACACCGAACTTGTGCATCGTAAAGCATTGATGCATATTAGTACGTGCACCCGTTTGCGCTGCCAGATCTAGAACCAGATCTAGATCTAGGCCTAAGTATTATCCCTCCTCCTAGACAGCCTTAACGTTAGAACTGTTTTGGTGTAGTGCATATGGTAAGTTATGATTATAATGAAAGGGTGATGATGAGAAGTAAAATGTGATCATTAAGAAGAAAGTGATGGTGATAAAATGAAATGGTAGGCACATAATTCACGAAGGTGGTACAAATGAAACCATGGTTTAAACCATGGACAAGAACCATGGAGCGCCAAGTGTCGCATGGAATATTTCGTTGCGAAATCAGTCATTTCGTCGATGAAATGATTATTTTGCAACGAAATGACAACATTTTGTAGCTAAATGAATATTTCGTCCACGAAATGATAATTTCGTTAACGAAACGGTCATTTTGTCGACGAAATGACCAATTTCGTAACGAAATATTCCGTGCGACACTTGGCGCTCCATGGTTTTTGTCCATGGTTTAAACCATGGTTTCATATGTACCACCTTCGTGAATTCGGGCCAATCTACTATTTAATGTAGTTTTATCTGTTTTACTGTAGATAATTATTACTATTTACTGCAGATTTATCTGTCCAGCGTTCATCAACAGCTACTCGTCTCCACCAGTCTCTTACCCGACAGCAGGTTAGGGAGGACGCTGTTTCGCTTCTGCGGACTAGGCGAGGATGCGGTCAGTAGATCCTCCCAGGTTTCCACGCGGTGTTCCCTCTCCAGCCTGAAGCCCTTCCTCGCATTACCATGGTAACCGAATCTGTAGGAAGCAATGCAGACACAGCTCTGTCACATGGTTGGTACAACAGTAATCTCAATCTTGTTGCATGTCAAAAAAACGCAGGGTACAAACCTCTATCGTTCTACCACAGCCATAAAAATCTCTTTGTGCTCTGGAAACATCATTGCGCGCACTTCTTACGACGGTGGCGCTTTTTTTTCTCGCTTCATATCTAAGAAGGGATATTTCGTGAAAATCTAAGTTATAGACAAATAGATGGATATTTGTGAGGCGACGACATAATCACGACATCAATAACTGCCTATGCGATTGCTACCAATATCATTGAGGGTTTTTGTTTTGAAAACATGTAAAACATTAAATTCGTAAACTTTCTTGTTCTGTATTCTTTCGCGCCCGATTTCAATGGCACTTCTCCAGTTGTTTGTTTGATCGTTAGAGAGTGTTACAGTAGAGACAAACACAGATTTGAGTTTACTTCAAGCTAACCAATTTTAATGTAGTAGCAAAAGAAAAAAATGCTTTTACTTTCGGCATTATTTTGGCTCCGAAGATATCGGGTGTGAGAAAATCATGAATCGGCCGAAGGGACTGACGAGAGAACAATAAGAATGGCATATGGGCATTATAAGGACCAGCTCACTTTTTCCACGGCGCCGGTGACGGTGATTGCACATCTCCCGGAGGTTTCCCCTGCATGCTCATGCTCGATTTGTTGGCAGGCAGGACTGGCTTGGATGGTTTTAGCGTGCCCACCATGGGTTGGTCTCCAGAACTCACTGTGTCTGCTGACGATCCAACCCGGGCAGTGGTGTCCAAGGTGGTGAGCGGTGTCTTGGTCGGCTTGCTCTGGCTGTGAATTCCATTGTCAAGAGTGCACGCGATTTACTGAATTGTAAGATTTGAGCATTGACCTTTCTTACGTACAAAACTGATCGATATTTGTTCCTTATTTGCTTGGAATATTCAATTTGCAGGAAAACCTGTTTGTCATGTTTGTGGTATTTTTGCCTGGAGCGATACTTCCTCATCATTATCATAACTGAATAGCTAAGGGGGTATTATTACAATAATACAATTATTGAACATTATGCAATTTATCAATGTGGGCTTTGTATTCCAGCGTTTTGAACGTTTTGCATGTTTTTCCACCCTAATATCTTTTAATTTTTCGTAAACCATTCCTGCTTTTTTGTCATAATTATTGCTATATTTTTCTCCTTCGCCTCCTTTCTGTTCACTCTAAAGTCCTTAGATTGAAATAGATTGTAGTCAGGGACCAATCCAAACGTTGGATTGAAGTTTTCAATCTTATGGAGTTAGAATTCAGTCTTATTCGATTGAAATTTTCAATCCAATTTTGGATTGGTCCCTGGCTATACAATCTATTAGATTGACTTTCAATCCACGGAATTTAGAGAGTTCCGTTTTTCTTTCTTTGAGTGGAAAACGTAACTTATCGAGAAAAATGAGCAGTCAAGGCTTGGAAGTTCAGATTTGTTGTTCGTGTTGTTGCTGCTGCAGAGATTCTTCCTGTTTCTATTTATGAAAACGATCAGTGCATAATACAGAATTTGATACCAACAGACAAATCAGTAACATTAACACAAAATGATCATTCATCATGAAAAAATAATAAAATGACCCCAACCTGATTGCTGGCTTCTCCCAGATGACGTCACGGTAGAGATGTTTCACCTGTTCGTGTGACATTGGAACACGTGACCTCAGGTCACGACTCTTGATGTTGTGAAGGGCATTCAAGAGTTTCATCACGCACTGAGCCTTTCCCAGCCATAGGTGGCGCTTTCTATTGTGAGCTCTCCTGTGGATGTGCAAGAACGAAGATCAGTGTTTCAGTGTGACTCATAATCCACAAAGGTAGGCCAATATGAATTTCCCCCTTTTTCTACTTAGTTTTAACATCTCAGTAAGCTAAAAAAAAAAAAAGGCTCCAGAAAAACTGTCAATGTCTCAATTTCGGTATTGTTTTATGCTGCCGATATTTTGCAGCAAAATCTGATAATAGCCATCAATATATGAACAATTTTATGTCACTCTGTTAAGCAGTTATGAAAAATGCACATACACACACACACACATTCACACACAACCCCCCCCCCAAAAAAAAAAAAATAATAATATACTGGTTTGATGTGAATCCGTCATATGAAATCGTATAAGAATGAAATAATACAATATAATATCTTAACTATAGCAGATTTGCAATGATTCTGGTAAACAGTTCGGTAAAAGATATCTAATTTCATATTTTTTCCTTCTCTCCACATACTGTGCATTTAATGTAATGTCCTCTTTGTTTTCATATCATGTCTGGTGTTTCTATGTTCTATTTATGTGCTCTATAATTGTAATGCTCGTTTAAGCAACCTCCATATTATGCAACAAGTGTTTTTTCCCTGACAGCCTTTCGGTATCTTTCGGTATCTTTCGGTATCTTTCGGCATCTATCGGTACCTTTCGGTATCTTTCGACACCTTTCGGCATCTATCGGTACCTTTCGGGTATTTTCGGTACCTTTCGGCATCTATCGGTACCTTTCGCTACCTTTCGCTACCTTTCGGCATCCTCGATGTCTTCTATCTTTGGCCCTGGAGTGGACGAAGGGCTGTTCATCGGAGACCACGCCCCGAGAGCCGGCGGGTTCAGGGTCAGGGAAGGGTGCCTCCGGCCCATCTCGCTCTGTCGCTTCTTCATGTCCTGTATACCACCACCAGAACAGATGAATCAGCGTCTTTGCCATGGAAATGACTTATTGTATGAGCAGAGAATAACAACGAGTTCGGTTCAGTGTAAATGTCGTGATTTGTGACATATAGCTTTGCTTTGTGGATGATATTCCAAATGAGTAAAGCTATTGAATCCTGAGAATCGTTGAAAATAGATGTTTTTGCCCCCGGAATGAAGTAAACATCGTATTCGTTGTGTTGTAATCATATAACCCTTTTTTTTTCATTAAAGCGCTGTCATGGAACACGAAATGAATGAGGGAAAAAGTATGAAATAAGCACGAATATGGACCAGTGCAATATCCAAATACCTCCTTAGATCAGTGGTCTGACGCTTCGTCTTGACACACCAAACGAAACCAATCGAATGAAAAAAAAAAAGAAAGATCGAGCAATTAATACCACAGTTGTCAGTCTACGACTAACCACTTACCTTGATCCTCTTCATGCACTTCTCGAAGGTCTGCCCTCCCCGCTCGGCCCGGAGAATCGTCTCGGACTCCGAGAGTCGCTGCTGTATGTAGGCATAACCAGCCGTAGCGTAGGCGCGTTCCCGAAGTTTCTCGTCTATGTCGGCGTCTTTAACCCGCTCTTTCGTCAGCGGCGCCTGTCAAGGTAGAAAATTGCAGTAGTCTTTATTATAATTTTCCTCTTAATTTAACTCCGACAGCTGGGACACTGAGTACCGAATTAGACATTCAAAGTTCAGTGGTAGTTGTGCTCAGATAAAAATAGGTGTAGGTAAAAATGTGACCATGCATCACAAAACCAACAAAAGTCACCATTGGTCACACCTCTTGATTTTACGTGAGGCCTAAAAAAAAGTGAAACGGGTAAGCAAAGTCAATCTCGACTTTTTTATATTTTCTGAAAGAGCTATTCTTATTCTACGTTATCCCTAAGTTTGGGATCATTAAAAGAATGGGAAAGGATGTTTTCAGCAGTTTTTCTACAACTTTTTTTTTTGGTAGATTAGTGTCATCAGGTATGTCTTAGAGGCAAATTTTCGCTTCTTAAATGTTAAAGGTAGGGAATCCCATTTGCATGCCTTAAACGAAGAGTTGTATAAATACAGTGGTATGTTGAAGAGAGTATCATTTTAGAAACTCCCATAAAGTATTGAAAGTGGAAGATAACATTTAGTACATTTTCATTGACCGTTAGATTTTGAATTGATTTTTTTCGGGGCTCACCGTAAATTCCAGTACATTACTAGGCTACCTTTGCAGACCCATGCACTGCATGTGTGTCCATCATGTATATTTTGTGAAGAAAGTTCATCAAAACTTACAAACATTTTTATATACATTCTTGCCACACACTCTATATGTTATTACATCAGCTCTTATACTTTTAAATTTGTGTTTATAGATAAAAAATACAGAAGACTGCAACAAAAAGGCTGAAGTGTGGCTGACACACAGAACTACTGAGTAGTTGAGTTTTGTGCATTATTCAAATTGTAGATAACTGTTGACTTCCAAATTTCTCAGCAGTGGCCTAAACAAGTCCCCTTAGGTTTATATTTAATGTTTTGCTGCATTTTGGGAGGTCTGTAAAAGGTATCCCCTACCTTTAAAAACCCTTTGTACATTCTTCCCTTTCAACTCTTAGAAACTTTTCAAAGGATAAAGCTACTGCTTTGAAAGTTGGTATTAGTCACGGAAAGAATGTGCTTATAGAGCATGAGGAATCTCGGCTTAATTGGATAATTCTTTCATATTCACTGTTGTTGCTGCGGAGATTTACAGCGTATCTTCTTTTTTTTTTTTTGTCCCATTCACTGCACAGCTAGCACGGCTTGGTAAGATTAAACGCTTGAATAGACTCTATATTTTAGAGCCTCTTTTCTCAGTAAACACTTTTCCAGATTATGTGTTTCCCTTCTTATGTTTAGATAGGTTAAGCGAGTCCATTTGAATTGAGTCATTGCGAGTTATATATGATTTTAAAGCTTAGAGTCTGGTCTCTCAGAATCTGTCCCTAACAAAAAAATCCTATATCTGGCGACATTTTGTTGGTTTTGTGATGCAGGGTCACAAATAATGATAGCAATGCCCTCGTTTCTGTTGTCACATGCGGGACCAATAATTGCAGTAAAATTGTTAACCACAATGATAGCAAAGACCAAAATTGAGGAAGGAAGAACCCGGAAGATAAGAAGGAAGAATAAGAACAGGAGGAAGAAAAGAAATTTGAGATATCATGAAGGCCACTCCACCGATCTAAAACGTTGTCGCTGCCATCATACCAATTATGCATGGCAGATCTGTCGAAAGCAAAATAATCGTACAAATGTGAAACTCAGACAAGAGTATAATAATGACGATATTTTCAGCACATTCCCCCTATGGATGTTTGACACGTTGTGGAGATGCTGCCTCGACCTGACTTCTCACCTCCACAAAGGTAATGTTGCAGACAACTAACAAAAATTCTGAGGTTGTGACATTTTGATGTACATGAAAGTAGCTTTAACATTTAATGATATACAGAGATATCAGAGTGTTGTCAACATTTTTCATTCGTTTTTCAAAATGGTATTTTTCAAGGAAGGATGGCACATTTCAACTGCATTTACTTGGTCAGTTTAAAGTTAAGCAGATCTATAATCGAATCCTATCAGACTTTTTATATTTGATCTTTTCGAATGTTATGTGTGGTTATGTGTGGTTTCCCCCACAGAAAGACCCCCACAGAAAGTATATGCCAGGGTTTTTGCATTCGGAATCGACTTACCTCGGCGATGGTTTTGGCAGGCTCAGCTTTCAACGGGGAGAGCTTGGGGTCTCGACGGCCAAATCGTGACGTCAGAGATTGCATGGGAAGCTGTGGTCAAGCAATGAATATTGTCCACAGTCAATCATGAACATGACCAGATGAACACTGAAGAATTGCGTTGAGAATTCGACCCATACCAGCAAAGACAGAACATCGAACGGAAAGATCTATATCTTCATCTACTTGTGCATATCAGAAAATGTATAGTGTTCTACTGATTAAGTAGACACTTTGCTTGTTCGTTAAGAATAAAAGTCGCTTAAAACCTCAAACAATTCTTGTTAGGGCCGCTTCCAATGCACGTTATATGATGATGGTCTCCTGTTTTCATTTTTGTTACCCCAACCTGCAGAATGTAAATGTTAACCAGGATAAGAAATTGTTTAAAGTGGTGGTATAAATCTGGTTAAGATGGTGATTCTGGATCTAACCTTCCACAAGATAATTAAGAATCCTCTAATATGAAATGTCAAAGAGCATACAACTCCAAGAGGAACGTTACTCAAAGTTTACCCGACAAAAATCAGCCTTGAAATGGCTGAGATAATCAGAAATCAGATGCCTTAATAATAGGGGGTCCTACCTTTTATGAGGACCACTTTGTTTTACTTAAAAAAAAGATAAATATCTCAGCCATTTCAAAACAGATCTTCATCAAACAAACCCGAACTCCTCCCAGAACAGTACTGTACACTTCTCAATACTTCATATTATAAGTGACCTTCTATCATCTCACAAAAAGTTAAAAACCCAATCCCCACCTCAACTAAAACCACACCATTCCTTTAAGAGTCTTCGATCCCATAGTGTTTTAACGTCATGGTATATTTGCATTCTTTTTCACTTTAATGCTTTACTTCACCCGGAGAAAAAAATACGAGAGTATCATCAAAGTAAGCCTGAAAAACAAAGAACCGTTTACAGAGATGATGTAAAACTTAGTTTGAAGCTTATTTCTTTTTATTTCGAAGTGGAGCAAACCTTAAACATTATATTTCACGTTATTGTTCAATTTGACAATAGCATGCTAGGATTTCAATCAAAGGTGTCCTAAGTTAGTATCATTCAGTATGAACAAAGACTACTTTATCATGATATGATGTGCGTGGGTTTTATTCATTTCCTAACAATGTTTGTGGCCCTGGGCGAACGACAAAGGGTTAAAAATAACCAACCAGTAAACAAGGAGGGGTGTTTAATAGAGCATGTACTTCAAAAGAGTGACGATGGAACTTGTATCGCAAGTGACTTGTTATTTTCTTACATTGAGAACGTTTACCCATGTCCTCTGTAGAGCACCTTTACACAGAGGCCAAGTAAAACCTAAAATGAAACATTCGAAAAGGTCGTGACGTATTAAGTTCAGCTAGTCTCCATAATATGGACACTATCATATCATGATAGGGCTTCGAACCGGGGATCTCATTATTGTGTGTTCGGCAAACGACGTGCCACCTGAGCCAACAAGCCGCCTCAAAATCGAAGTCAAATCCGTAGAAGCCTGGCTCCATGAACTAACCTTCTTCGGCAAAAAGTCGGAGAGGGAGTCGAGGAGCAGCCGCTGACTGTTCAGCTCCACGTCGCCGATTGGATGGTAAGGCTTGTGACAAGGCGTGTAAAAACCGCAGGTGAGGTGGTGGTGACGCCGCAGGTTGTTCTCCCGCCACACCCCACGACCGCGTTCCTCGATGCGCATAGTGTCGGTTCGGCAGCGAATTCGCTCGGCACGGTAAGACGGTACTGCGAAGGAAAATAACAGGATACCGAGAAAGGTGGGTATAATGCCCAGGGAACACCCAAACGTTTGTATTCATTTCAATGTGATTTCATTTGTGAGATTTTTTTTTTTCAGTGACCCTTTCGTGCAAGTTAAGCGTCTAATTGTCAGTTAATCTCGACGCCTTCTCAATAGAAACGTTGCCACTATCGAGTCTTCTTCGTATAATCCTAGTCAACTTCGATGACACTTTTATAGGTTGTCTCGATGCTCGTTAGATGTGAAAACACGAAGCGGAAACGCAGCCGGTAATTATAATTTTTAAGAATATAGGTGACAATATGCTGGGGCATCCGAGGAAGCTGATATCGAAGTTTTTGATTTGTTGACAGCAATCGCTGCTTTGATTCTTACATCTCCCATAGTGATATGAACAATTTATCATAACATCAAGAAGTTTGTATATTGATAGCATTCTGCACTTCCAAAGATAGCAAATTCCGATTATGCTGCTAAAATTAAGGTAGGACATGAATGCAAATAAAACAATGAAATGAGAGAAAAGAAATAAAGAGAAGAGCGTTACCTTTCGGAGTTTTGAAGTGTTCTCGAACAAACTTAGTCATCTCCATGCTTTGCGTGTTGTGGTAATCCTCCTCCGACATCATGACAGTGTAGCCGCCGTGAGCGTTGGCCTGGGAAGCAGGGAGCGGCCCGGTCCCGTGGGCAGCGGCAGTTACAGGCGCCATTTTTTTTCTTCCCTCTTCCTCTTGCTATAGTCTTTTATCTTTCCCAATCTATGTTAGGATAATACCAAGAAATATCAAGGACTAGTATAGGAGGAGGTCAGATGTCTCATTCGCTTTCGATCTCACTTGATATTGCATACCCTCACCCTAACATCCATATATTCGATTTCGTGAGTTATTATGCCAAAGTTTGTGGACTAGGTTTATTCTTGCTTGTTTGCATGGTTTTATGTATCGATTTATCTTAAAATTATTTGTATAAAAAATGGGTAGAAATAAAAACCAAAGTCTATACAATTCAGTAACGACGTAGTGTTACGTGCACTAAGATTCAACACTGCAAAATACTATCACATTATGAGGCCAGGTTTGAGACGATCTTTACCGTCTGACGGCCGTGTTGAATCCCGCCATTTATTCACTCAACAGCATATCGTGAGTATAGTATTAAGATGCAGAAAATGTAGTGCCATCCATAACATTATCATACATTACTAATTTTGCGTGATCACAAAGGTCACTGGTCATTATAAAACTTATTTGAGGTGTTTTTTTTTAATCTTTGTATTTAATTATAATTTGAAAGGAGTAGGACTCGATGCACTACTGGCGGAATAATGGAAAACTGAAAGTTTGTTATCAAAGAAGTGTAGCCTGATGTTCTTATTCATTTTCCTTTCGAGGAGTCGTCCAAAATTTATAGTCCTGTTGTGCAGCATTATAGACGCGTCTTTGATGAAAAAAACAACGACTACATGTACACGTGTGTTCGAGCAACCGCAAAATGAAGAAAGCATGACGTGAAACATAATAGATTATATGGCATTACAGTGCACTCCCATTATAATCAACACGGTTATAACAAGTTTCGCATATACAACGAAGTAAATTTCAGGGTCCAAAATTATCAATTAGATATGTTTATACACTTTATTTGTCCGGATATAGCGACATTTCGATACAGTTGACTCCCGTTATAATAAAGTCCTCGGGATCGGCAGTTTTATTTCGTGTATCGAAGTTTTGTTATAACCAAACAAAATAAAAAAAAAGAAATAATCATATGACGGATAAAGTTGGAACTTGAACTTTTACTTCATTAAAAGCGAAATTTCGTTATAACCGTTTCGTTATAACGGGAGTGCACTGCAAAACGAAAGAAAGCTGCCGGTCCCGAGGACTTCGTTAAAACTGGGGTTGCCTGTATAAACTTTTCACTACACCGATCTCAAACGAATCATAGCGGAGGGTGTTTTCATATTTGTCCCTTTTGATTTATATTTATTTTTCTGTGCCTCCCTGAGCCTTATACCACTGTATTTTGTTTGTTTGTTTATTTGTTTGTTTTTTCATTCAGGTTGTAGAGTTATGAAATATTCATCATGATGCGGAGAAGCTGTAACTATAGCACTGTAGAACGTTTTGTATAATTAAAACCCACAGTTTTCCGATCTATACTCCATGACACAGGTATGAAGTTGCTTATAGAATATGAAAGGCAATGGCAAACTCGAATTCAAACATTAAAGCAAGGACAACACAAATTACGTTGCGTTTTCTTGAAACGCTGGCAATTAATTTAGTTTGTGTTTTGATATATGCTATTGAATGACAAACATTTTCCCTATTCCAGCACAGAATATAAGAGAACGTACTTGAAACCAGTCGAATAGCTCTTCAGGTACCATTTCTGTAAATATTATGTACGAAGTTCGGGACAACCTTAACCCCGAAAAAAAAAAAATATATGTATATCGAAGGTGACGAAATTACATACAAGATACCTGAATGCTCCAAATGAACTACTTGCGTCGATTAGCACATCGTTTATGCCGAGTTCTGAAATTCTTCTATTAAACAGAACAAAAGAAGAGGAAAAAGACCACCTGCATCTCAGTGCCCATCATGACTACAATTTATACTGCATAGCGCATACATACAGAATTCTACTCTGCGTGCTTCACTCATGGTCTCCCTTGTCAACGCAGCGCGTAAAGCTTTGAAACGCGCAATAACGTCACAGTGCCATTGTCACAAAGCAATGTCATCACAGTACAAGTGCGCGCGCACTGTCGATCAGGGCTAAAAAAAAAAAAGAATACACGGTGTATCTGCAATAGATGTATGGCATCTGGAACCTTCTGAACGATCCCATGTCTAATAAAACACAGTGTGCGGACACAGTTATTATTGTCAAGATATACTTTATTCTTTCAGTCACAATGTTATTTTACATGACTCCATACCTAATATGCATACATAAACATTGTGTATATAATTTTTTACATGAAAAGTAATCTACACTGATTTTTTTAAAATAACATTAACAATAATTAAACAATAAAACTGCACATTATGCACTTGCACCCTAACTCACCCTTGCACTGATTCATTTTGTAGATAGCCTATTCGGTTCCACAATTTAATATGTATTAAATTATTTGTAAAAAAGTATGAGCCATATGCTTTTCCAGCGGCCGCCATCAAACTCAACCTTCTGGCGGTCTCCTGCATTTTGTATGTATTCATTCGATTGAATAATCGATGATTTTCCAATTGTTTTTGTATGATTATAATTCACATATATAATATTTCATTCATTATATGTGACTATGATTATATTCATTTTGTGTTGAATACATTGTGAATAGTTTTGGAAAATTGCTCATGTTGTATATACTTTGTGAAAAATGCAGGAATAAATCAAATCAAATCAAATCAAATCGAATCGAATCGAATCAAATCAACTCAAATCAAATCGAATCAAGTCAAATCAAATCAGACTACAAACAGAATTGACCATAGTAAACACGGTTGGGGTTCCATTTTATGCATGAGCAGAAAAAGATAATTTGTACCAAAAGAGCATGCGGTTTTGTATATTCTCTGAGAGAAGCATCTGTGATGTAATGATTTTCCAGTAGCCCTTCTAAATGCTGTTTACCAGCACATCCACATGACAGCAAAAGTGGTACTTGGCAATATCAATAGAAAATGAGTGTTAATACAATTTAATGCAAAATTATAAAATTGATGCTTTCCTAACTGCTAAGATTGAATAACCATTCTGGTTACCTGGTCTACCCAAGTTTTTTTTTTTTTTTTTTTTGAACATGATTGATGAATTCCATATAAAATGTTATGGGGAAGCTTAATATGCGTTATCTCGCTTTGAAAAATTGTGGAGTGTCTTGTACCAACTGAGAAAACAGAAAGGTCATCTGTACCAGAGTGCACATGAGCTAACTTCGAACTGGCTTATCATGGGTGGGTTTCACTGATTCCAGACACGCAATGATTCCAGACACTGCCCGCTGTATTAGCATTAGATTTAGGCGACAACCTGCATGAAAGCTTCATGATGTAAAATCTAGACAATCGTTTTGCCATACCGCGCACCACTGCATCTTGATTGTGCCTTATATTCTTACAGAGAGGTTTAAAGTTGTAACCGTTTAATTCTATCAACTGTCTACCCACTTTACATCTGTCCATTATTTACCATGTAATTATTCTCCTTTTCATTTCAGTATTTCTGTATCAAAAGTTACTTGTTATCATGATATTATATGTAATCCAATAAAACATGTCGTTTATCAGAAAATACGCAAAAATTAATGACTGAATGTTTATCTTCGTTATAAAAGTCGCGGGCATTTTTCTTTTGTTTGTTCTCTTCCAGATGTAAACCATTCTGAGGAACAATGACCCACACAAAATGGTGGGAAGAGATTCTAATATGCTGAAAGAAACACCGGACCAAAAAAAAAAAATCGAGCGGATCTACCTAGAATTCTTTGAGAGTGGGAATACGCCCGTAGGAACAAATGGCTTCAAGCTCCCTTTGAAGCTAGAAGCTTTCGAATAAAATACACGTGTGGCTCGCGGATCTATGCAAGTGGACGGGTACATGGCTGTACTATGTCCTATACAGTGAAGTATATTATCATCACGTGGTATGGACGCTGTAAAGGACAAAGAATAATGGCGGAGACAGAATCTACGGACAGATGGAAATACGTGGTGCTAGGGGCCAAATTTTCCATGCACTGCGTCACTCATGGTCTATTCAAGGCCTTTGGCGTGCTGGTTCCTTACCTGGTTCATAAACTGGACACAGACTATGGCACTTTGGGATTCATATTCTCCATGGAGTTAACCGTCTTGTTCATGGGCTGTAAGTACATTACTTCTGCAAATATTGCGCGAGAATGTAATAGATTATGGTACAACTTCCATCAGTATTGTGCTAGCGGTAGGGATAATCAGAATATAGTTTTCACCAACATCTATTATATCTAAATATTCCTATCATAAATAAACATGTATGTATATATACATATATATATATATATATATATATATATATATATATATATATTTACTATTACACACAGATAAATGATATGTAATGTATATACGTGAGGCCTACACACGATACACTGCAGCTCTGGTAAATCATTGAGTTTACTATAAATTGGTCGGTCGCCGCTCTAAGGCTACGGTCACAACTCAGAGCGGCGACCGACCTATTTGTAGCCTGCTCGATCGCCGCTGAAATTTTGGCACCGCCCAGCAGTATTTGAAGATATCGAGCAGGCTCTAAAACCCCATATGCCCGAGCGATGCCCTGTCGATTTTGCGTCGGTCACCGGTCGAATATAGGTTAAAAATTCGCAAAATATGGGGATTTCTCCGCTGAACAATGCTCCATTGGCAACTGGACGATCTCCCACCGGCCGTCTGCCGATTTTTACGAAATCGCTCAGCGACCGACGGGTGATAGAAAGGTCATATACCGCCACCGGTGTCCGGTAGCCTAAGGAGTACCGACCGCCACCCACCGGTCTCTGCCGGAAATTTCTACCTGGGTTTATTAATATACCTATGTGATTTGTGATTTGTTAATTGATTTATTAACTAATTAATCAATTAAGATAAAGCTCGAGGCAAAAGACTTAAGAGTTAAATTACCAACTACCAAACCTCAGCTTTCAGGAGTGAAACTACAGATAACTAGTAATTAGGAAATCAAACAAAAGGGAGGAAACCCTAAGATGTAACAAAGATTAGAATAGATAAGAGTATTCAAAAATATCTTTGTTTGCTTCTACATTATACAGTATTTCTCTATTTTTATTCAATTTCATATTTTTCATCTCGCAATCTCTTGTCATTCATTACTTCTTCATTCAATATGCCTTTAATAAGGTAGCCAAACCATTATATTCTTAGTCTACATATCGACACTAACTGTCAGCTTTCATCTCTTTTGCCCCAAAGTGGTTATCCCTGTCTTCCACGTCCCTCATGTTGGTTGCCGAGATGTTGAGATGCTGAGATGTTTTGTTTTGGGGGGTTTGGGGGGGGGGGGGGGGGGGTGACCTCTTTCCTACCCCCAGCTTCTTCCACATTGCCCTGGCTTCTCTTCCTCATCTAGTCCCTGGTTTCCTTCAGTCCTTCTGTCATTTTTTATCTTTGTGATTTTTAGTCCTTCAATCGCTCGGCGGCGACCACTCGATCTATTCTGTTGGTTTTCTTCTGTGCTTTTGTCATTTTTGTTTCCATCATTTTTGTTCCCTGAAATGCTCGGCGGCTACCGCTCGATTAAGCCAGTGCCTGGGCGGTTGCCGCTCGGACACCGAGCGTATTTTGGGCAGCGAGGGAAAACTGGTCGGTCGCCGCTGAAATTTTAACTTCAACGGTGAGCGACCGATGCCCTAAAAATCAATAGTTCCTGGTCGGTCACCGGTCGTTTTCCAACTGAAATTGGCTAACAACTCCCTGACCGGTCGCCGAGCAGTCTTATTTTTGGGGTTGTGACCGTAGCCTGAGTTGTGACCGTAGCCGTAGGATGTTTTAATGTTAACTCAAAGTGACAGGCATGTCCTGGAATCGTTGTGTTACCCATTACACTTTGTTGTTACTGTCTGTGTACATCATGAGACTCGCAAGATGACTCGCTTGCACCAGGGAGGTGGGAAGAGTTTCTTCCCACCTCCCTGCTTGCGCGAACTGTAATAGGCTCCTACGACTTACAGTATAGGAATGGGGGATTATAGCTTTACACGTCGGCTGTGTATGGTAATACGATGAATTAAAACAGGGAGTTGAGACTCGTCTCGCCTCCCTGATCAAAATAGTAGAGTCTTGAAATTGTTCAATAAATTTTAAGAAAATAGCACTCTGGAAATTTTCCTATATCTCTCTCTCTTCAGTAGAGCAGATAAGCCGAAAAATTGTGCAAAATTTGACTAAAGCACGAAACTCTCACCAGTGTTGGTACATGTTATATAAGTCTGAACTGACCTCTGATGACCTCCAAAGGTCAATGACCTCAAACTTGATAAAAGTTGATATTTTGCGTCATTGATTAATGTTAAATATGGTAATGATGTACTAAAAACTCATTTTGTTACAGTAGAATTGTCTTCATGTTCCATAGAACCCTGACAGGTTTCTACCTTTGACCTCTGATGACCTCAAAGGTCAACGACCTCAAATTTCATACAAATTGATATTTTGCGTCATTGATTAATGTTACATATGGTAATGATGTACTAAAAACTCATTTTTGTTACAGTGGAATTGTCTTCATGTTCCATAGAACCCGTGACAGGTTTCTACCTTTGACCTCTGATGACCTCCAAAGGTCAACGACCTCAAATTTGATACAAATTGATATTTTGCGTCATTGATTAATGTTTCATATGGTAATGATGAACTAAAAACTCATTTCTGTTACAGTGGGATTGTCTTCATGTTCCATAGATCCTTGACAGGTTTCTACCTTTGACCTCTAATGACCTCCAGAGGTCAAATATTGGCCTCAAATTATCAGAATTTTGATATTTGGTGCAATTGGTTGATGATAAACATAACGATGTCCTAAAAATTAATTTGTGTTAAAACTGAATATTTTTCCTATTCCTCAGATCAAGGGAAATTATTTACACGTCTCTGCCTTTGACCTCTGAGGAGTGTGACAGGCCAATGACCTCAAAATATCAAAATATTGATATTTGATCTATATTCAATGGTTAAATGTATACCTGGTGTGCAATCACGCATTATGCCATTAGCATTTATACTACATTGTACAAGACGTGTCTTCTCATTCCACGGAACATTGGTCATTACCCTGTGTATATCCAACTTTGACCTCCAAGGACAATGTGAGGTCAGACTTTTAGAATATCACTAAGAATTTGTGTAGGATTGCAAATATTGATGTTTGGCTTCATTGGTTTAATCCTTAATGTTTAATCATGTACAAATCACGCCTTGACATTATAATCAAAGGATGTATGCACATTCCACAAAGCATTGGTTCATAGTAACAGGTCTCAGGAATGTTAGCGGTCAATTACTTCAGAAATGAAGCTTACGTGTCTTCAGTGATGGCAGTGACCTCAAATATAATATTTCTGTTTTGATTAGTTGTGCAGACTAGCTTGCATGAAATTATGTGCAACATTATCCAATTTGCACTGGACAAAATTTGTACGCTTAAACATGGAAGGTTGGGAGAGGAGTGCCATATAGTGAGTTGATGCTTAATAGTTTGTGAACAGGCATATGGCAAAGTCCCTTGAATTGGATGAAAGGGTGACAGATGCTAACCAGAAAACAACAGGCCCACCTCATCAGATGTACGTCACGAGTCAAACAACCCGAGTCGTACAGCTCATGAGTAACGCAGCCCACGAGTCATACATCCCGTGACCTAAACACTAGATGAACAAGGTCATTGAGCTCGACATCAAATATGATAGGCCCACAAGCTGTGCGGTCCGCGAGTTTGACACTCGAGGAAAACAAGTCCCACGAGATTATGTATTACATCAGAAAGCTTAATCTACTCAGTGTAGGTCTTGTGGACCTCCCCCTCCCCCATGTGTCGGACTCTTATGGGCCTGGTTTTCCTAAGTGTCAAGCTCATGGGCAATGCTACCTAGTTTCGAGCTGACGGGCCTGTGTTGGTCAGTGTCAAGCTCGTGGGCTGTATGGTCCCGGTGAATGACTCATGGTCCTGGAGCATACAGTGACGTCATGGACCATCTGGAAAGCGACATACTGTGAGGCATAACATGCATTCCACATGAAGCAACCCTGTGTCTTGCAACTTGCTATTGTCATCCAATTAAGTTTGGGTCTTTACGTCAGGCAATTTTGGGCATTTTTTCAATGACCTGTTTGGGAACCTCAATTCCAAATAGGAGTGGAACTACTATTTACTCAAATTGTCTTCTTTATGCTCGATACTCCTTAACACTTGGGCCTGGCCAAGAGTTGTGCCCCATGCCCAAATATTGGTTGTTCCAATATGCCGCCATCCGGTTTGCATCCAATGTGTGAATCAGGGTACGCTGGCAGCGGGTAATATCACCTGCAAGATCCGGTTAAGACTCTCTGCCAGCAAGTGATGATTCAGTGTAACCTGCTGAAATTGGTCTAGATCTATACCCTCGATCTCTTTCAAGACAGGGCGGCATCTGCGTCTTCAGTGAAGCACGCGATCGGCACACAGAACTCCTCCACGACTAAACTGGATAGACATCCTGAGGTCAGACCAGCGTTCTTATAGGTCCACATCCACTGTAGGGGAACGTGGGGCAGGATGGGCCACATTTTACTAAATGTGCTTTATTTCAAATATTACGTCACAAACTTCCACATGAAACAGGATTTGCAAAGATTGTGTAAGGCAACACTATCACACGTAATATCATCTTAATTGCCTATTTTTATTTTACGTAATAGCCATCCCAAAATAGTCAACTTTGTCCCATCGTGCCCCACAAACGTGGGGCACGATGGGACAAACAATGAAGACGCATATTTCCGTGTTCCACTTGAAACGGTCGCTCTTTCTTTTGTAATTCCGGACCATTCCGAAACTGAAAAATGACTAAAACATTTACATTAATCTTATCAAATATAATGGGGCAAGATGGGACACACCCCATCCTGCCCCGAGATGGATGTCCCATCCTGCCCCATGCACACACACACTATACTTCTAAGCTCTACACAATACATGCAATGACATACAGTCTGCCTACATTTTGTGAAATAAACTTGATGTATATACTATAAAAACCACACGACATCAACGTTCTACCTTTCTTCATATTTTGCCAGGGATACTATACATTTCATAAACTCAGAAATTCTGCCGTCATCGAAATCAATTTTTGCGTTTGTCCACCAAAGAGAATCCCAGCTTCACAGAGCGTAAAGATGGCTTCCTGACAGCGTGCTTTTTGATCAGTGCAGATTATAGTGCCCTCTGATGCTTACTTAGATAGTTATCGCTTTGTCCCATCCTGTCCTGTGTCCCATCTTACCCAACCTTCCCCTATGCGATCATCATCGTCTTCCGATGGCAATATCTAAACAGTTTGGGTGAAGGCAAGCTTGTCTCTACGATGAGTGCATTGCACATAGAGTACAGGATGCACGAGATGATAAGAAAGCTTCCTTTTGAATCGCGGGATAGGCTACAAGCCTTTCTCAGGCAGAGGTTCTGAATTATCGGGTCGTGCTCAGTCTGCACACAGTGAGCTGAACACCATCTTATTAAGTATACGTGTGTAATGATTGTGTGTAATGATATGGGAAAAATGCATGGAAAAATCAAAATACATGTTTACGTATTTTACGTGGAATCCGTTCCTGTCTGTTGTCTTGGAAGAAATGTATCAATCTTGCAATGTTGTTGTTTATCATTTTCCCTCTCCATCACGAGTATATGAAGAGTTTGCTTCCAAAAGGCGCTAAATTCATCATTTTCGTTGGATTTAGCGCCTTTTTGTTGCAAGCTCTTCATATATGGAACGTGTTGATCAAAGTTTTTGTGATGTCGGAAAATGCGAGGCTGTATTGCAGGTGGCCTATTGAAGGTGGCCTTCAATTTTTTTATCACGGTATATTGGCATGTTTAACAGACTGTAACTCACCAAGATGCCTCTTGAAATGTATTGAAAAGCTTCTACTTGATTCTACGTGAGCGGATGATTATCAGTTGTTTTTCTGCTTTTACATCTTATGTGAAACAAAGTATTGTTTCTCTTCAAAAGATAGCGTGCCAATTAATCTGCACTTACTGTTGGTGCTCTATCGGCCCTATAAGACATTCAAACCCACCTTCAGCCTGACATCCGTAGACGTTGTGGTGTCGAGCGGGATCTGAACATCTCTCATGAAGCGAGACTTCTCTTTTCTCTTCTTTTACCCACTAACAATGTGAAACAAAGATATCCGTAGGCGTTGTGGCATGTAGACGTGGTAGAGCGAGACTTCTCTTCTCCTTTCTTTTCTTTTCTTTTCCCCACTAACAAACATGCTTCACAGGAAACATAGAGGCATTCGCACATACTGTTTACATTTCCCATCACATGCTTTTAACATCGGAATTTTCATGTACACAATTTGCCTGGAAAAGAATTACCAAGAACTTTTCACTTTTCAACACAACGCATTTTCAAAAGAAGCCATTTGGTTCATATATAATTTACTCGACAGAGTGATTTATAGGGGCCTACTTATCACTGTCCACGTACTCGAACAGTTTTCGCTGAAGATACAAGAGGATGTTCACAAGACTGCAAACAGAAGAATGTTTTGCCCCGTAACATATCAGACTACTACATCTCTTGAAATGTCTTCAAACGTAAATTAAAGTCATTCCTCTTAATCAATGATTACTCTCGGTCGACGAATGAGGTCCTCGTCTGCATGTCATTGTCGATCTCATCAGTTTGACTTGGCCGTCCGTTGAGCGGTCTGCCGTCACGCTGTCAGTAGGCCTATTCTCTTCGTCACCATCACTCTCCACTTTGTATTAGCCTGACAGGGCGCTTCAACATCTCCGATGACACCAGTTGACTATTTGGAGTTTGTAATTGCACTCCAAATTGGCGTAAACCAAAGTTTTGTGCTATCGTGACTCACAGTTTTTCCTAATGTCCTGCTGCTCGCCGGTTCAGTCATGACAGTCAGATCACATTCACAGCGTAGGTCGATGGTGCATTCAGCGTCGATAAAGATTCGTTATCTCGACGGCATAGCAAATACGCTCGGCGGAATCACCGTCAGGTAACTCAACGGCATCATATTGACGGCATCACCATTAGCTCAACGGCATCTCGGTTAGCGTGAGGGCAATTCCCGCTACCCGGACAGAATTCCCGTACCTTGGTAGTCCTCCGGTGCAAGCGGTAGAATCTCGGTCGACACGACGACAATTCCCGCCAGCCG
Source organism: Diadema setosum (assembly GCA_033980235.1). Classification (NCBI taxonomy): domain Eukaryota; kingdom Metazoa; phylum Echinodermata; class Echinoidea; order Diadematoida; family Diadematidae; genus Diadema; species Diadema setosum. The sequence continues at coordinate 16,246,249 of CM067074.1, forward strand.
GACGACATCCTCGACATCGCGATTATCCCGGCAACTTCTGCATTACCGCACAGACTAGTTCACCCCCCCCCCCATTCCCGTCGGACAGTATACATTGAAACCACACGTGCGCACAGTAAAGTATTGAACCACAGGTATTTTATTCAACCCGGGTCTAGGATGTGTTTATAAGATTAGTCTAGGATGTGTTTACATGAGGAAAGGATTTATTAGCATATTATATTATCTCATTGGATTGCTCCTGAACGTTTCTATAATTTCTTTGGTGTAAATACGAACGCAATTGTAATAGGTTTTTTTTTGTGGGAAAGTATTGTAAAAATATATATATTTTTTTGAAGTCTTGTTGGAAAAATAAATAGCATAAGAGCTGCATTTTTTGTTCAGTAAACTCACGAAGTGTTGAAGTGTATTAATTACAGTGTATCTCATAGCAGAACCAGACTTATCGTCAGACGTAGATAAATACAGATCTTAGAACTAAACTGTAATAATAATAATAATAATAATAATAGTAATAATAATAATAATAATGTTAATAATGATAATAATAAAACAGTCCGATGCAAATGAATGGGGTGTGGGTACTATGATCCATAACTAAGAGTTGGCGGAAGAGACGCAAGCAGGTACTGGATTGTTTTAATGTTTGAAAGGAGATATGAATGATAATGAAGCTATTTGAACCGTAAATCAGGCGTAGAGTAACCTTTACATGATAGAAAAAAGATGTTCACAACCCTTGTCGAATCAACTTTTTCCCTTCCCTTTATTCATCCCTATGTAAATAAATTATATAAAATGTATAATTGTAAAACCTATTGACTATGATCTCCCGATCCCCCAAACTATATCAACAATGATAGTAATAATAATAGTAATGACAAGAATGATAACAATAATAAACAGTCTGAAGCAGATAAACGGGTGCTTCTATGATCCAACAAACAAAGATGCGTGATAAAAACAAGCAAAAATCAGGGAGCAAACGAATGGGAAAAGAAATATGAATGAAAAAACAAAACAAAAAATGAGGCCCTGAAACACGCGGATTAACACGAGTGTCTGGAGGCACGTATAGGGGGTAATATCAAAATCAAAGTGTCAAGGGTATTTCCCCTTTTCGACGGGAAGAATCTGTGAGCAGAACTTTCGGGGAATAGAATTTGTCTTGGACACAGATGTCATTGGGCCACATGACATCGGCTATGAGAACACCAACTGCGCCAACTGCAACTCACTTTCTGCGCTGAACAGGAACTCCCCATTCCCAACAACCTGTACCAACGGGGGCACGTCAGGAGACCGACACCCACGAGTCATACAGCCCACAAGTTATGCAGCTCACAAGTTTGTTTGTTTGTTTGTTTGATTTATTTTTCTTGCAATACAATTTCATACATAAATCAAGATTCTTTTCAGTAATATCACATAGAATATCAGTAAGCAGATTACAATGTACATGATTCAAAGAAGGAAAATCGATGTGTAAATTAATTTCATTAACAAAATATAACTCGTATTACCAAATTTCCAAATAATTATCGGAGAAATTATGCGGAAGAAGGACTGCAAGTCATACAGCCCATGAGTCATACAGTCCACAAGTTATACAGCTCACAAGTCATATATCCCACCAGTTATACAGCCCACGAGTTCGACACTGAGTAAATAAAGCCAACGAGTTCGACATCAAGTAAAATAAGCCCAGGAGTTGTACGAGACCGACACTACACACGTAAGGCTCATGAGACCGACACAAAGCAAACAAGGCCCACGAGACCGACGCTACGCATACAAGGCTCACGAGACCGGCATTACGCAAAAGAAGTTGACGAGACCGACAGAATGAACAGCGCCATCTGTAGACCAATAAATTGTATAGGGTTTCCTGATAATGGCATAAGAAGATATGAGAGATGGAAAAGAAGAGTTGCCAGGGTGTAACCCCATCAGTTGCTCCCCCACCCCCTGAAATGATCAGGATCTTTGTGTTTTCGTGGGTGTGTGTTTGTGGAAAAAAAATGAACAAAATTCAGTAAAAGTGTGCAATAGATATTTTCATAATAAACCTGCGAGGGTGTTGATTTAGTATTTATTAAAAAAAAATAACGTTCTCGTCTATTAAGGTAGCGTTAGGTACTCGGAAAAAAACAAGATGCATCCATGAAAACAGCTATTGTATTTCACGACAAAATATGTACTGTTTGGAGGAGAAAAACATAAGCCACAAATCGAGGTAAATCCCTGCGATAAATCAAAGAGAAGAGGTAAAAAGTATATCCTGTCCATCTTCTAGCTGAACACTGGGACAGCATATTAAAATAGCACAATAACATTATCAAAGCTCTGAAATTAATCCATATATCGTTCATGTCCTCTTATTAATTCAATTGTGTTTCATGTCTTCTTTTTCTTTTGAGGGGGGGGGGGGGGAGGGGGATGGAGAATACAATTCTATTTTTCTAATTGAAAACAATTTCGCTCCCTGACAGACCTGCCCCCCCCCAGAAGTATGTGGAAGTACATATTACTTTGATGTCTTTCATAACATCTCTCACTTGAAAGCGTGACGAAATTGCACCCGCCAGTATGTTATTTTTCCGTTCATGGAACACCCTGTACAGGTAATTGACATGTAGATGGCGCTGTGTATCCTGTCGGTCTCTTAGGCCTCCTTTGCCCACTGTCGGTCTCGTGGGCTTTCTTTGCTTAGTGTCGGTCTCGTGAGCCTTTATTGCTTAGTGTCGGTCTCGTGGGCTGTGTTTCCTTAGTGTCTGTCTCATGAGCCTTTTGTGCGTAATGTCGAACTCATGGGCTGTATGACTCCTGAGCCGTATAACTTGTGGGCTGTATGACTCATGAACCTATAATTGATGTCGGTCTCGTGGACCGTACGGCTCGTGGGTGTCAGTCTCGTGGGATGACCCCGTACCAACTGCCTGACATCCACAAGGCAATACCTAGACGCACCCAAGATCCAAGCATTGGGACCTGATTGACTAGGTGATCACCAGGCGTCGTGATATCCAGGATGTTCGTATCAAGAGGGCAGTGAGGGGAGGTGAATGTTGGACAGACCTCCTACTGTTGAGTTGCAGACTCTCCTTTTCCATCGTCAGCAGAAAAAGACGTCAGAGAGCTGATGCCAAGAAGAAACTGGACGTCCAGAAACTCAATGAACCAAACAGCAAAGAAGCCCTCATCTCCAACCTTGCAAACCAGTATGAACATCTTCCAGCAGAGGAAAACTTTGAGAAGACCTGGACCAACTTCCAGGATGCAGTGCACGATTCTGCCAGTCTTGCCCTTGGCCACACGGAACAGAAACACCAAGACGAGTTGAAAACAACTAGATCACCACTCTCCTCCAAGAGAAGAAAGAAGCCTTCTCAGCTTCGCTGAACGGCAAAGACTTTCAAGCCAGTACGACCGCCATAGAAACATAAGAAAGGTGCAGATTGAGATGCGACATTAGAAAAGACAAGTGTTGGGAAAACATGGCCGCAGAACTACAACAATATGCAGACGAGCACAACACTTTTACAAGGAATTCTCTGCCAGCCTAAAAAAAAAACGTTTATGCCCCCACGCCGAATGCAGTGGCACATGTGCGCTCCGCCGCCGGAACCCTGCTTTACTGAAAAGAGCGATCGACATCATACACCGCTGTAGTGCACACTTCAGACAGCTGCTGAACAAACATTCCCAGGTCGACCAGCAGGCCATCCAAGACATGCGACAGCACCAAGACCTGGCTTCGCTTGATGACCCCCAACACTGGCAGAAACCTCGAAAGCCATCAAGCAACTAATAGTAACGAAAGCACTTGGTCCTCACGGAATACCCTCCAGAGATCTTCAGAGGGAGAGGAGAAGCTAATGCCATCAAGCTGACTAAGCTGATAAAGCAGTTCTGGGACGAAGGGTAGTGCCCGCATGACTTAAAGGAAGCCAACATCGTGCATCTGTACAACAACAAGGGAGGCAGAGCTTAGTGTGACAACCACAGAGGCATCTCTTTGTTGACCATCGCAGGAAAGATCATGGCCTTGTATTGTTCTGAACCGCATCACACACCACCTGCTTGACAATGTGGTCTCTGAGAGCCAGTGTGGAGTTAGGAATAAGAGCGAGTCAATTGATAGAAATGGTCTTCGCAGTATGGCGCTACAAGAAAAGTGCCTAGACCTAAACCAGAACCTCTACATCCTCTTTATGGACCTGATGAAGGTTTTTTTGTTTTTTTGTTTCGTGTGGGCTATCTTGTCCTAGCTAGGCTGTCCACCAAAGCTCGTCAGGATTACCCAGTCGTTTCATAACGGCATGATGGCTCGAATTGTGGAAAACGGAAATATCTCTGCCCTATTCTCGGTCTCATTGGTGTGAATCAAGGCTGGTTTATGGCTTCCACACTCTTCAGTCTCAGGTTTGCTACCACGCTCTTCTGCGCCCTGTCCAAGTCTGATGCTGGTGTCACTATTCGCTACAGTAGTGATGGCCGATTGTTTGACATCAGACGTCTGAAGGCAAAAATCAAAGTGCTGGAGTCTCTATTGGGAAACTTCCTGTTTGCAGACAATTGTGCGCTTGCAGCATTGAGTGAACGAGACCTGTGAGAACTTGCCACTCGTTTCCAGAAGCACCAAAATGCATCGAACTAATCATTAGTCTACGAAAACAGAAGTGATGCTTCAAACTGCACCTCAGCTGACATCGCCAGAGCCTCAGATTGAAATTGAGGGCACAACACTGAACAACGCGGAGATACATACCTGGGAAGCTGCCCGTCTTCAAATTGGAGCATGGACAAAGAAGTTTCCAAGAGGTTTGCAAAAGCCTAAATGTCCGGAATCGAAGCTCTCATCGTGAAAACCCAGCTTTGGTGGGTCGGACATGTAGTCCGAATGGACGGCACTCGTCTATCAAACAAAGATGGTTTTCTTCTCTGAGCCGCTTCTGGAGCAAGAAACCTTGGAAGACCACTGAAGCCATACAAGGACAGCCTGAAAACTTTCCTTGAGGCCTGGGGCATTTCACCCCGTGGCTGGGAATCACTTGCCTCCGCCTGCAGCGCCTGTCGTCTAGCTGTCCAAAAGGATGATAGACTGTTCGAGGAAAAGCGCCTTAAGAGCCTGGACAAGAAGTGACAAGTCCACAAAGAGAGGGTCCCTGACCTTACTTCTGCAGCTCTAGCGTGCCCAACGTGTGGCAGCGTCTGCGCGTCCGCCTTCGGGCTCCGCTCACACCTCCGGCGTCACTGACGTCCTTGTCGAACCTGACTTCCACTATTACTAGAGTGCATGCTCTAGTTTCGGCTGGGGCGAGGCGCGCTGTGCAGCTGAAAGCTGACGTAACAAAAGGCTTCGTTATTGAGAAATCGAGCGATTTTTGGCATGCAAACGTAAGGTTGGAAATTACTGATCTTATTAAGGGAGCAAAATCAGTAATAATGATGTGGAAATAAGCTGCCTGAAGGAGGTCTGGGTTCTCAGGGTGCTTCTCTAGTTGGTTAATGGATACCCTGACAAAAGATTAAAAATGAATAAAATGATGAATAGATAAATAGAATTAATGACCCAATAAGATACCCTCATGACTGTATGACACGATGTTTACATGATCAGAGCCGAATTTGAACATTTTTCCTTAATTTATCGTGTTTACATCTTTGCTAATTTCCGGAGAGTGTGACGCCTGCTTTAATAACGGAAATAAACATGAGATTTGAATGCATGCTAGAAGTGGTCTACATTTGTTTCCCTTCACAATCCAGGTCCGCTGGTGAGCTATCTCTCCACTCTGGTAGAACCCCGAACTCTTTGCATAGTGGGCGGTTTGGGTGCGAGTGGAGCAATTGCCGTATCAGGTTATGTAACGTCGACATTTTGGTTTGCTGTTATGATGTTTCTTACAGGTAAGACACGGAAGTTCGCCATGTTGATCTCCAATTTGCGTAAATATGTGATGGTTTATCTTGCTAATGACGACTAATTAGCTTTTGTGCATCGTTATATCAAATTTGGTCATTGAGAGTACATCATGTATTTTAACCATTTCTGTAGATGTACACGCAAATAATGGTAGCGACGTGTGAGGAATTGATTTCTCCTTCTGCATAATCTATTATTCATATCGTACAGCGCATGTTTCTCTAAGTGATTGCGTGACCTAGAAACGTGTTCGTATTTGTTTTTGTTCACGTCACATATTAGAAATGAGTTTCTTTCTGTACCGGCCGCACAGAAACGCTGATAGTGGGAGATTTGTTAGCGCTAACAAGTCAATGAGAGAACGGGTAAAATGACCGCAAAGGAAGAGCTGTTAGTGTGTTGTTAGACACGTGCGCTGTTAGGGTGCTGTCAGTGGATTTGAGCCATAGTTAGGCAAAATCTATGCGATTTTTGTGTAATGATCTATTTAAAGATTGATATATCTTCTTGATGCAGCAGCAGCACAACGCAATACATCAGTTGTCTTCGTGAGTGACGTGAATATTTTTAAACAGTTCTATATTATGCGTTCATTGTCGCCTTTTTTAGAGCATGGCTGGCACCACGTTTTCAAAAGTGGGTTGGGGAGGGGCCCAATTCTGGGTTTTCATGAGCTAACAAAAACAAAACAAAACAAAAAACTTCAACGCAACATCGGTGCCACTTCCGAGTTTCTTCAGCTGACAAGCAATAACAATATCAATAAACATAATAATGATGATAACAACAATAATAATAAATAGGTCTTCAGCACATCCTTCTCATTCCAATTCCTGGGTTTCTTCGGCTGACAATTCTTTTTTTTTCCCCTAGCACCACCTCCAGGGTGGCCGGGGCCCTAAGTCGTGACACCCAATGTCGGCCCTACTCCTATGTAGTCCTAGTGTGACAGGGCCGTAACATGGTTGCGGGTAAAACAGTTTGCGTGCGCACCTAAGGGCGACTACGAGTGAGATACTTGCTAGGTACTGTCATGCGCGGGTCATCAGCTGGGACCTCCGGGTAGTAAAAATTGTTCTTCACAAGTCGCACGCAAATCTTGCCACGATACGACCTTTCCGGGCATACTACGCGGGCTTGTTGTGTGTGGGGATTTTCCAGCATACCAGACAATTTCTGAGGACGGACAAGGATTTGGTAGAGTCAGAGCATGTGTCTTATTTATTTGTTTTGCTTAAATTCTACTTGCGGGAATACTGTGTGACCTGTGTACCAGTCGCGCGCGTGGGTGCTGACAACTCAGTGAAGGAATTCCTCTGAAGGAATGGCAGAAGTCCCACAGAATGTCATTATCTTGGCTGCATACGGGGACTGCGAGGTACCTGCATGGGAGTTGCCTGCGAGGTGCTGTCGCTAAGAGCCTCCTACTGGCGTTCTGCGTGGACCTCTCCGGGTATCCCCGCGACTCACCCGGAAAAGTTTTGGTCTTGCTCAAAACTAGGCTGCGCTTAAATGAGACTTGCGTGAGGACCTCCGGGCAACTACAGGCGAGATACGCGCTAGGTACTGTCAGGTGCGGGTAGCAAATTTGTTTCCCCGCAAGTCAAACAGCAAAACTTACCCAGATGCAATATGACAAGGCCTTGAGCATGCTCAAAACTTGTTCCGAGTGAGTCGTGGGCGTTCGCTCGCAGAGGTACACGCAGAACACCAGTAGGAGACCTTTACCGGCAGCACCTCTCAGGCAACTCCAACGCAGCTACTTCTCAGTACCTGTAAGTCCCGGGATCGTAATAGAAAACGGATCGGTTTCAAAGCTCTGAGGCAGGTCACACGGGGTACACGCAAGTAGAAGATAAGTAGCACGCGTCTAGTAAGTAAGAAACAAGTGCGAAACTCGCACACATTCTTGTCCGCCCGGGGAAATTCTCCTGCGTGCTGGAAAATCCCTTCTCCTCGCAACAAGTCGGAGTAGCTTGCCCGGAAAAATGTGACAGCTTCTGTGCGGCCTCGCGATGTAAGGCTAACAGCGCTGTTAGTGAATTTTGACTAACAGCACGCTTCTGTGCGGCCAAATCGTCGCTATCAGTGCTGTTAGTGCGCTGTTTGCGCTAACAACGTTTCTGTGCGACCCTCCCTGGATGTTTGATTGGTCATTTTTTTTTTCTCCACAGGTTTATTCAGCTCCCCTTTCTGCCAAATATCCTACGTTGTCTTGCACCAGCACTTCGGTAACAAATTTGCATATGCAAATTCCATCTCTCTCATGGGAAGCTTCGTTGGGGGCGCGCTTTTCCCTGTCTTGATGTCATCCCTACTGGAAGGATACGGACTCGAGGGAGCTATACTTTGTTTGGCAGGCTTATATCTACACTGTGTGCCAATAGGAGCGACGTTCCGTCCCCCTGTGGACTTAGCGGAAACAAAGAACTTGCCTCGTACGGATAGAGGAGAAGTCCTTCCAGGGGAAGATGACCAAGCAAGTCTGTCTGAGTCTTCTGCATATTTGTTGGAGCGAGCAGACAAAGACTCGACAACAAACTCAACAGACCAATGTCACAATACCTATGGAAGCCGAAAGACCACAAGGCCTCGATCGACACGAGAACGGATCCTGGAATATGTCTGGTCGGATTTGGGGGTGAGGGCGCTGGTGCAGGAGTGGGCGTTCACGCTCCTCTTTTTACCATGTAAAGTAGTCTTGCAGATTGCAATGGTCAGTTGGACTCTTTTCGTCATTTCCTTTGCAATGTCCAAGGGCTTCGACGAATCGTTCGCTTCGTACCTGCCCTTGGTGGGGTCAATAGGCGGACTGGTCTTTCACGGGACTATGACCGTAATCCTGCGTTTCAGACACCATTGGGGAGCGCCCCTGTTCATCACCAACATGATCTCTGTTGGTGGAGGGCTACTCCTTTACCCTGCAAGGTCATCGTCCCCAACGCATCTTCTCATCTGCTCCTTCTTCGCCGGCGGCGGCATGTTTGCCGGTTTCCCGACATCCTGGGCAGTTCTTGAATCCTTTGTCGCCGAGAGAAATTTCAAAGGAATCACCTCAGCAAAATTATTCATGACAGGACTTGGAAATGTGATTTCTGGGTACATCACAGGTATGACAGCTCAGGGAAATCAAAATGGGGAAAAATATTAAAGAACACATATATCATGAACGAGTGCAAAGCATAACGTGACATTTTTTGATGTGAGAATTTCCTTGAAGGAAGAAAAAGGGGGATAAATAATTATACACTCAAGTAAAATGTGAATGTATAAATTTGGCAAAAGTGCGTGTGATTCAAAAGTGAATGGTGGAGAGGTTGACTCTAGACGGAATACCTCCTTCTGCATGCTTTCATCGTCGTTATTTTCACTATCGAATGCACTTTGTCCTTTTCAAGCTAAAATCACAATCTAGAACTTGCCAATCTATTCACTTTCATTGCAGGCAAGCTGTATGATGTCACGGGTTCATTCGATGGAGCCCTTCAACTCGTTGGCGGCATGTGCGTAATGACTGTTCCCCTGACAATGGCCCTCATGTGCATCCAGAGATACAGGGACCAGGGGCGTGGCTGTTTCCCCTCAAGTGACCGGCGTGCTGCCATATAAAGGGGTGCACGTCACAAACCCAACACCCACACGAGTCTTACAACCAAAGAACTCGACATGAGGCAAAGCCCATGAGTCCGACACTAGACAAACAAGGCCCCGGGCGCATTGTGCCCAGTGTCGGTCTCGTAGGCCTTTTTTGCCTAGTTTTGAGCTTGTGGGCTGTATGAGTCGTGAGTTGTCTTACTCGTGGACATTTCCGCTGTCGAGCACGTGGGCCGTATAACTCGTGAGTGTCGGACCCTTTGGATTCGTGGAATGGGAAGACTGGCCCGGTTCGGATATATTCGAGAATTCCCCTAACGAACTGTGTACAGCTTTATCACTAATCTCTGTGCAAGGAGGTAATAGGCTCGCCCAGCTCCTTGCTCTATGTGTAGGTACACGCACGAAGCCTCAGTACATCTCGATTGGAGTCGACTGTTACCTACATATGTTTGAGCGCACGCGTCGATGCACGTATTCGCTGTTCTAACCGTGGCTTTCTTACGTAACCCGGTAGGCAGCGAAGAAACTGGATCCCCACACTATACCTTGTCTTTAACCATTTTAAAGTGAATTTCGGTATAAAGTGGTATCTGATCCGGAAGGGAAAGAGAACGAGCAAGAGAGTGAGGAATAGAGAGAGAGAGAGAGATAGAGAGGGAGAGAGAAAGGGAGAGCGAATGCTGTATTCGGTTTGATTCTATTTCTGCAGTTTCCATGAAAAGTAGACATGACATTAAGATACAATAATGATGTTCAAAAATCTACAATTGATTAAATGTGGAATATACTAGGAGGTACAAAAAACATTTTCCACTTTTGATCCTTAATAATTCGGACACTATAAATCAGATAACACTGTCATTGATATGAGTTATAGATGAATAGTGTACAATTTAGTTGGAGGTAATTTAAAGATTTATCTTGTGTTATGTTTTGTTGAAAAAAGAAGAATGAAAATAAATGCATTGAATTGAAGATGAGAGCATGAATTAGTTTCGTTAAATCCATGATTAATTTTAAAGGTAAGTTCCAGATTTTGGTCAAATTTGAACCCTCTGTACAAAATTAAACCTTTTATCCAAGAACCAATGATATGCATTTGAGTGTGTCCTCACAATGACCCTGAACAATAGGCATGAATACCACGAATACTTGCACCTTTTCAGAGCTCTGCTGACTAGGTTTTTCGACTCTTCATCCAAGGCAAATGAATGCTATATTAATAATTTCATGATGGATTGCCCTGGGTACTGTTAGTCTGAGATCATGGTAAAGGGTAAAATACCTGCACATGACAAAAATAAGCACTGGTTTTTATGTGCTTGCATACACTACATTTCAGGATGAATAATGACTACATTTTAGCTGCTGAGTGTTTTGAGTTATGAAGTCAGTGAATTCGGTGCAATCTAATGTGTGTGTAATATATCGTCACTGAATATTATAGAGATTGAATTGTAGGTGTAAACATAATGGACTTGTTGCGATAGCGTGTGAGCATGGCAATGTGTATTCACTCCTCTGTATGTATGTGATTATGAGTGTGTACTCTGATGTGTTAATATTAAGCCTCTGTGTGTGTTTGTGTGTGAGTGTGTGGGGGTATTATAGAATGTCTGAAAGGACCGTTGCAGGCTTGTTTTGAAATGATACATTAATTATATCGTTAAAAGCCGGTGAATGGGGAGAGAGGGACGGGACGGGACGTAATTTAAAAGGGAATTTATTTGAGCCAAACAAGAGAAAAATTGGATCACTATCCTTTAATATAGGCCTATAGGTTGCGCTGTAAGTGGTCTCTTTGGAATTGAAATGTACTTTAAATGATGCTCTGAGGTTAAGGAATAGAATCGGGGACATCTGTGCTCTAATTTGTAGGGTAAGATCTTTCTGGCCGGCTATGCCAGATTAAACTTTGAGCTAAGATATAAGTTTAGGAAAATATAACAGATAATTAGGAGGGTGGGTGGGGAGACGCAAAGTAGCTATATTGTATTTAAATCAGGATGAAAGATGAAAGCATGCGATGAAACAGAGACGGGAGTGGACATGACCCATATTTTATCACAAATATGCCTTTTAGTAAGTAAGTGTGAATGTTATGCCGGGGTAATCCTACGAGACTGACACCCACGAGTCATACGGTCCTCGTGTTCGACACTGGAAAAAGGTCCATGAGTCATACAGCCCACAAGTCATTGAGCCCGTGAGCTCGACACTGGGCAAACCAAGCCCAAGAGTCACATAAATAGTTTGCGAACAACAAACAAGGCCCACGAGTTCGACACTGGGCAAAAGAAAAGAAAAGAAAAAAAAAAGCCCCACGAGTTGACACGTCCTGAAGCTTGGATAGTGTGTGACTATGTTAAGGGGTTTTCTGGGAAAGAGACTCTGTCTTTTCCCCCAACGTACGTAAAGGCTAGGATACTATAGTAATTGTCTGTTGACAGGTGTTATATACATGCATCAACTTCCTTTGGAAAATGAATGATGGAAAATGAAATTGTAATCCAATTGTATCCCATTGTATTTCAAGCCATTGTTCACTTTAACAATAGCATACTTAGATTTCAGTCAAGCGTATTGCTTCCAACATGTCTAAGTCAGTTTAACTCTAATCAGTATGAATAAGACTGTGGTATGATAATGATGTGTGTGGGTATTATTCAAACCCTAAATATGATTATTACCATGGGAGAATGACAAAGGGCTGGTAACAGTGCACTTTAATCCCTGACGAAGGCCACCGAAGGCCACCGAAAATGCGGACTTTGAATGAAAAGCAAGGCAATTGGCATTTAATGCATTCCTCTATTGTGATATCATTATTGCTATTTCTAGTACTGCCAATACGCGGAGCGAATGCAATATATATATGTAAGTATATATATATATATATACATATATATATATATATATATATCCCTAGTTGGCACCTTAGGGAGACATATTGGGGGGAAGTGTCTTCATTAGGGAGACAACTGGTCATTAAGGAGACAATTTTCGTGTCTCCATTGCGTAAACTGCCATTGAACATGTATATAATAAATTTGCATATAAAACAAATGGAAATGTCTTCCAAATGACCCATCTAGGAGTATATATATATATATATATATATACATATATATATATTTATATATACATATATATATATATATATATATACTTGGTGATTCTATCCTACTACGAAGAGTGCTCGATATCCTCAAAGGAAGATCTTTAGACAGAAGTATTGGAACAAGTTCACGCGGTTGACTGCAGGTTCATCCGTATTTATTGCAACTCTGAGTTTCATGCAACCTCCGTGAGGTGCAATCACAAGGCAATTATTATATACATATATAAATGCAAATGTTGTGTTAACGTTGAAAAATCCAGGTCGTAGAGGCACCAATGTAGGGGTAAGACAGTATAGTATCCCAAGGGACACGTATCTGCTTCTTCCTATTTCCTTTATTTTGTAAGTGTGTATGTATACCTTTTTTTGGATAATGAAGTTATTATCATATCCGAATATGTGTATATGTTTGTATGGGGTATTCTGTATATTTGCACACGCCATGATATAGTGCTTTGTAGCGATGTTACTTCACATACATGTAAGTCATGTTATTACAATATCACTGGCAGCGGCACATTAAACTTGTCATTTGGTTTGTAGATCCTACTGAAGGCCGACATGGCCGAAAGCTCGAACACAAAATAAAGGAAATAGGAAGAAGAAGCTATGTCTCCCGTGGAATACTATACTGTTTTCCGCCTGCTTAATGTATATTTAGAATTCACAATTTCCAGCAAAACATGGCGGACATTTTGAGTTTCGGCTTTACAACTTGATATTATTATTATTTCGTTGTTGTTGTTGTTACTGCTGCTGTTGTCGTTGTGAGTAGGAACCCTGTGAATTTGTTTGGAGAATAATGTGACACAGCGGAGGACACATTTAGCTGATTCTGTGTATTTACATGTTATGTTCGTAACGTTTATTGTAACTGTCTTTGAAACAAATATTAACTGATGTGATTTGCGACGTGTTTTCATTACTGTATAATACAATAGTGTCAACGGAAACAAAATTTCTATAAGTCTTATCATAAATCAATAAAGAAGAGTCTGAATGAATCTGAATCTGAATCTGAACTTGACAGACAAAGAGTTATATACATCATGTACATTGTAGTTAAAAAATTTGTGTGCGAGAATCACTGGGTGGAAAGGACCTCTTTTTTGTTTGCAGGTACGTTCACAATATATGGTTTCCACGGTCGCTTCTCTTTACCTGCACGGAGCGACCTACCATTTACCTCGTATCCAGCTATTGTTGGCCACACAATTGCAAGCAATCTGAAAAGAGATTCAAGAGAAGCACAATGAATGTAAATGAGCTTGCTGCTGCATATTTCATGAGCAAAATGCGTGACGGCGGGTGAAAAAAGTTCATTAAAGGGATTATATGCGGTGCAAACTCATGTTGACTTGTATTGAATCATATCAACCTGGTCATCACTTATGTGGTCAAAAGAAAATCTAAATTTGTGCTATATATTTCAATATGATATTTCTGTTATTTCTCTTCATACTGCTAATGGATGATTATAACTTGTATGTTTCCATGCAATGTCTTTTGTAATACAGTTACATTGAAACGTGCAGAATATGCTCAGTCTCGGGAAAGGAGCATTCCATTTTCATTTGTTAATCATGATATTAATGTAGACCCTTTAGAAAAGATTGCCAGATAATGTCATTGACGGAATTTTGGTTTTGAAGGTGTTATTATTTTGTGGGCGTATCCAAATACTGTATAGAAGAAACATTGTCGTACTAATCATGAGATATATGCCGTATATCTACACTCAGAAAAAAAGAATTTTTCTAATTTGAGAAATCAATTCAAAATCCTACCATCTTTGTTAATGTTACTTCTTCTGTCATTTCATTTGAATTTGAATTTGACAGAAATTTCTTCACTTTTCTCCATTATTTTTAGCCTTAATTTGATATTTTGGGCTTCAACGATATTATAGAGATCATAGGTACATTTTTGCAACTGTATCAGAGACTCCAACCCTAAGCACCTTCTGATCTGGAGATTTTCCCGCCTGAAACCCCTAGCAAACGTGAGACTCCAACTTAATGTGCGCGAAGCGCATATCACGAGCACAAAGCTCCTTGCGGCCGGGGTCAAGGGCCCGCTTGGGCCCTGGAAGCTCTAATAATTAGGGTTCTTGATGCTCTCTCGTGCTATCCACGGCTTATTTTTCAACATACGAAGACAAAAAGTAAGAAATCATTTCAAACGGGAGACACAGAGCCAGGGCGGGAGAAATAACATCTCAAGCGGGAGAACGGGAGATTTTGCAAAAGTGGGCTTTCGGCGGGAGATCTCCCGTCGAAAGCGGGAGAGTTGGAGTCTCTGCTGTATACATGTTTATGCCCCCGCCAAACGAAGTTTGAAGGGGGTATATAGTGTAGGGGTGGCCGAATGGGGGCGCGGATGAGAGATGGAGATATGGAGATGGCGAGATGATGTGAAGACGGCATGTGTGTGTGTGTGTCTATATGTTGGAGATGGTTGTTCGGCACGTGGGTTCGGGTGGGAGGCCGTGCAGTTAATGAAGACAAGCACTCAACAGGAGTCCTGGGAACAGCAAGCAGAGAGGTGTGTTTTATTGACTTATAATATAGTCATAACACAATTAACAGCTCCTAAAAGGCACTTTAGGAGATCCCTTAAAACACTATGTGCACATCATCAAGTCCGCACATGTTTAACACCAAAACAACTCATTCATAATAACACACAGATACCAAGTGAGTTAGTGCCTCTGTAACTATATATCCACAATGGGGTATCAACAATAATCTTATATCTAATGAAAGCATCTGCCATCAACAGCTGAGTGGGACCTAGAAACTCATTAGGCCCTATGTTATTTCACTAGACACAACTGTTCGAAAACATACGAATACAGTACTATAAAGGAGGCACAGTATTAAAATACGTCCCAACATTACTACTGAGTCTTCTCGTCTTTCATAACCTCCCACGTTAAGGATCAAACTGCATGCAATGTATTGTGAGAACTATCACATGACATAAGAAGCATATGATATGATACGTCAGACATATAATTATGGTACTACTGTATATCCAAATGTACCCCGGCTTAATCCAATAATTATTATATTTATGCACGTCTAAAACAATTGGAATCCTTAAAAGAAAGAATGTCTACTGGGACACTTCTATCAAACTCCTTCTTTACCATAGCCTCTACATAACACAAATGTTACCATCGACACTAAGCACACACACCTCTAACCCGCTCATTGTAGCCTATAATTAACCGAAATAATTAACTCACATCGCTTCTTACACTGAGACCCTCCTATTACAAAAGTTATGCTGTAGCACTAACTGCAACCTACACAACCATCACGAGTCATTAAGGAAGACAATACAAGGGTTCCTTCTATTAATTAAAACCTCGGCTGCATTACTGTACAACCCTTATTGTACAACATTGTGCCTTCACTAAACTGCACATCTCTTTTGATCAACTTTGATTCTCATCATCATCTCTTTCACCTTAAATGCATTACAGGCCCATTCTCAGTAAAAGCGTTCAAACACGGAATTTTGGTGTCGCCGACATTCCATGACAGTTTGCGGTTCCCTGAAACATATTAGATACTATTTAAATGTTTATAATATATCACGAGGACTTTATTTGTTAAAAATAAACACGATCAAATGCGGTTGTCTGCCTTTTTGTATAAAATTTTGCTGTTAAACTTCGTTAAGACCCCCAAAACGCAGTGTCGCCGGCTATTTCAGAATTATGTTTTATTGCTCCTCTCCGTCCACAAACATACTTTCCAAATATCATTTTCATGGACGATGAGCATATCATATGTGCTAATCACAATACTCAAAAAGTTCCAAAATTTATGTTGACTTCTTTTTTTATAGCCTTTTGAAACCTGTCGCCAAATTCACCGCCAGATACGTTACCACTTTCTTTAGTGTTACAGCATTGCGAAAATAACAAGACTAGGTAATGACCCTGTGTATATGAAACCCTGAGGATATACTTCATACACTACAAGTACTTTGATTTTTTGTGCAACAGCTCCTTATTGAGAATACAGTACAATGTTTGAAATATCGGTTTTCTACACTTTTATTTGGACAGATACGTTACATACTTTTCACGCCACCCACTGCGACAGATATTGCAACGTCAGACAAATTGTATATTATACATTACTCCTGGGAATGACGCATCGAATCAACATTAAAGTTTAGTACAAGTGAGAAATATTTGGTAGATATCGCTCCCATAATAATATGATCGACCATATACGTTACCACAGATACGTTACCCCAGATACGTGACCGAATTTTGCTCATTGGTCTTGTGCTTTCTGGGGATCAAATCTGGTCAAAATTCATCCCTACACATTACATGCTTCGTTTTGTTGGACCTCAGGATTATATTCTTACATCAAAAGGACAGAGAGGTGAAAAAGAGCAACACTTCCTTATGATTTTTCTTTGTGCGTCAGTGTCTCACAACTTAATGCCAAGTTTTCCGACAGATACGTTACCACATAATCAAAATGCTGAAAAGAAATTGTAAATGTTTTTACAAACATATCGTTGTGTTCTCATAAACTCCAAAGTTCTATTCTAGAAAACCCAGCCACTTTCATATTCTATGCAACAACTTTGAACGTTTATTTTACAGGACGAAGCTAAGATTCAGCATATCAGTTTTTTCCTTTTCAGATTTAGCAGATACGTTACGTATAATTCAGGGCACCCACGGTGACAAATAATGTTATGTAAAACAAAGTGTTCATAAAACAATTCTGCATAGAATGACGCTTCCATAAAAAATTAAAGTTATGTTCAAATGAAGAAAATTCAGTAGAAATTGCTCTGTAACTTCACCGACAGACTCATTTACGGTACGCCAGATACGTTACCAAACTTTGAAAGAGTAAAAAAGTAGTTTATGAAACGCTTCCGAGAAAAGTTTCAGTGTTCTGTTGCATAATTATTCTAGTGTTTTTCAAAATATGAAGAACTACTCAAGATTCATTGATAAGTTGAACAATTATTTATTCATTTTCATTAAAAGGGATGAGCCAAATACGTTACCATAGGTCAAACAACTGTTTAGCATATCGAGTTCATAGAGACTGTACCTACTTCCGTCTAAGTGCCTGCAAAAATATATTTTTAAAACCTTGTTTGCATTATCCATCAAAACTTAATGAATATTTATAGTCAGATGGATAAATACATTCAGACGTAAGATGAGAATATTCTGTGAATGAAGAACTCAGCTTTCACATTTAGGGCTCTTTTCCACTACATTTCATAGTTTAAATATTACGTACAATGTTTAAAACGATTAATTTGGGCTTACATCATTCATTTTTACATCAATTCATGAGGTAAATAATTAAAGAGGTGATATTTATTAATTCATACACAACTAAAATTATTACTTATATTTTACCAGATACGTTACCAAAGGTGATTCGATGTTTTTCAATAGTTATTTCCCCAGGAAAGCAATTCATATTTGTTTCCTGTGGAAATTCCAGATCGGATCGTTCCCTTTGCATGATTTGTGGGATTCGAAACTTTATTTGCAAGCGAAATTTGCTAAAAATACAAAGTGAATCTTAAGGTTATATTCCATTTCAGCAAAAAGCATATTTCAACCTACCACACAGAAATAATTTCTACCAATTAACAAGGGATGACAACATCTTTACCTCTTGAAAAACCCCAATATATTTAGGGGGGACAGATGTCTTTTCCTGAACAGAAATTGGATCAAAACAATAAATTTAATTCAAAGTTAGGAGTCCATTACAACATGTAAATTTGCGGTAACGTATCTGATTGGTGATCAAAAATCATATATGATGCTCTATTTCAATTCATTTTTACTCAATGAATGGCCATCATTTAGAATGTTCCACTTTTTGTTTCGTATTTGACCGGTTTTGAAGTTTCCGAAAACACATCTTTGAATGTATTACTTTGTGGTTGATTTTTCGGTTTTACTCACATGGAATTGAACACTTAATCTGAGAATGGCCCTACAAATGTTGCAACATCGTGCCTATAATGTGCCTACACTACACATCTCTCTGGTTAAACTTCAATCCTTCTCAACTCTATTACCATAAATGCATTACCAAAATATAGTATAGGTAAATAGCTCCCATCAAAAACCATCAACTCAGCATCTTATCACACTATTGTAGGCGCCCCATAGTACACAGCACCATGTAATACGAGAGTACACAGAACACGCTAAACGCCCTATACTGTTACACAGCGCTACATAATACACTGTTCAATACCGTAATTGGTCACGTACACAAACCTACGCAGGCCTGCAGCCCTTGCATTGTACTACTGCACTACGAATACATTGTGCGTACAAGACTACGGCAGCCGCAATTAACTACGTACGCCCGTACACACAACACACGTCCGTAGACCGACTTAACACAAGTACGTACATACATAGGTTACCGTGCATTCAGTGTCACTGAACAAAACCACCATCAACCAGAGACACATAGAATGGCTTCATGTAAATTATGACGAACACTCTCACTCCACATAATATGCCTGTTTGGCCCCTAAAACTCTTCTTAACAATCACCAATAACGATAATACAGCACCATAACATCTAAGCACTGAAATTCTTGTGTAATTTGCGACGTTCTCATTTCCATCAACTCACCCGTGAACAGCAAGCAGAGAGGTGCCTGCCACATGGGGGCGCCCCTCCGTTGCTGAAGTCTCTGCATAATTAGCACATCCCCACAATAGGAATCAGCGGACGGTCGGGCGGTCGGGCGGTCGGTCGGGCGGTCGGGCGGTCGGTCCGTTGCAAATCTTGCGTCGCGAACTACTTCCTCAGTTTTCACCCGATTCCCATAAAACTTGGCGCAGATGTGTGCCTTGGGTTGTAGATGTGCAAGACGTATTTTCTGACAGTACCCGAAAGTACGTTTCCATGGTAACGGCAAATTATGGGCAAAAATGGGTACAAATCTTGCGTCGCGAACCACAATTTTTGATCAATTTTTATGAAATTAGGTACAGATGTTCATCTGAATATGTTAACAGTCAGGGAGACTACCTATTTTGAGGGAAGATTGAAATCCCCCCTTAGAGGGAACATTGAACCGCGAGCAGATGTTACGTAATGGAGCGACGCGATATGGTCAGAGAGAGAGAGAGTAGAGAGAGTAAAGTCCACCACCTCCGGACCACATATGGTCAGAGCGAACCGTTACAGATGTTCTTTTTCCAGTCGCTATGAGAATAATTCACCGAGAGGGAGAGAGAGAAACGCATGTACAGACACGCGAGCGTACACACACGGTCATCCGCATCGAGTTGGAGGACGGATCGTTGTGTGTAGCTATTTTTAGCGCTCCTCTCTCTCTCCCCCACTCTCCTCCATCGTTCTGTTGCTGCGTACCCCCAATCACTTTGAATACCTTTCGCGACCCCCATGGCAGAAAAAAACAAAACAGCAAGTGCATTGACCAGGGAGGTGTGTACCTCGACCCCTGCATTGACCATGCATATCGACATTGTGTTGTTGGAAGGCGGAGCATGGTCGTGCAGACCTATATTTTGATCAAAGCTAGAGCTGTAGGAAGAGACATGCAAGTTTGAAGAACAGCAAAACCCTTCACAAGACAAGACTAATAGTGAGAGGTAATTATCATCTATTAACTTTATTTCAACTATGTTAGTTAAAAGCATATGTGATTGTGACGTGTTGATAAAAAAAAAAAACATTTCTAGAGACAAAGTGAGGGTGGATGTCGCGATATAGTTCCCTGGTTCATTACCGTGATAGTGTACGTGTGATGTTGCGATGATTTAGATGAGGTAGCCTTGTGGTTGCATGAGGCTTGTAACTTTTAACCCAGTAAGCATGATCATAAGAGAGCAAGAAAGTATGAGGACACTGCATGGTCATGTAGCATAAGAAAGAACCCCGGAGCTTCGGCGGTCCGCAGTTGACGTTCGACGGCTGTGCGAGAGCTCCAGCGTCATGCAACCGATTAGAACACCTACGGTGGCGGTGCCTTCCGTCTCTTGCTCTTTTCATTCGGACATTCCACAGAAATACGGGCAAACCAGGAGTTTAGGGGACCGGACTACCTAAGTACAAAACCAGTTCTCACAAACTCTTGATCATTTGACGAAAAAATAGATGAATTGTTGATAGAAATATCGGCAAAAACATGACAGGCTACCACAATTCCCATAGACGTTGAAGCTCAGCGGTAACTACTGCGCTCACGTACGCACGGTACGTGCGTGCACTGTGTTAACGCGGTTCATGCATATCGCATTGCAGACACACACACAGTCCGTCCCTGTGTTTCGTTGAATAATCGCTGCAAAATAAGAACGCCTTGAAAGAAACTGGGACACGGAGATTCAAAAAATACACTTTGGATTCGCGTTTTCATCCTTCAATCCTCACTATATGTGAATATTGATTTTTGGAGGAGATAAACTTTATTTATTCATCTTTCATTGAGTGAAATTTCAATATCAACATATAATGAGGATTTTTTAAGGTGAATTTTTAAAGACATGCATGTCAAAACGATGCAGTGATAGCCATTGACTTTGTACGCGTCGAGCTTCGGCCAGAGACTGCGGAAAGGTCATGAATAATTCATTAAGTCCAACTTTCCCGATTTTTCGCGAATATCTCCATTCCCTAAAAATCGGCTGTCTCCCTGACTGGTTAATGTGCATACGTGACTGTAATGTTTAAATGTAATTTTATGGCTGTGTATTGCTTCCTTTGGATGCCATCTCTATTCCTAAACATTCACTGGTAGTAACGTAAGTTTAACTTACATTTGTAGAATCAAATATTCCATTTAGGTGTTTGTTTCTGATTTGTAATATTGATTAACTCTTGGTTGATAAGCCATGCAGCTGTCTTATGTCATATACAATTACTCAAGTGAATAAACTTGTATCAGTAAATTAGTTGAAAATCAAGCTGCGTGCATTTTGGTGTCGTGCATTTTGGTGTCTTAACCTGTATGAGTTGTGTTAATGGCCCCTGAATGGTGCATGGTTTAACCAGGGATGTGTTCCGTAAATGCAGTGGCAACTCTTCGTAATTCATGCAAACACAATCATGTTTAGATTCAACGCGTTGACAATGGGATACTCGAGTATCTAACATTCCACTACGCTTTGAAGTCATGCTCGACATCAATTTAGTTGCAAGACGAGGTTTGGACACATGAATGCATTTCACTTTTCATTGAATTACCAGCTATATTTCGAATTAAAATCTGAAGTGAAATGTTTGAATTTGCTTAGAAGAGTTTAGGAAAGAATTCGATAATGTAAACATGCATTTCTACATTTTTGTTTTTCATAATGCGCACATCGATATGAAATTGAAATCAGATCTCCTTGAAAACCTAATACTTTTCTGTGATGTTCACATTTTGCGTATGTTATGTTTAATCTTTTCATCTGGGATATTGATCTTTTAAAAAAGTCCTCCACTGAAGGATGTTCCATTGTGCTTTTATACTTTTTGCTGTTAAAACTGTCAGTTCTTCTCTGCATTTTGATTCGCTGCTCCAGTTCAAGGTACAAAATTTCATTGTTGCAATCACATCGAAAGAGGGAGCGAACTGTAGACATTGGTAGAAAGGGAAGTCTTTTTCTAGTGTGAGTGCGCTGGTCCCGATTATTGATGCTCTCTTTCGTCAAAGCACCTGGGTTCTACCTGGAGTTAAAGTGCATAACTTCTCTGCGGTGCCGAGCATGACTTCCAAGGAGAACAGCTTGGAGTTCATCTCTTTCTCTCACACCTCCCTGGTTGAAGTGAGTGCTTGAGTGTGTGTCTCTGTGTGTGTGTGTCTATGTATGTATAAGTAATATAGTTATGTGTCCCTGTATATGTGTGACGTGGTTTGTGTGCTACTTCATACATATAATTAAGGCCATTTTTGTTTTTGATAAGGCTATTGCCGTAGTGTCTGTCTCGTGATCATTGTTTACGTACTAAGTGTTGGTCTCGTGAGCTTTTTGTGCGTAGTGTCGAACTCGTGGGCTGTATAACTCGTGGGGCTATATTATTTGATGTCGAACTCGTGGGCTTTATTAACTTAGTGTCGCACTCATGGGCTGTATAACAAGTGGGCTGTATGACTTGTGAGCTGCATGACTCGTGGGCTGTAAACTAATTAACTTAAAAGCATGATTGCTGCCAGTGTCTAGGAACAGTAGAACAAATATATAGGTTTTTCCAAGATTTATTATTTAATTTCGTCCCGAGAAGCACGTGTAACGCAAATCCTAACTTCAATTTCGTCAATATTGTCATTGTAATTCGTTTTTCGTCAAACATTTTCGAATACATAGCATTCAAAATCGTCAATTGTCAATCAAATTCATCCCTGGAAAGCAGCAAACACAATTATGTTATTCATTATTTGACATTAAACAGGCAACAATTCTACACTTAAAATTTTGTCTTTAATCATGTTTGCCTAAAAATCGTTTGTCAGTGTTTTCGTATGCGAGACGGTACGTCTGTTTGTATCAGTGTGTACTCGGATTGCTTGTGTATGAGTCTGTATCTGTGGTTCTGTGTGTGTGTGTGGGGGGGGGGGGGGGCACTTATGTTTATGTTAACTCTTGAATGTAAAATGAGAACGGTTACGGAACAAATACATGAATAACTGAGAAATCCCCCCGGATATAGGTATGAGACGAATATGAATGAAAATTTAACGAAAGTGATTGACAAAAGACGAAATCGATCCTGCTGTTTTGAGTGCTGCGAGTGACTGACGAATTTGAACTGTAAATGACCAAAATGTATGCCAAATGACTAAATTCAATGGACTTAATTTGATAATGAACAACGAAAGACGAATTTGAAAGTAAGATTGGCCTATTCCCGACATCCCGCGACGAAAATGAAGTAAGAATCTGTGAAATTGAATGAAAAAAGTTTGAAAATGAATGGGAAAACCTATGATAAGCTATACATTAATATACATTATGATAATAAGCTATACATTAGCAATTACGTACATTTCGTAAAAATACAGTGAACTTTTACAGGTTAGCTTGGAAAGATTTCACTGTTTGAAAATAATGGTTATTGACAATTAGATAATTCGAAAAAGAAGATGCTCCAGCTGAGAATGTTCGGCGATAAAATGATGACTTTGTTCTTTCTGCAAGTTGGGGTGACATAAATAAACACAGGAGACCACCATACGAATAGTATGAATCGTAGCAAGCTTGAGTAGGCGAAATATTTGCGAGCTGATAGAAAATGACCCATAAAAATATTGAACTCTACGAGTAGAATGTATGTACGTATCCGTTCGATGTTTGCTTGCTGGCGTTAATTGAATACTCTGTTCGTACCGGCAGAACGGACAGTACGACTAGACACACACATTCCAAAACGAGATATCCAAGAAACAATGGAACAAAAATATTCATTACTTTCCAAGTATATGAGGACTTTGCATCTTGTATTCGGAACGCTCACTACGGTGCGTGTATCATAGCCAATGCAATTTTCAAAATGCAAATAATCATGGTCGTTTTACATGTCTTTAGATACAATACTGGCAATTTACTAGGCCTTGCTATTGACATGTCAACATTGATAGGGGTGGAAAGAATTAAATGATGTAGTTTTGGAAAAGTGAAAAGGTTGTGTGTATAGACTATATTTTGGATGGGTGACACATCGGGATCCCGCGGCTTGACAGTGAGTGAATTTATGTGTTTATGTGACGGAGTTTTCTGGGAAAGAGAATATCTGTCTTTTTCCCTAACGTATAATAGATACTATTATAGTAATTGTCTGTTTAACAGGTGTTATGATATCACCTTCCTTTGGAAAATGAAGCTCCGCTTCGTATTTCGAGTGGAAGGGCATTGTACCGGTGTTTTTATTATGTTGTTCTTTGAATTCTAAAAGACCCAGCGGTGCAAACAGAATCAAAATTTCATAACGATTAGTCCGTAATTTCATGTTGAAAATGGAAATTTTGGGGCGAGAATTATGCTAATGAGCTGACGAGCCCGGATGTCGTGATGTCACAGGTGCCAAATGTTTCACTGATTACAAGCCCTCGCATACGCATGCGTTTAAATCGTGCCGAGTAGCAGACAACGCTTAGGCCCAATTTAGCTAGCAGGCGGCACTTGTGTAGGACCTACTGTCCTATCCAACGGCGTAAATCCATACTGAGGAGTGGGGGGGGGGGGGGGGGGGGATGGTCACCATCACCACGATTACAAGCCCATAACCGGAAGGGGGGGGGGGAAGAAGATTGGTGCCCCCCCCCCCCCCCCCCCCCCACACACACACTTTACAGGGACCGGATGTCCCACTCTTTTGCATGAAATATAAAGTGGAAGGAAAGTGGCAGCAAAAATATGAAGACTTTTTGTTCTTGTTGCTTTTTTTTTTTGCTTGTCAGATGACTATACTTTTTCGCTTTGGAAATTAAGGGGGGCCGCGCCGCGGGCGCAACTGCTATTAATCACTGGCAGCAACATCAGGACAATGGCATAGCGGTCAAATGCGAGCGAGCGGAGCGAGCGAGCTTGAAAGTTTTGACATTTTACAGTCCAAAGACCAGAGATCGTATTTTTTCGCTTTGGAAATTAAGGGGGACACACCGGGCAAAACTGCCGGCAATTACTGGCAGCAACATCAGGAGAATAGCATAACGAATAAATGCGAGCGAGCGAGCTTGAAAATTTTGATATTTTACAGTCCCCTAAACTGTCCTTTGTGGCTGTATTTTTTCGCTTAGGAAACAAAGGGGGCGCACCGGACGAAAACTGCTGGCAATTACTGGCAGCAACATCAGGATAATGGCATAATGATTAAATGCGAGCGAGCGAAGCGAGCGAGCTTCAAAATTTTCACATTTTACAGTCCCAAAACTACCGTTCGTAGCTATATTTTTCGCTTTGGAAATTAAGGGGGGCGCACCGGGCGCAACTGCTTTCAATCACTGGCAGCAACATCAGGACAATGGCATAGCGGTCAAATGCGAGCGAGCGGAGCGAGAGAGCTTGAAAGTTTTGACATTTTACAGTCCAAAGACTGGGATAGCGATTAAATGCGAGCGAGCGAGCTTGAAAATTCTGGCATTTTAGAGTCTAAAAACTGCCGTTTGTAGCTATACTTTTTCGCTTTGAAAATTGAGGGGAGCCGCACCGGGCGCAACTGCTGGCAATCACTGGCAGCAACATCAGGAGAATGGCATAGCGGTTAAATGCGAGCGAGCGGAGCGAGCGAGCTTGAAATTTTTGACATTTTACAGTCCAAAGACTGTCGTTTGTGGCTGTATTATTTCACTTTGGAAATAAAGGGGAGCACACCGGGCGAAAACTGCTGGCAATTACTGGCAGCAACATCAGGAAAATGGCATAATGATTAAATGCGAGCGAGCGAAGCGAGCGAGCTTCAAAATTTTCACATTTTACAGTCCCAAAACTACCGTTCGTAGCTATATTTTTCGCTTTGGAAATTAAGGGGGGCGCACCGGGCGCAACTGCTTTCAATCACTGGCAGCAACATCAGGACAATGGCATAGCGGTCAAATGCGAGCGAGCGGAGCGAGGGAGCTTGAAAGTTTTGACATTTTACAGTCCAAAGACTGCCGTTTGTGGCTGTATTTTTTCGCTTTGGAAATTAAGGGGGACACACCGGGCAAAACTGCCGGCAATTACTGGCAGCAACATCAGGAGAACAGCATAACGAATAAATGCGAGCGAGCGAAGCGAGTGAGCTTGAAAATTTTGATATTTCACAGTCCCCCAAACTGTCCTTTGTGGCTGTATTTTTTCGCTTGGGAAATAAAGGGGGCGCAAAGGGCGAAAACTGCTGGCAATTACTGGCAGCAACATCAGGAGAATGGCATAATGATTAAATGCGAGCGAGCGAAGCGAGCGAGCTTCAAAATTTTCACATTTTACAGTCCAAAAATTACCGTTCGTAGTTATATTTTTCGCTTTGGAAATTAAGGGGGACCGCACTGGGCGCAACTGCGAGCGAGCTTGAAAATTCTGACATTTTAGAGTCTAAAAACTGCCGTTTGTAGCTATACTTTTTCGCTTTGAAAATTAAGGGGAGCCGCACCGGGCGCAACTGCTGGCAATCACTGGCAGCAACATCAGGAGAATGGCATAGCGGTTAAATGCGAGCGAGCGGAGCGAGCGAGCTTGAAAATTTTGACATTTTACAGTCCAAAGACTGCCGTTTTTGGCTGTATTATTTCACTTTGGAAATAAAGGGGAGCACACCGGGCACACCAGGATAATGGCATAATGATTAAATGCGAGCGAGCGAAGCGAGCGAGCTTCAAAATTTTCACATTTTACAGTCCCAAAACTACCGTTCGTAGCTATATTTTTCGCTTTGGAAATTAAGGGGGGCGCACCGGGCGCAACTGCTTTCAATCACCGGCAGCAACAACAGGAGAATGGCATAATGATTGAATGCGAGCGAGCTTCAAAATTTTCACATTTTACAGTCCCAAAACTGCCGTTCGTAGCTATATTTTTCGCTTTGGAAATTGAGGGAGGCGCACCGGCCGAAAACTGCTGTCAGTCACTGGCAGCAACATCAGGAGAATGGCATTATGGTTGAATGCGAGCGAACGGAGCGAGCGAGCTTTAAAATTTTGATATTTTACACTCCAAAAACTGCCGTTTGTACCTATATTTTTCGCTTTTGTTTGTCCCACATTTATGGGAGAACCATCCCCCCCCCCCCGATCGACGCCTCTGCATATGAGGGTGCTTTTGGTAAGTGAAAGATCTGCTGCACACTCTTTGATGAATTAGGGATATATACGTCAATGTCAAAAGTGTACAAAGTTTATCGAAAGGGATCCTGTATAGCGGAGCTATACTTGCATGCTTATGATTGCAATACAACGATCTGGTGCATAGTTCTGGGGATATTTGGACAATTTTCCATTAAGAAAGTTCGCGATTTGTCCTCATCTCGGGAATTGCTTGGGGGATAAATGATTTGTCTGCCTAAACACTTACAAAGGGGCGGGGCAAATGCCCCTTTGCCCCCCCCCCCCCCCCCCCCCGAGATAGATTTGACGCCCCTGATCTTCCCTGGGAATGCCCATAGATGTATCCTGACTGAGTAATCAGTCACTGTCGTTTCTCAGGAATGATTCAGGAAATGGAGGGGGTTCAATTATGACGATATAGTTTTTGTTATTGTTTGTTTGTTTTCGTACATATTTTGCAGATGGTCCCCAGATACTCGCGTCATAGCATGTTTACATGTAGGCCTATACTATTTGACGTTGTCAACGTCTGAGCCATACCTTACAGTGACTGTATGTCGATGTTACTTTCTTCGCGAGCGAGCGAAGCGAGCGAGCGCTTGAGAAAATTATGTATACATTTTCCTTGTAGAATACTGTTAAGCTATGTTACCTGTCTGAAGGCCGGCGTACTAACGTCATGCAATAATTATGTCAAAATTGTTACAATCACATTTCTGCTTCCTCCATTTTTTTCCTCAAAATTCAGGGGGGGGGGATGATTGTACAGGCCATCCCCCCCTCCTCCATTTCAGGGGGGGATATATCCCCCCCATCCCCCCCGGGATTTACGCCCATGGTCCTATCCATGCAGCTGTCTCAAATTTCGCTGAACCAAATCGCACCAAAATTACAGGATATACTTCTGAGCATATTTCAAAATACCGTATCATATTTGAACGAAATCGGTAAACGAGAAGTATCAATATTGACGCCGAATTTCAAGTTGTCACTAAAAAAAAATCACTCTTCGCGAGAGATCTTGGTAAACGCGATATGCACTATTAGCCGACTAGTGCTGTACGAACGGGGAATTTACGCGGGAACTAAATTTAAAAATGTCATGATTTTAGCGATTTGTGTGATTTACGAACTTTACTTTTCATTCAACTTAGCTCAAATAAATTGATAAATTGATTTCTTGCTCCCGATTACTTGAAAGATTTGTCTCATGATGTTAGATGGCTAACTTCAGTCTGTGCGTGCGCAGGCAAGTAGGGCTAATGTACGCCGCGATCACTCTTGTTTAGTCCTACAGAGCAGATTGTTTTTAGCGACGACAGGAAAGTCGACAACTTCACTTACGCTTCTCAACTTGCGATTTGGTTCCAATTAGCGTGAGCAAGTGGATATGAGTCATAAAATACTTCCTGTGATTTTGGTGCCGTTTGGTTGGGTGAATTTTGAGATAGCACTATGCCTACACCAGCGCTTGGATCGCGAAGCGGTGGCACTGTTTGTAGGAGTTCTACGTGGTCGGGCCACTCTTCCGAGGTATGGGTCCTACTAAAACTAGATCTAAGTTAGTCCTTGGTGTTAATACGACCACCATGAGATTTATCTCGACCACAAAAACATTGAAAATCCATAAAGCAGATACCTTACCTGCAAAATTCAGCACAGAAACAACAGGGCCTGCAGCACAAGGGCCTCTATCGGCAACGCTAGACCTTGGAGTCTGGGGTGGTAGTCTGTAAGGATCCTAGGACAGCTCTCGCTCCTATACGCGATTGGTATTCTGTAACACCGCGCGTAGGAGGAGAAATAGGATAGTGACGTCAGGGATCCTTATTTCTCTCCCAGTTTAGGATAGGGGCGTAACTTGATATGTTAATTAGATGTAATTAGATGTTAATGAGATCTTAAGATAAGTGGTATTCTGTAAGCACAAGTAGGATCAAGTTTAGGAGCAAAAATAAGGATAGCCTCTAGGCAATCTTTCTCTGGCGATTATGCCGGGCTATTGCGTGTATAGGCCTACTGACGACCCACTGTCTCTTATTTTGTATGTTCATGAACAAGAAAATAGATACATGAATCGTATAACAGAGTTATCTGTCCCTTTCATACTGAGGATTCTAAAACTGCAGTCTATTATGTTCGAAACAGTTGTATTCTTTATCTAGCTGGTATGTGTTTGTTTGTTGTTCGCTATTTTCAATTCAATTCACACTTCATTTTATTCGGAACAAAATAAATAAAAAGTACATTATGTACACAATAACAACAAAAGCTATTATTATAATTATAATTAATATTGTAATAATGATAATAATTATTATCATTATTAATATTATCATTGTTATTATTATTATTATCATTATCATTATCGTTATCATTATTATTATTATTATTATTATTATTATTATTATTGTCATTATTGTTGCTATCATTATTATTATGCTCAACGTCTGCCCGAACGTCATGCGGACGCGGTGCAAGTAGCCTACCTTCGCCGCCCACATTACGTGACCCTCGAAGTCGTTGCTATGAAGATCTAGTAACCAAAGAAAAAGAAACGTACGCAGTGTGCTTCTAGGTCGCGTGAAGAATAAAGCAGGGCCGACTGAACGTTTTTAAAAGCGTGGGGGCCTGCTTCCGGGTTTCATGAGCTAACAAGAAAAAAAAAAAAAAAAGGTCCTCAGCTCCTCTCACGCTTTCCATTTCTGGGTTTCTTCAGCTGACAAGCGAATAAAAAAAAAAGTCTACATTGGAAAAACATAACCTTACCGCGCTCACACTTCAAGATCTCTATCTATTTCTATTTAGTGCCACTTACGTACTTCCGGGTTTAAAAAAATTGTGGGGGCCCAAAGTGATGACACCTTATGTATTTCTTTGTGTTCCGCCGGCCATGTAAAGTATTAGTAAGGCAACGATCCATACGCTCACATTATTGTTAAGACGTACGTAGTGTGTGACGCAACCCGGTGACCTAACAGTCCATGTGCATGGGTTAACATTTTTTTTTCCAAAATGTAGTGAACTTACGTGTTTATACGGTTACAGGTCGTTATTCCGAAGGTTCGTTATTCCGAATGCTCCAGTCCGAAGATTCGTTATTCCGAAGGTTCGTTATTCCAAATTTCATTTTCGAATTAACAAATCTTCAGAATAACGAACCTTCGAAATAACGCCACAAATATTCGGATTAACGAACCTCTAGGTATGGAGAATTTGTGTGTTTCGGATTAACGAACCTTCGGAATAGCGAACAGCACCCGTATATACAAGGATATCATGGAGCTATAGTAGCTCCATGTTTATATCTTTGTTTAATCTATCAGTAATCTCCTTTATTTATTCTGTTTATTTATTCTGTTATCATTGCCCTGCATGTTAGTCTATACTACCATAAAGATAGGGGAGAGCTAGCGGGGTGAATTAAGAGGGACAAAAATTGTGATTTGATGAAGTTTCTCGAATAACTTTCTAATATCTAGAATGGCCGGGCACACATGTATCGGACCAAAAGACTTTTGATGCTAGCCATATAACGGGTTGCTACGCTATATTCGTATAAGTCTCATATTTGTGTTATCATTGTTTTTTTTTTCCTGGGAGAAGTGGAACATTGGTTTGGTTTAAGTAGGACAAACAGTAGGTCCTAACTATAAGCAAGACATTATTATTACAAGCATATCGATCATATTTATAGAACAATGTGAGCGCATGTGTGTGTGTGTCTGTGAGTGCATCTATTATTATCATTATTATTATTTATATTTATTTAAGAAAATCTTATATATTTTATAATAACTTTGAATTAAGGGCGAAGTTTGGCATGCAGTGATGATATCCCAGTTTACCCCAACATCCTCCAAAAGTTCAAAATTTGAGCTAATTTCTGCAAAAACTTTAAATGCTAATTAATGGAACTGTAAGGTCACATCTATTATGGTGGGCTAAGTGCGTGCTAAAGCTTTGATAATCAAAATTGTATTCTTAACTGTAAAATTAGACTGACAATACATTTTAACTCCTCGCACAGTAAGAGCTGCGTGAAGCACATGTCTGAGCAATGTAGATCTTGGGCGCGCATTGCGTAAAATTAGCCAGATGATTGGCTTATAGATACTGCGCCGGGCGTGTCCTGTCTTTCCTCATTAATATTCATTATTCATAAATGACTGTCCTAGGATAGGCTTAGGACAGGCTTACAGAATACCGATTTTGCCTGTCCTAAGGGTATCCTATTTTCTGTCCTACGCGCGCTCCTAGGATCGAAATAAGGATCGCGCTTACAGAATACCACCCCTGGACTTTCGTCTGGACCTTCTTCAAGTTCTGGCAGCAGGGCCATTCGGGGTATGTATTGCATACTAAACGTTTACGCTGTGCCCATTATTAGGAAGCTTTAGATTTTGACGCGCGGACGTTTAAGCCGACGCTTGCGCTGGACGTTCTCCTCTCCCTGCGTCGTGTGGAAAAGTAGCTTTAGATCATAGAGATGTAATGCTGGGACGGACGCACCGTACAAAAAATAAAATCGCGCCCCCATATGATTATACTAATGATGCACAGGATAGAGCCACGAAATAATCCTGTGCATCATTTGTTTTATAAAATGGGTCGAAAACTAACAGCATTATTCACGTACCTTTGTGGGTCAATACCAGTCAGCTACATGTAGCACTCGCTCAAAAGTCAAGATGTCCGAAGATGTTCGTCCCAAACATTTACGCACGTCGCACTCGGAAATCCCGTACATAAGTACTGTACGTACGTATAAGAGTATACGTACGCCACGTACTGTTATGCACAAGAAAGGCCGCCGGCTGTTGTGGCAGCCCGCGGCCCGAACTAGAAGTTGTTTACAGGATTGACAGCGCGTATAGTAGCGCGTGACGCACTTGTAACAACTGATTGAGTGCGCACTGCTAGTGTATACATTGTGACGTACGTCAGGCCAGGGAGGTGGAAGAGAGACTCTTCTTAGTGCATACCGGAAGAAAATAATGCACGCACACGTGACTCATTTCAGCGCTTCCAATTGGCTATGTACATTCTTGAACCCATTTTATAACAGTGCATGAAGAAGCTCTCTACGTCGCAAACTGTGCGGACGTGAAAATAGCCCAGTACGCGTAGTAAACAACTCAGGCGACGCAACCTAAAAATAGATTGACTTTACGCGCGCTACTGCGCAAGCTCAGAACATGTTTTTTTTTTTTCCTTTGAACGTCCGCGCGTCTAAAATCTAAAGCTCCCTATTAGCGCTGTGCACGTACAGCTTTCGATGGAGCGGCGAGTAGAATCTTCTCGGTCCTTGACTGCTCACTAGTCCTAGTCCTAGTTCTAGTCTAGATCCCTAGAGTTTATATATGTACTGAGTGCCGTTTTCTTCTAACTAGGTGTAAATCGTGATTGCCGTTGTTTATTTTTTGGATTTAGATTTTAAGAATCACTCAGTCCTCATCTTCGTTAGATAGTTTGAACTGTGATGTCGAACCATTATCGCTCATCATCAATGCATATAGTTAGTGCAACGTTACTTACACACAGTTTTCTATGGGCAGCACGTTCGGGCAATGATGCCAATTTCATTTTGCATATCTGGAATATTCCCCACAAATTTGATCTAAATAAAAAGCTTTTGAAGAGATATCTTTTGAAAATTAATAAATATTGTGTAACATGTTTATTTCAGCTCCATATTGCAATTTTACTAAATAACAGTTTTTGCAGTACTTCGTGTGAGATTTTATCAGTAAATTGACATGTGTAGAACCTTTCTAGTTCGTTTTGCTAAAGTCGGAGGTTGGCACCTGTGACGTATGCCAAATTGTGTGGATCGTTCCTTGGCTTGCTCGTTTTCATTTTTTTCAAAAAATCATTACAGGCTTATCCTGGGTTTTAGAATCCTCTCTTTCCAGTTGTAGGCATCAAAAAATGTAGATTAGAATTATCAGACAAGTAGAAAATGTCAGTACAGGTTTCTTTTAAAGGGATTATATGCGGTGCAAATTCATGTTGACTTGTATTGAATCATATCAACCTGGTCATCACTTATGTGGTCAAAAGAAAATCTAAATTTGTGCTATATATTTCAATATGATATTTCTGTTATTTCTCTTCATACTGCTAATGGATAATTATAACTTGTATGTTTCCATACAATGTCTTTTGTAATACAGTTACATTGAAACGTGCAGAATATGCTCAGTCTCGGGAAAGGAGCATTCCATTTTCATTTGTTAATCATGATATTAATGTAGACCCTTTAGAAAAGATTGCCAGATAATGTCATTGACGGAATTTTGGTTTTGAAGGTGTTGTTATTTTGTGGGCGTATCCAAATACTGTAGAAGAAATATTGTCGCACTAATCATGAGATATATGCCATATATCTACACTCAGAAAAAAAGAATTTTTCTAATTTGAGAAATCAATTCAAAATCCTACCATCTTTGTTAATGTTACTTCTTCTGTCATTTCATTTGAATTTGAATTTGACAGAAATTTCTTCACTTTTCTCCATTATTTTTAGCCTTAATTTGATATTTTGGGCTTCAACGATATTATAGAGATCATAGGTACATTTTTGCAACTGTATACATGTTTATACCCCCACCAAACGAAGTTTGAAGGGGGTATATAGGAATCAGCGGACGGTCGGGCGGTCGGTCGGGCGGTCGGTCGGGAGGTCGGGCGGTCGGGCGGTCGGTCCGTTGCAAATCTTGCGTCGCGAACTACTTCCTCAGTTTTCACCCGATTCCCATAAAACTTGGCACAGATGTGTGCCTTGGGTTGTAGATGTGCAAGACGTATTTTTTGACAGTGCCCAAAAGTACGTTTCCATGGTAACGGCATAATTATGGGCAAAAATGGGTACAAATCTTGCCTCCCACAGTTTTTGATCAATTTTTATGAAAGTAGGTACAGATGTTCATCTGAATATGTTAATGTGCAAGACAAATATTTCCGCAGTGGCAAAAAGTGCGTTGCCATGGTAACGGCATGTTATTGGTAAAATATAGGGCAAAATGCTTCATGGCAAAACTGCTTCATCAGTGTTCTTTCAATTCTCATGGAATTCATATTGAATGTTTGTCTTAGGATATAGGTCAGCATGACACATTTCTTAACAGTGACAAAAAGTATGTTGCCATGGTAACAGCTCACACATTATGAGCCAAAATGATGGAAAATTTTGTGTTGCAAACTACTTCCTCAGTTTTTGCCCAATTTCCATGAAACTTGGTACAGATGTGTGCCTTTGGTTGTAGATATGCAAGACGCATTTTTTGACAGTACCCGAAAGTACGTTGCCATGGTAACGGCATATTAATGGCAGAAGATCAAGGAAAGATCTTGCGGATTTAACTACTTCCTCAGTTTTTGACAAAAGCTTATGAAATGTGGCACACACCTTGATCTTGGTGGGAAGATGTGGAAGACATACTTTTCGGACGTGTCGGAATCTGCGTTGCCATGGTAACGGCATATACATGGCAGAAGATCAAGGAAAGATCTTGCGGATTGAACTACTTCCTCTGTATTCGACTGAAGCTCATGAAATGTGGCACACACATTGGTCTTGGTGGGAAGATGTGCAAGACATATTTTTTTGGGCGTGTCGGAAGCTGCTTTGCCATGGTAACGGCATATTAATGGCGGAAGATCAAGGAAAGATCTTGTGGATTGAACTACTTCTTCAGTTTTTGACAAAAGCTTATGAAATGTGGACACACAATAGTCTTGGTGGGAAGATGTGCAAGACATATTTTTCGGACGTGTCGGAAGCTGCGTTGCCATGGTAACGGCATTTAAATGGCAGAAGATCAAGGAAAGATCATTCCTTGGGTAAGACTGTCGTCACGGGGCGGGGGTATTAATCACCTTAAGTGATATTTCTACTTTTTATTGTCTTAAATTTGTCTTTTGTTGTTATTGTTACATGCATGAGCATTTACGCATGAATGACTTCTTGTTCATCAATGCGATTTTGACTTTTGTACCTTGGAAGATAGTAAGAAAGGTGTTTGCTCATGCGTAAAGTATCACTTTTTATTGACTTACATTTAACCAAAGTTTTGGTTACTCCAATAATGCTTGTCATTTCCACACCAAGATGTAAATAATTCTGAATGGATTTAATCTGGACAGACGCAGCAAAGCACAACGATTCAGCGGAGGCACTGGTATAATCTTCAATCTCCATCGCATTGAAAGCGCGAGTGCTCCGAAACGCAAGCGCACTTCGTACCTCCATGGGACCAGTGGACATGCTGGGTGGCGACTTGCGCAAGGCGACATACATGTACATCATTCTATGTGTGAGCATGGCGGAGACATTCGTCGAATCTAAGGACAAATGGAAATACGTGGTGCTGGTGGCCACATTTTCACTGAACTGCATCGCGCAAGGTCTGCTCAAAGCCTTTGGCGTGCTAGTTCCTTCCCTGGTCCAAAAACTGGACACAGACTATGGCACTCTGGGATTTATTCTCTCCATAGAGATGACCGTCTCCTACTTGGCCTGTAAGTTGTAACTCATGTCGGACATGTTGACGTAATTCATGATTAAATTTAT
Source organism: Diadema setosum (assembly GCA_033980235.1). Classification (NCBI taxonomy): domain Eukaryota; kingdom Metazoa; phylum Echinodermata; class Echinoidea; order Diadematoida; family Diadematidae; genus Diadema; species Diadema setosum. The sequence goes on from CM067074.1 coordinate 16,282,261, forward strand.
TTGTTTTCTTTTTTAATAAAAGCAAAAAGCCCCCCTTTAATTGTTTTTTATATAAAAGTATACACCAATAAATGCGCTTGCTCTCTAAAGAAATCAAATGAAAATTTTCACTCTTATAGAAGGAGTGAATACCAAAAAGAGTGAATTTAGAATGGAATGAAATTGGAGTGAATTTTGATTGAAAATGTTTATTTCCACTCGTTTTTGAGTGACGTCAGGATCACTCCAAAATCCTCGAGTGATCCCTGAGGTCACTCCAAAATGAGTTCTCGAAATTCACTCCAATTTCACTCTGAATTCACTCTTTTTTGTATTCACTCCTTCAAGAGTGAAAATTTTCACTCGATTTTATTTAGAGAGTAAGGTTTTTTTCCTTGTAACATAATGAAACCCGGAATTGGCGAGAAGGAGACAATGTATATTTAAGCTTTGTTTACTTATTTGTTTTGGTTTTTCGCTTGTCCAAACCAATTTTTTATTTCGCACTTTAACATAAGGAGTATAAACAAAAACTTTGATCAATTCAATATGTTCGTGAATCAAGTTAAATTTGATAGTCAGGTTATCGGAATCAGTGAAACGTGGTTAAATGAAACATCACCTTCTTCGCTATTTACCATTGATGGCTTCACACTTTTGACAAAAAACAGGGCAGGTAAAAAAGGCGGCGGAGTTGGGCTTTACGTCACTCGGAATTTCAATTTATGAACTCTTAGACGAATTCAGTTTAATGTCTGAAGTTATTGAGAGTATTTTCATTGAGTTGTCGATGAAATATACAATCCTCCAAATACAAGCCCCACTGAATTTATTGAATCTTTATCCGTACTTTTAGCTGATAAATATTTGGAGAATAAAAGTTGTTCTATCATGGGTGACTTCAATTTCAACCTTTTAGACTGTCATACCAACTCCGCATGCCAAGATTTCCTCAATGTGATGTTATCCGAGTCGTTTTCACCTGTTATAAAGAAGCCCACTCAAATTTCAGATGTCACAGCCACTCTAATTGACAACATCTTTGTTAACAGTTCTCTTTCCAATATCACGTTTGGTGTAATAGTGTCTGATGTATCCGATCATTTGCCGATATTCGCTGTTCTGCCCAATGTTAACATAAGTAATGCCTTTTTTTATTCGCCCAATTCTGGTTTTCGAGAAATGTCAGAAACTAATCTTAATAGACTTAGGGAGAGACTAGGATCCGTTAATTGGTCAATTGTTAATAACCAAAGCGATGCAAATTTAGCTTTTGAACACTTTTCACAAATATTATCATCCGCATTCAATTCCATTTTACCCGTTAAGCCATTTACTCGTTCAAACCGTAAAAAGGTTCCAAAGAAACCATGGATTACGAAATCTCTCCTTAGGTCTACTAACCGTAAAAATGCTCTTTTCTACAAATACCGAAGTGATCCTAACAGTCGAACTCGGTCTCGGTATGTGCATTATCGCAACGTTCTAACATCATCCATACGTTTAGCCAAACGAATGTATTTTTCAAAGCAATTTATCAAGCATAAAAATGACATCAAGAGTACGTGGAAGGTGATAAATGAAGCGCTGAACACTAAAAATAACATCGAACCACCTAGGCATATTATTAATAATGATAAGTACATTGAAGATGAAGCTGATGTGGCAGAAGTATTCAATGAATACTTTGTAAGCATAGGACCTAATCTTGCCAGCAGTATTCCGCATTCAAATACTGATTTTTATTGCTTTCTAAAAGACCAGAATCAGCAGTCTCTTTTTTTTAACCTGTCATTGAAGAAGAAATCAAAGATATCGTGCAAAACTTGAACACTAAGAAAAGCTCTGGATGTGATGGAATCACCAATTTTCTCCTTAAAAACATAATTACTGAAATGGTTATACCATTAACACACATTTTTAAATTATCGGTGTCTACTGGCATAGTTCCACAAAAAAATGAAAATAGCTAAAGTAGTGCCAATTTTTAAAAAAAGGACAAAAAGAATCTGTGACAAATTATCGCCCTATATCTTTGTTAACTTCATTTTAAAAACTTCTTGTAAGGTTGGTATATACGCGCACATACATATTTCTCGAAAAGTGTGAAGTTTTTTTGTAACTCCCAGTTTGGTTTTAGGAAAAACCACAATACGACCCATGCCTTACTCACTTTTATCCATAAAGTTGCTCATGCTATAGATGATGTCTCCCACACTATTGGAGTGTTTCTTGATTTTTCGAAGGCCTTCGACACAATTGACCACGATATTTTGATTTACAAGCTACGACATTATGGTATACGTGGGAAGGCTTTGGACTGGTTTCGAGATTATTTATCAAACAGAAAACAATTTGTGAGTATAAATGGCCGTGATTCTCAGTTAAAGTTAATTTCATGTGGTGTTCCACAGGGCTCCTTACTAGGCCCACTATTGTGTCATTTTGTACATTAACGATCTCCCTAGTTCCTCTCCAATTCATTCCTTTATATGTTTTGCTGACGACTCCAACCTGTTTTTTACACACAGAGATCCTTATACTCTTGTTAACACAGTGAATTAAGAACTTAAATCTGTGCAATCTTGGATATACGCCAACAAATTGCCACTTAATATTGATAAAACTCATTGTATGCTTTTTAGCAATAGTCTTAAAACCCTTCCTTTTCATATTAAGTTTAATGAAACTGAATTAAAACAAGTCAGTAGTATAAAATTTTAGGGCTTTTTATTGATAGTGATTTATCTTGGAAATCCCACGTTAGTTATTTAAGTAATATTCTTTTCTAAAAATACGGGTGTTCTTAATAAACTTAAGAGTACTTTTCCAAGTCAAATTCTGCTTAATCTTTATTCTACTTTGATTACTCCGTACCTTAATTATGGTATTCTTGTGTGGGGGAATGCAACCAGAAATCTTCTTGATATACTGTTCCGTATTCAAAAACGTGCCATCAGAAAAATCAACCATGTCGGATATTTGTCCCACACGAATGATTTATTTTTGAAAAATAAGATACTGAAAATATCAGATCTGTTCAGTTGCAACGTCGGCATATTTATGTACAAATTTTCTGCCAACGAGTTACCGGATGTTTTTACTAGCATGTTCAGAAAAAACTATTTGATTCATAATTATCCTACCCGCCAAAGTGACGCATTTCACCTTCCACGTACTCGAACAATTTTCGCTAAAAAAACGATAATGTATACGGGCCCTAAATACTGGAATGACCTCTCCCCCGAAATAACAAGCTGCTCGTCTTTATATTCCTTTAAACGTAAATTAAAAGAGTTTTTATTGAGTGCATATTTTGCAGACACTGAACAGTCGTAGTCTTATGTAATACTGTGGTATGTTATTGTCCAAGCAAACATTTTGTCAACACGTTGCAGATTCCATTTAGGGTCTTGCCATCGGGCTCTCTGAATTCATCATTAGCAATTCCACATTCTACTTCGTTTCCCTCTCTTCCTCTTTCCCTCTACCCCTCTCTAACCTTCTATGCAGAGCTTGACGGCAGGCACCAAATTGCTTAATAGTTGTACATGTTACTCTTTGTGTCTTACTGATCATATCCTGGTGAAAGTTTTAATGCAACAATAGTTTATAGTATATATACCAAGGTAGGCTGTATAATAATGGTGGCTCGGTCACAGTAAGTTCATATTAAGGTATAGTTTGTTTGTTTTTCTTTTTATTATTTTTCTTCTTCTTTTTTATTACATAAAATTTGGCAACCTTACATCATCATTCTGGTCTTATCTTCTATCCGTTCTCCGTTTCTTTTTCACAAACACTGATTACTCGGGGCTTACAGCCAAACAAGCTAGCTTTCATGTAGGTCCCGTCATACTTCTCTTTGATCAACCCCATTTCGATTTCGATTTTGACCAGTTATCATTACATGTAATTACTGTGTTATCACCATGTATATTGTTTGTTTTCTGCACATTGTTCACAAGGTAAAAGAACTTGTCTGGTTTCTGTTGTAATGTTCATAAATGAGAAGTATGAAATAAAATGAAAAAACGGAATTCCTGGATCTGCCCCTGCACCCCAAAGTTATAGGCCTGCTGTATACACACCCTCATAGTATTCAATCATTATGAATAATATATACTAGTATATATCTCATTGATTCATACTTTTACCATAAAGTATATCTTTAGTAGGTATAGCAAATTCCTCAACTGAATCCCCCGCCATGTATTTGATGAGCCTCCATCCTAACTTATACTGGTTTCTAAAGGCGTCTTTTCCATGTCATTAATTCTTCTTAATTAGGGTGAAAAGTACTCAGTTGTGGAACTTGCAACATTGAATGAACATATTATCATGAACATATTATCATGAACATATTTATATCCCCAGCCCTTCTGTAGTTACGAGTTGTTTCCTCCGTTGAGTACATGTATTTAAGATTAATGTTGTGTAATCAAAATCTTCATGAAATTCATGATATTCATGAAAGAAACAACGCATACCGACGACCGATGGACAAATTCGGGGAAAGAGTTCCATATGTACCCCGTCCCTAAACCTAGGACCCCGGCATCCGCGTTACCCAAGGACACCGAGATCGACGTTACCTTAACCTTAACCCTATAAAACTCTAACCCTAACCCTAAAGATTCCTAAATTTAATCACCTTACCTATACATATCACTTTTTTAATTCTAGCGGGGGATAGACCTACATGGAACTCTTGCCAAATTCAGCAATATTCCTCTCCATTGTCGGCGCTGTAAGAACAGCCTGCAATATGAGGCCATCATTTTTACCCCAAAGTAACCTCTTCATTGCTATCGCTACCCTTCCCTGGGAGCTCGGCATAAAGAAGCTTCAACATGTCTTCACTTTTCTAGTATAAGGAACGAGCACTTAACTAACCGCTTTCAGAAAGCAGGGGGAATTATTTATTACTAACCTTATGTAAGTATCAAGTTGATGGAATGTGTACTTTTCGTGAAAAATGAAGTTTGGGGAAATTCTCCTTATATTTTGTTTGTATTGTTGTCCACAGATAACGTCATAAGCTCTAGTCGCCTCCTCATGCAGCTGTTCCAACACCAAAACTTAAAAATGCATAATTTTTGCATCGATTGTCTGATTTTCTTCAAACTTTCATTGATATGTTCTACTAATGTTGCTACTTTCACTCAATCCACATTTCTCTTTGGGTTTTGGTTTCCTTTAAGGGTGAGAGTAAATATCGAATATTTATCACCATTGATCGCCTGTGTCTTTGAATTATACTGAATAGTTTACGGCTCACTTTATTACGCTTTCATTGATATCAACATTTGATTTGTAGCATTGTTGTCCTTCGTACGAATCTCTTTTTTGTGTGCATGTACAGTTCTTATGAATGCGAAATATGAATGTTTCAATAAACATGTTAGCTGGCAGAGTTTCACTTTGCTTAATGCTCCCATTATCATGTTGCTCAGAATAGATGACTTCATTGTGGGAACTGGAATCACGGAAAATGATTTGTAATCAAATAGCTACGACCAGCCAAACAATCACTATGAATTAACGTATAAATCTCTCTCGGCACACACACACACATACACACACACACACACACACACACACACACACACACACACATAAATACACGAATGTGAATGACTATTCGACATTAAAAGTTCGCCATCTTTACAATGTCTTAAATGCTGCTGGGGAGACCTTTGTACCTCAGTAACTATTGCATCACGCAAGTCTCAGGCTAGTCTAGCGGGCGACGAATTTTTAGCCTAAATCAGTGATTGGCAGTCAATAGAGGGCGCGACGATGTGGAAGTCAAGTTGACTAAAAATACGTCTAGTAAGAAACCTCCGAATAGAGGCGTGGAACCGGGTGTGGCATGGCAGTTGTCAGTCGTCAACTCTTGAAGTTTTATTGGCTGAGCATCGGATGTCAATCAAAACACGTCGCAGAGCCCGAAGAAATGCTAGTCTACTCTCCTAGGTATACTACAGATAATCTTTCAATAAAAATACAGTTTGCCTGTCTCTTTCAGCTTACTACAGTATTTTTTCACTCTTCTCCATTCTTTTTAAGGTGTATTACATTTTACATTACTTCAAATAGAAAAGAATGATGGTAATCAGTGCAACTGACTTCAGTTGTAAATCTATGAGGGTTTTGCACGTGGAAACTACGCCCAAATTACTGCCGAATGCAAACCTTCAATTATTGGAGTAAAGTCTACTTGATATATACTTTAATTGTACGTTTTGGAAATATATCTGATATCACTACTCTCCTCTATCATTTTTAACCTTGAGTTACCATATATTTTTGTATCAAACTTTGTAAGATATTTGCTTAACATCAATAAAGCTGCCGTCAAGACATCAATCTCTATATCGGAGCACCGTAGACTTTAAACAGGTATTTTCTGTCGTGTTCACGCGTGATCATATTGTCACGGAAGAACACGTCCGCGATACATGGGCGTCCAAGGGGAAAACAAAGAGGAGCTGCGACACAAAAAGATTCCTGCAAAGCCAAAGGCACAGGTGAACTATGGTGCATCCTTTGCAATCATGAAATTACGAGATGCCATCTACGTGGTGCTGGCAACAAGTAATGATAAACCGATTCAATCTGAATCATATTTTATTACAATGCATATGAGGACATCTTTGTGGCCATTCTGTATGCATATTATGTATTGCTAAATTGAGTATCATCAACAAGCTAACAACTGTGGTAAAATACACATACAAACACGCACGCACACACACACACACACACGCACAAGACGTATTACGCAACTGAGGCACAACACGCAAGATTTGTGTCCATGTCCAAATCGCTAGAAGTGACACGTATGGCTCTGCTAAAGAGTCTTGTACGATTTTCGCCTGGAAGATCTCGTTTAGAGGTAAAGCGTGGTTGTTAAACTAACATTCACATGATTCGACCTGTCAGAAATAAATTATACTCGTATTTTCTGACAAGATTTCAGAAATGATTATGTTCCTTCGTATCCTTTCTGGGATGCATCATTTCAAGGATCGTTAATCTGATAATAAAGTCAGGTTCGTTATTCCGAAAACGAAATATTCTTCTATTAGTTACAAAATACGTTGATGTGACACCAATAATAAAAGGTGGGATATTATGCATTAAAAATTGAACGAAAACACGCACACGTATTCATGCCTACACACGTGCACACACACGCATTTACACACACAAAGACAAGTATAATGACAAACATACACAAACTGAAAAGGTCAAAAATAAAGCACTCGTGTATGTGCTGATAATCCCCTTTGAAATACGGCCAAAATCATAGATCAGCCCCTTCCCACTCTCATAACTCAAATGCATCAGACATGCAGATGTAAACCAAGGATGACAGAAAAAGGCAGCAACGGTGACGAAATTAAATCAGCCCACAATGTGCTTATCTAATGCCTCAACTTATTTTCCACTTTGCTTAGAGTAGCAAGCTTCTGAATGTGCTTTATCAAGACGTTTTGTCCAAGACACACTTGCTTTGGATTGCAGGGGTCAAATACCTCAGACAGTTGTAAATAAGGGGTGACGAAAGAAGGCGGCAACGGTATCGAAATCAATTCAGCCACAATACTCTTAAATAATCCATCAACTCGTAATTCAACATTGCTGAGAGTTGCATGCTTCTCAACGAGCCAAATCAAGACATCTTATCCAAGAGACTTGCCCTTTGGATTAGAGGCTCAAATACTTGATGACGTTGTAAATACAGGATGACGAAATAAGGCAGCAGGGTGACAAAATCGATTCAGCCAAAAATATGCTTAGCGAAGACATGAAATCATTCTGCTGCTTTGATTAGAATTGCATGCTTCTCAATGTGCTATATCAATAATTTCTCTCCAAGAGGCATGAGCTTTGAATTAGAGGGCTGAAATGCATCAGACCAATGTACAGAAAGGGTGACGAAAAAAGGCAGCAACGGTGACAAAATCGAATCAACTTACAATGTGCTATGGTAAAACAATATCATACCACTTTGCTAAGGGTTACATGCCTCTCAATGTACTATATCAAACAGTTTCTTTTTTCCAGGACACATGTGATTTGGATCAGAGGGATAATATACATGATGAGATGTAAATAAAGGGCGAATAAAAGAAGAAAGGAGAACGCTGACGAAATCGATTCAGGCAACAAAACGCTTGAATAATACATCAAATCGTTTGACTACTATGATCGGAGTTGCATGCTTCTCAGAGTGCTTTATAGTGCATCAAGAAGTTTCCCCCCTGTGACGTGTGCTTTGGATTCTAGGGCTCAAATACATGAAACTAATTGTACATGAAGGGTGGTGAAACAAGGCAGCAACGGTGTCTAAATCGATTCAGTCCACGATATGATTAGCTAATACGTCGAATTGTTCATTCTGTTCAGAGTTGAATGTATCCCAATGAGCTTTTGCTATGGGGACTCAAATACATAAGAAAGTTGTACATAAAGGATGAAGATAAATGCAGCAACTGTGAGGAAATTTTACTAATCCTAAATGTGGTTAGGCAATATATCAACTCGTCATACCACTTTGCTGAGAGTTGCATGGTTCTTATTGTGCTACAGCAAGAAGTTTTCTCCAAGGGGCATATTGTGCTTTAGATTTAAGGGCTCAATTGTATCAGGCAGATGTAAATAAAGAGTGACGAAAACAGACAGCAACGGTGACGAAATCGATTTGGACTAAAATTTATTCAAGTACTACTCCACTCTTTATACCTTTCTACAGAGAGCCCAATGGTTCGCATTGTGCTTTATCAAGGCGTTTTTGTCCAAGAAGAGTGTACTTTGGATTTGAGGGCTGCATGCTTCTCAATGTGCTATATCAAGAAATTTACAAAAGAGACATGTGCTTATATTAGAGGGGTCGAAAATACATGATGAGGTTGTAAATAAAGGGTGACGAAAAAGGCAATCAGGGTAACGGAAGCAAACAATGTGTCTAAATGATGCTTCAAATTGTTATATCAAATTAGTTATTGTTCCATGCTTCTCAATGTGTTACATCAAGACATAAAATGTTTTTATAGTTTCTAGGATTCCTTTTAAATCATCTGCTCTTATCGTCAGGGTTCGCTCGCATCTTAATAAAAACCGTGTTTAATTGGTCTTCTTGTTTTTGTATACTAATGATGCACAGGATAGAGTGCGTTAGTGTAGGCGTAGTGCACTCGAGGGTATTTACAATTGTGAAACATGCACTACATTGTAAATACCCGAGAGTGAGCTACGCCTACACTAACGCCACGAAATAATCCTGTGCATCATTTGTTTTATAAAATGGGTCGAAAATTCGAAAACTAACATCATTTTTCAGCGTTTTTCACGTACCTTTGAGGGTCAAGACGTCCGAAGATGTTCGTCCCAAACTTTTACGCACGTCGCACTCGCGGAAGTCCCGCACATACAGTATAAGTATAATGGGGGGTTGGGTTTCCGGACACCCGCATGAAAACTTACTTATTTTACATAGAATACGCACCCTTTACCTTAAAGTTTGATATAGACTCCTCATATAGGCCTACTAGACAACATACTCTGAAAACGGCGTGAGAATTAACCTGCTAAATCGTTGGATTTGCTCTTCAAAGTGACTCCATGTACGCGTCCGGTCCCATAACGCTTGGTCTACTGTACTGTACAAAGTGTACGTATAGTACAGTATACGTACGTACGCCACATATGTTATGCACAAGGGAAGACAGGCCGGCCGGCCGGCAGCCCGAACTAGAAGTTGTTTACAGGATTGACAGCGCGTACGCGTATGCATGCAATTCATCAAAGGAGCCGCCGCGCGCACAGACGATCGGCAATCTACCATAGGATTACAGGCAGTGCAGTTGTAAAGGAAGTAAAGGAAGGAGGTGTGTCTCATTTCAGCGCTTCCTATTGGCTACATTCTTGAACCCATTTTATAAAAGGGAATATAAGCAACATTATTATGAATTATGATCAGTGCACTTCAATACACAAGCGCTGCACTTGAGCAAACTGCAACCCACTGGTAGAATTGAAGAGTTTGTTCGCAAAAACCATAAGTTCATTTTTGAAGATTTTGAAGTACGGTCTCTGTCATAACATTGCATAAAGTACAAAATAATGCCTTTTAAATGATTATATTGGTCACTACATTATAAAGGTACATTTTTGAAGTTATGGTCAAAAGAAGCAAACATTTTCCTATTATTCTCTTTATTTTTCTTGACCTTTAATCGCAACTATCTCCATTTGGCAAATATGGACTTATCGGTTTTTGCAAACAAACTCTTCAATTATAACTAACTAATCACATTGTTATGTGTACTATGACTGAACTGCAAACCGAATTTGGTTCAGGTGAGTGAACATCATATGACACATAGTGTATTACACAATATAGGCCTATTTGCAAATGTAGGCCTATTGGAATAAATTTCCAGTTTAGAAAATTGAGCAAAAATAGCAAGATTGAACAACCTTATTGCTTTACTCAAAGCCAACATAACTTTAATCCCCTTTGCTTTCTAATATAAATGCTATCTCGACTATATCATGGCCATTTGAGATAAAATATGTGTTGTATGGATGATTAAACTGTAGTCCTATTATCATTTATACTGACCCATTCGTCTTGCACGTTATGGTGGAAAAGCACAGGCAACCTTATTTTCTCAAAAGAAGGGCAATACAGAAAGCGTTTCAGCGCCTCTGTCACAAATTTCCATCATTTATCCATAAATTACAAATATATTTATCTCCCAAATTGATATGTTATAATAATCATCATAGATTTAAGTCATTTTCACCATGATCATAATTATAAATCGTCCATGCTATATCTCCATAGTTATTAAACGACTCTTGGCGTTTTATGATAGCATGTTTTACAGTAGTCTTGAGATAAGTAATTTGTCGGCCTATTTGCACACATGTAGAATGCAAGGTTTCACTTCATATCTATTACTCGATAAATTATTACTCTATTTAGGCACTTCCATCATGACTGGTGATGTATGTGCCGCTGGACAGAATCTACAGCTTTTTGTTTATAGAAGGTCGCATTTCCATGTTTCGCTATTCGAACAGAGTCACTTTATTTGTCAGCTGAATTGGACATTGTGAAAATAGCCGTCTTTTTTTCAGGCAAACGTATATCAAAGCAATGAAAATTCTTGCTTTCGTGCGCCGACCACTAACGCAGGTTATTTATACAGATATTTGGTTAAATAGATGCAGAAAATCATGGTGGATAAAGCTTGATAAGAAAACTAGTGTGCTGATAAAAGAGAAAACAGGGTCTTTTAGGAAGCGTAAAAGCGGTATCGCGTTTAACATCTACGGAGTGAGAATGGTGAATCTCCACATGCAAGCGAAGCTTCTATCTGAAATCGTTCGTCACTGCATTCAGAGCAACAATTTTGTAAATTCCAATTCAGATGTCCTCATGCTCACTCGAGGTGCATCCATATTCAAAGAGTATGCTTTACCCATTTACGCCTATATTTCCTAGTCATATTTCACACTTTCGACAAAAATATAAAAAAAATACTGCTGGTGCTCGCGCATTTCCAAACATTTGCCTAATGTCTATATTTTGTGATACCACGTTGACCTGCTGTACACCTGGAAATATAACTTTAACTTTTCAACCAATGTATAACGTCCTTCGAAGCACTTTCTAAGATAAATTATGAAAACCAGGAAAATGAGGTATAGGAATTACCATGAGCTACCAACTATATAAGCATGTATACATTCGTCGATGTTTGATTTGACAACCGGGAAATTGGATAAAAAATGGCCATCGCTTGTCTTTTCCGGCGCTTTGGCCATGGTCTCATATCGTGCGTGTTATGCTTCAGTTTCGTAAGTAGGTCGTGTTTTTTTTTCTCCTTTGCGTGTGTGTGTATGCATCAGCCACATTGGTTAGCTTAATTTTCTGCATTGGCATGCATTCGGAATGGTCAGAAAGATGTCCTAATTTGCATTTGTAAAGAAATGTGAATCAGATTGAATCGGTTTCTTCTTACTTGTTGCCAGCACCACGTAGAAGGCATCTCGTAATTTCATGATTGCAAAGAATGCACCATAATTCACCTGTGCCTTGGGCTTTGCAGGAATCTTTTTGTGTCGCAGCTCCTCTTTGTTTTCCCCTTGGACGCCCATGTACCTCGGACGAGTTCTTCCGTGACAGTGTGATCACGCGTGAACACGACAGAAAATGCCTGTTTAAAGTCTACGGTGCTCCGATATAGAGATTGATGTCTTGACGGCAGCTTTATTGATGTTAAGCAAATATCTTACAAAGTTTGATACCAAAATATATGGTAACTCAAGGTTAAAAATGATAGAGGGGAGTAATGATATCAGATATATTTCCGAAACGTACAATTAAAGTATATATCAAGTAGACTTTACTCCAATAATTGAAGGTTTGCTTTCGGCAGTAATTTGGGTGTAGTTTCCACATGCAAAACCCTCATAGATTTACAACTGAAGTCAGTTGCACTGATTACCATCATTCTTTTCTATTTGAAGTAATGTAAAGTGTAATACACCTTAAAAAGAATGGAGAAGAGTGAAAAAATACTGTAGTAAGCTGAAAGAGACAGGCAAACTGTATTTTTATTGAAAGATTATCTGTAGTATACCTAGGAGAGTAGACTAGCATTTCTTCGGGCTCTGCGACGTGTTTTGATTGACATCCAATGCTCAGCCAATAAAACTTCAAGAGTTGACGACTGACAACTGCCATGCCACACCCGGTTCCACGCCTCTATTCGGAGGTTTCTTACGAGACGTATTTTTAGTCAACTTGACTTCCACATCGTCGCGCCCTCTATTGACTGCCAATCACTGATTTAGGCTAAAAATACGTCGCCCGCTAGACTAGTCTCAGGCAAGCTTTCTGGATCGGCTTGTCAAAGACAGCTTTCGTTATTGGAAATATTCATTAGATTCAGAGGCATGCTGAAAGCGATCTACATTTTGTGTCCTTTCACAATCCAGGTCCCCTCGTGAACTATCTCTCCACGCTAGTAAACCCCCGAACTCTTTGCGTCGTGTGCGGGTTAGGTGCGAGTGGAGCTCTTGCCGTATCAGGATACCTAACGTCGCCACTTTGGTTTGCCGTTATGATGTTTCTTACAGGTAAGACACGCAACATCGCGCCATGGTTAATGGGATAGATTACAATAATCATATTGACAATAAACCATAGAGGACCTCTGTCATTTATTTATTTATTTATCTGTTTTGGGGGGAGGGGGGCACCTCTTCTCTTGCCTTATACAGATCCGTCACCCACTCGGCCATCCAATATTATGCTTCGTGTACGCCCCTTATTACCCACTGGACAGCCGCAAGAACCCCTCACCATTAATCCAATAGGGCGTAGCCACCACACACCAAGCACCCCCTCACACATCCAGCCATCATCAAGCCCACCGCGCACCCCAACAACCCCCCTCCCGAAACCCCACTTTATTAACATTAGTGGCGTAAATAATAATAAATAATGGTTTTATCTTGCTTCCACTGGCGTAGCCGGGACAGGGGGGGGGGGGGGGGGGGGGTTGATGGGGGCGATCGCCGCCCCCCCCCCCCCCCCCCCTTAGACTTGGAACGTGGATTTGCGGGGCGGAAAAAAATGCGTGTATACTGTATACATGCACATGAAGCGGGTCTTCTTTTCAACCTTTCATCAAATAAGATCATAATTTTTTGAATATTTCACTCAAAGTGTGCACCAGATCGTTGAATTTCAATTCAAATTGTGCAAAATCTCTCGTGCTTGGGAGGGGGTATCCCCCCCAAAAAAAACCTCCCCCTCTGTGCCTCTTTCCCTAGCCTTAGTACAATTTTTAGATTTACACAAAATTTTGAATAATTCTGAGTGCACAAGACTTATCACTTATATTCCGAAAACTCAAAGTACCCTCATGTACTAGGGAAATTTTCGCTTTTAATCGACCCTTTCCTCCCTCAGTCCCCCCCTCCCCACACATCAGGGTTTTTTTTATAATTTCCCAAATAGTAGTATAAGGTTTTGGGATCCAAAATTGGGGAACAGTTTAAGCATTGATTTAAAACAAAGTCCATCATTAGCATCATTCAGAAGAAAATATAAGTTACAGCTTATTTCAAATTATTGTATAAATTTGTAGTCCCAGATGGCTATATGCTCATAATGTCCTGTTTTTGTATACTGTTTTGTTTTGTAAGTACTTTGTCCCGTTATAGTGCACTTAGTCCTTGTTGTTGTACTCTATGCTTGTCCCCTGTAAGTGCATTTAGTCCTTGTTATTGTACTATGTGCTTGTAACGCCTTGATTGATGACTGGTGATTATGATATTTTAAATGACTTTTTGTTTTCATCTTGCCTTTGGGATTCAGCCTCGAAAGGTCAATGGCCTATTGCTGTTCCCCTCCACACTCGTCACATAACCCGAGTCACAAATTTTGATTTTTATGTTGCATTACTTTCCTAATGATTGTTTTTTCTGTATGTATGTTGTTATGCTGTATGAAATCACATTGATTTCATTTTCTTTACTTTTTATGAGATGTGGAAAAATAAACTTGAAACTAAAAAAAAAAAATATGCCATCAAATATGCGTTTACAGTGTAGGAGATATCTCAATTTCAACCTTAAAAAGGCAAAAGCTCCATCGTGCGGGAAGGGTGGAGATAACAATCGCCCACGCCTTCTTCCTGCTCGCCCGCCCCTCCCCCCCCCCCCCCCCCATGCATAGAAGGAGACTGTGGCTACGCTTTGAACATAAACAGTTTTCCAAATATGATACAAAATGTGTGTACCAAAACGTTTAACTGCAATCAGAAAATTATACAGAATCTCCTTCCACAGGCTTGCTACACTTCTTTTCTGATTGAGAAATTTCCAGATATTCCAACAAAAGTGTGCGACAGATTGTTGAATTTCAGTTCAAAAAGCTTCAGCAAAACTGAAAAAAGGCTCCCTTGAATATGGGAGAGGTATCTTCCCACACTTCCATTGCTTGTTACCCACTTAGACTTAACACATTTTTAGGAATGACAATTTCCTAATTTTCCACAAAAAGTGTGCTCCAGATCGCTTTATTTCAATTCTTAAAACGCAAAAGCTCCGCCGAGCGGGAGGGGGAACCCCCCTTCCCCTAAGCTCTTCCTCACTAGACTTTGTACATATACACACAGATGATGCACATTCGGAATAAGAGCTAAATTCCGTGATTTTAACACTTCGATGAAAAGTATTGCACCCAAAATTTGCACCAAATCGCTGAATTTAAGGTCTGAAAATGGAAAATCACCTTCATGTGGGAGGGGAAATGCCCTTATCTACACCCTCGTGTGCATGCTTTTTCTGTTTGATTGCTGAGCAGAAATTTTCATGATATTCATTGTAAGAATTAATACAAGACGTTTATTTAACTAATACTATTTTATAGCCACAATGTTCAATAATAATCGACATGAAAACACGGTATTGCTAACTCAAACAAGTGGGACTGTTTCAAGTCGATAAAACACGCAAAAACAAGCAAAAAATGCATCAAATTGCACCATTTACAACATCAAAATGCAAAAAGTTCTCACGGTGGGAGGGGCGACACCCCCCTACCACACCCGCCCCGTCCCCCTCGCTCGCTCCGCTCGCTCGGGCTCAGTCGCGTTCATGATATTCAGAGTAAGAATTAATACAACAAGTTTATGTAAATGATACCATTTATATACATCATAGGCAAATTGTGCAATAATAATCTACACTAGAATATACTGGAAACTTAAACAAGTGGGACTGTTTCAACTCGTTAACACACGCAAGAACGAGCATCAAATTGCATCATTTGCAACATCAAAATGCAAAAAGATCTCACCGTGGGAGGGGGGACACCCCCTCCCACATCCTCCCCTCCCCGCTCGCTCGGGCTCAGTCGCGTTCATGGTATTCAGTGAAAAGAATGAATACAAGAAGTGTATTTAAATCATACCATTTTATAGAAAAATTGTTCAATAATAATCTACATCAAAATATACTGCTACCTCAAAGAAGTGGGACTGTTTCACGTCGATAAAGCGCGCAAAAACATGCATCAAATTGCACCATTTACAACATAAAAATGCAAAAACGTTCTCACCGTGGGAGGGGGACACTCACTTCCCACACCCCCCCCCTACCTCCCCCTCCCTCCCCCGCTCACTCCGCTTGCTCGGGTTCAGTCGCGTTCATGATATTCAGTGTAAAAATTAATACAAGACATTGATTTAAATGAGACCATATTTTACAGCCAAATTGTTCAATGATAATCGACATGAAAATATATTGTTACCTCAAACCGGTGGGACTGTTTCAATTCGATAAACGCGCAAAAACATGCATCAAATTGCACCATTTACAACATCAAAATGCAAAAAGTTCTTACCGTGGGAGGGGGGACACCTCCGTCACACACCCTCCCCCCCCCCCCCCCACCCCGTCGCTCGCTCAGCTCGCTCGGACTCGGTCGCTTCGCTCCCTCGCAGACTAACCGCCCCTCCCCCAGGTCAAATCCTGGCTACGCCCTTGCTTGCTTCTGATGCCTTAAAGTGAGTTTGGGACATCTTGATTTCACGTCATATAGGGTATATCATAATACAGCCATTCTATAATATACAGGCGTCACACTGGTCCTGATGTTGAGCAGAGATGGACACCATGATGAAAGAAGTGTTCCAATTTAAGTCGACCCTCTGATCATACAAGCATCGGCTATTCGTGAGGGCATCTTAAAGCCGTCGTAATAACCACCGATGAAGTTTCTCAAGACTGATAACTAAAAAACTTGCTTTGCCAATTTCGGAATAGCGGGACGCCAGCCTCACAGATGCACAAGAAGATGTTGGAAGTCGCCTGTAAGGAATTAACAAAGAGGTTCTATACGTAATAGAACCTCTTTGGGAATTAATGATCTTTTCCGTTCTCGTGTGTAACTGTTTAAACTTTCACCACTCTTCAGGATTCCCTTCACAGATCCTCGTGTTTCTTGCATTGGATGCGTGACATCAAACCATAATATTTGCTATCGGGTTCATTCATGTCTTGATAGAACTTACCTTTTTTTCCCTTCTCCACAGGGTTGTTCATCTCCCCTGTCAACCAAATATCCCTTGTCGTTCTACACCAATACTTCGGTGACAAATTTGCATATGCAAATTCCATTTCTCTCATGGGATGCTTCGTTGGGGGCGCGCTTTTCCCCGTCTTGACGTCATCCCTACTGGAAGGATACGGACTCGAAGGAGCCATACTTTGTTTGGCAGCCTTGCATCTACACTGTGTGCCAATAGGAGCGACGCTCCGCCCCCCTGTAGACATAACGGAAACACAGAGCTTGCCTCGTACGGATAGAGAAGAAGTCCTTCCAGGTGAAGATGACCAGGCGAGTTTGTCGGAGTCTTCTGCATATTTATTGGAGCGAGCAGACAAAGACTCGACAACAAACTCAACAGACCAATGTCACAATACCTATGGGAACCGAAAGACCACAAGGCCTCGATCGACACGAGAACGGATCCTGGAATATGTCTGGTCGGATTTGGGGGTGAGGTCGCTGGTGCAGGAGTGGGCGTTCACTCTCTTCTTCTTACCATGTAAAGTAGTATTGCAGATTACTACGATCAGCTGGACTCTTTTCGTCATCGCCTTCGCAATGTCCAAGGGCTTCGAGGAATCGTTCGCTTCCTACCTGCCCATGGTGGGGTCAATTGGGGGATTGGTCTTCCAGGGGACTATGACCTTAATCCTGCGTTTCAGACACCACTGGGGAGCACCTCTGTTCATCACCAGCATGGCCTCTTTTGGTGGGGCGTTGCTTCTTTACCCTGCAAAGGCATCATCCCCAACGCATCTTCTCATCTGCTCCTTTTTCGCCGGCGGCGGCATGTTTGCCGCTTACGCGGCATCCTGGGCAGTTCTTAAATCCTTTGTCGCCGAGAGAAATATCGAAGGAATCATCTCGGCCAAATTATTCATCACAGGACTTGGAAATATAATTTCTGGGTACATCACAGGTATGACACCTTGGGGAAATTAAGATGAAAAAAAAAATATAAGAACAAACATATTATGAACGAGTGCAAAACATAACGTGATATTTTTCTTCGTGTGAGAAATTCCTTAAAGGAAGAAAAAAGGGGTAAATGATTATACACTCACATAAAATGTGAATGTATAAACTTTGTGAAAGTGCGGGTAATTCAAAAGTGAATGGTGGAGAGGTTGATCCTGGACGGAATACCTCCTTCTACATGCTTTCATTACTGTTTTCATTACTATCGAATGCATTTTGTCCTTTTCAAGCTAAAATCACAATCTAGAAGTTACCAATTTATTCACTTTCATTGCAGGCAAGCTGTATGATGTCACGGGTTCATTCGATGGAGCCCTTCAACTCGTTGGCGGCATGTGCGTAATGACTGTTCCCCTGACAGTGGCCCTCATGTACATCCAGAGATACAGGGACCAGGGGCGTGGCTGTTTCCCCTCACGTGACCAGCGTGCTGCCATATAAAGGGGTGCACGTCACAAACCCAACACCCACACGAGTCGTACAACCAACGAACTCGACATGAGGCACAACCCATGAGTCCGACACTATACAAACAAGGCCCACGAGTCGCCGAACTTAATTTCCCCAGTGTCGGTCTCGTAGGCCTTTTGTGTGTGTGTGTGCCTAGTTTTGAGCTTGTGGGCAGTATGACTCGTGAGCTGTCTTACTCGTGGACATTTCCGCTGTCGAGCACGTGGGCCGTATAACTCGTGAGTGTCGGACCCTTTGGATTCGTGGAGTGGGAAGACTTGCCCGGCTCGGATATATTCGAGAATTCCCCTAACGAACTGTGTACAGCTTTGTCACTAATCTCTGTGCAAGGAGGTAATAGGCTCACCCAGCCCCTTGCTCTCTGTGTAGGTACACACACGCAGTCTCAGTACATCTCGAGTCGAGTCGACCCTTACCTTTGAGCGCACGCTTCGATGCACGTATTCGCTGACCGGTGCTAATCGTGGTTTTCTTACGTAACCCGGTAGGCAGCGAATGAACTAGATCATCTATGAATCCCCATACTATACCGGGTCTTTAACCATTTCAAAGTGAATTTTGGTATTAAGTGGTATCAGATCCGGAAACGAAAGAGAACGAAGAAGAGAGAGGGATATATACACACACACACACACACACACACATATATATATATATATATATTTATATATATATATATATTATAAGTATATATATATAAATATAGATATACACTCAGCAAAAAAAGTAAGTTCCCCCCTAACATTTTTGAATATATCTCAACAAGTGTTTTACGGATTTTCATAATTCAAACGGGAATGGATAGGAAATTTCATTACTCATAACATGAATGGCATATCATTGCCCCCAGATATCGTTATTGGTGTAAAAGAAAACGCATTTTATGTCAAAATGCATGGGGAAAAAAGTTGCATTTTAAGCTATATGAAGCATTATTGTAAACATTTCCTATGTAAGTTAGCAAATGACCTTTTTGAATTGTGTAATTCTAAGGAATTTCTTCAGGTACAATGTGCTTCCCTATTAAACAGATGTTATGCATACTTTTTAAACAATAGCCTTTTCAATATGAAAATGTTGGGAGAAGCCATGTGATTTGTAATTCCAATTTGGATTGATCACATTAATGTGCCTATGGTCGTTTTGAATCCTGCGCTCAAGTTGTATATCAGTTTGTTGAGGGAAATGGCATCGAACGTATGGAGTGGCCTACAAGATCCCCTGACTGTAATCCAGTAGAGAATCTTTGGGATATCATTAAGCGGAAAGCAAGCAAGGAGGGGAAAAATGACACTTTACTGCAATAATTTCAGCGCATCTTGCAGAGAGCATGGGCCAACATTGAGCAGCGCCAAGTACAAACTTCAGTTAACAGTATAAAAACGAGATGCCGGCTGGTCATTGAAGCGGATGGTGGACATATCAATTATCAAATACTTGACTGTATGCTCATGAAAAGAAAGAGATAGAAAAATATGCAATAAACCGTGCTTAAATGTTCAGAATCATGATTGATTGTTTGATTATTATTTGTGTAAAAGTCACTGCAAATCACTAAAATGCAACTTTTGTTTCCATGCATTTTGACATAAAATGCATTTTTCACACCAATAATAATATCTTGGGGCAATGATTTGCCACTCATGTTATGAGTAATAAAATTCCTTATCCATTTCCGTTTGAATTATGAAAATCGGTAAAATACTCTTTGAGATATATCCAAAAATGTTAGGGGGAACTTACTTTTTTTGCTGAGTGTATATATACAGCTGTATATATATATATATATATATATATATATATATATATATATACATATATATATACATATAGAGAGAGAGAGAGAGAGGGAGAGCAAATTTTGTCCTCGGGTTTATTCTATTTCTGCAGTTTCTGTGAAAAGTATACATAACATTAAAATAAAATAATGATGTGAAAATGTGGAATATACTAGGTGTTACCACAAAAAAATAACATTTTCCACTTGATCCTTAGTAGTTCGGAAACTATACATCAGATAACACTGCCATCGATATCATCCATTGGTGAAGCTTTTCTTTTATCGAAATGGAAGAAAACTCAAACATTGTATTTCATGCCATCGTTGACTTTAACAATAGCATATTTGTATTTCAGTCAAGCGTATGCTTCTAAGTCAGTTTAACTCTAATCAGTATGAGTAAAGATTGTTGTATGATAATGATGTGTGTGGGTATTACTCGAATTACACGAGCATCTTCTTTTCTCATAAAAATCTGCATACACTCACTACAGTTGTCAATTCAGAATTATTGAAGGTTTCAATGTGGTTTAAGTGCAATAAATTATCATTGAATATTGAAAAAAAAACGAATTATTATTTTTTTTTTTTTGAAATAGCAATACACCAATGGATGATATCATGTTATATATTGATGGTAAGCAATTGGATCCAAAGTCTTGTGTAAAATTTTTGGGGATAATTATTGATTCACACCTAACATGGTGCAATCATGTACACCGAGTTTATTCATCAATATCGAAAAATATCGGGATCATCTGGAAAGTAAGAGAATATCTTACCAAACATATATACCCTTCAAATTCTTTATAATGCACTCATATTACCCCATATCAACTCCTGTAATATTGTGAGGGGGAATTGCGGTGTTAAGAAAATAAAGTCGATATTTTGTTATTACAAAAACGTGCTGTAAGACTTATTACCGGTTCACACTACTTAGCACACACTGAATCTTTGTTTTATGATTTATAAAGACTCTTAGAATTTCTCATATACATACATGGCAAATGGCAATATTTATGTATAAATATACTAACAATCAGCTCCCTGAATTGTTTAAAGATATGTATATTTCAAATTATAGTATTCATTCATATCCTATATACCTGTCATGCAACAGATTATCATTTGGAAAACCCTAAACTCATTATAGCTCAAAATTCCATAAGACATCATGGTCCAGATGTATGGAACGCATTGACTGATGACCTTAAACGCAGTTCTTCTCTACAATGTTTAAATCATCTTATACAACATTCTTCTCGGAATGTAGAACTCGAATTAGAAATTACACTTTTGTTTTATAGTTCCCACCCCTGAACACTGTATACATATCTCATCGCATTTCTTCTCTTCTCTCTTTCCTTCTTTTCTTCCTATTCGGTTACCTTATTCTCGGGTTTTGTTTTGTTTTGTTCTTCTTTCGTCTTTATACATTCCACTTTGTGTTGTTCTTTTTGGTCAAATGACATTCAAAATACTTTAAAGATTTACATTATTTGTTCTACGTGTGTAAAATTGTTCCGTTCCTTCCTTTAGTCCAATAAAAAAATTGTTACAAGGCATATTATGTTCAGAGGCCGTTGTCCAAGTCAAGCGTTTTGCTTATTGAAAACGGTCTCCTCCACCTGTACACTTAAAGATCTGTAATGATATTTATGTATTATTTCACATGACTATATATTTGTAATGCGACATTTTGTTTATATTTTCATGACTTGTGAATAATATGTTTGATATTGTAATACTTACTTTCTGTTATGTACAAGTGGAGAAATAAAACTTACTGAAACTGAAACTGAATCTTAAAAGTGCTTGTTACCATGGGAAAACGAGAAAGTGTTGGTAACAGCGATCCGGAAAATAAGAAGGGTGCTTAACTCTTTATGTTTGGCTTACAGATGCCCTCTGTGATCGTGTGTATGATTGGATGGACAATCATACACACGATCACAGAGGGCATCTGTAAGCCAAACATACAACAAGTCTGCCATAACTGACCATGCTGGGAGGGAAAATCACGTCATCAACTGGGAGGGGTCGCGGTTAGTAGCGAGAGAAAGCCAGGACCTGAACAGATGCATCAGGGAGGCCATCTGGATCAAAAGAACCCCCCACAGCATGAACCGGGATGGGGGTGCTTACCAACTGTCTGACAGTTACGATGGCGCAATCACTCGCATGTCACACCTGGGTGATTGCTGATTGGCGCCATATCACCAGTTGCCAATTAGCCATCGTTTGAGAAAGATGACAGCCCGTCGTCGAAACTGTCACAGGTAAATACAACTTTTGGTCATGTTGACTTGTATTGAATCATAACAATCTGGTCATCACTTATGTGGTCAAAAGAAAATCTAAATTTGTACTATATATTTCAATATGATATTTCTGTTATATTTCTTCATACTGCTAATGGATATAACTTGTATGTTTCCATGCAATACCTTTTGTAATACAGTTACATTGAAACGTGCAGAATATGCTCAGTCTCGGGAAAGGTGCATTCCATTTTCATTTGTTAATCATGATATTAATATAGACCCTTTAGAAAAGATTGCAAGATAATGACGTCATTGACGGAATTTTGGTTTTGAAGGTGTTATTATTTTGTGGGCGTATCCAAATACTGTAGAAGAAACATTGTCGTACTAATCATGAGATATATGCCGTATATCTACACTTAAAAAAAAAAGAATTTTTCTAATTTGAGAAATCAATTCAAAATCCTACCATCTTTGTTAATGTTACTTCTTCTGTCATTTCATTTGAATTGGGATTTGACAGAAATTTCTTCACTTTTCTCTATTATTTTTAGCCTTAATTTGATATTTTGGGCTTCAAGGATATTATAGAGATCATAGGTACATTTTTGCAACTGTATACATGTTTTTTATCGTCTTAAATTTGTCTTTTGTTCCTATTGTGGCGGGCCTTAGATGGCTTGGGCTGTTTGTTGTTGTGTTGTAGCTGTGTGTTGTGGCGCCCTTCTTAGTTGTTGTTTGTTGTTGGTCGAGGGCGCACTGTCGCCACCACAGAATAATATAATATAGAACCGAGAAGTATTAGTTGTGTAGATGTTGTGTTTTCCAGAAAGATTGATCAACTCCGTGGGCGAGGTGTTAAGCCCAAATGTCCGAGCGGTAAAAACATATACAGAGTGTAATCGACCTTTCGGAAACTAATAGTCTCGGTGGGGATGAGTTCTTGGTCAAAGTATATGACCGTGGAGGGAAGATGGAATATTCAAGGAGAGGAATATATGTGTAGTGTGTGTGTATGTGTGTGTGTGTGTGTATTGTTTGTATGTAGTAGATGTGTAGTAGTAGTAGATGTGTATGTTGTGTATGTAGTAGATGTGTATGTTGTGTATGGGTTGTGTGGTGTGTGAAAATAGAAACTAAGTCAAGTGAGTCGTACACAGAAACAAAGAAAGACACAAGGTTGTAGTACTCAGATTTCAGGTTCAACAAAAACAAAAATCAAAGTTTAATCTTTCATTTACAACATTTCAAAATCGCCACTGTTACATACTGATTTATTAATGCATGCCTAAGCCAATTCGTAAATTCTAATACCGAACCATGCATACACTTCGTTTGATTGTACGTGTGAATAAGTTCTTCTATTTCCCCTTAGTTTCTGACTCGCCAGAATCCCTAACATGACATCTCATGAGACTAATACAAAGCATGTCTCTAACTCTTTTTTAATTTGCCGAAAGATCCTAAAGTATAAGTTGACATTTTACATGGGGACATAGGGGGGGGGGGGGGGGGGGGTGTAGTTGAGATGTAGAGGAGTGAGCAGATGCTCGATACTTGGAGTATAACTCCAAGAGTCTCCTCTACATAAGGGGAGGGGGGAGGGAGAAAGAAAGTATGTAGTGTGTTGAGGAGTGAGCAGAGAGTATAGCTCGTTACCTGGAGCGGACTCCGGGAGTCTCCTCTACCTGTCTACATAGGGGGAGGGGGAGGGAGAAAGTTTGTATACTAGTGTGTTGTTGAGGAGTGAGCAGAGAGTAGCTCGCTACCTGGAGCGGACTCCGGGAGTCTCCTCCCGAGAACTGAAAAATTTTACTGCTTATATAGGCTTAACCCTATATCTGTCACATACGCCGTAGCCAGACTGCTCACACATTTTGCAGTGCACAGACACAAGATTGTTGATGGCCATTTCTGATCATTATTATTTACATAAATGTGTCATGTTATACATCATTTGAAAGCTTATGGTCTAAACTTTCATTTTCCATAATAATCTGAGTGAGGGCGCACTTCAATTTTAAGTAGGACGCCCTCTTATGTCACATAATTATCAATGCAGACTTATTTCTACATGTTACCACCTCATTTTTCCATACAACATGAGCTTGCATCACAAAAAGGTCTCATAGATGTTGTAGAGAATTTATTCAGCTTTCAGATGGTATGATTTTTTCATCAGTAGCATCAGTACTTTTCATTTTATGAACAAAAGTCTGTGGCAATTACAACCTAGATTTCACACATTTTGTGTAATTTCTGATTTTGTGACTGATGTTGGCCTGAAAGTAGACAATTCGTGTTTGTATCTTGTCAAGCTGAAAATATAAATTGAATTGTGCTTTTTTCTTTCAAATTTATTTTAATCTTGTCCTATAATAATGCCATAATGATAAGATAACCAAAAAGGATAAAAAATGTTATTGAAATTATTCAGACGTTGGAGTGTCCATGCCTTCCAGTTGATCATCATATGCTAGTCTATGACTTTCTGCACTTTCCTTATTGAAACAGAATCAACTATCACAGCAGTCATTTTCTTTATGATAAACCTGCATTGAACTGAAGTTTCGCATAGTGACGGTTTCATCATGTAATAATAATAAACAGTCAAACATACCCCAACATCAAGACTGTACAGCTTCAGGCCGCCAGCAGGAAGCTACTCTAACCCTTTTGCTCCCTACACCTGCCCCGCTGGCCCCGGCTAACTAGAGACCCATTGCACTGCTGTTAGTGCTGAGTAAACAGTTGCAACTGCTGCACCGAATGTGCAGTGTTCATCTATTCTTCAGATCATTTATGAGGCCGATATTACTGAAACTATACCCCTTCACAGAATTCAGAGATGTTGAAATCCCTAATCTGAATGTTTTCACTTCATGTTTTACTATTTTGACTTAGATAAAATAGATGAAAATTGACCCACGTGTACGATCTTTTCATCGCTCGCGGCGATCTCTATCACAGTCCCACATATACAGATTCGTGTAAGTTCTCCACACATGGCACAACTGTACACAAAACATTGCAGTCTGAATGCAAATGAACATGGGCGGGGCCACCACAATTTCTTGGACTTTGAGAAAGCTGTCCTGATTGGTTAAAGGTGGGGAAGCTTTTTTCACGCTGGAAATCGTTTCCTTACAATGTCAGCCAATCACAAATGAGTTTATAGAGTGGTAGTGTCATAGCCTTTGAAGTAATCTGTCAATCAAAATAGGGCCGATAATATCGGCCGAAGCATTTCTATTGCAGTTTTTGGGCCGATTTAATCGGCCCGTGACAGAGATAGGGTTAATGCGGACGTCGAGGGAATCACTACGCGGAGGGAGCTACGGTATGCGCTAAGCGCTGAACTTGTACACTCCGTAGATTTTGTGCTAGTTAGACGTCGCAAATATCTTATTATCTCAACAAATATCACTCTTTATAATATGGGTTCCGTGTTACAATAAACTATGAGTTATTTACCAAATGACCAGATACGTATAATAAACCAAATTTCTCTAATATTGACCAGAATCGACAAAATAACAGTAGGCCCAAAACCACTTTTTCGGCGCAATTGGTCAAAAATCGTGTCGCTTATGTTTCTTCTCACCTAGGAGAGATAAAAAGCTCTTTCAAAATGCTCCTGTGATTTTATGTGATGCCAAGGGACATATAGACAAAAACTGAAATCATTTCGAAGGCGAGATTGTACCACTAAGCCATTGGTGGAGGGTTAAGTTCGGCCAACAGGCTCAAAAGTGCATGTCGCCAGCGATGATTTTTTATGTTTTCTCAACTTTGTGGGAAAATATGAGCATAAAGAAGAAGCTTACTCACAGTTTCAGAAAAGTAGCCGAACGTTCTATGAAAACCTAACACAACTTTATAAGGTTATCATTCTTTAACAACAAAATACCTGATGGAAATGTGTCGCCAGATCTGCTGAAACATACGTTACCATCTTTGTACTGCAAACTTGGTAATGCTAATACAGTGAATACTACACAATTGTATTGTTTTTCTGACCAAAAGGGGTCTAAGTTTATGTTAAAAAATATTTCATCACTCAGCTTCAAAAGACATGCGACTGCTAATCTCGCAAATATAGATTTTAAAAAGGTAGATTTAAGAGAAGTAACATACGTTACCATCTTTGTAAAAAGTATGAAGGTGCATGGCTCTGAATGATTGTTCTAGAGTTGAGACTTATGGAGTAGATTGTCCTCATACCCATGGGTGGCAAAAGATTCATTATTATGTTGCTAACTTATACGATTTAATCCACAAGTGTAACATACGTGATGTAACTTACGTTACCACCAAATGACAGAAAGCTTAATTACACCATTAATTACCACCTAAATGTATATTTCTCGAATCTGTGCCGTCGATTTGAGGCCATGGGATAGCTCAGCAACCTCTTTTACTGGCATCTTGAGCATTGGCAGCGCGCAAAATACCTTTTCATGATGTGTTGAAAAACTGAGTAAGTATTTGATTGTTGGAAATGTGTTGTTGTTTTTCAAAGAATCATGCTTTACTTCTGTTTATTGTGTGTTTATTAAGTCAGTATATTCCACCGTAGAAATCCAGTAATTACTTTGCTGTACAGGCTTATTCTGTTGAAATAAATCACTCAATTTATTAAGTAACGTATGTTTCAAATTTTGGTAACGTAAGTTTCAAGATGTTGTCATGTTAATAACAGACAATCTACGGAAAAGCCCATTTAATCTGAGACAATTTAATTGTTGCAGTTATGATGTTGATGAATTTCTGCGTCAAAACATATCAAATTCATTTACAGCTGTATGTTCTTGTTTGTTTGGAGGATGCAGTAAAAGGGGACATAATCATAGTATCTTTTTAAAAAATCGTTTGGTGGGCGTTGATGTTCAACTTGGCTTTAATAATGTCATATTTCAGGTATAAGCGATGAATTTAACATTGTTTTTACGAAAATTCAATGAATAGCTAATAAAATTAGAGGTTACACAGATCTCTACTTCAAAACTAGTGGACCAGGTCCCTGCATTAATGTAGTATCGTAGGTTTCTAGTTTTGGTAACGTAAGTTTCATCAATTCATGTCATTGAAAAAGGATATTTTAGAGAATGTGCGTGGATAAAAATAACATTTAATTGTTCTAGAACTATATTGTTGAAGGAATTCTGTAGGGAAATACGTCTTTTCAATTATATTTATCTTTGGTTATCATAAACCAATAAGGTGACTTACTCATTGACTATTTTTAACGGAGAAAATAAACTCAAATTTCTGTCGTAATGTCGTTGATGATCTCAAAGTGAAGAAAAACACATTTTGAATGAAGAAAAGGCAACAAAAATACAGTGCATTAGAGAAATGTAATTTCAACTATTACTGTTACCATCATAGATCAGGCCTACATGATAATAATAATGATAATGATAAGTAATTATAGTAATATATGTTTCAGTAAGCTATATGTTTAAGACATTAACATTTTTTGTTCTTCCTTCTCGTTGAAGTTAATACAGTTGCAATGGGGAAGAGCAGTGCTAGGATTAAAGCTGATTAAAACCCAATATAGGGAACGTGTAAGCTGTAATCAGAACGGCGAAAAAGCATATCTCTAAGCAAAGATTCAAGAAAAAAAAAAATTATGCCCGTCTCATAGTTAACAAAGAAAAGAAGCAAAGTTACACATCTTTTTTTCTTTTTTTTTTTACCCTACCACATCAGGGTGATTATAGGGGAGGGGGTTCAGGCTCCCCCGCCCCTTTGCCAGCAGTCAAAATATAAACAAAAGGAAATAAAAAGAAAAAAATGAATCGCGGACTCACCCTCCACCCTCTACTTACGGGCCTGCATGCCTATTATCATTATCAGTACCTTTGTTGTGCATGTATAGCAACTTGTCCTTTCACTTTTCCTTTTAAAGATTCAAAACATTTTTCCTGGAGACAATTTCAAGATACGGCAAGAATTATTAATGCAAGACTTGTTATTCTTTTTATCCTAGTGGATTATACTGTTTTATGTATACATAACAAGGAAAATCGAGTACATCATTTTACTAATGACAATTTCATTCATCCTACCCAGTATTGTGCTAATGAAACTGTGTAATTTGACGTTATTTCATGGACCTCATTTTGCCATAGTCAACTTAGTAAAGTGGTCATTTATTTAGTTAACAAAGAACATTTCTCGGTATCTTCTTTCCCTATCTCTTGTTTACCGAGTTCAGACATTTTAAATACAAGCAATACGGCGTTATTGTTCGTTATGAAGCACTTTAACAGAGTAATCATCTCGTTTCTGCCGTTTCTTGTTTCATACAAGTGTTAAAAATTTTGTGAATACTATTTTATTGCAACTGCTATTTTCAAACTGTTCCTGAAAAGAGTTACTGTTGCGACAGCTGATGAGTCTGCAAAGTTATGGATTCGAAACATATCTTTCAACAGCATGAAGATAACAAGTTACAAGACATCAATATGAAGATAACAAGTCACAAGACATCAAGAATACGAACACTTTCATTATGATAAAATTAAAGTGAAACCTACGTTACCCACCACTCGTTTTATATTACACGTACATCATGACAATATTTTCATCCGTTAAGGCACGAAACAACATGTTCCCAACTCTTATCATTTCAGTGCCATAAATTCATAAGTAGGAAGCCAATTGTCTTCAAAATATCAACAGTTACGGATTAATGTTCTACTGAAGAGTTTATACGAGGACATGTTATAAAGTCTTGCAGTTTTACAACTATTTTAATTGTTATTTTTGAGAATTGTATCGCCATAATATTGCGACATCGTGTTATAATATTCGTTCACTTAGAGTTGAAGAGAAATTAGTGTAAGAATATATACAAAAACCAAAAAGAAAATGTTCCAAAATTTGCTGCACATGTAGCAGTATTGTCTTTGTAACTTACGTTACATTAACGTGAAACATACGTTACGTGGAATCTAACGACTATATTTTTGCGCACATAGTTTCACATATTTCATCGATGATACTCAAGAATTAGCTGGCAATTTGGGACTGATAAGTGTTGAAAATATTTTCTTAAGAAAGTCTGACGTCAAATTATCGAGAAAACAAACTAACATTACCTGTCTATGGTTTTACACAATAGGACATGCTGTGTTCAGTATAGCATACAGGTCATTTGCCATCCTTCCCATCTGCAGGCAGCATTTACAAACATGGCAGCCGATGGTATACTATACATCTGACGCATAATTATCTCAATCATAGAATGTAGTCACCAATCTTAATGCATTTGAAATAGAATGACATGGTAACGTATGTTACATGATGAAATTTACGCCCCATGAAAGAAATTATCACACCTTTAAAATAAAGCAAAACTATGTGTTCATATTTTTCAACAACAAACTTGAATATTTGTCTCGTGGATTGGTATAAAAATGAAACCTATTCTAACAACTTTAATTTTCCCGTTTTGTGATTGTCCAATTGTGCCGAAATAGTGGTTTTGGGCCAGTAATTTTTACACACGGAGGATCCAAATCACACGCTGACGTGGCTACGTCATCACAGCGATGCGAAGCCAGAGCTTGCATTCAAACTTGCATCAATTTGCGAGTTAGCTTCCGAAGAATAATAAAATTCACTTCTATCACCAAAAGCTAGTTCATATATCAGTAATTGCAACTTATTTTTCTCAGATATGGTGAATTTTGGAAATTTGGATATGAATTAAAATAAATGGCCAAAGTATCGATGATAACGAACGAGGGAAGGTCTACAACCCTGAATGAACACTACGCGGTACGCGCATCTATCGGCACTGTTTTGGATCCTTCGTAATAGACTTAACATCATCTTCAAACTCCATATTCCTTCATTTTTCTGTCAACACGGGGTAAGTTACCACTCAAATATTCGCTACTCATACTAAATCCTCCAATATACCAATATATTACCAATATATTCTTGGCCGTAAGTTCATAACAAACGGGTATTCCCAACATTCTTCAATGCCTTATAGAATGTATGCAATGTGCATTAACCGTTTCTATACTTATAACACGTATCCAAGCAAAACAAATTCAGCTAAGGATAGGTCAACTATAGGTCATGAATGCCGTAACTTCGATATTGGAATACCGACCAATGACTAAATTCCAGATTTCTATTCTCGGATCAATTATGCTATGAGTTATATGCTTGTCGTGACTAAAGCAACTCTAATGACTTCTATGACAATTCACAGACAAAGCATAAACTTCTAGCGACTTTACAATTCATCTTACATTTTAAAGCAGTGAGAGAAGAGAAGAGGTGGAGAGTGAAGAAAAGAAAGTAGACATAGCAACAGGCGGAAGGATAAAGAGTGAGAGAATAGGTGAAAAGATAGAATAAGGCACTGCTTCGTAACTGATGAAAGAAATGCAAGAAAAGACATTTTTATACGGGAAAGCTACTGATAAAGACTGTAACGAGGTTGGCTCGTTACACTATTGTTACATGGATGAGCATTTACGCATGAATGACTTTTTGTTCATCAATGCGATTTTGACTTTTGTACCTTGGAAGATAGTAACAAAGGTGTTTGCTCATGTGTAAAGTATCACTTTTTA
Organism: Diadema setosum; assembly: GCA_033980235.1. Lineage (NCBI taxonomy): Eukaryota > Metazoa > Echinodermata > Echinoidea > Diadematoida > Diadematidae > Diadema > Diadema setosum. The sequence goes on from CM067074.1 coordinate 16,313,491, forward strand.
TTGACTTACATTTAACCAAAGTTTTGGTTACTCCAATAATTCTTGTCATTTCCACACCAAGATGTAAATAATTCTGAATGGATTTAATCCGGACAGACGCAGCAAAGCACAACGATTCAGCGGACGCACTGGTATAATCTTCAATCTCCATCGCGTTGAAAGCGCGAGTGCTCCGAAACGCAAGCGAGCACTTCGTACCTCCATGGGACCAGTGGACATTATTGCAGTTTGACCTAGTGGCTTTCTAGGACAACTTTAAAGCTCTAAATCTTTACAAATTCAAACAAATTCGATTTCACTTCACTGGCAAACTCAAAGATAAATTTCTCTCCTGACACTCACATAAAATGTGAATGTATAAACTTTGTGAAAGTGCGGGTAATTCAAAAGTGAATGGCGGAGAGGTTGATTATGGACGGAATACATCCTACTTGCTTTCATTACTGTCCTCATTACTATCAAATGCATTTTGTCCTTTTCAAGCTAAAATCACAATCTAGAACTTACCAATTTATTCACTTTCATTGCAGGCAAGCTGTATGATGTCACTGGTTCATTCGATGGAGCCCTTCAACTCGTTGGCGGCATGTGCGCAATGACTGTTCCCCTGACAGTGGCCCTCATGTGCATCCAGAGATACAGGAACCAGGGGCGTGGCTGCTTCCCCTCACGTGACCAACGTGCTGCCATATAAAGGGGTGCACGTCACAAACCCAACACCCACACGAGTCTTACAACCCACGAACTCGACATGAGGCAAGGCCCATGAGTCCGACACTAGACGAACAAGGCCCACGAGTCGCCGGGCTTAATGTGCCCAGTGTCGGTCTCGTAGGCCTTTCTTTTTTGGCCTAGTTTTGAGCTTATTGGCCGTATGACTCGTGAGCTGTCCTACTCGTGGACATTTCCGCTGTCGAGCACGTGGTCCATATAACTCGTGGGTGTCGTACCCTTTGGATTCATGGAGTGGGAAGACTGGCCTGGTTCGGATATATTCGAGAATTCCCGTAAAGAATTGTGTACAGCTTTATCACTAACCTCTGTGCAAGGAGGTAACAGGCTCGCCCAGCTCCTAGCTCTATGTGTAGGTACATATACACGCAGTCTCAGTACATCTCGAGTGGAGTCAACCGTTACCTATGAGCGCACGCGTCAATGCACGTATTCGCTGTTCTAATCGTGGCTTTCTTATGTAACCCGGTAGGCAGCGAAGGAACTGGATCATCTATGAATCCCCACACTATACCGGATCTTAACATTTTAAAGTGAATTTCGGTATTAAGTGGTATCTGATCCGGAAACGAAAGAGAACGAGCAAGAGAGAGAGGGATATATATATATATATATATATATATATATATATATATAATACAAGAGGGAGAGAGAGAGGGGGGGGGGGGGGAGGGAGAGGGAGAGCGAATGTTGTCTTCGGTTTGATTCTATTTCTGCAGTTTCCGTGAAAAGTAGACATGACATTAAGATACAATAATGGTGTTAAAAAATCTACAATTTATCAAATGTGAAATATACTAGGAGGTACAAAAAATATTTTCCACTTTTGATCCTTAATAGTTCGGACACTATACATCAGATAACACTGTCATTGATATGAGTTATAGATAAATAGTGTGCAATTTAGTTGGAGGTAATTCGAAGATTTATCTTGTGTTATGTTTTGTTGGAAAAAGAAGAATGAAAATAAATGAATCGAATTGAAGATGAAAGCATGAATTGATTTCGTTAAATCCATGATTAATTTTAAAGGTAAGTTCCAGATTTTGGTCAAATTTGAACTCTCTGTACAAAATTGAACCTTTACACAAGAACCAATGATATGTACTTAGTATGTGAGTGTATCCTCACAATGAACAATAGGCATGAATACCACGAATACTTGCACCATTTCAGAGCTCTGCTGACTAGGTTTTTCGACTCTTCATCCAAGGCACATGAATGCTATATTAATAATTTCATGATGGATTGCCCTGGGTACTGTTAGTCTGAGATCATGGTAATGGGTAAAATACATGCACATGACAGAATAAGCACTCGTTTTTATGTGCTTGCATACACTACATTTCAGGATGAATAATGACTACATTTTAGCTGCTGAGTGTTTTGAGTTATGAAGTCAGTGAATTCGGTGCAATCTAATGTGTGTACCGTCACTAAATATTATAGAGATTGAGTTGTAGGAGTAAACATAATGGACTTGTTGCGATAGCGTGTGAGCATGGCCAAGTGTACTCACCCCTCTGTATGTATGTGATTATGAGTGTGTACTCTGATGTGTTAATATTAAGTTTCTGTGTGTGTTTGTGTGTGAGTGTGTGGGGGTATTATAGAAAGTCTGAAAGGACGATTGCAGGCTTGTTTTGAAATGATACATTAATCATATCGTTAAAAGCCAATGAATGGGGAGAGGGGGACGGGACGGGACGTAATTTAAAAGGGAATTTATTTGAGCCAAACAAGAGAAAATTTGGATCACTATCCTTTTATATAATATAGGCCTATAGGTGGCGCTGTAAGCGGTCTCTTTGGAATTGAGATGTACTTGAGATGATGCTCCGAGGTTAAGGAATAGAGTCGGGGACATTATGTGCTCTAATTTGTAGGGTAAGATCTTTCTGGCCGGCTGTGCCAGATTAAACTTTGAGGTAAGATATGTTTAGGAAAATGTAAGAGATAATTAGGTGGGTGGTGGGGAGACGCAAAGTAGCTATATTGTATTTAAATCAGGATGAAAGATGAAAGCATGCGATGAAACAGAGACGGGAGTGGACATGACCCATATTTAATCCCAAATATGCCTGTTAGTAAGTTTAAGTGTGAATGTTATGCCGGGGTAATCCTACGAGACTGACACCCACGAGTCATACGGTCCACGAGTTCGACACTGGAAAAAGAATGTCCATGAGTCATACAGCCCACAAGTCATTGAGCCAGTGAGCTCGACACCGGGCAAACCAGGCCCAAGAGTCACATAATATTATAGTTTGCGAACAACAAACAAGGTCCACGAGTTCGACACTGGGGGAAAAAAAAAAGCCCCACGAGTTTTACAGAACATCCGGAGAGCCTAATGTGTCAGTCTCTTGCGGGCCTTTCCGTTTTTCTTAGTGTAATCAATACCTTCTGTGATCCACGATTCCTTGTTGTTTGTTGAATGTTTTGTTTTTACAAGAGGTACATTCTTATCACAATCAAACTGAGGTTTGTGCATGAAGATTTCATATGCTTTGTCAGCATCTATCTTATTCAGTACTTCATTCCATTCTTCTGTAGCGAAATCAAAGTAACAACAGATTTATATTCTTTAGTTTCTCTTTTGTACATTTAATGTCTAGTTCGATTTGTATTTTGTGCAAATTCTATTTGCTTAGAAGTGGCAAAAAAATCGAAAGTGCCTGAAATATCGCAACACAGGGTGCCATTCGTGGAAATTTTATTGAGTGCATTATTGTCATTTCAAGTTTTTCATGAGATTAATATTCAAGCTGGCTGGTCTATATGAGGATGGAAAGGATAAAATGTTAATATACTAATGAAGTTATAAAGCATGATTATTGTCAGTGTTTAGAAAAAGTAGAAAAGATAATTATAATGAGCTATAAAATTACGAACTAGCGTCAGTAACATACTATCTTATGCTTTTGTAAAAATAACCGTTTTTTTTTTTCAGGTTAGCTTGGAAAGATTCCAATGTTTGAAAAAAATGGATATTAACTGTTAGCTAATTCGAAAAGGATAATGCTACAGCTGAGAAGTTGCGGAGTCCAAATGAATGACTTTGTTCTTTCTGCAAGTTGGGGTGATATTGATAATACAGGAGACCATCTTACGAACAGTGAGTATTGGAAAGCCGCCCCAACAAACTTGAATAAACACAATTTTTTGCTCACTCATCATTGCTCATTAGAAAGCTACAGATACTTTGAAATCCACGAGTAGAATGTATGTATATTATGTCGGCTTGATGTTTGATCTTTGCTGGCGTAAGTTCTTACCGGCAGAACGGACGCTACAACTCGACACATATTACAAAATAAGGTCTCCAATTAGCAACGATGGAGCAAAATTGCTTTGCAAGTACAAGTAATGAGGAGAATTTTGTATTCGGAACGCTCACTGCAGCGCGCGTAATTATGACCACTGCAATTATTTTTTTCAAGATGCGTGTAAATCATGGTCATTTTACATGTCTTAGATACAATACTGGCAACACTGGGCCCCTGGAACTGGGCCTTTCTGTTGGCATGTCAACATTGATAAGGGCGGAGATAGTTAAAGGATGTAGTTTTGGGAAAGTGAAAAGGTGTGTATACTGACTGTGGCCTTGACTATCTCTTGGAAGGGTGACACATCCTGAGGATTGGATAGTGTGTGACTATGTGATGGGGTTTTCTGGGAAAGAGACTCTGTCTCTTCCCCCAACGTACGTAAAGGCTAGGATATTATAGTAATTGTCTTTTGACAGGTGTTATATACATGCATCAACTTCCTTTGGAAAATGAATGATGGAAAATGAAAATGTAATCCAATGTATCCCATTGTATTTCAAGCCATTGTTCACTTTAACAATAGCATACTTGTTGTTGTTGTTTTATAGAAAGAAAGAAGAGAAAGAAAAATGGGGCTTTATACAATTTATAAATCTTATACATTATAAATCTTAGTAAAATATAAACAAGATTATTAATACTTGGATTTCAGTCAAGCGTATTGCTTCTAACATGTCTAAGTCAGTTTAACTCTAATCAGTATGAATAAGACTGTGGTATGATAATGATGTGTGTGGGTACTATTCAAACCCTAAATATGATTACATTGGTGTATTACCATGGGAGAACGACAAGGGGCTGGTAACAGTGCACTTTAATCCCTGACAAAGAGGGAGGCCACCGAAAATGCGGACTTTGAATTAAAAGCAAGGCAATTGGCATTTAACGCATTCCTCTTTTGTGATATCATTATTGCTATTTCTAGTACTGCCAATACGCGGAGCGAATGCAATATAAGTATATATATATATATATATATATATATATATATATATATGTAACGCGACCGTTATTTGTATATGTTCATATCAGGGATAGCTCTTCTTACAAGACACGTCACTCCACAATTAGGAATCGATTGAACACCAATTTAACTCATAAATGTGGTTTAATACATAGAGTAATGATAATGGAGCCAGTAAGCAATTACAAGCTTTTCTTATAACATCACAACATACATTAAGAAACTTCTCGTATCACCGGCATGTCGAACTATACTAAGCTCATAGTGTACTAGTGTATAAAACACAGTTTTGGCCACTTCACAGGCCTCTAGCGGTTCATGTGTCAAGTTTAAATGCTCAGAATCGTGAACGTGATTTGTTTGTGCACTTTAACTTAATATTTCATCCATTGAGGGTACTACAGGATCATTTTATACACAAATTTAGGGTGACATATAACATGACAGAAATCAATATCCGATATTTCCATGCAGAGGATTATTACAGTCCTTTGGAACTCTTTTTTCTGTTCTTACACAATACCGTCAGGTCCCAAATGTGTTTGACTACTCCCACAACATACAATCCATATACTACAAGAATCTCACTCGTCTACATTTATATACATTATACTACACATTTGTATAGTACAACCGGGCTCATACACAATAATCAGTGATCATGTAATATAATCATAAGGCACATATGACTCACATTCTCATAGAGAGTCCTCCACAGTCCACGCGGCAGATTTCTATACTATCGCCGATGGCTAGTGTCAAACATAAAGCTCTCCTCACCGCGGGACCGGTTCAGTGTTGGGGATCCAATGACACGAGATTCACGCGACTGGTGGCACTCTGCGACCATACACCAATGCACTTTCACTTGGGTTGATTAGCTCCGGGAAACAGTACAAACAGTCATAGCCATCCATAAAGCAGATATTTTCCATTTCCGTTAACTGCGATTCCGAAGTAGGACACAATTTCCAACGTACAGCAAGCAGGATACAAATGGTGAAGACAATATAACGTGATGTGCTCACATATCTTTCACACATATGATTATTAGGGACGAGTATAGCGAAAGAGAGCAATGTGATTTTCTAGTCTCAGGTCTGAAGGGCGTTTTAAACAAGCGATGTCGTCCGAGGTAGTTTCTCCTTCCTTCGCCAGTTCACAAACCAAGCAGGTCGGTAATCACAAATAAACCATCAGAAACTATACGGTACAGGTATAATAATGACATATTTACAGGTCGAAGCCACTAGTTATAGACTCCTCTCACACAGAACCACCCCACGTTTCTTGCACTGACATGCTGCCTCACTGGCACCAGAATTGAGAGAGAGTCTCGATATTTTACATCTGCTATATATATCCCCCAGCCCCAATAGTCTCCATCCCTTTTTTCCCTAACTTTCCCAAGAAAGACATAAAAGATAACAACACAGCAATCTGGCACTGCCCTCCACCAGTAGGGCGATGACCACAAAGATAAACAGGCAGAAAGATAGGAGAGAGGCAAGGGGGCTAACCACAGCTCATGCAGGCAGGGGATGGGGAGAGGGCTAATCCTACTGCTATGAAAACAAATCGTCACTGTTTTAAATGGATGTAACACTGCTGAACTACAAAAAGGCTCACTTATATACACTATGTACAATGCTGCAAGAAGTTTCGTATAGAGGTCTACAAGAGTAAGTATAGAAATATAATTGTATGCATGCTGCTGCATTGGCTGTCTGATCAGACTTGTATCGGTATTTCCGACATTTACTTAGCTATCTACCGATTTAATTTATCAAACAATGTGAATACAAAGGGGATCTACTCCTTAGAGAATACAACCTTATAACCCTTCTTTATTACTGTGTTACATATATATATATATATATATATATATATATATATATATAATATAATACGATAGTCGAGACAACTGTAGATAGATATATAATGAGTATATGTAACATACAGACATATACAATAAAAATATGAAACACATATCATAACTAAACTTAGTAATATAATTACCTGCTAACTAATTAGCATTATAATCTATTTACAGTTACACATTGTTGAATGTTTTGCAATTGCCAGAAATGTTGCCAAGTATGCTATGAAGCTGTTATAACTCATGCTGAACCTGTATTAGTATTATGTTCATTACTCCAGATCTGTTATGCTCAAAACATATATTTCATTTCATAAACAGATAATAAAGCTGAAGAAGACCAAGGTCGAAAGCTTCCCACCAGCCGGCTTCATGCGACATCTTTTGTCATCATTACATTGTCGCGACTATAATTCTTCCTAAGATGACAGAGGCGTACGGTACGAGTATCAGCATCATCGCACTACATTATATATACACACTTGGTGATTCTATCCTACTATGAAGAGTGCTCGATATCCTCAAAGGAAGAGCATTAGACAGAAGTATTGGAACAAGTTCACGCGGTTGACTGCAGGTTCATCCGTATTTATTGCAACTCTGAGTTTCATGCAACCTCCGTGAGGTGCAATCATCAGGCAATTATTATTACTTCTATATTATATATATATATTATATATATATATATATATATATATATATATATATATATATATATATGTATATATATATATATATATATATATATATATATATAATACAGATAGGTAGATAGATAGATATAGATCTAAAAATACAAGAAATGTTGTGTTAACGTTGAAACTTCCAGGTCGTGGAGACACTAATGTATAGGGGTAAGACAGTATAGTATCCCAAGGGACACGTATATCTGCTTCTTCCTATTTCCTTTATTTTGTATTCGAGCTTTCGGGTATATCGGCCTTCATCGGGATCTATACAAACAAAATGACAAATACGCCACTGCCAGTTATGTTGTAATAACATGTGATAACGCCCTCTATACCCAAACACAACACCAACATTCAACGACACACTCAGCCAAACCAACCATAAATCACGGAACGTCATGTAATCCATCGCATAACAGCGGCCACAAATTTTGTTTCCCTCGGTATATTTTTATATGTCTGTAGCGGCCACAGACCGGATGGAGCCGTAGCCGAGCCGATGTTATTCAGTGTGTTTTTATGCTTTGTAGCCGTGCCAGTCATTCATTGGCAACTTTCAGTGATCGCCACCGCTGGATTTATCATTCATTCAGTCGTAGTAATACACTAGTGTTAAGTTTTCTTCCCGACTGTATACACATGCTACTGTGCTACAATATTTGATAAACACCAGCATTGTTCAATACATGAAACACACGTGTGCATACACGTACATGTACATGTAAATACCTGTATACAACAATGATACATTTACATGTACATGTAAGCAATACACTCCAAAGTTGGAGAGCATGTCTATAGCGGCCACCTCAATTCTCATCCAGCGGTGACTGCACAAAAACTTCAAAAATTCATAATTTTTGAACGGATTGTCTGATTTTCCTCAAACTTTCAATGGTGTGTTCTACTAATATTGCTACATTCTCTCAATCCTTATGATTATAAAGGTGAACTTGTCCTTTAAGAAGTCATAAAATATGCACATACACGCACACACAAAAACAACTATACTGGTTTGATGTGAATTCCTCATATGAAATCTTATAAGAATGAAATCATGTTTCATGTTAATGTCAATGTAATATCTTTACTGTAGCGGATTTGCAATGATTCTGGTAAACAGTTCGGTAAAAGATATCTAATTTCATATTAATTTTGTCTTTCTCTCCACATATTGTGCATTTAATGTAATGTCCTCTTTGTTTTCATATCAAGTCTGGTGTTTCTATGTTCTATGTATGTGCTCTATAATTGTAATGCTCGTTTAAGCAACCTCCATATTATGCAGCAAGTGTGTTTTCCCTGACAGCCTTTCGGTATCTTTCGGTACCTTTCGGCATCCTCGATGTCTTCTATCTTTGGCCCTGGAGTGGACGAAGGGCTGTTCATCGGAGACCACGCCCCGAGAGCCGGCGGGTTCAGGGTCAGGGAAGGGTGCCTCCGGCCCATCTCGCTCTGTCGCTTCTTCATGTCCTGTATACCACCACCAGAACAGATGAATCAGCGTCTTTGCCATGGAAATGATTTATTGTATGAGCAGAGAATAACAACGAGTTCGGTTCAGTGTAAATTTCTTGATTTGTGACAGATAGCTTTGCCTTGTGGATGATATTTCAAGTTTTTAAAGCAATTGAATCCTAAGATTCGTTAAAAATAGATGTATTCGACCAAAAAAGAAAGAAAGAAATAAAGTAAGGAAATAAACATATTCGTATATAACCGTTTTAGTTAAAGCGCTGTCATGGAACACGAAATGAATGAGGAAGAAAGTAAGAAAACGAATCAAACGACAGAAGAAAACAGCTTTGCGCCTTATCTTACACTACAATCAACCAGTAAAGCCCGATATCATTGAGTCTGGATCACTGATCTCGATAGGAAGTGTCCGGATGTCTCATAAGCCAATCACGTACCTTGATCGTCTTCATGCACTTCTCGAAGGTCTGCCCTCCCCGCTCGGCCCGGAAAATCGTCTTGGACTCCGAGAGTCGCTGCTGTATGTAGGCATAACCAGCCGTAGCGTAGGCGCGTTCCCGAAGTTTCTCGTCTATGTCGGCGTCTTTAACCCGCTCTTTCGTCAGCGGCGCCTGTCACGGCAGAAAATTACAGTAGTCTCTATTATGATTTTTCTCTTAATTTAACCCAAACAGCTAGGGCAATGAGTACTGAATTAGACATTCAAAGTTCTGTGGTAGTGGTGCTCAGATAACAATAGGCGTAGGTAAAAACGTGACCGTGCATCACAAAACCAACAAAAGTCGCACCTCTTGATTTTACGCGAGGTCTAAAAAAAGGTGAAACGGGTAAGCAAAGTCAATCCCGACTTTTTCATATTTTCTAAAAGAGCTATTCTTATTCTACATTATCCCTAAGTTTGGGATCATAAAAAGAATGAGAAAGGATGTTTTCAGCAGTTTTTTTACAACTTTTTTTTTTTGGTAGATTAGTGCCAACAGGTATGTCTTAGAGGCAATTTTTCGCTTCTTAAAAACCCTTTACACATTTTTCCATTTCAACTCTTAATAACTTTTGAAATGATAAAGCTACTGCTTTGAAAGTTGGTATTAGTCACGGAAAGAATGTGTTAATAGAGCATGAGGAATCTCAGCTTCTGCGGAGATTTACAGCCTATTTTTTGTCCCATTCATTGCACAGCTAGCACGGCTTGGTAAGATTAAACGCTTGAATAGACCCTATATTTTAGAGCCTCTTTTCTCAGTTAACACTTTTCCAGATTATGTTTCCCTTCTTATGTTTAGATAGGTTAGGCGAGTCCATTTTGAATTGAGTCATTGCGAGTTCTATGATTTTAAAGCTTAGAGTCTGGTCTCTCAGAATCTGGCCCCAACTAAAAACCCATGTCTGGCGACTTTTTGTTGGTTTTGTGATGCAGGGTCACAAATAACAATAACAATCATGACAATGCTCTCGTTTCTGTTGTCACATCCGGGACCAATAATTGCAGTAAAATTGTTAACCACAATGATAGCAAAGACCAAAATTGAGGAAGGAAGAACCCGAAAGATAAGGAGGAAGAATAAGAACAGAAGGAAGAAAAGAAATTTGAGATATCATGAAGGCCACTCCACCGATCTAAAACGTTGTCGCTGCCATCATACCAATTATGCATGGCAGATCTGTTGAAAGCAAAATAAACGTACAAATGTGAAACTCAGACAAGAGTATAATAATGACGATATTTTTAGCACATTCCCCCGATGGATGTTTGACACGTTGTGGAGATGCTGCTTCGACCTGACTTCTCACCTCCACAAAGGTAATATGCCGCAGACAACTAAAAAAAAATCTGAGGTTGTGACATTTTGATGTTCATGAAAGTACTTTTAACATTTAATGATATGCAGAGATATCAGGGTTGTCAACATTTTTTATTCGTTTATCAAAATGGTGTTTGAAGCAAGGATAACACAGTTACTGCATTTACTTGGTCAGTTTAATGTTCAGCAGATCTATAATCAAATCCTATCAGACTTTTCATATTTTGATCTTTTCGAATTTTATGCTGTGGTTTCCCCACAGAAAAACGAAGTATATGCCATGGAGGGTTTTTGCATTCGGAATCGACTTACCTCGGCGATGGTTTTGGCAGGCTCACTTTCGACGGGGAGAGCTTAGGGTCTCCACGGCCAAATCGTGACGTCAGAGATTGCATGGGAAGCTGTGATCAAGCAATGAATATTATCCAGAGTCACTCATGAACATGACCAGATGAGCACTGAAGAATTGAGTTGAGAACTGAATTCACGCCACAAATATATAACATCGAACGGAAAAATCTTCTTCATCTACTCGTCAATCAAAATAGAATTCTTTATTGATTAAGTAAACACTTTGGGTGTTCGTTATAAATAAAGGCCGCTTGTATGTTGTAATGTATAAGCCTCAAACATTTCTTGTTGGGGCCGGCCTTCTTCCCTGTTCTTATGGTGATGGTCTCCTGCTGTAATTCATGTCACCTCAACCTGCAAAATGTGTTAACCAGGATAAGACATGTTTAAAGGGGTGGTATAGATCTGATAAGATGGGGATTCTGGCTCTAACCTTCCACAAGATAACTAAGAATCCTCCTATATGAAACTTCAAAGAGCATACAACTCCAAGAGGAACTCAAAATTTCCCAGACAAAAATCAGCTTTGAAATGGCTGAGATAATCAGAAACCTGGTGTCCCAATGGTAGTGGGTCCCACCTTTTATTAGGACCACTTTGTTTTACTTAAAAAAAAATAAATATCTCAGCCATTTCAAAACAGGTCTTCATCAAAGAAACCCCGAACTCCTCCCAGAACAGTACTGTATACGTGTACTTCAAGTGGCCTCCAATCACCTCACAAAAAGTTAAAACCCAATCCCCACCTCAACTAAAACCACACCATCCCTTTAACAGCCTTCCCATAATGTTTTAACGTCATGGCATATATGCATTCTTTTTACTTTAACGCTTTACTTTACCCGGAGGGAAAAAAAAAACGAGAATATCACCAAAGTAAGCCAACCGGAAAAACAAAGAACCGTTCTTTACAGACATGATGTGAATTTGAGTATGAAGCTTTTCTTTTCTTTTTATTTCGAAGTTGAGGAAACCTTAAACATTACATTTCACGCTGTTGTTCACTGTGAAAATAGCTGCATGCCAGGATTTCAATCAAAGGTGTACTAAGTTAGTATCACTCACTATGAACAAATGCTACTTTATCATATAGTGATGATGTGCGTGGGTTTTATTCGTTCCCTAACTATTTGTTGCTTCATGGGCGAACGACAAAGGGTTGAAAGTAACCAACCAGTAAACAAGAAGGGGTGCTCAACTGAGCATGTACTTGAAAAGAGTGACGATGGAACTTGTATCGTAAATGACTTGTGATTCTCTTACATTTAGAACGTTTACCTATGTCCTCTGTAAAGTACCTTTACACATAGGCCAAGTGAAACCTAAAATGAAAGACTCGAAAAGGTCATGACGTATTAAGTTCAACTGGTCTCCATACAGGGCTTCGAACCGGGGACTTCATGTGTGTTACGCAGACGACGTGCCACCTGAGCCAAGAAGCCGCCTCAAAATCGAAGTCAGACCCACAGAAGCCTGGCTCCCTGAACTAACCTTCTTCGGCAAGCAGTCGGAGAGGGAGTCGAGGAGAAGCCGCTGACTGTTCAGCTCCACGTCGCCGATTGGATGGTAAGGCTTGTGGCTAGGCGTGTAAAAGCCGCAGGTAAGGTGGTGGTGACGCCGCTGGTTGTTCTCCCGCCACACACCTCGGCCGCGTTCTTCGATACGCATAATGTCGGTTCGGCAGCGAATTCGCTCGGCACGGTATGATGGTACTGTGAAGGAAAAAAAAAACAACAACAACAACAAAAAAAAAACGGGATACCGAAAGAGGTGTTGGTGTAATGCCCAGGGAACACCCAAATGTTTTTGTTCATTTCGATATGAGTTACTTTTTGCGATTTTTTGAGTGCATGCATTTCCCATACGTTTCTATACTATAATATTCTTGTTTGGTTCGAAGCGTATGTTTTTATTTCAGTGACCCTTTCGTGCAAGTTAGGCGCCTCTTTGTCAGTTAATCTCGACGTCTTCTCAATAGAAACGTTACCACTATCGATTCTTCTTCGTATAATCCAAAGAAATTTTTAGATAATCTCTTTGGTATATTCCTAGTCAATTTCGATGTCACTTTTGTAGGTTGCCTCGATGCTCGTCAGATGTGAAAATATGAAGTGGAAAAAATTGTAATTAAATTATGATTTTTAAAGATATAGGTGAGAATATGCTGGAGCCCTAGCACAAACGATCGGCGTTCTCTTAAACGCACGGGAAGAGCATCCATATCACTGGGGAGCCAATTCGAATCATGTCTTCCCGGATCTACATGCCGTTTCTCCGGCTTTCAGAGCCAGGCGTCTACAGGAATCAGATTAAGAGTCAAGTCAAACAAAAGGCACGGTAAAAGTTTCATGGAAATCAGACAAATAGTGACAAGCTTTATGATTTTGTTTTTTAAATTGAGATTTATTAATGCCTTCACGAAATAAAGATTATGTATTGCATGGTACATAGCACATATGCAAATTATAGCACTCCCATTAGATTACAATAGAGCTATTGTTCAGTCCAGGCAACTACCCTGTGAAGGATAACGCCGAAATACCCTATAGAGGATAAAACGGGAGAACCGAGCGAGCTCGCCGAACCTGGCTCAGTGCCAAGCGAATCGCCTTCACGTGTAAAGTCTATGGGAACCGACAAAACCGCTTCGACATGCGTGTGTTTAAACACACACAGTTTATTTTCCTCCCCGCGGATTGCGCTCCTTTTCCCTCAGAGTGAAGATTATTAGTCTTTCCTTTCATAGACCCTTTTGCAGGATAATCCGCGGGGAGCAAAATTCACACGCTCTCTGTCATAGCACAACATGTTCGAAAATTTTGTCCACTTAGTCTCATTCAATCCGGTCTGAATTTTGTCAGGCTATCGCTACTGAAACAGAGAAAAACGCGCACACACCGCGTGCCTCCGTGCTGTTAGCCCACGTGGAATGGTTATCGTATTGCTCTCTGGCTCGCGTTGCTTGCTTGGTTGCCGCTGTTCGCTGCTGTACGAAGGAACCTCACTCATCTCACATTTGATGTAATGTACATGTAATCACAACTGTAAATTTTGGAAATGAATTATGTAGAATGAAATCGATGCTTACATCTTTATAGTATGAACTTCAGGGGACATTAAAAAATGGTATCAACGCAGTTTATCAGAAAAATCAAATGTGAACTGATCACGTCCATGCGTCGTTGGGAAAGTGCTGTGACATTGAAAAGGCAGTCTCGCTGTGCAAAGTTACGTACACATACCAGCCAGGGTTCTTCGGTGGGGTGGGGGAGTGATGCTGTTTGTTTGGTTTTTTTTTTTCATCTTAATTCCTTAGTGGGGTTTCCTCGATACCAGTCAGCTGCCACTGAGACCTTACATCAGCATGGTACAGTCTATCCCTGTGCACTAACTAGGCATATTATTCAATTCTCTTTCCACCTCCCTGAATTATGGAATATACGCTGCCATGACTGCATCGATAACATTTTATGAAGACTAGGATGGCGTTTTGTGTTATATCTACTTGGGATTGTGAGAGAATCATAACTGAAACTACAGCTGTAGTTCCAGTTGAGGAGATGTGTGATATCATCGTCTTTACAGTTCGGCAAGTGTACCGGCCACGGGCAGGTAGGAGAACGAAATCCATTCAGTTGCCAAAGCTTGGTTTTGAAATTGCGTTCGATCGTCTATAGAAGATGTTCTTACTCTTATATTATAGATGCGTATATTATACTAATATCCACACTGCAGATGATACAAGATGTGACTATTAAATACAGATTTAATAATTGATACATCATGAAATGATTTGAAAAGAAAAAAAATAGTTATACGTTCTTCTCAAGAAACAAGTCACAACTGTATCTTGATAACATATAAGATACTCGAATTCAACACTTTCTGAATGATGCCAGTTTTCGTTTTGTTTTTGCTTTTGATGTTGTTGACACCCTTGTGTTTGCTGTGGGTGCTTGTGCTTGTGTGCGTACATGAGTGTGGGGGAACTGTGTATTTTGTTTATTTTTTGTGTTTATATCATCCTGCAACGACGTGTACTTAGTGTAGTTTAAATTAGTTTGGATTTGTGCAAATTGTTGCAATCCATCTTAGCGCGAGTTACTTTACAATACTTGGTGGATGTGAAGACTGTGTGTGGTATCTCCCCGGCTGGTATGTGACGCTGCGACTTGTCCGGCCTGCATGTGGGTGTACAGGGCCACCCAGCTTATGGCGAGCGTGCAGCGCTCGCACGAGCCAGCAAAATCCGCAGAATTTCTAGTCATAAATCGGAACGACCGGCAATGAGAATAGAGATAACGATCGCAACGCTTCGTTGAGCCGCTGAATAGCCCTGAGAGGGTATTTCAGGTTTATCCCTCACAGGGTACTTGCTTGGACTGTTGTTAACTTTTCATTTGTCAATAATAACCATCAACTATAATCCCCTCCTCTTTACAGAGCTTTTGTCATTTTGATAAGCTCTATTTAACTTTGATATGACAGGTTAGGTATACAATATGTCGAAACGAGGTCACATGGTGTTTGACGATCTTACAAAAATCCGAGGAAGCTAATGTCGAAGTTTTTGATTTGTTGACAGCAATGGCTACTTTGATTCTTACATCTCCCATAGTGATATAAGTTTGTAAATTGATAGCATTCTGCCCTTCCAAAGAAAGCAAGTTCCGATTATGCTGCTAAAGTTAAGGTAGGACATGAATGAAAATAAAACGATAAAAGGAGAGAAAAGAAAATAAAGAGAAGAACGTTACCTTTCGGAGTTTTGAAGTGTTCTCGAACAAACTTAGTCATCTCCATGCTCTGCGTGTTGTGATAATCTTCCTCCGACATCATGACAGTGTAGCCGCCGTGAGCGTTGGCCTGGGAACCAGGGATCGGCCCGGTCCCGTGGGCAGCGGCAGTTACAGGCGCCATTTTTTTTCTTCTCTCTTCCTCTAGCTATAGTCTTTTATCTTTCCCAATCTATGTTAGGATAATAGCAAGAAATATCAAGGACTGGTATAGGATGAGGTTAGATGTCTCATTCGCTTTCGATCTCACTTGATATTCCCTACACTCACTCTAACATCTATATACCCCATTTCGTGAGCTCTTATGCCAAAGTTTGTGGACTAGGTTTATTATTGATTGCATTTTTTTTTTTGTAATGATTTATCTATAAAATTATTGTTTTAAAGAAATGGGTAGAAATAGAAACCAGAGTCTAAAATTCAGTATGCTGTATAAGACAGGTTGAACTCCGTGCTCGGCGCTCGGTTTGGTTGTATGGATGGCGATTATATCTGCCACCTGAAGTATATAACATACACGGTCGGCGATAATATATCTGCCACCAAGAGTATATATCACATACGGTCGGCGATCTGCCACCAGGAGTATATAACATACACGGTCGGCGATAATATATCTGCCACCGGGAATATACAAGTCTAATACCGGTGCCGCGGTACATAATAGGTTGACCGATGTGTAGCACCGTCCGTCGCCACGCATACACTATAGTATTGGGCTTGGCCACACGGCCGCGTACCCTCCGGTACACGGCGTATGTGCCAGCACAGGCTGACGGACAGCACAAACCCCAACAAACGTGCGTGCACGCACCGGTCGCACGCACGGAAAGTTCACGTGGAGGGTAACCCTGATACAGAGAGACAGACGGACCCAGGACAGACGACCTAGAAGGATTAAATTTCCAGTACCTTGACTGTCCCCCGTCCCGGTCCTTGGACGCTTACAACGGCGACCACCACTGACCATATTCACTACCTGCACTTGGTAAACGGGAGCAGCTGCTCATAACGGTAAGCAGAGGCTGAGCCTGTGTGCTATTAGTGTTTATTTATAGCGTTAATTAGGGCATAATAATAGTAGATATCCTGATAGCGTTTATTCCCTATACACCCTCGGCACCTCAAACTAGGGAAGAACGCTACAATACTGAATTGTAGACTCTGGTTTCTATTTCTACTCATTTTTTTTTGAACAATAATTATTTTGTTTGTAGTGTAGTGTAATGCACGTAGTGTTACGTGCACTAACACCCACGCGTGAACTTCAGATTCAACACTGCCAAATATTATCACATTATGAGGCCAGGTTTCAGACGATCTTTACGGTCTGACGGCCGTGTTAAATCGCGCCATTTATTCACTCAACTGAGTAATATCAAGGTGCAGCATATGTAGTGCCATCCATTGTTATGTTGTCATCCTTGACACAAAGAATAATTCCTTGACATGCGTGATTCAGCAGTTACGAGACATTTATTTAGGAGCAATACTTGACGTAGCTCTGTGCCTATGAGTGTCTCTGAGCCTCTCCGCTCAGTAATACAATTTGGTGTACATCCGAGTATATGTCAATTAGTACATGACATAACATCCCCTCTCTCAACAAAGAAGATGAGGTCTTTAACCGAGTCAGAATAACCGCTCAACTTTAGAAAACACATTCTATTTAACGAACGCCAAATTGGTATCTTGATCATAACACCATGTAACATTTATACAGTATTTGCCACTGAATGTGGCACATATGCAAGTTCAACATTATTTATACGGAATAGCAACTTGCATGTTGTAAGCAATTTAACTGTGACCTGTTGTTAAAGCAAATATCTTCAGTAATGTAACAATTCCACATTGTCTGAAGTAAATTAATTGCCTAAAATGAATAAACTAATTGCATGCACATATATCACTAGTATTGTTCTTGTGACTGATACATAAAAAATGGATTAAAGACTGTATTAATTTTGACTAATTCCAAAATGCGTAAATTGAAAAGCTTTTACTCATTTCTAGTATGTTATAACATGTCAAGAGTTCAATCTATACTATTTACGGGTGAATGGTAATTTCATACATTGTACATACATAGCTCATTATCACAATTGAATGCTAATAAGAATTAGCTTTCATAAATTTGGTTAACTCATGAAGTCAATATGCACTTCTATCAACAGGTCTGACTAAACATGTATATCTCAGCATTGGGTGTTGTATTGTCACGTTATGTCAGTAAGTTTCAAAGTTTACACCACATACCTTCTCCCTTTTTCCATAAATGTGAATAATTTGAAGTGCTTTGCCTCATGCATCTCAAAACAAATAATTTTCAATCAAAAATGGAATAGTCACAAGGGCTATTCTTAATACATAAAACAGTATTTACAAAGCAGAGTATGTGTTTGCTACTCTGTGATAAGCCTCTTTGGTGGTCTTACAGTGCGACCACTTCTAGTAGTGTATACACCTGGTTTGTCAGGGGTGTTCTTACACTGGCTTTTCTGGGGTGTCAAGATTTCAGGGGTGGGGGCAAAGTGGACCCGCATTTTTGTGGTACCGAGGTCTCTCAGGTCACTACGGTATCTGCGCAGTCTGTGCCCATTGGGGGTCTGTACCAGGTAGGAGTTTGGTTCGGCACATACGTCCTTCACGACCACCGGTGTCCAGAGTCCTGTTCTGCTGTCCCTCATAGTAGCTTGTTGCCCTATCTCTAGGCTCGGCAGCTTCCTTGTATGGCGTACGTCATGGTTTTCTTTCTGCTTGGATTGACGGTCACAAAGCATCTGGCGGATCTCATCGTTGTCTGGTATGTTACCACGGTTCAGAGTGTCTTTCACAGGAAGTGCACTTCTAGACTTCCTCCTGTACAGTATTTCTGCAGGTGGCGGAAGCTTGCTATCTATGGGGGTATTGCGGATGGAGAGCATGGCTAGAAACTCGTCTTGGCCGCCTTCTCTAGCTTTGGTCAGGGTTGCTTTCACAGTTTGTATTGCTCTCTCCACTTGACCATTACTTCTGGGATAGTGTGGGCTAGAGGTGACATGTGTAAATCCCCAGGATTGGCTGAATCTCTTGTATTCCTCACT
Source organism: Diadema setosum (assembly GCA_033980235.1). NCBI lineage: Eukaryota > Metazoa > Echinodermata > Echinoidea > Diadematoida > Diadematidae > Diadema > Diadema setosum. The sequence continues at coordinate 16,332,598 of CM067074.1, forward strand.
AGAGAATTGTGGCCCATTGTCACTTATCACTTTCTCTGGGATTCCATGCTCACTGAATACTGCCTTTGTCAGGCGGATTACAGCCACACTTGAGTACCGGGCAGGTAATTTCCTAACGAACGGCATCTTAGAGAAGTAGTCCACGATGATCAAGTATTCGTCGTTACGGAAGTGAAACAGGTCAGTACCGACAACTTTCCAAGGGCCTTGGGGTACCTCATAGTTTGTGAGTGGTTCCGCAGACTGTCTTCTTTGGTGTGCTTGGTATTGAGTGCAGGAGCGAGTCATATTCTCCACATCTTTGTCTATGCCAGGCCAGAATACACACGAACGTGCATATGCCTGCGACTTGACTATGCCTTGATGTCCAATGTGGATTTTCTCTAGGACCTCCTTCCTCATCCGTGGGGGTATGAAGATCCGGTCTCCCTTCATGAGAATGCCATCTTCGATAGAGAGGGAGTCTCTGCAAGACCAAAAATTCCTGATCTCCTTGGGTAGATCCCGTGCGTGTTCGGGCCATCCTTCTATCACTATTGTGGCAAGCAAACTCATGGTCTTGTCTTGCAGGGTCTGCTCTTTGATTTCTTGGAGCCTTGTGTCAGAGCAGTGTATGACATGGATTGTCTCCTCTATGTCCAGGGTCTGTCCTGAGATTGGGCTCAATCTCGAGAGTGCATCAGCAAGTAGCATCGTGCTTCCTGGACGGTACATGATGTGGACTTCATATGGTTGAAGCCTTAGCATTATCCTTTGGAGTCTTGGTGGGGTGTCAGCAAGATTCTTGTGCTGGATGTTCTCCAAAGGTTTATGATCTGACTCGACAGTAAACCTAGATCCAAACACATATGTGTGGAAACGTGTGCATCCGAAGAGTACTGCTAGTAGTTCACATTCAATGTTGGCGTACCGTTGCTCGGTGGGGGACAGTGCTTTGCTCGCGAAGGCAACAGGCTTGTTGTCCTGAAGGAGGGCGGCTCCTAGGCCCTTCTGTGATGCGTCTACTTGGATGACTGTCGGCTTCAATGGGTCGAAGTATGTCAGAGTTGTAAGCTCTTCAACTTTCTTCTTGAGAGTCTCGAAGGCCATCTGGTGCGAACTTGACCACTGCCATTCTCTGTCTTTGCGGGTGAGATCCCGAAGGTCTGCTGTCAGATCAGCTAAGTGGGGAAAGAAAGGTGAAAGGTACTGTACCATTCCGAGGAATTGCTGTAGCTCCTTCACATTCTGAGGGGGAGACAGTGCCTTGATGCTGGCCACTTTCTCAGGATCAGGGTGGATGAAATTTGCATCATAGTAGCACCCTAAGAACTTGACAGAGGCGATCTTGATGTCACACTTGTCTAGGTTGAACACTGGTCCGTATTCGCGTGCTCTCTGCATGAGTCTATGCAGGTTGTTGTCATGCTCCACTTCGGAGGAGCCAAAGACTACAATGTCGGCGATTCCTATGACACCAGGACATCCTTCCAAGATCACGTCCATCTTTGCCTGGAATATATCTTGCGACACATTTAGCCCGAAGGGGAGTCTCTTGAAACAGTATCGTCCAAGCGGAGAGTTGAATGTGGTTAGGAGACTGGATTCATTGTCCAGGACGATACTCCAGTACCCATGACGGGCGTCAAGTTTGCTGAAGACCTTTGCTCCGCTCATCTTGAAGGTGATCTCTTCAAGTGTAGGTGTCTTGTGATGGGTCCTTCTGCATGCCCTGTTTAAGTCCTTGGGGTCAAGACAAACACGAAGCTTTCCGTTGGATTTACGGCTCAGGGCTATTGAGGATACCCAATCAGTAGGCTCTGTGACTTTTCTGATAACTCCAAGTTCCTCCATCCTGTTGAGTTCTCCTTGGAGTTCCTCCTTCAAGTGGATGGGTAGTCTTCTTGGGGAGTGAATGACCGGCTGTGCATGATCTTGTAGATCAATGTGAAATTCACCAGGGAATTTGCCGATGCCTTCAAACCTGTCTGGATACCTTGTCTGTAGGTCCTTGGTATTCCTTACAGGTGCCTGTGTTGATGCCTGCACAGCGCAATTTAGTGTTACCAGTTCCATCTCCCTTGAACTGGGTAGACCAAGGAGTGCTGGTCCGGTAGTATCAACCACAAAGAATGTAGTTTTGTGCCACTGCCCATTCTTGTATCTACACGATAGGTTCACTGTCCCGTGCTGGGGAATCTCTGCACCATTGTACGCTAAGAGTCGTGTGCTGCTCCTGGAGATCAGAGGTTCGCGTGCGGTATCATCCCCGTCAGTCCATTCTGGATGAATTTGCTTGAAGATGCGGGTAGGCAGTATGTTACCCTGTGCTCCTGTATCAGCTTTCACTTTGAGAGTGTGATCTCCTCGTCTATTCGGAATGTCTACGGCTAGTGTGGCAAATACCTCATCGCGTACATCAGCAGTTAGGCTGTCGAATAACAGGTCCCTGTTAAACGTCAAAGTCTGAAGTTTTAGTGAGTTGAATTCACTTGTTGCATGTTCATCATCACTTGTCATTTCAAGTGGGTGGACAGCTTTGTTACCGTGAGTCCCTTTTCTCTTATTCCATCCTTTTTGATGAAACTGTGATTTCTGTTTGGATGGTCCACGGCGGTCATAGTTTTTTCCTCTGTTACTGCTCTTGCTCCGGCACATCTTCTTCCAGTGACCTTTTTTCCCGCAGTTGTGGCAAGTAGAGGAGTATGCGGGACATTTCCCTTTCGGGTGGATCGTGCCGCAATTCGGGCAGGTACGGCTTTTCTGAGCTGTATGAACATTAGCATTGTTCTCTAGTCCTCGAAGCTGGGACATGTGTGCTGTGCTCGCTTCATGCGTTCTCGCGATATCCAGGGCTTCTTTCAGAGTCATTTTGTCTTTAGCGAGAAGTATTTTCTGGACTTTCGGATACTGAACTCCAGAAATCAGTACCTCAATTATGCGTTCTTCTTGGATGTCTTCATCCCGAAAGAGGCACTTGGCTGCTTTTGATTTGCATCGAACAACAAAGTCATCAATAGCCTCATTATTCAGCTGTCTGTAGCGCTGAAATTCCAGTCGGTGGATACGAAAGTTTTCGGTAGGCTGGATGTGACTCTCCAATCTACTCCAAATGTTCTGAGGATCCTTCAACTGCTCTTCAGTCAGATTCCATGTATTAAAAACGCGAAGACCATCGCGACCTGACCACATTATTATGTAATTGTATTGGTCTTCTTTCTTGATTCCCTTTACGTTAAACCACATTTGGGATAACTGTTTGAACTCTTTAAATGCCTGAGCTTTGTCTGGGCAATCCCAGTCAAAAGTTGGGGTAGGGAGGGGGCCAGCCATGGTATCTAGTTTACTGACAAAATGCTGTGAAAAACATCACTACATGAAAATAAAATTGTCAACTTAGTATGACATAAAACACAATCACATAAAATACATATGTTCGTTGAATATCAATTGAGAAATTAAAAAAAGTTTAGGAAATTTATGTGCCCAGTTTAATTGTTATATAATCCCTTTGCAATGTTAGAGAAATATGGAATTCCAGTTAATAATAAACACCATTATTCAATTGAAATAGGCACAAATATAAATCGAATGCTTCCATACACATAAAAAAAAATGTCGGTATGAGTACTGAATAAGATGTTTCAAATATAAAATATCAGTATCTGAATACACTACATGTAGAAACCTAATTACACATCAATCAATTTAAAACCTATTAAATGTTTACATTATATTTTCAAAATTCCAGTGAGTGCGGTAGGCCTATCTAACGTTAGAGCATGCTGCAAATTGATGCCTATAAATCTTGAACCAAAATTCAATTCTGAATTCCACTATTACAATGTTATATAATGCCAATAAATCACAACATTTATACAAAATGAAAACAAAATCAGCCTTTTAGGTGATATTTACGGGCATGTTAAATATAACTCAATTCTCACACTCCAGTTATTGACAATCAATTTCTTCTATTATATCTAAACACTGTTCTAGTTTACATTTAACTATACGCATAAAGAAAAAAAAAACTTTAATTGATGTAGACCTCTAGATCTAGTTTGGCCAACTTAGATCTAACGTTACAATACACCAAACCAAATGAGATCTTTAAAATATATTCTTTTTTTTTAACGATTTAAACAGAAATTAACACAATCTAACCGTTAATGTTGCAACTTCATTTTAAATCGATAAAACCAAAAAGTTAATCTTTTAAATTAATAAAAAATCCTGGATTTAAAACAAAGGTTTCAAATTCAACAGAGTAATTTCCAGCTCTGAAATTTCAATCTCATTTGCAGTCATACGACTAAGAATTTCATGCTTTCACTTTCAGGTCACTGTTTTTTAGTTTATAACTTCAGCACTGTTGTATTTGACTTAAGCTCGGCCTTGTCCTCGCCCTTGGCTTGGGGCTGCTCGCTCTACGTTGGTCGCTTGGTGAACATCCGTACCGTCGCCAGTTGTCCTAGCGTTAACGTTTTAATACTAGTAGACTGTTGCTTGAACGGCAGAAAATAGTTCCTTCATAAGGCTTTCAGCTCCGATTCGATGGCTCATCCACGTAGCTATCTAGCTAGACACCACGTACAGTACGCCGATGCGTTCTCAACTGGGCTGCCAGTACCGATCGGCGATAGTGTCAAAATGACAGGTTATTCTCACTAACTCTGGCAGTAAATTAGTTTGGACTAGCCGTGAGAACGACTGTTTTACAGACTAACCAGTGTGGCGGTAGCAAAATTTGTCTTGGATGTGTGCTGCAAAGCGTCCAAAACCATTATTTAACTCAGTCAGTGTCACACATCTCGAGACAGAACAGGTTTGCAAAACATCATTCCATCAAGGACAAAACATTCCAATGCAGAGTCGAAACAATGCAGTTTATTCCGTAGCAGCGACAATCTTCCGTAGATATGGAATTGTTTTACTCACTTGCGTGCTGGAAAGCGTCCGAAACTCACGCAGTATGACGGCTTTCTTTGGCGAAACGAGCACAAAATCCTTATAACATTGGTCTTTGCATGTAGGCTATGCGAAATGAACCCTTTGCGTGCCGGAAAGCGTCCATAAACTCACACAATAGGGCCAAAACAGCAGGGTGAAGTTTCAAGAGTTTCCAAATTTGTCACTTTTTCAGTTTACGAGTCGAGTGTTCAATTCAACGCTGACGCATATTAGTCCGCGTATGCGGGAGATTTGAATTTGCATAGGCACAACACGGTAGTTCCAGGGATAGCACAGACGATGCAGTGCTACAGTGATGCGGTCACTAGACTGTGGGAGAGGCGACGCATCGGTGCAGTTCCACGTCTGCAAACTACAACTCCATGTGTGTTCGAGCAGCGGTGAGATAAGGAAAGAACTAACATGATTATAACAAGTTTCGGATACAACAAAGTAAAATTCAGGATCCAAAATTATCACCTAGTTCTCTTGCTTGCGTCGATTAGCACATTAGTAGAGGCTACTATGTAATCCCGTGAGATTTTTGTGCCAAAATTGATTTTTTTTTTGGCTAACTTTGTCAATTTGGGGGTGCTGAATCCAAAAAAAACTTTGGTTCCATTTTTTCCGACCACGTCTTCAGCCGCCATTTTGAATTTCAAAATGGCCACCATAGCAAACTGTATTTTCATCCATATCTCACTAAGTGAGCATTGTAGAAGCTTCAAATTTCGTTCAAAATGCATGGCTTTGATGTCAGACACTGTGGTATATCTTTTTCTGATATTGTGGATTGTTTTGATACACTTTGTAGGCAGCCATATTGAAATTCAAAATGGCCACCATGGCAAACAGTATTTTGAACCATGTCTCATACAGTGAGCATTGTAGAAGCTTCAAATTTGGTGCAAAATGCCTGGTTGTGATGTCAGACACTCTGCTATATCATTTTCTGATATTGTGGATTGTTTTGATACAATTTTTAGGCTGCCATCTTGAAATTCAAAATGGCCGCCATAGCGATTCAAAACCCATATCTCATGTTGCAATTATTGTAGGAGCATCAAATTTTTAGTCAGCACATGCTTGTGGTGTCCAACGTTCCAGTACAGCTGTTTCCTATTATGGATCACTAGATAGGCCACCATCTTGAAATTCAAGATGGTGGCCATAGAAAAACATATAATACTGTGGGAAGCGCCTTATATGAATTTGCCAAAATTGTCCTAGTTAGACCGAATTCATTTTCAAGTCACGCAGAACGACAGACATCTCTAATTCAAAATGGCCGCCATAAATTCAGATGTAAAGACGAGGTTCCAATGACGTCATCAAGCCATCGGGGGGGGGGCAAAAACTGCGTAAGGGGAGGGGGTGGGGGAGGGGAGGGGGTGGGGGAGGGGGGGGGGGGGTCCCATACCACTTCCCATAAGTGTGGGCAAGCGTGTAAGCGTTACATCCCACGTCCCATAATTATAGCCAAGCGGGTATATGTGATTGGCGTACTGCGTGCTACAGCTATGCGCTGAATACACACGTGATTTGTTTTTGCCTCTCAGGTAATACATTGTTTGGTGTCATGGAACCTTGTTAATAGTTTCATTTAATCCCAGTTATCAAATATTTGTACAAAAGCAAGCATTGATACGATTAAAGGTGATCTTCAAAAACTTGATGCTGCCTCGAGAGAATGAAGACAAACAAGGAGAAGTCTCGCAATGGCAAGAAATGCCATGTTCATCCTACCAGGCATCCCATTCACAAGCTTGTTTGTTGACCACAATAATTGAAACATCTCATCAGGGAGCTCATAATTGCTGGATGTATTTCTAGAATAACACAGAATGAATAAGGAATGTCAATGGGTAGGGTTTTTTTTCCTGATTGCCCTTGTGGCGATGCGGGTTCTACGGTTCTACTGTTCTAAGTAATTCCACAATCACTCTTCATCTCACAATTTTATGGCCTTCTCCTAATTCTCACTAACAAAGGTTCTTTTTTCGTACCCATGTTTAAGAAACCCACAAAACTGAGCCAAATAATCAGCCTGAAAGTTGAAATACTGATCAGTCAATTCCATCTGACACAGATACCACATCACAGAAAAAAAGAAATAAAGGGTTCATCAAAGACGCCATGGGAGCTGTCACCCGTCACAACGAGGAAACAGATGTCCTCATTCCATTGCATGCATTAGATGCTTCAAGAGCAACAGGGAATTTTAGAGATACTGATGATTATTACGTATAGACACTGACATTTTCATTCTCCTGATGGATCTTGGCTTTACTTCTAATACTGCATCGCATGTTGTCTGCTCCATCACTGGGAAAGGAGATGATAAAGTACAATAGACATTGTTGAGAGATTATGTTCTGCAAATTGTTGCGAAAAACAAAGGTCTGCTAGGTCATGCCTTTCATGGTGCAGGCTGAAGTTGAAAATTTAAGGATGTCTCAAAGAGCAGATGAATCAAGAATTCTCTAAGCCTTGAATCACGCAGAATGTGCAATGACACAGTCCATGCCTTCCAGAAGTTGGGCGTGGATGACTTCAACCTGGACAATCTTCCGCTTTGCTCTCGTAGAGTCTTGATACAACACATCCAGAGAACAAACCTCGTAAACCATCACAACCTAATTTGTGCCTCTACTTACAGGGGAATATAATATGGTACATTGTAGTTATTTTCGGCAGATATACATAAACTGTGCAATTAAATGCTTTGAGCTTCCTACACCAACGGTAGCCACAGTATTCATTATCATGTTCAGAAGGCAAGAAATGCAAAAGTTATTGTTTCTGGAAGAATTTAGAACCAATTCTCCCCTGTGTACAGCCCTATACAAGTGCTGTGACTTCAAAAACACATTGAGGGAATGAGCCTAGAAGAAATTAACTAAGTAAATATCCCATGAATTTTTTAGTACACGGCTAATACCGTTTATTTAAACTCTACAACCAAATCGTCTAGATGGGGGCTTTTAGTCATTCAGACACAGTTATTGGGGCACTTTTGAAAGTCATTTGCTTTGACACCAGAATCACATGACTTCACATTCTCAAGTTTTACCAAAATGCAATGCTCTTAAAGAAATGTTTCCCATGGCAGGCATTTTGCAGTTCAACATGGCAGTGTAACTACAGAAAGCAGTCCCGCCTGTGCAATAATAATACTATTTGTTGAAGTGATTGACTTACACATAGGTCCGACATGAAAGTGGTCCAGTATGCTTGAGTTTGCAGGGTAAAGATCTTACAGCACCAAATATGGGTCGAAATCCATCTTGAATTTCAAGAGTGGCAGCCTATGCGAATATTCCATTATTACAGAATGTATATGATTATGTGTGTGTGTGTGTGTGTGTGTTTGTAAAAGAATGTACAATGTACACCACCATAAACATTGATATGCCTAAAAGTTGCTGGTAACCACAGATATTAGCTGAAAAGCAGTCATTTTGAATGATAAAATGGCAGCCTAAAAAATGATCTGCAATTTTAGGGAGGAGATCAAAGTGCATCTGAATGATCAACATGATGAGCCCGGTTTATGCCCGAAATGTGAACTTTCTGTACTGTTTACAACATGAAATATGGGTCAAAATATACATTCTGGTATGGCGGCCATTTTGAATTTCAAGACGGCCACCTATAATATCAAAATGGACTGGTCATCATTTCAGAGAAAGATGTTTCAGAAAGTCTGATAGCATATAATACGCATGCTCTTCGCCCCAAGTTAGAACCTTACACAATGCACACGATATGAGATACAGGCCCAATTACATTTGCTCTGTGGCCATTTTGAATTTCAAGATGGCCGCCAACCAAAATGATCCATCATTTAGAACAAAAATGTCTATATTAGCATGTCTGACATCATAAGCATGCTTTTTGCCCCAAATTTATACTTTCCATAATGCTTACAACTTGAGATACAGGTAAAAATACATTTAGCTATGGCAGCCATTTTGAATTTCAAGATGGCAGCCCTCAAATTGTATTAAAACAGTCTACAATATCAGGAAATGGTGTATCAGAATGTCTGACGTCATAAATATGCTTTTGCATCAAATTTGAACCTTCTATGATGCTCACATTATGAGAACTGGGTCAAAATACAGTTTGCTATGGCGGCCATTTTGAAATTCAAAATGGCGGCTGAAGACGTGGTCGAAAAAAATGGAACCAAAGTTTTTTGGATTCAGCACCTCCAAATTGACCAAGTTAGCTAAAAAAATCACGGGATCCAATATTTCGACATAGCATACCGTACTACATCGTGTATGCCAAGTTCTGAAATTCTTCTATAAAACAGAACAAAAGAAGAGGAAACAGACCACCTGCTTTTCAGTGCCCATCATGACTACAATTTGTACTGCATGTACATACAGAATTCTAGTCTGCCTGCTTCAATCGTCTCCCTTGTCAACGCAGCGCGTAAAACTTTGAAACGCGCAATGTCGTCACAGTGCCATTTTCAGAGCGATGTCGTCACAGTACAAATGCGCGCACACTGTCAATCAGGGCTAAACCCCCACCCCCCCCCCCCAAACAAATACATGGTGTATCTATAAACAGATGTATGGCAGATTAAACTACAAACAGAATCAATCATAGTAAACCTGTTCGGGATTCCATTTTGCGCATGAGCTGAAAAAGGTAGTTTGTACCAAAAGGGCATGTTGTTTTGTAAATTCTCCGAGATAAGCTTCTGTGGTGTAATTATTATTCAAGTATATAGCCCTTATAAATGGTGCTTGCCAGCACATCCACCAGGTGGACCTGACAGCAAAAGAGGTACATGTATTTGACAATACAGCTTGTATCAATAGAAAGGCATTGTCAATACATTCAGTGGAAAATAATGAAAGTGATGCTTTCCCATCCACTGATTGATGGACCATTCTGGTCACCTGGTTTACCCAATTTCATTCTTTGTTTTTGAATTCCACATAAAATGTTGCCGGGAAAGCTTATGCCTTATCTCACTCTGAAAACTCGTGAAGTGTCTAACTGAGAAAACAGAAAGGGAATCATTTGTACCAGTGTGCACATGAGCTAACTTCGAACATGTCGAACTGGCTTATCATGGGTGAGATCCAGACATTTCCCGCTGTGTTAGCGTCAGATTTAGGCGACAACTTGCATGAAGGCTTCACAATGTAATTTCTAGACAATCGTTTTGCCATGCCGTGCCAACACAATCATGCATCTTAATTGTGCCTTTTATTCTCACAGAGACATGTTAATGATTTAAAGTTGTAACCCTATAATTTCATCAACTGTCCACTCACTTTACATCTGTCCATTATTTACCTTCAAGGTATCTTGTAATTATTCTCCTCCTTTTCATTTTAAGTATTAATCATGATCACAAGTAATTTTTGATACAATAACACCTAATGTATAATCCAATAAAACAGTTCTCAGAAAATACGCAAATATTCATGGCTGAATGCTTTTATCTTTGTTATAAGAGTCGAGGGCATATTTGTTGTGTTCTCTTCCAGATGTAAACCATTCTGAGGATAATTGATCCACACAAAAGGGTCGGAAGAGATTCTGATACCTTGAAAGAGACACGGGATCACAGAAATCAAGCGGCCCTGCCAAGAATACTTTGAGAGTGGGAGTACGTCGTAGAAGCTTTCGAATAATCCTACGTGTGGCTCGCGGATCTATGCAGTGGACGGGTACATTGGGTGTCTTTCCTATACCGCGACGTATATCATCACGCGGTATGGACGTTATATAAAGGGTAAAGAATGGCGGAGACAGAATCTACGGACAGATGGAGATACGTGGTGCTGGTGGCCAAATTTTCCATGCATTGCGGCATTCATGGGCTATTAAAGGCCTTTGGCGTGCTGGTTCCTTACCTCGTTCATAAACTGGACACAGACTATGGCACTTTGGGATTCATATTCTCCATGGAGTTAGCCGCCTACTTCATGGGCTGTAAGTACATAAGGTCTGCAAAAATTGGGCGCGAATGTATTGACCGATTCGGGTTCGTTGAGGGCAGCAGACATTTTATGGCAGAGCGGGTTGATAGATAGAGTTGCGACACTGGGGTACAAAGGTCACGTCAAATAGTTCCCCCTGGTCGTCGATGTCGACGAATTATTTCTACAGGGTTTTCACATAGGCGCGCAGTACCCGGACCCAGCGGCAGTGTGAGATACCATTGTTGCTTGCGACGGGAGTGTGACTTGCTGAGAAAAATGTCGTATTTTTACGGCAATCATGTAAACTTAATGAAGTAGAGAAAGGAGTACTTGCCTGTCGAAGTCAAGGAAACGGTTGCAAACAACTAGTAAGGATGAAATATTTTCAAAGTGGTCCCACTCCTTTACAATTGTTGTTGTAATTCAAAATCCCGGGTTGTGGGTGTTTATTGTTGTTATGACGACGAGGGGAAGCTATTTTGCACTCTCGCGCAAAACCCATGCGCGGAGCGCGTAACTCTACTTTGCGCGAGCCACGGAGCAAAATAACAATGAATGCATTGTTTGCGCCATAATAGGGTACGCGGTTTTCTAAGGTCTTATCGACATCATATGACCAGGGGGAACTATTTTGAGGGATTGACCAATCAGCAAGAACTTCCGGTGTCGCAACTCTATCTATCAACCCGCTCTGTTTTATGGCACTCAGTCAGACCGCAACGCTGCTGTTAATGAGCTCAAATCAAAAATTTATCGTACGCGCAGGTTTTTGCGCATGTCCTTCTCAGCACCCGAGATTTTGCGAGATAATTCAGAGACAAAGTGCATGGTCTACGAGATTCAATTCAATTCAATTCAATTCATGCTTTATTTCATTTTTCGAAAAGAACATAAACATTTCACTTTCTTTGGTAACAGAGAATAAGGTTGCATAGTCAAGACAAAGTAAATTGAGAAAAATAAAATCGAGGAACATTGGAATAAGAAATACGTTGTAATGAAACTTGACTGAAGTGATAAGGACGACATAATACGTAAGACATCGAAAAATGGAGGGACCCACTAAAAAGACAATGCTTGTAGAATTCACTTATTGGCGACATGAAGAGATTCACTTATTGGCGACATGAAGATCTACTATCCGTGACTAATTGACATGGTTTGTGAATATTTGAAATAAATCACACCTTTTAATGCTTACATTATACAAAATGAGCTTATGATACCATTATTCATATCTCTGCATTATATCGATATTTTCCAAACGACCCTGAGACAAATTAGAACAAGGCTTTCTATTTATTGCCAACTCGACCCGTTCATAGGTTGAATCACCACATGAATGATAGTCAACGTTTTAGATATACCTGTTATAATAGCACATTAAGAACTGAATTGGTCCCTCGCTTAGAAAACAATAAAAATTGAAAGTCTCGTCGAGTAAAAATCATAGTGTGGCAATTTGAGATACATGAATGATCATGCGCTCCCAGGGTATCATTAGATAAATTACTCAGCGATGAATACAGTAGATTAATAAGGAATAATTACTCTAATACCAAAAAGAGAGCCCAAAAGAACTCACGTGTGCAAACTTAGTGATAGATCTTTTATTATTGATTTGTATGCTATTTATTAATGCACTCTACTCTATCTAGTTGTGCCGGCAAAAAAGTTCAAGCCAAAGTTGAGCTGTCGATCAGAGTGGATTGTTGTTCTTGTTGTTTACGTGGAGATCGTAATAGCTGCAGTTGCCTGAACCTGAGCGCGTATACTATACATTGTGCGCGCGCACACACACACACACCACAGGGTCCTACACTGTCATCTACACACAGTGTATTACTGTTATGTAGAGTACTAAGTACACGTTTACTGTCATTCCGCGAGGTGCGTTCAACTCTCCACTCAGAGGGAATTAACCAATCAGAAACGCGTATTCGCGGCAAACTGAAATCCGTCAAAATTAACTGTACAACGCAATGATTTATTCGCCAACCTGACCCGTTCATAGGATCAGTCCACATAAAGTCATTATGTTTTCATAGAATGATATTTTCTCTTTCATTTTATACCTCTTCCATTTTGGTCCATCTTAATTTCGTCGGTCTAGTGTACCCCTTAAGAAGAATGAAAAATATGCAAATTTTGTGTTTTGTAATTTCCTTGTTCAGTATATTTTATATGTCATAATCTTTCAAGTGGTCAAATTTCATCAAAGTACAACTCTTCAGCTTTTTATCGATCTATAAATCATGAAGATTGCTAATGTCGTTTAGATTTACAGACACTCTAAGAATGTGGTCTCCCAGTCATTACGTATTCATGTCCGCGAGGTCCATGCATATGCGTACGATAAATGCGAAGGCTTTTCAGGACGTTGCGGTCTGACTGCACTGGGCGTAGCCTTTAAACAAGGCGACTCGCTCTGCGTGCCCTAGCCTTTAAACAAGGCGACTCGCTCTGCGTGCCCCCGTATAGCGCGTTTACCCCACAAACCTGTTGGCCGGCGAGTGGAGCGAGCCGCCTTTATCCACTCGTTCAGGGGTGTGTACTTTTGTCGTTGTTGTTGTAGAATGTAGAATAAGAATAGTTACTTAACATTAACGAGGCTTGCCTTGGTGCCGTGTGTATTTTCTGCGTCAAATTTGTACGCAAATTTGTCAAAGAATATAAAGCAACAACAACGACAAAAGTACACATCCCTGAACGAGTGGATAAAGGCGGCTCGCTCCACTCGCCGGCCAACAGGTTTGTGGGGTAAACGCGCTATACGGGGGCACGCAGAGCGAGTCGCCTTGTTTAAAGGCTACACTGGGCGCAGCCATGAGCTCAAATTGCGGTGTCTCAGCCGATCCCCCCCCCCCCCTGCTCTCCCCCTCCCCAGGGCAACATGTTTATCGCGCACTTGTAACAAAGGTTCGTGCACTAAGCAAGCATTCGCGCACTCAGTACGAGACGCCCATTGGCTAAAGCAACCATGCATCAGTTTTTCATTCTGCGCGCGTGCTGATGTAGGGAGAGGGGTGGGGAGTGGGAAGTCGGTTGAGACACCGCGTAATGGCGCTGCCCATGCCAAAAATACACATAGCGCGTCACAGAATCGGTCAATAGATTATAGTGCAACTTCCCTCAGTATTTGCAGGGCCGGCGGAGCGTTTTTTAAAGCGTGTGTGTGTTGGGGGGGGGGGGGGTGCACTTCCGAGTTTCATTAGCTAACAAGCAAAAAAAAAAAAAAAAAAAAAAAAACAATAATAAGTCCTCAGCTCATCTCTCCCCTTCCACTTCTGGATTTCTTCAGCTGACAAGCAAAGAAGAAGAAGAAAAAAAAAAAGAAGGGTCTTTAGCGGTAAAACATAACCTTACCGCGCTCAAACTTCAAGATCTCTATCTATTTCTTTTTAGTGCCACTTACGTACTTCCGGGTTAAAAAAAAAAAAAAAGCGGCGGGGGGCCAAAGTGATGACATCTTATGCATTCCTTTGTATGGTGCACAAAAAGTGTGTGTGTGTGGAGGGGGGAGGAGGGGGCGAGCATCCCTGCCCCCCCCCCCCCCCCGGTTCCGCCGGCCATATATTTAGTGTATAAAATAGGGATAATCAGAATATATTCAAATTTAAAATGTCGATATGTAGGGCAATTTGTCAAACAGTTGCAAATCAGAATATAGTTTTCACGAATACCTAGTATGGTTAAATATTCATATTATAAATATACATGTATGTATAATTAAATTCTATCTTTTATCATTACACAGAGATGAATATGTATAGGATAAATGATTCAAGTTCAAGTTCAAGTTGATTTATTTCATTTCCAACAAACAAAATAATTGGAAGTACAATGAAACATTCATATACACAGATGTCAGAAAATCAGTACCACAATGCGATGAACACAAATAACATTGTAAAAAAGATACAGGTAAATTATCAACAGAGATACAAAAAAGAATAACTGTTATGTCACTGTGGTAAATGCATAAACAATGATACAGATAAAGATATAGGCACGCATACTGGCAAAAAATACAAAGTTATGACTCAGTTGAAAACAAAAAAGAATTGAGAGGTGCACTATTTTCCACTGAAAAGCAAGCTTGTATTTTTTGAACCACTCAAAGAAAAATCTTCTGTAATACTTATTCACAAATACTTAGCACAAATGTAATTTAAGACAAGACGGAACAAGACAGGAAAAATACAACATGACACGACTTGACGGAATAGATGGAAAGAATGGAAGGAAAGAAGGAAAAAAAGAGAATGCCTACACGCTGAACAATGAAACGGAAGAGGGAGTCTATGAGGTGCTTCAGACAGCTTGTGGCTGCACACATCTTACAAGGATTATGATGGCTATTTTAATGCATAATAATGAATTCAGTGATTGATTGATCGATGGACGACGATGACATCAGGGTTTAAAAGAAAGAATTCCCACTTGCTCTTAAAAGAATGCAGAGATGGAGATTTTTTTTTATTCTTTTTTTTTACTTCACATCTCAATGAATTCCATAATCTATGCGCGGAGGTCTCCGCTTCAATTTATCACACGCGTGGGACCGGGCCGTTCAAATTCCAAGCCGTTCGCTAGCTGGTTTTTATTCAACTACTTATTGATCTCGTTTCTTCGATCTATTCGTTTAAAAGATGGTTTAATCAAAATTGTAATTTGCAATTAAGATAGCCAATCACCAACCAGAGCTATATATTCTTTGATATTCAATAATTTATGCACATAATGGTGATTAGATTGATATTTGTCTTTTTTCATCACCAATCTGCATGATATATACAGTTAATCATGTTCATTAATATCATTCAGGGCCCCATTGAAGACCACTACTTATTACCTCCGCCAAGGGTAGAGGCTATGTTTTCATCGGCGTCAGTTTGTTTGTCTGGATGCAAAATAACTCAAAAAGTTGTGAACGAATTTGGACGAAATTTTCAGGAAAGATTGAGAATGACACAAGGAACAGATGATTGAAATTTTTGTAGTGATCCAGGAGTTTTATAGATTTTATGAAGGATTCTCAACATTTCGGCAGGCACCGGGCCAATGGGCTTGGGAGTTGAAGGTGCGCATTTTTATTTTTATTTTAGGTCTCATTAATCGCACTACAGCGGGCAGTTCCTTCTGATCCTGTACGGGTAGAGAGACGTGTTTCCCGCCCTCCATGTGTCTCCCGCTGCCTTGCGGGCAAGTTTTTTGTTAACCAAAGGCTAGGAAGTAAACCTTTTCCAAATCCGGAGAGGAGCCCCTTAGGCGGTTAGGTAAGGAAGTTCATCATCTCTGCGGCAGCGGCTGCAGTCCAGTCGTGGCTTAGTCTGGTTCTGGACCCTTTTTATCGATTCTTTTTGCCGACTATTCGCGTTAAGCCGAGTGATGCCGCGATCCCGAGAACTGCTGCCCCGAGGGGGTTTCTCGCGGTAGTAGTTTTTGGGATCGTGACATCGCTCGGCTTAACGCGTATAGTCGGCGGGAAAAAAAAAGGAATCGATAAAAAGGGTCCAAAACTAGACTAGTCGTGGCTAGGATGCGTCGTCCTGCGTCCCTCCAGGCTAGATTGCTGGACCGAGAGGGGGTCTTGGGCCTGGGTAATCTGAGGTCTCCACAGTCCTCTCGCCCTGGATTCCTTGACTCCATGCTCCACTTCATCTTCTTCTTCAAAGTCCTCAGAAGATGGGCGAGTGGTGACGGTGGCAGGTGCAAAATGGCGCTGGGAACTGCTAGCCATGGACCTGCACTCAGGCGGTCAGGGCAGGATGGTCGTTCTGCAGCAAGGGTATAGTTCGGCAGCCACTCTGACGACGGAACAGCCCTTTTGTGGGATAGCACTGTTCCCCCTCCAGGGGAAGGGTCTAGAAAATGTTACCTAAAGAAAGCTTGCCTAATCTCATCCTGTTAGCATACCGCAGCTGACTGGTCATCTACCAAGTGGTCGAAACATGAAAGAAAAACGAAAGAAGTCAAAATCCTCCCGGCGGGAAGGCACTTTATGTGTGCTGGAGCCTGGAGCCTCATGGACAACCAAAATTGCAACGGACCAGAATGTCGAACAGCACTTGGGTGTCGAGACCTGCAGAAGTACAGCATTGATGTTGCTGCCCTCAGGGAGACACGTCTTGCAGACACAAGGGAGATCACCTTTTGGTCAAGGAGCAACGGACAACGTAGGGAAGCTGGAGTTGGCTTTGCCATTTGTAACACCCTCGTCAAGAACCTGGAGTCCCTCCCAAGTGTAATCAGCGACAGCCTGATGGTGATGAGAATCCCTCTCCAGGGAAAGGTGTACTCAACTGACGCCCCCACCATGACCTACACTCTGGAGCAGAAAGAACTGTTTTATCAGAACCTCGCCAAAGTGCTACGGTCAGTTCCTAAAGACGACAAACTGTTGATAATCGGGAACTTCAATGCCCGTGTAGACAGATATGCCCAGTCTTGGACACAGATGTCATTGGGCCACATGACATCGGCCATGAAAACACCAACGGCCAACTGCAACTCACTTTCTGCGCTGAACAGGGACTCACCATTTCCAACAGCCTGTACCAGCTGCCTGACATCCACAAGGCAATATCTAGACGTACCCAAGATCCTAGCACTGGCACCTGATTGACTGTGTGATCACCAGGCGTCATGATATCCAGGATGTTCGCATCAAGAGGGCAATGGGGGGGGGGGTGAATGTTGGACAGACCTCCTACTGTTGAGGCGCAGACTCTCCTTTTCCATCGTCAGCAAAGACGCCAGAGAACTGATGCTATGAAGAACTGGACGTCCAGAAACCCAATGAACCAAACACTAAAGAAGCCCTCATCGCCAACCAGCATGAAGATACACCAGCAGAGGGAAACTTTGGGAAGACCTGGACCAACTTCCAGGATGCAGTGCATGACTCTGCAGTCTTGCCCTTCGCCACATAAAACGGAAACACCAAGAATAGTTTGAAAACAACAAACTAGATCACCACTCTCCTCCAAGAGAAGAAAGAAGCCTTCTCAGCTTGGCAAAACAACAAAGACTTCCAAGCCAAGCGCGACCGCCACAAAAACATAAGGTGCCGACTGAGATGCGACAGCTGAAAAGAAAAGTGGTGGAAAAACATGGCGGCAGAACTACAGTACAAACAATATGCAGACGAGCACAACTTTAAGAAATTCTTGGCCGGCCTGAAAGACGTGTATGGCCCCACGCCGAATGCAGTGGCACATGTGCGCTCCGCCGCCGAAACCTTGCTTACTGAGAAGTGCGATCGACATCATACACCACTGTAGTGAACACTTCAGTCAGCTGCTGAACAAACATTCCCAGGTCGACCAACAGGCCATCAAAGACACGCGACAGCGCCCAGTCCTGGCGTCCCTTGATGGCGCCCAACACTGGCAGAAGCCCAGAAAACCATCGAGCAACTACACGTGACGAAAGCACTTGATCCTCACGGAATACCCCCCCCCCCCAGATCTTCAGAGAGGGAGGGAAGCGATTACCATCAAGCTGACTGAGCTGATACAGCAGTTCTGGGACGAAGGGTCAGTGCCGCGGGACTTAAAGGATGCCAACGTCGTGCATCTGTACAAGAACAAGGGAGCCAGAGCTTCATGTGACAACCACAGAAACATCTCATTGTTGACCATCGCTGGATATACCATGGCCCTTGTATTGTTCTGAACCGCATCACACACCAGTTGCTTGACGACGTGGTCTCTGAAAGCCAGTGTGGATTTAGGAACAACAGCGAGACAATTGATAGAAATTGTCTTCGCAGTACGGCGCTACAAGAAAAGTGCCTAGACCTAAACCAGAACCTCTACATCCTCTTTGTGGACCTGATGAAGGCGTTTTGACACTGTCAACCGAGAGGACGTGTGGACTATCTTGTCCAAGCTAGGCTGCCCACCAAATATCATCAGGATCATCCAGTCATTTCATAATGGCATGATGGCTCGCATTGTGGAAAACGGGAATGTCTCTGCCCCATTCTCGGTCTCCACTGGTGTGAAGCAAGGCTGGGTCATGGCTCCCACACTCTTCAGCCTCAGGTTTGCTACCATGCTCTTCTGCGCCCTGTCCACACGTCTGATGCTGGTGTCACTATTCGCTACAGATGTGATGGCCGATCCTTTGACCTCAGACGTCTGTAGGCAAAAAAATAAAAGTCCTGGAGTCTCTATTGGGAGACTTCTTACTTGTAGACGATTGTGCGCTTGCAGCATTGAGTGAACCAGATCCGTTAGAACTTGCCACCCGTTTCCGGAAGCACCAAAATACATCGGACTGACCTAAAAACAGAAGCGATGCTTCAGACTGCATGTGGCCTGACACCGCCAGAGCCTCAGATTGAAATTAAGGGCACAACACTGAACAACGTGGAGAGCTTTACATACCTGGGAAGCTGCCTGTCTTCAAACTGCAGCATGGACAAAGAAGTTTCTAAGAGGCTTGCAAAAGCAGGAGCTTCGTTTTGCAGGCTATAGACACGTGTGTGGGGTGAACTAGGCATCAGACTTTCCCCAAGCCGGTAGTCTACGAGGCAGTTGTCATTACCTCTCTGCTTTACGACTGTGAGACGTGGACACTGTATAGGAGGCAAAGCCGCGTATTTGACCAGTTCCACACCCGTTGGTTGCGACGAATCAGGAATATCCTGGGAGGACAGAGTCTCCAACACTGAGGCGTCTGCAGAGCCTAAATGTCCGGGTTCGAAGCCCTCATCATGAAGGCCCAGCTCTGGTGGACATGTAGTCCGAATGGATGGCGCTCGTCTATCAAACAAAGATGATTTTCTTCTCTGAGCTGCTTCTGGAGCAAGAAACTTTGGAAGGCCACTGAAGCTATACAAGCTATAATGATTCAAGATTCAAGATTCAACTTTATTTTCACTTCCATCAAATAAACAAAGAAGTTATATACATTGCATATGTACAGGATACTTGTAATACTTGCAGAACGTAATTTGACAATGTACATGTGAAAATGAGAAGTAGATGCAATTACATCTTTGTTAATATATACATAAAGCGTATAATACAAGTCAACTAAGGATGACGATGGAAGTGGAGGGTCCCACTAAGAAGCAGAGCTTGTACGATATGGGACCCTCAGAAAATACACAAGACAGCAATATGAAACAAAATAAAACGAACCGATGTCAACTGACATCAAGACGATTGGGAAGGGGAAAAGAAAGAAAAGGAAAAAAAAAAGAGAAAAAAAGGGGGAAAAACTACAGCATGCGCCATCGTGGACGCAAGCAATCTAGATTCCATAATGTGAAATAAGTGATGAAATACAAGCTGGATTGAATATAATGCAAAATATTTTTATACGTATTCTTTTTTAATACGTAATAATGAAGCTGCTTCTGGAGCAAGCAACCTTGGAAGGCCACTGAAGCGATACAAGGACAGCCTGAAAACTTCCCTTCAGGCCTGGGTCATTTCAGCCCGTGGCTGGGAATCACTTGCCTCCGCCCGCAGCGCCTGGCGTCAAGCTGTCCAAAAGGGTGTTAGACTGTTCGAAGAAAAGAGCCTGGACAAGAAGTGACAAATGCACAAAGAGAGGATCGCTGACCCTACTACTGCTGTAGTGTGCCCAACATGTGGCAGCGTCTGCGCGTCCGCCTTTGGGCTCCGCTCACAGCTCCGGCGTCACTGGCGTCCTTGTCGAACGCGGCAGACTTACATTATTACTAGAGTGCGTGCTCTAGTTTCAACTGGGGCGAGGCGCGCCGTGCAGCTGGAAGTTGACGTAACAAAAGGCTTCGTTACTGAGAAATCGAGCGATTTTCAGCATGTATACGTATGGATGGAAATTACTGATCTCATTTATGGAACAAGATCAGTTGTGGAAATGAGCTGCTTGAAGGAGGTCTGCGTTCTCAGAGTGCTTCTCTGGTTGGTGAATGGGCTACCCTGAAAAAGGATTAGAAGTAAATAAATTGATAGATAAATAAAGTGGCCCAAGATACCCTCATGATTGCATGACACGATGCCTACAGGATCAGAGCCGAATTTAAACATTTCCTTTGTTGTGTGTACAGCTTTGCTAATTTCCGGACAGTGTGACGCCTGCTTTAATAATGGAAATGTACATGAAATTTGAATGCATGCTAGAAGTGGTCTACATTTGTTTCCCTTCACAATCCAGGTCCCCTCGTGAGCTATCTATCCACTCTGGTAGAACCCCGAACTCTTTGCATAGTGGGCGGCTTGGGTGCGAGTGGAGCAATTGCCGTATCAGGTTATGTAACGTCGCCGTTTTGGTTTGCTGTTATGATGTTTCTTACAGGTAAGACACCGAAGTTCGCCACGTTGATCTCCAATTTGCGTAAATATGACAAACATTGTGATGGTTTTATCTTGCTACTAACGTCTAAATGGCTTTCGGGCATCGTTATATCGAATGCGGTCATTGTATCATCTAAATAACGCCCCTCTTGAGTCTGTTGAATCCGTGAAGTACTTGGGTGTAACCATCACTTCTAATTTGAAGTGGACCCAACTCATCAATAATACTGTCAATAAAGCCAATAACGTCCTTGCATTTCTAAGACGCATTATTCGCATAAAATCTTCTGATGTTAAAGCCACAGCTTACAAAACATTGGTTCGTCCAATTGTAGAGTATGCTTCCACAGCTTGGGACCCATCTTCCAAGAATCTCATCCACAAAGTGGAAATGGTCTAAAGAAGAACTACGAGATTCACTTTGAATCGCTACCAAAACACCTCAAGTGTCACCAAAATGCTGCAAGAACTTGATTGGACCACTCTGGAACAGCGCAGAGAAAGTGACAGGCTAATCAATATGATGTACAAAATATGAAATAATCTCACTCATCCTTCAGCACAGGACTATACCATGAAACAGGTAACTCAGTTGACGAGAGCCACGCAACCACATTCCTATCAGGTACCATACTCGAGAACTGAATCGCATCGTCATTCATTCTTTCCAAGAACTGTAAGGAGCTGGAATTCCATGTCGTCAGAAATTGTTTCAGCGCCATGTTTAGGATCATTCCGTAACCGACTAACGGTTGATCACAGTGGCTATTTATTTTCTTCAAATTTGTTATGTTCTTGTAAATATCTGTAAATAAACTGTATTATAATATAAATAGCGCAGTCCGCAAGAATCTTCAGCCTGTTGAAGGAGGCAGACTTAACAAGAAGAAGAAGAAGAGAGTGCATCATGTATTTTAACCATTTCTGTAGATGTACACGCTAATAATGGTCGTGACGTGTGAGGAATTGATTTCTCCTGCATAATCTATTATTCATCTCTACAGCGCAACTAAGAAAAAATGCATGTTTCTTTAAGTGATTGCGTGACCTGGAAACGTGTTCGTATTTGTATTTGTTCACGTCATATGTTAGAAATGATTTTCTTTCTGGATATGTGGTTGGTTGTTGTTGTTGTTGTTTTTTTTCTCAACAGGTTTGTTCAGCTCCTCTTTCAACCAGATATCCTACGTCGTCTTGCACGAACACTTTGGTAACAAATTCGCATATGCAAATTCCATCAGTCTCATGGGATGCTTCGTTGGGGGCACGCTTTTCCCTGTCTTAATGTCATCCCTACTGGAAGGATACGGACTCGAAGGAGCCATACTTTGTTTGGCAGGCTTGTATCTACACTGTGTGCCAATAGGAGCGTCGTTCCGTCCCCCTGTGCACTTAGCGGAAACAAAGAGATTGCCTCGTACGGATAGAGGGGAAGTCCTTCCAGGTGAAGATGATCAGGCGGGTTTGTCGGAGTCTTCTGCATGTTTGTTGGAGCGAGCAGACAAAGACTCGAAAACAAACTCAATAGATCAATGTCACAATACACATGGAAGCCGAAATACCACAAAGCCTCGATCGACACGAGAACGAATCTTGGAATATATCTGGTCGGATTTGGGAGTGAGGGCGCTCGTGCAGGAGTGGGCATTCACGCTCCTCTTCTTACCATGTAAAGTAGTTTTGCAGATTGCCATGGTCAGCTGGACTCTTTTCGCCGTTTCCTTCGCAATGTCCAAGGGCTTCGAGGAATCGTTCGCTTCCTACCTGCCCATGGTGGGGTCAATTGGCGGAGTGGTCTTTCATGGGACTATGACCGTAATCCTGCGTTTCAGGCACCATTGGGGAGCGCCCTTGTTCATCACCAACATGGTCTCTTTTGGTGGAGGGCTACTCCTTTATCCTGCAAGGTCATCATCCGCAACGCATCTTCTCATCTGCTCCTTCTTCGCCGGAGGCGGCATGTTTGCCGGTTACCCGACATCCTGGGCAGTTCTTGAATCCTTCGTCGCCGAGAGAAATTTCAAAGGAATCATCTCAGCCAAATTATTCATCACAGGACTTGGAACTGTGATTTCTGGGTACATCACAGGTATGACACCTCGGGAAAATAAAAAAAAAAAACCAATACAATAACCAACATATTATGAACGAGTGCAAAACATAACGTCATATATTTATGTATGAAGTTCCTTGATGGAAGAAAAAGGGGGGTAAATAATTACACACTCACGTAAAATGTGAATGTATAAATTTTGTAAAAGTGCGTGTGATTCAGGAGTAAAGGGTGGAGAGGTTTACTCTAGACGGAATACGTCCTTCTACATGCTTTCATCGTTATTTTTTTTTTACTATGCACTTTGTCCTTTTCAAGCTAAAATCACAATATAGAACTTACCAATTTATTCACTTTCATTGGAGGCAAGCTGTATGATGTCACGGGTTCATTTGATGGAGCCCTTCAACTCGTTGGCGGCATGTGCGTAATGACTGTTCCGCTGACAGTGGCACTCGTGTGCATCCAGAGATGCAGGGACCAGGGGCGTGGCTGTTTCCCCTCACGTGACCAACGTGCTGCCATATAAAGGGGTGCACGTCACAAACCCAACACCCACACGAGTCTTACAACCCACGAACTCGACATGAGGCAAGGCCCATGAGTCCGACACTAGACAAACAAGGCCCACGAGTCGCCGGGCTTAATGTGCCCAGTGTCGGTCTCGTAGGCCTTTTTTTTTTGGCCTAGTTTTGAGCTTATTGGCCGTATGACTCGTGAGCTGTCTTACTCGTGGACATTTCCGCTGTCGAGCACGTGGGCCGTATAACTCGTGGGTGTCGGACCCTTTGGATTCATGGAGTTGGAAGACCCACCAATTGACCCCTGTATAAAAATAAAATTTGGTACAGAGGGCTAAAAACAGAGCAAAATCCGAATATTATAACTTAAAAGAAAATCTTGAATTTAATGAAACTGATGTATGCTATCATTTTAAATTACCTCCAACAAAATTGTACACTATTCAACTATTGCTCATATCATAGTTAGTGTTATCTGACATGTGGTTTTTGAACTATTAAAGATCGAAAGTGGGAAATGTTTTTGTAACAACTAGTACTAGTCACAATAAATGCTTAAACATTTTCAACAAATTGAAAATCAAAAAGGCAAACGATGAAATTAATTCCAAGTTATGAGAAAAAAAAAATGCAGAATTATGCCATCATAAGAAGGCGCTTGACAGTGTTGATGGCAGCCTAAAAAGATTAACGAAGGAGAAACATGAAGAAGTTGGCATTTTACCATTTAACCTTTTATGGTACGTGTATTTAAAGAGAGTCCTTTTAGTGGGTACCTCCATTTTATTTTCTTCAGAGAATGTATAAATATCTTTCTATGAATAATATCTCACTTTGTAATCACTACTGACATGTACATGTTATTCCTTGCTACCTGTGTGTCATTCATTAATGATGCATGTCAAGCTTATATTTTTGTATATTTTGTTGAAAGAAGTGAAAATGAAAGTTTGAATTGAATTAATCTAAATGAAATCCAAGAGGGGGAGAGGAAAAGAGTGTCGAAGGAAGGAAAGAAGCAAAAGGAAAGTGAAATGCTGGGTGTGTGGAGTAATGAAGTCAGGGAATTCGGTGCAATCTAATGTGTGCATAATATAATTATCGACACTGAATATCATAGAGACTGAGTTGCAGGAGTAAACATAATGGACTTGTTGCGTTAGCATGTGAGCAAGGCCGACTGGAGTGTATTCACTCCTCTGTATGTTTATGTGATTATGAGTGTGTACTCTGATGTGTTAAGATTGAAGGTCAGTGTGTGTCTGTATCTGTGTGTGTGTGTTTGTGTGTGTGAGTGTGGGAGTATTATAGAAAGCTTGAAAGGACCCTTGCATGTTCGTTTTGAAATGATGCATTAATTATGATATCGTTAAGATTCAGTGAATGGGGGGGGGGGGGAGGGGAGGGGAAGTAATCTAAAAGGAAATTTATTTGAGCCAAACTAGAGAAAACAAGGATCACTATCCGTTTATATATAGGCCTATAGGTGGCGCTATGAGCGGTCTCTTTGGAATTGAGATATACTTTAAAGGGTACTTTGAAGGAATAGAGACAGGGCCATTGCTCTAAATTGTAGGGTAAGATCTTTCTGATCCACAATGGCAGATTAAATTTTGAGCTTAAATAAATTTAGGATTATGTAAGAGGTAATCAGGTGGGGTCATCCCAAAAAGATCGACACCCACGAGTCATACGGTCCACGACAACGACATCAAAAATAGGTTCATGAGTCATACAGCCCGCGAGTTACAGCTCACGAGTCATACAGCCCATGAGTTCGACACTACGTAGAAAAGGCTCACGAGATCGACACTACGCAAAGATTCAACGATTCATCTCGATTTGTGGCTTGTGTGTGTAAAATTATTCTCCTAAAAATGGTACTTTTTCATGAAATGGAATCCATGAAAACAAAATACAGGTAGTTGTTTTCAAGGATGCATCTTCTTATTCCGAATCCTTAACGCTACCTTGATATACGACAATTAGGCCCTACGCTATTTTCTGTAATTCGAAAAACACAATGCTACAGGTGAGAATGTTCGGCGTCCAAATGATGACTTTGTTCTTTCTGCAAGTTGGGGGGACATAAA
Organism: Diadema setosum; assembly: GCA_033980235.1. Taxonomy (NCBI): domain Eukaryota; kingdom Metazoa; phylum Echinodermata; class Echinoidea; order Diadematoida; family Diadematidae; genus Diadema; species Diadema setosum. The sequence continues at coordinate 16,358,449 of CM067074.1, forward strand.
TGAACACAGGAGACCACCACACGAATAGCGTGAGTAGGAAGGCGGCCCGAACAAACTTGAATCGGCAAAATATTTGTTCACTGATAGAAAACTACCTATACAGTGCGTATCAAAAAAGGTAATCCAACTTTGGAGGCCTACCATTTCATAATTGTTGACTATGGAGAGCGCAATTGTGGCTGTAAGGAAAGGGGCACTCTTCCTCTTTCCATTGATACCTAATTGTGTTGAAAAATATCATGCATGACTGAGCACATTAACTTTAAAGTCAACAGTGACAAATTGCCCTTTTTCCAAGTTTGAGCATTATTATAAAGGGAACATTCAGTGTCTCAATGAAATGCATGAGACATGTCAATGAAAGTGGTCAAATAAACCGATCAGCTTGCACGACTGCAGGTTTGTGTTGAGGGTTTCCTCTTACCTTTTATGGTCCATAGCCTTCCCCATGGCCACCTGCCCTTTCAACACATAGCTCGCAGCGACGGACCATGACTTGAATGGATCTCCTCACCATATCCGGGTTGTTGCATAAGGCAGTTTAACCCATAAAACCCTGGCTCCCTGCACTAAAATCCCAGACGCTATGTGTGCTTGATGTGCGTATGAATGACTGATTACATTCAGCACATCCTGTCTCAGCAAAAAAGCTGCTAGGAAGATACTTTTGTTGTCACTTTATTCGGAGTATATCCATCTTTTCAGGAATAAAAACAAAAACAAACAATCGGTTGATGTAATACAGTGTATATCTGATGTAATTCTACTTTACGAAATACGATAAAAAACGAGCTGGAATTATTCGTCATGATATATCACAGGGAGGGAATTATGTCTGACGTCACTGCTCTGGCAAACTGCATCGGGCAAACAAAATACTATCGGCGAAACCACAACGCACACAACACAAAAAAAACAAACACACACACACACACACACACACACACACGTGACAAACGGCGTTTATATAGAGAAATGATTACATAATCTATTCTGTCTTGCACACTGTCTGGGATATAATATATATATAATTATATTATTATTATATGTATATATATATATATATATATAGATATAGATATATAAACCCTTCAAAGAGGTTTGGAAATCTGCGTTTGATCAATCATTTCTCATCTTTCCTTAGAAATGATTCATTTGTGCTTAGTACCACAGAAAGATTGTTTAATTCTCTTTAAAATGATACCATACTTGTTATGATTATCATATACATGGAGGTACAGTGCTTACAAATATGAGGTAAAGTCAAAATTAAAAAGCTGTAAAATGGCCCAATTTTTGACGTCCGTAATGCAGTTTCCTCGTGATGAGTGAGTTCCCCATTTATTCTTTGGTGTTCATTTACTGTAACATCAGCATTTTTATGGAGTGAAACATGTATGCGTTCAACCAAACAGATAAACACAAACACACAAACACAGCATTACACACACACACACACACACACACACACACATAAACGATCATGACTCAAACCATTTCATCTCACAGAACCTCTCCACATTAACCGCAACAAAGACATAAAGAGGTGAAATGGCATGGTCTTGATTTTATTGGAATTTCATCTTTATTTTGTCTTCATTTTGTCGTTATTTTGTGTTTACTTTATGTTAATTTGTCTTCATATTGTCAATGAACATGATCGGGGCTCAGCATCTGGTGGACGAGCCAAGTGCTTGCACCACCGCCTGGCACCGTGTCGTCATGCTGTTGATTGGCGTCAACCAGTATCTGACGGAGTCCTGCCTATATGTCGTTGCATTGGTGACCCTCTTCCCCACAGCTCGACCAAGTTGATCCCAAAAATGTTTTTTGGGGTTGAGGTCGGGGCTGCATGCAGGCCAGTCCATTTCTAATGATGTCCTCTCTCTCTCGAGAAAGTTGCGCACATGTCTCGCTCTATAAGTGGTTTTGCGTTGTCATCTTTTTGAAGCATCTCAGCTTAAATTTGCCCTATGGCGCGGGGTCTTTGAACATTGCTTACAAGTGGCAAGATGTACAACCATAAAACTTGATGAGCTATCAAAATTGCCTGGAATGCCACCAATGAAAACTTGAATGTGAAGTTAAGATGTCTATTGAAATTTGCCTTCATGGCTGACCAGTTGAGAACAAAAGACATAACACAAAAGCACATGTTCTTTATGTACTCTTCACGACCATTCTCATTCATAAGGACAGTTCTTGTTCGTTTTGCAACTTTTCATTGCAGACCTTATCAGACACTATTGAGTACAGTTCTTTACGTGATAGCATAATCGTAATGAGTAGGATATCATTTTAAAGAAAATTTAATACTCTTTCCATTGATATCAAGCATGTATTGTATAGTGCTTACAAACTGGAGAAATTTACAACTGAAGTCAGATTTCCAAACTTTTTTTGAAGGGTTTATATTCCACTCTATGCTTCACGTGGAGAATAAACCTTCGTGAATATATGAAGAGTTTGTTTGCAAAAACCGATAAGTCCATATTTGCCAAATGGAGATATTTGCGATTAAAGGTCAAGAAAAAAAAAAGGGAATAATAAGAAATTTTTTGCTTCTTCAGATCATAACTTCAAAAATGTACCTTTATATGTAATGACCAATATATCATTTTAAAGGTATTATTTTGTACTTTATGACAGAGATCTTACTTCAAAATTTAAAAAAAATGGACTTATCGGTTTTTGCAAACAAACTCTTCACATGTACCATCTCATTGTACCAACAACAAAGAAAAATGCTTCGAAGACATTGCGGGCCACTTATCATGAGACTGTGTTTTCGAAGTGGAGGAAAACTCAAACATTGTATTTCATGCTATCGTTCACTTTAACAATAGCATTCTTGGATTTCAGTCAAGTGTATGCTTCCACGTTAGTTTAACTCCAATCAGTGTGAATAAAGACTGTGGTATGATAATTATGTCTGTGGGTATTATTCAAATCCTGAAAATCATTGTTACCTTGGGGAAACGACAAAGGGCTGGTAACAATGATCCGGAAACAAAAGATGCTTACCGCTTTCTGTGCCAATGAGGCAAAAAAAATGTGCACAATTTCACATACATCTATGGAGTGACGCGCAGAGGGTTAATAGAGAGCACTTCGCCGTGATTACACTTTGCCTTGCAGAAAATAATAATTAAAAAAACACACACAAGACAATGGAACCTGGATCGCGAGTAAGTTGCTATGGCATGGACGTGTATGTAGTATTATGAGCCTAGTCAATGAGGTTGTGATTCTCTTACATCCGCGACGTTCACTTCATGTTCTCTGAAAAGTATTATGACATTTACCTCTAAACAGAGGCCAAGACAAACCTTATACAAAATCGTCGGAACAGGACATGTCATACCAAGTTCATTTGTGTATGTGGTAGGCAGACAAGGTGCCATCCGAGCCTCAAAATGGAAGTTTAACCCATACAACCCTGGCTCCCTGCACTAAAATCCCATGCGCTATGTGTGCTTGATGTGCGTATGAATGACTGATTACATCAAGTATGGTTGGGTGTCCATAATATCGGACACCTAACGTTTTTCTATCAACAGAAACGTGAAAAATCACACAATTTGCCTGAAATTTTACTCACGTGTGGAGAAAATACTCCGGATTCACAAGCGCGCACTGTAAATGCGATCTGAGGTACGCGCTCTAGATGGCGGCTTCGAAAGCGTGGGGTGTCATTTTTTCCGAACTCAGTTGCCGGGCTCATATCGACCGACCACCCCGCCCTCTATTGACAATACGTATAAAGCGTTTTTTCGACAAGCTGCTGTTTTTTTCTAGTCGTGATTTTTTTCCCCAATAATATTTGAATATATTTTGAATCTTTCGATATTACTTTTGAAGGACTGTTTGATGAATTTGACTTGATTTTCATTAGGAAACTTTTCATCGTAATTGAAATAAATTAGATGAGTCGGTTTGTTTTTTCACATTCATTTCTCGTTTCTGTATCAACTCGTAGTGTCGTACGGTCGTAGCGGGCGACAAAATGTTTATGTCATGTGTATGTGTAACGTGTGTGCACGATCGTACAAGCGGCGGTGACAATTTTGCGGTCAAAATCGACAATTTATTACGGAAGGATACTCTACATCTAACAACGAGTCAGCAAAGGTAGGCCTAGTTAGATATGTAGTTACACGATAAACCTTGGATTTTGCTAAATTTCGGTAATTTAGAGGGAATACTTAGTTGTTTTCGCCACATTTTACTCGGTAGCGTAGCCCAGTGAAGAATCGAACACCGTTGCGCGTAGTCCCATGCGTACATTTTCTTTCTGTACGCGCAATGCCATTATAATGCGCGGCCGGTCGTTATGGACCCGGTCGGTGGGTTGGACCCCTACCATACATCCTGTCTCAGCGAAAAAGCTGCTAGGAAGATATTTTTGTTGTCACTTTATTCGAAGTACAGTATATCCATTCTTATCAGGAATAAAAACAAAAACAAACAGTCGGTTGATGTAATACAGTGTATATCTGATGTAATTCTATTTTGCGAAATACGATAAAAAAACGAGCTGGAATTATTCGTCATGATATATCACTGGGAGGGAAAATATATGTCTGACGTCACTGCTCTGGCAAAAGATTGTCCGTCCCATGTAACATCGAGAAAAACAAAATTGGCGAACCACATGGCAAAATACAGGTATTCACACACAACACAGAGACGCAAACACACACACACACACATGACAAGCGGCGCTTATATAGAGAGATAATTACATTATATATGAGATTAAAACCTAAAATGGCATTAAAACGCTTTATCCTGGCGAGGAAAGCGCATGTTTTTGAAACAAGACACCAAAAAGGTTAGTCATCGCATTCTTCATCAGCGACGATGCGATGTGATGTTAGATTAAAAATCCGTTTCTGAAGCAGAACATACACACAAGGGTATACGTCTGCTCCTGGTCGGACGGATTTCAAAACTAACCTGCTTGTGATGGAATGCGTCTATAAACTGGCGGTAGCTGTTGTTGCCACAGTGCATGGTAACCGCGCAGTTTGTATGTGCGCGTTTGGCGTAGCAACGACGCATCCATGGACTGGTTCCCTCCACGAAGAGCCAAAGATGAAAGGATGAAATCAGTTTAAAAAACATGACAAACATGAATCCCTGATAGCTTTTCAATGGACTTACATTGCCAACGTCATGCTCCGATTTACTATCACGAAGATAAACGGTTCAGAGACCCACCTCATCTTGTCTTTCACTGAACGCAAACTCACACCTCCGGCCCCCATAGAGACATCCCAGCCAGTAGTTGTGCCTTGTCCGTGATGGAATACTGTATCAGACTTTCCTGATAGTCAACGGTCTTTCCCGTAGTCAATCAGACTTTACCTGATAGTCAACCAGCCTTTCCTGGTAGTCACTGATCAATAACGAACAGAAGTGAATGAGATTAAAACCTAAAATGGCATTAAATATATTAAATATATATATATATATATATATATATATATATATATATATATATATATATAGGCGGGGGCGGACATCCGGGCATTTTCAACATGGAGCCCTAGTAACCGACCCGGCCGATGAAAACAAATGCGTAGCGACCGTACCTTAGTGCAGCGCTCAGCAATGCATCGCATGCATAATACACGCACGGTACATGCATAATGCACTGCACTGAATGAACGGTATACGCTAGTGTGCTATTATCGGTTATTTTTGCACAGCTTTCTGACATTTTTACTGCAGATTCGTACATCATTTCATCGTTTGTTTCACATCCTCACAATGCCTCGAAGTTGTGTTGTGTTTGGCTGCCATAATCATAGTCGTAATGTTGGACAAAAAACGATCTTTCTTTGAACTTCCAAAACGTGATCGCAGTCCAGAAAGAAGGAACCGGTGGTTAGCTGCTATCAGCCGGGAGAATGAAGACGGATCCCACTGGAGTCCAGTGAAGTCAAGGACGATATGCTCTGAATTAAAATTGCTGGAAGTAAATGATAACCGACTACTAACCAGGTGTACTCGTTAGGTACATGTACACATCGGCGAACTGAATGTCTGGCCACGACGTAGGGTCATTGATCCGCGAGTCTGCGGGTACACGGTAGCCCGACCAGACGCTGTTAATACGCTACGCGAATACGTATGTGATTCGGTACGCCGTACACCGGGGTACCGTTGTAACCCGGGGTACCGCGTTGTATAGCGCCATCTCATGCCCATTATTTATAATGCGTATCTGAATTCAGACACGCCGATTCTGAATTCGGATACGGCAAAGTCGTCGCAATAAACTAGCACCAAGGTGTTTTTCGAAGTACACTTGCACGCATTAATTGATGCATAATCACAAATAAGAAAACATTTTTGTGTATAATGATACTAAAATGTATTTTGACACATTTTTTTGGTAAGCCAGGGTACAGCGCTGAAAAAAAATAATAATTAATTCAACAAAATGGCGAATTTTCATTTGGTACCCCAGGGTACCAAATACTGCATCATGTACAGCGGCGACTGGGCTGTGTATAGTTAGGTACACGGTTAGTTTGCAGGCACAAACCCTTGTTGTCTGCCCTTGGAGTCTGCATGCGCCAAGACTAATACACGCACCACTACACTGCATCCTCTCCCTTGTTGGGAGAAGCTTCAACACAGGGCCTATGGGACAGTGCCAAAGTGGTGCATGTATAGTAGTAGTCTTGGCGCAGACTCCTTTACGACCAACAAGGGTTTGTGCCTGCAAACTAGTGCACGGTAGGGACAAACTGCAAGGCCGATGGAGGACAGTTTAGTCTCGTATCTCTCCTTTGCTTCCCGTGAAAGTTTATCACAGTAATCGAAAGACATCTTATAATCTATGAAAGCATATTTTAACTGAAACAATGAACTAGATTCAGCGGTAAATAAAAGTGAAATGAACAGCATTAAACGCGACAGTAGTAACACAGCGTGAACTGACAGCTCCACTGTAGATCCACGTAAACTCCCGTTTATATCGTGTGCTAATGAACGGTCCCATATATTGCAATTCGCGTATTGTATGACACGCTCGTTTGACGGCTATTGTTTTCTTCGCACTAAGGGCAGCGAGTTCGTCGCTATGCGGAAGTGACGTCACTCCGCCCCCGCCTATATTCAGAATTCACAATTTCCAGCAAAACATGGCGGACATTTTGAGTTTCCGCTTTGTAACGTGACATCATTATTTTGTTGGTGTTGTTGTTGTTGTTGTTGTTGATGATGTGATTGTCGTTGTTAGAAGGAATCCTGTGAATTTGTTTGGAGAATGATATGACACAGCGGAGACGCATTAATCATAAATGGACTGTTTTAGTCGATTTCGTTTATTCATAATTATGTCATGTAGATAACATTAAACAAAAATTGAATTGAATTGAACTGAATTGTAACTGTCATTGAAACAAGTAACTGATGTGATGTGCGATGTGTTTTCTTTATTGTGCAATAGTGTCAATGGAAGCAAAATTTCTATGTGTCTTATCATAGATCAATATAGAATTTCAATTTAATTCAATTTATTCATTTCATAAAATCACATATAAGATATTTACATAGATGTGTGAGTAAAAGGAGGAAATCACGCAAAAGCCTAGGGTTTGGAAATGGAGATTTCCTTTACAATATAGTTTTAAATCACAGTTTTGAATAAAACATAAAATGTACTTAAACAGAATTTAGATTAAAGACCGTCACAAAATCAACAATACATTATGATAGAAACAGAAAACGGGAAACAAAACAACGACTGAACTAATACAGTACAATTAAAAAACAAAACAAACATGCAGAAATTGTCAAAGGTTTGTATGGGAATTGCACAATTTTCAAAATAAACGTTAAATGATACAGATTAAAAAGCTGCTTATCTTGAGTCATAAAAAGATTCAATGTGTTAACAGTTTTCAGTTCCGTGCTTAACAAATTCCACAATTTAACCCCTTTGTACTTTATTGAGTTGGACTGACTGATTTTCAGACGATACAATGGTAAAATATAACATTGTTTATTTCTAGTATTGAAAGAATGTTTCATGGCATGAGAAGAAAAACAATCATTGAATATATCAGGCAAGACTGAGCGAACATATTTATACATAAAAATACCAAGTTTAAATGAAATTCTGCCTCGAAAATTTAACGTTTGCAAGTCCTTAAATAATGGAGGGGTGTGGACAAGATTGAGGGAATTTGTACAAAGGCGAATAGCTTTCTTTTGGAGGATCGTTAGCCGATCTAATTATCGCTGGCTAGTCCCTGACCAGACGAGATTAAAATATAGTCTAAGTACGGCAAGATAAAGGCATTGTAAAGTATGAACAGTGTATTTTTCGGAATTAACGAGCTAAGCTTGAACATCATACTAAGTGCAACACTTATCTTTCCATGGACATAATTTGTCTGGTTATTCCAGGACAACTTTTCGTCAATATACACCCCTAAAAAGTTTATTGTGGCAACCTTTTCAATTTCATTATTATCAATTTTTATAGAAAAGTTTGGATAAAATTGTATCTGTCTGTTGGAAGATCGGAAAATCATATTTTTCGTTTTACTAATATTCATTTGTAGTTTATTTGCCTTGAACCAGTTGCATTCAGATTGCACTTCTTCATTAACAATTTGGTTAAGCATTTTCTGATCAGAATGGGAATATATGATATTAATATCGTCAGCATACATTACAAAACGAAAAACTTGAGATGAATTGATAACATCGTTGACATAAATCAAAAAGAGAAGAGGGCCAAGGATACTACCTTGGGGCACGCCATGAGATACGGGCATGAGGTCCGACTTAGCACCTTTAAAACTGGTGTATTGTTGTCGTCCACTCAAATAATCAAGAATGAGGCACACCACGAATACCATAGTGTTCTAGCTTGTGCAAGAGTATGTTATGGTCCAGTGAGTCAAACGCTTTGCTCAGGTCAATGTACATAGCCAAGGGAATTTCTTACTTTGCAAGGGATAAAAATGACTTGTTCCAAGGTGTGTAACAATGCTGTTTCGGTAGAAGAGTCTGAATATATCTGAATCTGAACTTCCCAGGCAAGAGAAATGTACATTGTAGTTAAAAATTTTGTACGCAAGAATCACAGAGTGGAAAGGACCTCTTTTTTGTTTGCAGCTTCATTCACAATGGTTTCCACGGCTGCCTCTCTTCGCCTGTATGGAGCAGCCTAACGTTTACCTCGTATCCAGCTATTGTTGGCCACAAAAATGCAAACAATCTGAATAATGATTCAAAAGAAGCACAAAGAATCCAAAATATAATGAGCTTGCGGCTACAGTTATGGGCAAAATGCGTGACTGTGGGGAAAAAATAAAATCAACTTTCATGAAAGGGACTATATGCAATGCAAATGCTTCTTGACTTGTATTGAATCATAAAAAGATCGTCACCTATGTGGTCAAAAGAAGAACTAAATTTGTGCCATGTGTTTCAATGTAATACTTCTGTTATTTCGCTTCAGATTACTAATGGATGACTTGTAAATATCCCTGCAATATCTTTTGTATTACAGTGTAACATTGAAACGTGCCGAATATGCTCAGTCTCGTGAAAGTACATTCCAGTGTCATATCATAATTAGTATAGGCCCTATGATACTTTAGCAAGATTGCCTGAGCCCAGATGATGTCACTAACAGAATCTTGGTTTAGACGGTGTTATTATTATTTGTGTGTGTGTGTGTGGCCGTATCCGAATACTCTATAAGAAAGCAAAAAAATGTTGTACAAATTATCATTAGATAATGGCCTAATTATACGTATTTAAAGGTGTCATAAATCAACACAAGTAAAGATGCGTTTGCATTGCATTATAGTTCCTTTATCGTCCTCGAGCCACTCTCAGAGGCCCGATCTCGAGACTTCATTAACATGTTGTAGACCCTACAAACAGACCAACGGTCAGGGGGAATGACCGGCGGTCAGGGGGAATGACATTGTGATGGAGTCTTGCTCTCCAGCAAGGGTAATATGCATGTAAATAATGAGCCCAATTAACACAGATCTCTAGAGGTAGCAGTGAAATGAGCAAGTTAGTGAAAATGATCTTTTGCTCCTCGTGTGAATCAGAACTATAATAGTGATCATGAATATACCCTATATCACCTAAATACGCCGATTCATCTATGACATGAACCCCCCCCCCAAAAAAAAAAAAAAAATATATATATATCTATATAAAAATGCACTTGCCTGTATGACAGCAATCCAACCCCCCTAAAGGGGAAATCCAGCACAAATATAAGTTAGTCTGATAAGAAAGAGTAAAAAAAAAAAAATATGAGTTCAACGGAATAATTTTGATCGACATCGGATGAAAAATAAGGAAGTTATGACGTTTTGAAGTTTCGCTATTTTGGAGGGAAACAGTTCTTGAACAGTCAATATGAATAATGTAAATGGCAAAGTAAGCATGTCATTCCCTCACAACTTACCGTATAGCTTGTGAATACAATTTTGAAATTTCCAATTTTTCATTCAAACGCAATTATGCCCAAGGCTCAAATCCTCGTATATCTGACTGATCACTATTCTGAAGTTATTCAACCAGGAATAGCATCATGTTTCACACTTCAATGACAGACACATAGAATTTTCGTCATTTTTTTTTTTTTTTACACGATCAATGGAAAATTGTGAGGATATGACATGGTTAGCTCACACATTTGCATTTTCATATCCACTGTACAAGAACTGTTTTGCAGATTTTTGAAAAACTTTAAAATGTCATAACTTCCTTACTTTTCATCCGATTTCAGTCAAATTTTTACTGTTGAACACGTAAGATTTTACTCTTTTTTTATCTAACTAATATTTGGACGGGATTTCGTCGTTAAATGCGATTCCACATCTTGTTATAGTCAAGTTGATTAGACATTATTTAGAGAGCAAATTCAGATCTCGGACTCGGACCAACAGGAAGGCAATTGTTTCATCTTAAACGGGCGACATAATAACCATTAGAGTGGTAGTATTTCAATGTTTCATCATAATATGTTTTCAACAAATGAGACATATCGGTCGTAACCACATACGCAAACAGTCCAGAAGAGATGATGACGACACGGATTCACAATTCTCCTGTTGGTTTGCACATTAATAACATAAAAGTATGAGGGATTTTAATGCAAGACAAATAATGCCGTTTTCACTTTTTTTAAAGCATGCAAGGTCATCGTCAAATATAAAAAACAAAATCTTCTCGATAACATTGCACTCATCACATAATATCAAGAAAACAATTTTTATGAAAATTGTTATCTAAATTATCACATACATTTAGATTACCTCCCTGTTTTTCAGCCGATTAAATATCAAGTATCTCAAACTGATAAAACTGACAATAGATGATCTCCTTTTCTTTTTCAATACGATGAACTTTTGGTATGCTTTTTGTACATAACTTAGCAACAACAAAAACATTCGCTCTAAAAGTGATCATTGCTACATAGTTTGTTATAATACTAATACATTTAGATTGATGAGAAGAATACAACTTTACCTTATCAATCTAACATGTCAAAAAAGAGAAAACTGAATTTAGCAGCCATTTGTATGTGCAGTTCGTTGTTTAAGTGTCAATTTGATTTTATTTCTGCATTTTCCACGGAAGTGGTACGTGTATTTGATAACAACGACAGAAAGTAACATTTACAGTATAATAATAACGACAATCTCTTAAATATTTGGACATAATGCAATGAAATCAAAGAAAACAATGAACGATATAACTTCTCCAAAGAGCCTAAGTTGTTGCGCAGAGTTTCCTGTTAACATGTGAGACTTGAAGATTCAATAACTTTGTCATCCTAAAACCAATTTCGTAGAAGGTACCATTCTGATCGTCTGACCTTATGCGCTTTAACCGTAAAGACAAAGTAATCCAAAACACGCTTCAAAAATCGCATCTTCAGATGCAAAAATCGCGATTAGGTATCAGTAAAAAGTGCAATGGTATGTCAAACCATCTCTATATAGATTTAGACGTAATTCCTTGTAAATACAAGCGTTGGATGAAAAGGAAAGGCACTGATGTGATAAAATCGGATATTGTGATTCGTTAAGAAGGGAGGGCGCGCGCTGGAGATACAAGCAATTTCTGTTGATGTACTGTGGTAAACATAAACAGATATACATACATACATATTACGTGTGTATATTTTGAGAAATGCATGGAAAACAAGACTAAGTACTGCCTCGCTCATACCTTTTTTTTAAAGGTTTGACGGGACAAACATTTTACCAACAAAAGCCTATAGCAGGACTATTGTGCTATTGTATTGACCAGAGAGGTACAACGGCAGCCGCACCTGCCGGCTACACAGCGCGTTTTTTTTACTCAGTCCGGGAGCAGACTTCGCGGTCAATGTCATGACATGTGTAGACCTACGTTTACACGGCTTTTTCTAGAAATTTGTCTAGAAATATTTCTCGATATCAAGGCAGATAATCGGATATACAAAGTCTTGGTTACTACATGGAGCTACAAGTTCCATGGTTACTACAACGATGCTTGTCATTAAACACCTCCAGGTGAAAACAATTCTGAAGGGATTTAATCCAGACAATCGCATCGGGGAAGAGAGCCCCAAAAATGTTGAAAGGGACTCCAACGGAGCACAACAATAATTTTCAGCAACTCTTCTGGTACGTGTCATAATCCTCAATCTCCATCGCTTTGAAAGTGCGAGTGCGCAGGAACACACGCGAACCCATTGTAGCTCCGGTGGAATATAAATGGGGTGGCGAATTTCGCCCGTTGACATATTATACATGCAGGCCTGTTGGGCGCTTCGAGCAGAGCATGGCGGAAACATTTGTCGAATCTAAGGACAAATGGAGATACGTGGTGCTGGTGGCCAAGTTTTCACTGGACTGCATCACTCAAGGTCTACTCAAAGCCTTTGGCGTGTTGGTTCCTTCCCTGGTCAAAAGACTGGACACAGACTATGGCGCTCTGGGATTTATGCTCTCCATGGAGTTAACCGTCTTCTTCTTGGCCTGTAAGTACACCCGTCCGATATTATTACGTTGTCGCATTTCAGGCTTAAACTTCCCTCTATCACCGTTATAGTTCATGCTAATAGGAATAATCTAGATACGACTCGAAGGTACATTATAGGCTTACTGTATACACACATTGATAGTATTTTATATCATAATATTATAAAGTATACAGTATATAGAATATAATCATGACATTGATTCATCCTTTTGAGCATTAGTACGTATATTGCATATGAAAAAAAAAGTTTTATATTATATTATACTTCATTCACACCCCAATGAAGTCTGCTCTAACATACTTCCACGTATTCAGTGAGTCCTCATTCTAACTCAAACTGGTCTCGAAGAGCGTACTCCCTATGTCATTAATATTATTGATATCATTTTCTTCTCCTTAATCAGGGTGAAAGGAACTCAATTACTGAACTTACAGCTTTGTATGCAGTATTGAACATAATAGAGCCTTTCTGCAGTTGCGAGCTGTTTCCCCCTCGCATTCTACGCTTGATTTTTATTATTCTTGGCCACAGGTTATCAGTGCTTATGACGTCCCCTATTAAGAGTGTGCATTTATATAAATTATTCAAATTATTAATGTGGATAGGAGGAGGGATCCTGAAAAGATGTCGCCTGAATGGGTGGATGTTTAAAGATGTGTGTGTGTGTGTGTGTGTGTGTGTGAAGTGATATGGCTAAAGTCACAGGATGTGGTGGGAAAGAAAGGTGCACGTCACGAGTTCGACACCACGAATCATACAGCCCATGAATCATGCTGCCCACGAGTTATACAGCCCAAGAGTCATACCAGCTCATGAGTTCGACTCTAAACAAACAGGGCCCACGAGACCGATACATGCACGCCCCATGTTGTAATGTCGAACTCGTGGGCTATTATTATACGTAGTATTGAGCTCATGGGCTGTATGAGTTGTGGGCTCTATGTGACTCGTGGACCTTTTTTTTTTTCAATGTTGAACTCATGGGCTGTATGACTCGTGGGTGTCGGTCTCGTTGGATGAACCCAGAAGGAAGATGGAGATGAAAAGACGTGCAAATAAGGAGGATAGAGTAAGAATAATGGTAACACAAGATTTTATTTGAGACTTGTTGTATATGTTTATAGATAAAGGAAAATGATTGGTACCATTAACTTTATTTATGTAATTTTTGCTGTATGTTTTGTTTCTATGATTTAATCGACTGCATCTTGTTTTTAGATGCATTTAAGAATAATGTTGTATAATTGAATCTGATAAAGATATTCGTAAAAAAGGATGCATAATGCATTTCTCACCGACGGCCGATGGGCAAATTCAGCAATGTTCTCCATCGTCGGCGCTGCAAGCACAGCCTGATACTACGACACCTAATTAACTCCTTCATTGCTATCGCTATATCCTTCCCGTGGAGCTTGCCACTCTCTGGTATTGCCTTAGACCCTGATTGAGATAGTGAGCCAAGAGACATTCCGCGATTTCAGGCCTGCCCGGTAATTGAACCAGAGAATCTGCTTTGGTACGTCGAGTCCAAAGAAACCGTTTGAGAAGTTAAAATGGGTGTACTTGGGTGACTTTAGCCCCCCCCCCCCCCCCCCTAGCCCCACCGTTGGTACGGGACTAAGCAAAAAGTGTAAAGAGCCCTAAGGATTACTTCACAAAAGAGTGAGGGAAAATTTCAAAGAGTGAAAGAGTATGTGTGTGAGAAGTGGTTTAATTACAGTAAGAGTGAGAGCGTGTGATCATCGATATTCTGTGTGTTTGAATGGGGAATAGTTTACGGCTTGCTTCGTCAATATCCGCTGTGATAAAGCCTTCGTTTTATTTTTGTGCATGTACTTATCCCTTTCGTTGATATCATCCAAACTTGTTTTGTAACCATTGCTGTCCTTTTTACGATGTATTTTTGTTCTTTTTTGTGGAATTCAGTTCCTTTGACTGTAGCGAGACACGAATGTCGCAATAAAGTAGAATGTCATTTACTTGATAGAGTTTTGTCTTCCTTCATCGCGATGCTGCCATCAAAATGTTGGTGGGGGGGGGGGGGGGAGAGAAAGCTGAACAAGCAGCGATCCCTAATCTGGTGTACTAAGATGGGGCAACATAATACAATTGAGAGTCAACCAACTAACGCAAATGACAAACATATCAACGTAAGGCAGTACATTTTTGGAGTGGAATGATGTACAAGCAAAAATCCAAAGGGGAGAAATATACTACGCATGTATGTATAATGCATTATGTATTCCATATGAATGCATTATGAATACATGAATACAGACATTATATGCAAGTGGAAAAGGGCTATATACTTTGTAATATGAAAGTAACTCTGACAAGAGAAAGAACAGAACGGGAATAAGAGGCCTGTATTCAAAAAGGCGCAAAGTAAGGAATGACAGAAATTATGTTAGTCATTTTCCCCCTGGACACTGAGGCCATGGGGCTGGATTGTGTGAAGTCGTCTCATCCAGAGCTATTCTCTCTGTTGGTTCGGACTGTGTCTAGACGGGTGCCTAGATACTATATGATGCCCTGTAGAGTCATGTCAGTGATAGAGTGATTAGGGAGATCGTAATAATGGTATCCAACTGGAGGGTCAATCTCGGCTGTGTTGACAGTATCAAATTGATCTGTGCCCATAGAAGCTTGTCTTGGTTTTCCCCTACATACTGGATCCTACAAACTCTAGTGATGAGATACACGACATTCGTGGTGGTACAAGCGATGTTGCCCGGGTTGTTTCTTTATTTTATTTGTTTGTTTTGTTTTATTCAATCACGGGATGAAATGCCCTCGATCAGCCGGGTAAAGCTGTTTTTCAGAGAGGCCGTGAATACAGTGTTACAACAACAACAACAACAACAAAAACAACAGTTAACAAATCGATCGAAGCAAATTAACAATAAACACAAGCATAGCATAATAAACTACATAACAACATACCAGAAACTAGATACCAAGAAAGAAAAAGAAAAGAAATATAAACATTACCACTAAACACAAACGCTACAAAAGAGGATGACACAAACAGGTTCGCGTAAATTCAGACACATTAGATCAAACATGAAATCCACACTATCACAAACACACTAACATTCCTTCAAAAGCTTAAAAATTACTTATTATTCTTACATTTTTGGGGAGGTTATTGAATATCTTAACACTGGAATAATTGCAGGCAAATTTCATGAAATTTGTTCTAGGTTTTGGAAGTGTGATAATATTGCGTAAATTACGTAGACTTATCTCTTTTGATAACTATTTTTGACAAATAAATGGTGGTAAAAACTGTACATAACATAATGGTTTCACAGTCAAAGGTAGAGTATCTTTCAACACACTCTTGTAGGTAAACTATCCAAACCAGCTGCCTTATTTCTCGGAATTGTATCAAAGGATTTCATGATTTCACATTCGGTGATAGGATCAAATAGAAATTTGCAGGTTACTAGTTTGATAATTATACTGAGCAGAACTGCGATAATATTCTTTCGGCAAACAAGACTTAAGACGTTTTGGTGCATCCACAAACATGTTATTCATAACATTAGCTATATCTTTGTAGTTGTGAACGTCCTATCCTTCGGATTTGACATGGTGCAATACATGTCCCTTTCTCTTAGGTAACAGTGAATATGAGGAAGCTTCCAGAGTACGGACGAGTCACCCTTATTTTTCAAAATGCTTTCATTTTCATGGTAAGAGAGGCCTGTATAATTGCTGGTGATCCTTGGGATCATCACTGACCTATAATCCTACCCTTGCCTTTTGACTGTTCACCCACTTGCGTTATTTAAATCCCCCTTACTTATACATCCTGTTCTCACCATGCTTTGACTTCTAAACCCACCACTTTTGTCTTCGTTGTTCTGTGTCCCTTTAACCCTCCTCGAAGGATTGTAGCTGTCTGTGTAGCATGGGCGTAAATCCCGGGGGTGGGGGGGGGGGGGGGGGGAATGGGGGGATATATTCCCCCCCCCAAAAAAAAAAAAAAATGGAGGAGGGGGATGGCCTGTACAATCATCCCCCCTGAAATTTGAAAAAAAAAATGGAGGAAGCAGAAATGTGATTGTATCAATTTTGGCATATTGCATGACGTTCGTATACGCCCGCCTTCAGAGAGGTAACGGAGCTGAACAGTATTCTATCTTGTAGGATAATGTATACATAATTTTCTCAAGCGCTCCCTCGCTTCGCTCGCTCGCGAAGAAAGTACTATCAACATAAGGTATGGTCCAGACGTTGACAACGTCAAATAGTACAGGCCTACATGTAAACATACTATAACGCGAGCAACTCGGGACCATCTGCAAATTATGTACGAAAACAAACAAACAAACAAACAAACAAACAAACAATAACAAAAAACTATACCGCCGTAGAATTGAACCCCCTCCATTTCCTGAATCATTCCTGAAACGATGATGACTCTGATGACTCAGTCAGGATACATCTATGGGCATACTAGTACACAGGGATGATCAGGGGCATCGGTTCTATCTCGGGGGGGGGGGGGGGGCATTTGGCCCGCCCCTACGGAAATGTTGGGGGGGGGGGCAGACATAATAAGTCCCCAAGCAATTCCCGAGATGAGGAAAAATCTCGAACTTTCTTTATGGAGAATTGTCCAAATACCGCCCGAACTAGAGATGCACCAGATCGTTGAATTGCAATCAATTAACATTAAGCTCCACTACTGGGTCCCTTTCGATAGGCTTTGTACACTTTTGAGATTGACGTATTTCCTATAATATTTTATTAAAGAGTGTGCAGCAGATCTTTCCCTTTCAAAAATTCCCTTGAAATATTTCACCCAAAGATGGCTGAATTTCAATTCTGAAAATACAAAATCTCCCTCGCGTGAAAGGGGGGATAGGCCTACCCCCTTCCATACCCTCCCCGTTCAGTCCTTTCTACTTATAGATTAACAGATTTCCAAATGTTTCATCTAAAGTGTGCACCATGTCTGTTACTTCAGTTTTTAAAAAAATGTAAAAGTTCCGTGGGTAGGAGGAGATATCTAGATACTTTCAATTAACGGAGGGTTCCCCCCCCCCCAAAAAAAAATGCACTTCATCACTTCAATGCACTTCAATCATTTTGATTGCCAATGATTCCCGAAAGGAGGAAAATTTTCTTGCTTTTTTGATAGAAAACTGTCCAAATATCTTATCCAAAGTGCACACCAGATTGCAGAATTTCAATTCTGAAAATGCAAAAAAAAAAAAAAAAGAAAAAGAAAAAAATGTCTTTCCGTCCTTTTCCTTATTTCTTTTTAGACTGACAGATTTCCAAATGTTTCATCTTAAGCATGCACCAGGTCTGTCACATACAAAAAAAAAAAAGGACACAAAAGATCCACCGCGGGTGGGAGGGGATATCTTCTTTCAATAAACCTTTTTCCCGCTTGGTTTCCCGTTAAAAACTGTAGTACACTTTGGGGATTGACAGCTTTCCAAATGCCATCAAAAATTTTCATTCGTATTTGTATTATAAGAATGCAAAAGCCCACTCGTATGCAGGGACGTCGATCCTGGAGGACGGGGGGGGGGGGGGGCAGACATGTCATTTTGTCCCTTATAATTACGAAATGAGGAAAATTTTCTTGCGTTTTGTCCAAATGTATTATCCAAAGTATGCACCAGATTGCTGAATTTCAATTCTGAAAATGCAAAATCTTTCTCGCGTGGGAGGGGAATACCCCCTCCGACCCCCTCCCCCGTTCGGTCCTTTTCCTATAGACTTACAGATTTAGATTCACAGATTTCCAAATGAACCCGATCATTTTTTTATAATTCCCCAAATGCAGCCATCAAATATGCATATACGAGATATCTCAATTTCAACTTTAAAAAGACAAAAGCTCCCTCGTATACGGGTGGTGATAGCACTTGCCCACGCCTTCTCCCTGCTCGCCCACCCCCCCCCCCCCGCCCCCATGCATTAGACTGTATCTACACTTTGAACATACCGTTTTCCAAAATCAATGCCACAAAATGTGTGCACCAAAACGTTTAAATGCAATCAGGAGATACAGAATCTACCTCGTGTAGGAGGGGGGAATAGGGCTTATCCCCTCCCACCTTCTCTGATTGACAAATTTCCAGATATTCCAACAAAAGTGTGCACCAGATTGTTGAATTTCAGTTCTAAAACTGAGAAAAAAAAAGCTCCCTCGAATATGGGAGAGGTATATCTTGCCACCCTCCCTTTGCTTGGTCCCCTCTATAGACTTAGTACACTTTAGGGAATGACAATTTCCGAATTTTCCACAAAAAGTGTGCTTCAGATCGCTTTATTTCAATTCTAATAACGCAAAAGCTCCGTCGAGTGGGAGGGGGAATCCCCCTCCCACACCCTCCCCCTAAGCTCTACCTCATTAGACTTTGTATGTACATACAGATGATGCACACTCGGAATAAGAGCTAAATTTCGTATTTTTAACACTTCCCTGAAAAGCCCTATCTATTTCTATTTTTTTTTTGGGGGGGGGGGGCCGCTGAAAAAAAAATTGCAAAAAAAAAAAAAGTATTGCACCAAAAGTTTGCACCAGATCGCTGAATTTCAGGTCTGAAAATGCAAAATCACCTTCGTCTGGGAGGAGAAATGCCCTTTATCTACACCCCACCTCCCACACCCTCCCTCCCCCAGATCAAATCCTGGCTACACCGGTTGCAGGCCCCATTATTTAGTAGGCCTACACAGTGATGTCGCACAGGCGGAGCAAGAGCTGAGATGCCACGGTTAAGTCATTGAATTATCTATGAATATTTCTTTTTCTTACTTATTTTTGATAGGAAAACAATCCAAAATTTCACCAAATGTGTGCACCAAATCGCTGAATTTCAGGTCTGAAAATACAAAATCTTCCTCGTGTGGGACCCTCCCCCGCTCGGTCGCTCCGCTCCCTTGCACAGATATTCCAACTCCAAGTCCCTCCCCCACCCACCATCATTAAAACAGAACGATGCCCCTTGAGATGATGGTTTTATTGACTTTAATAAAAAAAAAATTGATAAATACAATGGCTACAGGAAAATATCTACTACATTATTACATACAAAGAAATGGAGATCCATATTACAATTCTATTGATTTCATTTGGGCATTTTCAGGGCGAAGCTACGTTTTTGAAAGGGGGCGTCAAAATCGCCTGTCAGTCAAGAAGAAAGAAAATCAAAAGGCAAAAGAAATAGCAACAAAATAATCTTACTACTTTTAAGGTCTGATTTTCCGCCGAAAGTCGACTGACAAGCAATAAAAAAGCAAACAAACAAAAACAAGAACAAAAAGTCTTCATATTTTTGCTGCCAATTTCCTCGCACTTTATATTTCATGCAAAAGAGTGGGGGATGCAAACATTCGTTCCCTTTAAAGTGTGTGTGTGTGTGTGTGTGTGTGTGAATGTGTGTGTGTGAGTGGATGGGGGGGGGGGGCAGCCCCCCACCAAGCTTCTCCCCCTCCCCCTCTCCCTCCTCCCCCCTTCTCCCCCCACAAGGCTGCGCCAGTCCGGTTTAATATGGGCTTGTAATCGTGGTGATGGTGACTATCGTCGACCATCTATCGTCGACCATCCCCACCCCCCCCCCCACTCCTCAGTACGGATTTACGCCGTTGCTGTGTAGTAATTTGTAATCGTTTTCCCTTCTTGTTTGCCATTTTGCCTCTGACGAAGATTCTGCTATAGGATCGAAGGCCACTAGTGGAACAGGCAATTGGATAAGCATTTTCAGCAGCTTTATTTTTTCTACCTCAGTCATGTCAGTAATCCTTACATCACGCAAGTCTAAGGCAAGCTTTCGGCTTGTAAAAGGCAACTTTTCCTACCGAAAATACTCGTGAGATTTGAATGTATGGTAGAACTGATTTACATTTATCTGATTTCCTTTCACAATCCAGGTCCCCTCGTGAGCTATCTCTCCACTTTGGTAGACCCCCGAACTCTTTGCGTCTTGGGCGGGTTGGGTGCGAGTGGAGCAATTGCCGTATCGGGATATCTCACGTCACCATTTTGGTTTGCTGTTATGATGTTTCTTACAGGTAAGACATGCAACATTGTCACATTCAAGGGCGCCCGAAAGGGGGGGGGGGACGGCAGAGGGGGCACTTGCCCCCCCCCCCCGAAATAATTTCCTTTTTTTTTTGGGGGGGGGGGGAGGCAAAACGAGTTTTTACCCCCCGTGCCCCTGTAACAAACAATTAATAAATTATTTAAAGACCAAAATTAGCAATAAAGCCACTTTTCTTGTCTGAAAGTTGAAAATTAAAAAAAAAGCGACAATCATAATACACCAACAATATACATTATCATATTACACTAATATTTACTTATGAGTAAATTTACTGTGTAGCTCGCGTCCTCAAGTTTTTTCAATTTTTCCTATTCTTCTATGCTTTCTAGCAGTATAAGAATAATTTTCATTGCTCCAACAGTGCGATCACGTTTAAAGGGACTGTACAGTACTGGTTGATGTGAGGATTTAGGTTTATAACATTTTTTGGTGAGATAATGAGAAACCTCTTATGAAAAATGAAAGAGCATGTAATTTAAAGAAGTTCAACGTTTATTTGATGAGAATTGGCCTTGAAATGTTGGGACATCCAAAAAAAAAAAGCGATCATAATAAAATAATCATTGACATGCCACGACTTTTATTAGGATCTCTTTGTTTTACCTTGTTTGTGATATCTCAGCCATTTCAAAACCGATTTTCATCAAAGTTAAATGTTTGATTCCCCTTAGAATTGTAAGTTCTTTAACATTATTATTTGATAGAGTGGTTTTTGAATAACTCGCAAAACGTTACAAGTTGAGTTCCTACCTCAACCAGTACTGTACAGTCCCTTTAAGCTTTATAATGAATACATTTCAGACGAATGGCAAAGTGAAAGTGGCTCGCTCCCTCTGCCCGTACTGAATGGTAAAGTGAATAATTTTCATAAATAGTCCTTCGCAGTGTTTTTTTAAACTATGTTTAATTTCCTAGAAAGTTGATTTAAGATGCTCTATAAATGCGACTTTTATACTCTGTTTTTACAAAAGGTCCTACCGTCGGTCAGGTGGGTATCCTCCCTCCCACACCCTCCACCCCCCCCCCCCCCGTCGCCGAGGATCTCACACCGTCACATAAAATCAGACGTACCCCCGTATGTTATAATCATACTCCTTCGCACGGATTTTTTTTTTCACTTATGTTTAATTCCCTAAAAAAAATGCTTTTAAATGTTCTATAAACGCGACTTTTGTACTCTGTTTTTACAAAAAAAAAGTCCCTACCGTAGGAGGGGTATCCCCCCTCCCACACCCTCCACCCCCCCCCCCTCCCGCTCGCTCGCTTCCTTCCCTCGCCGAGGATATCACACCGTCACATAAAATGTTCCCCCGTCGAGATTTTGCCCCCCCCCCCCAAAAAAAAAAACAAACAAACAACCAAACAAACAAACAAACAACAAACAACAAACAAACAAACAAAAAACAAAACAGAAGTGTTCCGGCGCGCTTGGTCACATTTACATCATTGGCGTGAATAAGACACGGTGGTTTTATTTTGCTTCTGATGCCTTATAGTGAGTTTGGGACATCGTGATTTTACATCACTGAGAGTATATCACGTACAGTCATTCTATAAAATCCAGGCATCACACTGTCCTGAAGTTGAGCAGAGATGGGAACATGATGAAGAAAGTGTTCGAATCCGATTCTCTGATCGTATGATCTTCGGATTATTCGCGAGGATATCTTAAAGCTATCGTAATTTCTCAAGATTGCTAGCAAATAGGTCGTATTGGCTTTGCCTTTTGCCCTATTGATCAGCTTTTAATCAGCTTCGGGGTCAACTTCGCGCGAATTGAAAATTTCATATCCATATTATGGCTATCCTGTACCAATTTCGGGACAGTGAGACGTCACCCTCACAAATGCACACGAAGATGTTGGAAGTGGCCTGTAAGGAATTCATTATCTTTTCCGTTCTCATGTTTAACTACTAAGTATTTAAACTTTTTCACATTTCCAGTGTCACTTCACAGCTTCTATGTTTATCGCAATGAATTTGAGACTTGAAACCATAATACTCGCCATTGGGTTCATGCATGTCATTGATAGAAGTGATTTTTTTTCCCTTCTCCACAGGGTTGTTCAGCTCCCCTGTCAACCAAATATCCCACGTTGTCTTACACCAACATTTCGGTGACAAATTCGGATATGCAAATTCCATCTGTCTCATGGGAAGCTTCGTTGGGGGCACGCTTTTCCCTGTCTTGACGTCATCCCTACTGGAAGGATACGGACTCGAGGGAGCTATACTTTGTTTGGCAGCCTTGTATCTAAACTGTGTACCAGTAGCAGCGACGCTCCGTCCACCTGTGGACTTCGTGAATAGAACGGAGCTCATATCCAATGAAGATGACCGGCCGAGCCTGTCGGAGTCTTCAGCACACTTGCTAAAACGAACAGACGACGACACGCCTACAAAACCGATAAACCAATGTCACAATACCCTTCGAAGACGAGAAACCGCATCTCCTAAATGGACTCGGGAACGGATCCTGGACTGTGTCTGGTCGGATTTGGGAGTGAGGGCGCTGGTGCAGGAGTGGGCATTTACTCTCTTCTTTTTACCATGTAAAGTAGTCGTGCAGATTGCCATGGTTAGCTGGACTCTTTTCGTCGTTTCTTTCGCAATGTCCAAGGGCTTCGAGGAATCGTTCGCTTCATACCTGCCCATGGTGGGGTCAATAGGTGGATTGGTCTTCCAGGGGACTATGACCTTAATCCTACGTTTCAGACACCACTGGGGAGCGCCCCTGTTCATCACCAGCATGGCCTCTCTTAGTTGGGCGCTGCTTCTTTACCCTGCCAGGTCGTCCCCAATGCATCTCCTCATCTGCTCTTTTTTCGCCGGTGGTGGTATTTTTGCCGGTTTTGCGACATCCTACGCTGTTCTCGTATCCTTCGTCTCGGAGGAAAATTTCAAAGGAATCCTCTCCACCAAATTATTTATCACAGGATTTGGTATTTTGATTTCCGGGTACATTACAGGTATGTTACATAGGAGAAAAAAAAACTCACATGAATAATTACAAAATATAGTGTGATGCATTTTGAAGTTTAAAGAGTCAATGCACGATGGAAAAGAGTGGAATATAATGAGATAAAACGTTATAATCTTTCTTCTGTCTTCATATGCATCTATCATAGTTCCATTTTGGGTCCTGCATGATAGTAATTAAGAAACGCAAATGGCACTTACACACACACACACACACACACACACACACACACACACAGAAAAATTAGCAGCACATTGTCTGGTGATACACATTCACCATTACGTAAAAAGGTATAAGCTTTCCATATCAAATGCGTGTCTGTTTGAAGTGAATGGTGGAGAGGTTGATTTCAGTCATCTACACGGGATATCTCACTGCCCTTCTCTACTCTGATCATTGTTATCATTGATATCGAATGCACTTTGTGCTTTTCATGATATAGTCACAACCCAGAACTTCTCTTTGATTCACTTCCATTGCAGGCAAGCTCTATGATGTCACTGGATCACTGGATGAAGTGTTTCAACTCGTTGGCGGCATGTGCGTAATGACTGTTCCCCTGACAGTGGCCCTCGTGTGCATCCAGAGAAACAGGGACGAGGGGCGTGGCTGCTTCCCCTCGCTCGGCCAGCGTGGCGCCATTTAACACCAGCCTTTCGAAACTAGTTATTTCGCTATGCAGTGGTGTCTGACCCCGGAGGGCGAGGGGTAGGGTTAAAGAAAATCGGAACACTTTAGAGAGAGAGAGAGAGAGAGAGAGAGAGAGAGGGAGAGGGAGAGAGGGAGAGATCTACATTACTTGAAACATTGAGCTCCAAGAGACTACTCAAAAACTGAAAGATAATCTTCACCGCCTGTACGGGATAAACCCTCAAGCATTATTTCTGGAGTCTTCTCACCCTCCAAACAAAAAGCAAACCGATAAAACATCAATGACATCATACAGAAGAAAATGAGTTATCAGCCAGCGTATCTAGTAATTGCATTATGGCGATGACTTTAATATAACGCTGGTCCATTTAAACTTTTTTGCTTATAAATTGTGTAGACTCCTATAGGCCTACTTATGAACTGTTTTTCAATTGCGCTTACCCTCAAAAGGGTATGCTCTCCTTATAATTCCCTTGCCAGCTCACGTAAATGGTTACCTCATGCTACAGGCTAAGTGAGCACTTTGATAGTAACATAAATTATATACATAGTGACTCTTGTCGATCACTTTTGTTTGCATTTTGCACAATCTAACCGCGGGAATATTGCATTACAAACGGACTGCCATGTGTATATCTATGCTTTAACACTCGAATGACATGATAAATGGTATAAAGTTGTCAAACTGGACGCAATAAAGACTCGTATTTGCTGTTGTTGTTGTTTATAATGTTATTATTATTATTATAAAGCAGTCACTTACATCACTAACACCACTTCTGGGACCTCTCAATATTGCAATAATTCTTGTCAAAGTGATGAAGAGGAACTGATTAAAAAAAAATGACGACAAGCGTTGTTTATGTTTTACTAGAGGAAGCTCTTTACTCTTTGTGCTTGTTCAGCGTGTAGGCACTCTCATTTTTGCTTTCCTTTCTTCCTTTAATTTTGTTTTTGTCCCATTCCTTTCAATCTATTCCTCTCAGTTTAGTCATGTCATGCTGTTGTGTCTCTGTTGTTTGTTCCATTTTGTCTTAATTATTTTTGTGTTATGTACTCGTAATTGCAGTAAGTATTTTCGAAGAAATTCTTGAGTGGTACACAATCTACAAGCATTGCTTTTTACTGGACCTCTCAGTTCTCTCTCTCCCTCTCTCTCTCTTTTTGCCCTCTAAACATAACTCTGTATTTTCCGAAATATATTTATCTTTATTAGTTGGTTGACTATCGTTTATTTTTCGTATAGTGTATATATGCCTATGATAGAATTCCTGATTTACTTTTTGTTATGTTTTGTTGGAGGAAAATGAGAATGAAATAAATGAATTGAACTGAATTGAATTGAATACAAAAACGAATCTGTAATCTCCCAAGCAGGAAAAAAAAAAGTTGACTTCCTCATGTAAAATATTGATAATAATGCTTTAATGAATATCTAGTGCTTGTATGCGAGATGTTTTTGTTGAAATAAACTTTATATTACGTAATATACACGAGTGGGTGTATACGTAATTATGAATACATTTGTACATACATTAACACATACACACCACACATACATACAAACATACATGCAGACACACACTGACAGAGAGAGAGAGAGAGAAAGAGAGAGAGGAGGGGAGGTTTTTTTGTTTTTTTGTTGTTGTTTTTTTGTTTTTTTTTTTTTTGTTGTTTTTGTTGTTGTTGTTGTTGTTTTTTTTTTTTTTTTTTTTTTTTTTTTGGGGGGGGGGGGTTCCTGACAGCAATCTACGAAGAAGTACGCTTACTATTGGACCAGCCCGAGCCTCATCACAATGATTGTTTTACAAGATAGATAAACCAGGAACAGTCATAAAATCTCACATGATTGTTAAGAAAGCTTAATCAAAACGTACAAGTTGTAAAGAAGTACATCCCTTCACGTATAACACTTGTACAATTCAGAAATTGGACACAGTATACTTTAGATTACGATAAACTATTATTATTTTTCGGCGTTATCGATTGACAAAACTCACACATTTTTTTTTTTTTTTTTGGAGTAATGAAACTGTAATCTTGGCGTAGTTTAAGAAGATCCCCTAAGTTAGGACTGAAGTGAAACAATTAAATTACTTTCCTTGGATATGGAACACGTAAAACACTCTGATCTGTCTCTCAGTTCGAAATTTTTCGCATGCAGAAATAGTAGAGCTCCACGAGTGACGAAACATTGCTGCATCTTGATCGCTAGCTGGCGCGCGTTGATTATTCGGCTACGTCTACGATCGATAATAAAGGCACCGTCTTACCAAGGAGTTTCAAGAGATGGGGTCACATCAGTCGTATTCCCTTTGATCCCATGTTTGATGCCGCCGCTTGAAGACATTTGAAGCATTTGCCAAACTGAAGCTGCCCCACAGATAATATAGACACTACAAATTCATGTGCCACTGCATAATAATCAGCCTCTCTCTAAGGAAGATAATGTCTCTTAATGATTGTAGGCTGATTACTTTTCACCTTTTTTTCTGATTTCAAGATGGTCACCTATAAAAATGAACCATCATTTCAGAAAAAAAAAAATGTTTGAGAATGTCTGACATCATAAGCATGGTTTTTGCTCCAAATTTGAACCTTATAAAATGCATATGATTTGAGATAAAATACATTTGCTATTGCGGTCATTTTGAATTTCAAGATAGCGACCTACTAATGATTCATCATTGAAAAAAAAAACAATATAAGCATGTCTGACAACAAAAGTATGGTCTAAAGTTAAACCTTACGCAATGCTTACAACATCAGACATGGGTCAAAACTCAGTTTTGCTATGGTGGCCGTTTTGAAATTCAAAGTGGCGCCTGAAGATATGCCAGAAAAAATGGAACCAGAGTTTATTATTATTATTATCATTATTATTATCATTATTATTATCATTATTATTATCATTATTATTCAGCACCCCCAAATTGACCAAGTTATATTAAAAAAAAAAAAAAAAATTTGGCGCAAAATAATATATCACGGGATCTGATATTTCGACATTGCAAACGGTGAAAATTTCTAGTATGCTACAGGTGCCAATCATACGATGCTATAGGTTCCTTTTGGGTCCATCAAGGGGGAAGGACAATACTATGAAGAAATGCCAACAAATTAATGTAGAAACGCCAATCCATAAATATAGAAATAAATCAAACACAAATGTACAAAATCGCCCACTTTGACATGTAGAAAATTGACAACGCCCACAAATGTAGAAACCCCCACTAGTGTAGAAATAATAATTTGCAGACGTCGCCCACAGTACAAACAGTAAATTGGTTATTGACTTGTTTACATTCAGTTCAATTCAACTGATTTTATTTCCATATAAAGTAATACAAAGTAATATACATAACGCTTACATAAGTACATAATATTTAAAGGAACTTTGAATCACGTATAGTTTCAACAAAACATGAATACAATTATTATGATGATATCAGCTCTGGTTTGGATAAATTAACAAGTAAGCAATACAATCTTAATTCATAACTCTACATGGAAAAGAGGAATTTACAAGGAAAGCATAGCTGGTAAAATTTGTGAATTACTCTAGAGAAGGTGAGAGCATCTCAAGACCCGTCAAGGACTCCATGTATGAAAATGTTGTTATCCTGATGTCAGGCGATATAATCAGAAAATAAAAAAGGACTATGACAAGGAAAAGAATGAAAGCAGGGACGGAACAGACAGAAAATAAAACTAAAGATAGGCATGACAAAGAAAGGCAGAGAAACAAAACCAGACAATGTCTACATTCAGTTATCTGGACAGGTCACCAATGCATAAGGAAGAACTTAAAATTTATTCAAATTTGGCTCAAAAACACAAACTCGTAATAATTAAAAAAACACTTATCATTAATTCATTCATTTATTTTTATCAAAAAAAAATTATGTATTTGTTTGTTTTCGTGAGGATGACAAATTTTTTTTTCAGTTTTGATTTAAAAGAAGGAAAAGTCAGAACATCTTTAAGAGTATTATCAAGTCTGTTCCAGAACCTCGGGTCAGTGAAAAACGAATGTATTTTAGGCGAGAATATGCACACAGTACGTAGTAATGGTAAATGATATTCACTGGAACGTCGTCGAGAAGGATAATTGTGTACCGTATCATTGCGACGAAAGATTTGATCAAATATTTGTGGTAAAATTTAAACATAAATTGACCCAACTGAAATAAATATAAATCATTTATCTTTAATAATTTATTACCACAAAACAATTTCTCAGTATGAGCACGCGGATTCAGGTTAGGGATTACTCTCAACTACTTTTTTTTTGCAATAATAAAAATTTTCCCAAAGGAATTGATGTGTGTTGCCCCACACTAAAATTTCATAATTCAAATGCAGTAAAATAAACCTGGATTAAAGCATAGTTAATGTGGAAGATGGTAAAGAATATTTCAGTCTATTAATACCTATATTTCGTGAAATTGTTTTACAGAGAACATTGACATGATCTCTCCATGAAAGTTTATTGTCAACACAAATATCAAGAAATGTTATACTATTGACTTCCTCAAGAGGAATATTATCCATGCAGTATTATGTCCCAAGGCAGTATTTCTATTGAATTACTCAAAATCATAAACTTAGATTTAGCAACATTAAGGGAAAGTTTGTTAGCCGTAATCCAATGTGAAACTTCTATTATTCTAAATTCAGTGTTCAGAAGAGTATGAGGATCAGGGTGGGCGAAAAAATAGAATCATCTGCAAACTGGATTAACGATAATAATTTCGAAGATCTGCAATAATCATTAATATAAATTATGAAGAGCAGTGGGCCTAATAAACTACCATGTGGAACACCACAATTTATATCTAACATCTGAGAGTTATAATTGTTAAAAGTCACAAATTGTTTTCTGTTAGATAGGTAGTTCCTGAACCACTCCAATGCCTTCCCACGAATTCCATAATGATATTTCTGAGTAGTATTTCATTATTGATAGTGTCGAAGGCCTTGGAGAAGTCCGGGAAGATACCTACCATATGACAAAACCTATCTAATGCTTATGTCTCCTTTTCTACAAACGAAAGTAGAGCATGTGATGTGCTATGGTTTTCACGAAAACAAATTGTGAATCAGTAAATATATGACTTGCTCAGTGGCAAAAATGTTCTAACAGATTCTTTCTAAAACCTTTGACATACTTGAGAGTAGAGAAATGGCCTGTAATTATCAACATCACTTTTATCCCCTCTTTAAACACTGGAACAACCTTAGCTATTTTCATATTGTCAGGTACAACACCAGTCGAGATAGATACTAAAAGTAACTTAAAAATGTGGGCAAGGGGATCAACGACATTTAAACACAGGCATGTCTAGCGTAAAATATTGTACATGATGATGCTGTGTACGAGTGCGTGCGTGTGTCGGATGTAGGTATATGGGTGGGATGGGGAGATTGTGTATGCGTATGCATGTGTGTAACGTGTTGGTGTGCTGTGTGAGCGCGTAATATTGCGCATGTGTGTGTGTGTGTGTGTGTGCGTGCGTGTGAAATATGGTGGTATTTTATGCAATAATATTGATATGAAGCAGATACCATTACAAGTATGCGTGATTGCAGTAAAGTAATTATCCCCCCTCCCCCCCCCCCCCCCCCCCCCCCCCCCACCCGCAAGTTTTTGTTTCTGTTTCGGTTCCGTCGATATACTCAAAATTAGGTTCGGTGTAAAAATGGCAGAGGTAAAAATGGCAGGGGTAAAAATGGCAGGGGTAAAAATGGCAGGGGTAAAAATGGCAGAGGTAAAAATGGCAGAGGTAAAAATGGCAGAGGTAAAAATGGCAGAGGTAAAAATGGCAGAGGTAAAAATGGCAGGGGTAAAAATGGCAGAGGTAAAAATGGCAGAGGTAAAAATGGCAGAAGTAAAAATGGCAGGGGTAAAAATGGCAGAGGTAAAAACGGCAGAGGTAAAAATGGCAGAAGTAAAAATGGCAGGGGTAAAAATGGCAGAGGTAAAAACGGCAGAGGTAAAAATGGCAGAGGTAAAAACGGTAGAGGTAAAAATGGCAGAGGTAAAAATGGCAGCGGTAAAAATGGCAGAGGTAAATAATTATGTGGTAAAAATGTCAGAGGTAAAGTTGTCAGTGGTCGAAATGTCAGTGGTCGAAATGCTACAAATAAAAATGCCATTGATAAAAATTCAGTCGTTGAAATGCAAGAGGACGAGGTAAAAGAGACAGAGATTTTTTTTTTCTTCATGTTTCTGACACCTTTCGCGCAATACGACACGGAGACACGGGGAGAAATATGGGACACCCATGTAACTTGAAAAATGCTCGGCCAGTCAACAATCCAATCATATCAGTAAAAAGATGAGCCTCGGTACACCTGAAAATGGACATATTAACCACTATGCAGCTCTACAGGTATCTTGTCAGTAAAATATCAAACTTACTTTAGATCTGGTAGGTCCTATACTATGTTAATAAGACCGCAGTATTTCAACAAGTGTGCAAACTTCTGAAAATAAAATTGCTTGATAACAGACATGCAGGTATGAAAAATTGGCAGGGATCTTTTACTGTTTCTGTTACCACTGGGAGAAATTTAATAGTGCAGTGTTACATTTCTCCCCGCGGCTCATGTAAAGAGAGTCTTGCAGAGCTTCAGCGATCCCTGTGTAAATTGAATCGCCATCATATGTGACTGTGCACCTCAAAACGAACATAGAGTCGCACACATTGATTTTGCATGAGGACTGTAAATAAGTGAAATGGGTCAACCTAGCCGAACTTGACTTTTTCATATTTTCTGAAAGAGCGGGTCTTCTTTTACATTATGCTAAAATTTGGTATCATAAAACGGGCAGGAAAGTGTTTTTTTTTTTTTGTTTTTTTTTAGCAGTTTATCTCGAACATTTTACCTTGTCCACACTCTTCATTTTCAACTCTAATAACTTTTGAAAGGAAAGGGCTACTGCTTTGAAATTTGGCATTAATTATGGACAGAATGTGCTAATGAGGCATGCTTAATTTCAGTTTAATCTGATAATCCCTTCATTGTTGTTACTCTGGTGGTTTGCTTCCTTTTTTTTTTTGTCCCATTCATCGCACAGCCAGCACGGTTTGGTAAAGACTAAGCGCTTGAATAGACACTGTACTTCAGAGCCTCTTTTCTCAGTTCACACTTTTCCTGAGTTTGTGCTTTCTTTCCAATATTTAGATAGGTTAGGAGAGTCCATTTGATTTGAGTTATACATCATTTTAAAGCTTAAAATCTGCTCTTTCAGAATATGGTCTTAACTAACAATTCATGTCTAGCGACTATTTGTTTGTTTTGTGGTGCACCCTGCACATATGAAAGAAGAGAAATGTATCATTCCATTTTGTGGCATCCATGGCGGCCATTCGGAGTATGACTGTTGAGGACGCATTCTAAGACGACCTTACGCTGAAATTTATTTGGCTTAAAGTGAAAACTAAGTTCTGGTAAGGGCTTGAGAACCCGTCTGGCACCATTTCATATTTGCTTGCAATATATCGAAAGAGTCTACAAAGAAACTTACCTGGCTGACGCGGTTTGCCGGAATGATGAGTCGTTTTGGAGTATTTTGAGAAAAATAATAAAAGTCGGTAAACCGACTTTTATTCCAGAAGGCTCCAGACTAACTCGGTCTCAGGGAAAACTCGACCCTATTTCAGACAATTTACACACAGTTCGTGATCGCCATGTTCATCAGTACTCTATAATACTACGGGCACCGGCCAAACAAGGCCTTACTGACAAGACAGGAAAGTGCGTGCTAATCCTGTACAAAACAAATGGACAGCGCGCGGTCCTCAAGCCTACTAGTATACGCACATCACCTCATTTGCTGAGCTGAGACGCGCGGTCTTTGAAGTTTTTGTTGTTGTTTATCAATTGTCTTTGATTGTTTTTAGAGGTGCTTGAGAGGCGCACACTAATTTTGCATGCGCGCCAAAGAGGTTTTTGATGCGCGTGTTGTAACAACTCGGACCATTACTGCGAGTAGCCAGAACGCTACAATGTAGTTTATACAGGCCGCTCCCGTATGCATAGTACTGTACAATCCAGAGGGAAAACCAGTACAACTCATCCCGCCGTCAAGCAAAGCGAGGCCGAGTTATCCCCGAGTCCGAGTCTAGCCTGACCCCGTTCGGGTAAGTTCCGAGACTGAATGTTTTTGGTTAATATTTCCCATTTTCGTCCTTACCCATCGAATATCTTGTTATTACAGCGTTATTCCGCACATTTCCTAGGCATACATTCACATTTTGGAGCAAAATTTGACAACTTTTGCAGGCATACCAGAACTTTGTTTGGGCTTTAAAGTGTGCTCTTTCAGAATATGGTCATAACTAAAAATTCATGTCTGGCGACTTTTTGTTTGTTTTGAGGTGCAGGGTCACATATGGTAGTCATAGGCGGTGATTTCATTATCTGGATGGGATTGGATTGGATTTTCTTACTGTTGTTGTATAACGAGGGAACAGCGTCATTTTCGGAGGCTGAATCTACTAATCTTTAGCAACACACCATGTTGATAACATAATGGAATCTGACTTTGGAGCAACAGCTAAGTTTGAAAGGCATCAAATATTTACATTTTTTCGCCTGCGGATTCGTTCAACAATGATTGAAAGAAATCCCATGGCAAACTATCAGTTTTTACTCTCACTAAAACAGTTTATTGCTAAAGTTCGTCGCTAGTTTTAATAGGCATAAGTTTGTAAAGTGACCACAAAGTGTTCATTAAACTTCGAGCTATTTGTTTTTGCGCCAAGTGATACTTGAACAATGTAATAAAATATTTTGCAAGAGCTAATTTGTTTTTGCGCCATGTGATACTTGAACAATGTAATATAATATTTTGCAAGAGCTTACTTATGTCTGCCGATACATCTGCTGTAGTTTTTTTGCGTTTTGTATTTTTACTTCTACATTATGTCGTGATCAGGCCTTGTGAGATAAATAGGCTCCTACGAAACCTGAATGTGAGAAAATAATATTGAACACGTGAAAAATTAGCGGTTTGCTTCGACTATGTCTCCTTCACTTCTTTACAATTAAAAATAATGGCAATATACTAGCCTTGACGTGAGCGGAATTGGTTTGTGTAAGAGTGTGTATGTGAGAGTATGTATATCTGCGTATATGTTTATACCAAAAGTGGGTTCGTGTGTGTGTGTGTGTGTGTGTGTGTGTGTGTGTGATAACTTCATTGTGCGAAACAACGTAGGATTATACTGTTTAAGGGCTTTGCAGCATTGTTGGAACCCCCTTATAATGATAGATAATAATAATAATAATAATAATAATAATAATAATAATGAATAATACAAATAATTTCCCACAGGCCTACTAGGCTCTTAGCTGGGAGTATTATTTCTCTGCACGCAGACAGATTACGTCACTGCACTTGAATCAAACTCAGAATAATGAGAGTGCTCTAATCTTTCTAAAACATAATCCAATCAATATTCTTCAAAACTGCAATTTGGATTTGATAATTCGATAAATACAGTTTGCTCTGGCTAGGTTAAAATTCAAAACCTCTTCCTACGTTTATATCTGACGAAATCGCTCTCATTACTTCTGACTTTTTACCTCTGCCTTTTTTACCCCTGCCATTTTTACCTGTGCCATTTTTACCTGTGCCATTTACCTGTGCCATTTTTATCCCTGCCATTTTTACCCCTGCCATTTTTACCTTTGCCATTTTTACTCCTGCCATTTTTACCTCTGCCATTTTTACCTCTGCCATTTTTACCTGGCACCCAAAAGGTTACTGTACTCAACAACATTGTGACTAGCATAGGCCCTACGGTCATGTGTATGTGACAGGCAGGAGAGCTGGGTTTGTTTGACATTAAATTTTGAAGTCTGCACAGGAGGTAGACTAGTCTGGGCTCCGTCCCTTTTTCCTTGGTGCGATAAACCAAGAGAGGGGGCAAATTTTCTGATTGCGATTTAAATCGAGAGACTGCGCGCCCAACGCAGTTCTCGGCGTATCGCAATCCTCGGGTGTCACGCCCTCATACGGCTTGTCGCGTACACTGAATCACCGCTACGAGTAAAAAGAGTCCAGAAGCTAGACTAGAGGTAGCCTTTAAACAAGGCGACTCGCTCTGCGTGCCCCCGTGTAGCGCGTTTACCCCACAAACCTGTTGGCCGGCGAGTGGAGCGAGCCGCCTTTATCCACTCGTTCATCAGGGATGTGTACTTTTGTCGTTGTTGTTGCTTTATATTCTTTGACAAATTTGCGTACAAATTTGACGCAGAAAATACACACGGCACCAAGGCAAGCCGCGCGCGCTTGC
This sequence comes from Diadema setosum, assembly GCA_033980235.1. NCBI lineage: Eukaryota > Metazoa > Echinodermata > Echinoidea > Diadematoida > Diadematidae > Diadema > Diadema setosum. The sequence goes on from CM067074.1 coordinate 16,393,495, forward strand.
TAACAAATTTGTACGCAAATTTGTCAAAGAATATAAATTTGTTAGCAAGCGCGCGCGGCTTGCCTTGGTGCCGTGTGTATTTTCTGCGTACACATCCCTGAACGAGTGGATAAAGGCGGCTCGCTCCACTCGCCGGCCAACAGGTTTGTGGGGTAAACGCGCTATACGGGGGCACGCAGAGCGAGTCGCCTTGTTTAAAGGCTAGACTAGAGGTAGACGCAGGGAGGTGGGAACCACCCTCGTAGTCGTGACTGTTTCCTCATCAAATTCTTACTTAACAAAGTTTATCTAAAAAAAAAAAAAAACTGTTATCCTTCAAAAGTATAAAGAGATTTTTTGCGGGCCTAGAACCTCGAAACTTATCGGAGATCTTAGAAAATTTCAAAAAAGATTAGTTCATAGGGTGATTTATACAAGGAACAGTTATTAGAATTTTGATTTGCTGTTGTTAGATTTCGTGTTCAGCACCCCCATAAAAGGGAAAAAGCAAACAAATATCTTTAAAAAATTTTCAAAAAAAAAAAATTGAACTCTCCGTTTCACGTACCGCGGGTCTAGGGCAATTACCCCCTGGGCAATTACCCCGGACCCTACCCCTGGCCATGTACTAATCCTGAACCTAATCCTAACCCAAACTCCTAACCCTAAACCTAACCCTAGCCCTAATCTTTACTCTGACCTTACCACTAACCAGTATTTAGCCCGGGGGGGGGGGGGGGGGGGGTAAAATTGCTTTCTGGGGTAATTGCCCGGATACGTGTACCACACCTAAAATAAACCACAATTCGGTCTATTGTCAAGATTGTATGCAACTTTGTCGCTACAAAAGTGGGCGTTTCTACATTAGTGGACGCTGTTCGTTTCTACATTTTGTGGGCGATGTTTTGTACATTTGTTTGTATTCGTTTGTGGGCGATTTGTACTATTTTGGGGTGAATGCATACATTAGCGGGCGTTTGTACATATTATGTGGGCATTTCTTGTATTGTGGGTTCAACAAGCATCAACGAATGACTTTACAAAGCCTACAAGGCCGAGGATAGGATGTGATAAAATCCATACACCTGTCATGTGCTGTGCATGCGAACGCTCAAGTGTTTGTTTTCGAGTAACCAGCAACACGCGCCTTGTGCTCATTGGTGCGTATCGACATCGAACGCCGCATGTTTATGTTGTTGTTGTTTTTGTTGTTACAATCGATCGCTCGGATCGTGCACAAGAAGTGCTAGCAGAACAACTTGATGACAGGATCGACGCGACGTACGCGAGGGCGCGGCGGAGCGCGCGGATTGTAGTTTTAGTTATGCAGTGCGATCTTCGCGGCGCTCTATCATCTTTGGTTGTGATGCAATCAGATGCGTGTGTACCACCAGTACGTGTGTGTGTGTAGAACAAGCAGGGAACAATCTGGAAATGGCGAAAAGAGGGCATAAGCGGTCAAATTCGGAGATGAGCGATCACTTTCGCTACATCAACGAGCAAGAAGTGGAAGATATAACGCTGGAGTTTTTCTACAAACCCCATACTTTGACGCTGCTTCTGGTTGCTGTGATCGGGACGTTTTATTTCGCGTTTACTGGGTAAGTATGCCATCGCCGATCGGGCCATCGGCATTGCATCGACCCTCGACTCACACGTGTTACTAATAATATCTTACGGTGGTAGGTGTGGCCGATGGCTGCGGCTCGGACTCGGGAAGGGCTTGCACGCCTGAACTGACCCGTGAGCAGATGGCGGTGGTGTGCTAATACTGTTTAGTAAACCAACCGGTGTTCCGCTCTGTTGAAGTATCAAAGCCGTGCATGCATGTTGCTGACTGCCGTAGTATAGAGCAACGAAACCAGACAAATTTGCTTGCATGAGACGTGTTGATAACCACAAGCGTAGAATAGATTTCTAAGTGGAAATTTCAACAGTTGCTGGAGCTTGGGTTGCAGAACTTTCCGAAGAAAGTGGGCGTCAGGGAGGGTGTCAGTGCGTGACCATGTGTGCACTTTTATCCCGCGGACTCCGCCGAGCCAATAATGGCCATGCAGTTGCAGTTGATTTTATGGGAACGAGGGCCGTTGGCAGGGCTTACAAATTGGAAGTAAATTAGACGTTCTTGAACCTACATTATATATAAACAAGTGCAGATGGGATGTGGATTGCATGCATTATATGCTGTTTGCTTCTATGTGTACAGTGTATTGGCAGATCTTATTTTCCGGAGACTTGGGTTATTGAAAGGAAAAAAAAAAAAAACTGCAAAAAGGAAAAGCGTAGAGTCTATCACTAGACCTATATCAGTATCACAGCTCAGAATATGCCTGCTATCATGATTTTTGACATTTCTACAATTGTATTTTTTTCTGTGTGTTTGTGTGTTGGGGGGGGGGGGGGGGAGTAGGGGGCATTCTTTTCAAGTTGCAAATTGTCCTCACAATCAATTCAAAGATGGTAGACCTTTCAACTTTATTGTCAGTCTATCATGAACCAGATAGTCCAGATATAGACTAGACCGATTCGGGTTCGTTGAGGGCAGCAGACAATTTGTGGCACTGGGCGCAGCCATGAGCTCATTTTGAGGTGTCTTAGCCAACCCCCCCCCCCCTCCTCTCCCCCACCCCCCAGGCAACATGTTTATCGCGCACTTGTAACAAAGGTTTGTGCACTAAGCAAGCATTCGCGCACTCAGTACAAGACGCCTATTGGCTAAAATAACCATGCATCAGTTTTTCATTCCGCGCGCGGAAGGGGGTTGGGGAGAGGGGAGGGGGGGTCGGCTGAGACACCGCAGCAATGGCGCTGCCCATGCAAAAAATACACATAGCGCGTCACAGAATCGGTCTATAGGGAGAAGTACTGGTGCTGTAAAAGTGGATGTTTTCGCTCAAGTAATTTTTCGCTTGGCCGAGTAAGATGGATTTCATGTGTTCTTAATTCTGCAGATGTAATCAGGACATTAACTACTGGAACATGTAAGTGGCATGCAAAAGTATTTTCATACTTTTATTTTTGCACTAGCGGCTGGTTGTGCGAAATGCGCGAAAATGTCCACTTTTACAGTACAGTAGTGCGATCTGTATCTGGCCTCTAGCTCAGAACATGGAATAAAAAACCCACACCAAGGTTTAATCTCCCATACCATCATGCCAAAATTCGACCACATGCAAAAGCATGTCAGGTTTCACGTGTGGCTGATGGTCAAATTTCCAACAGCGTTTTATGGTCAAATAATGGGCGGTTTGCTTTATTACATATTTCTTCATCTATTATGAAAGAATGAAAAAAATTAACAAACAGGTAAAGATGAAATAAAGGTATGGTGGTATATTTATACAGTTGATACAGATATTAGATGCTGGAAAACTACTGGTAGGCCACTGCCAGAATATGATCAACGTACATTGTACCGCCTTCACACGGTTTGTGTAATGAACAGTATAACAGGAACTTTGCAGTGTTACTGTTAATCCCAACTTTGTATTCTGATCTTTCCCATTAGAAATTACAGATTGTTTTAGCTCAGAGAGTTGAAGTGATCACTTCCTGTCATTGAATGTGTCATCCATCTTTTCAACAACAACAAAAAAGTGATCCCTTTGGGTAAAAGATGAAGGAATGACAAATCTAAAGTCCTAAGTGAACTGACACTGGAAACAAGAACCTACACTGGGTGGCACTGTACACATTCTTGTGCAGGTAGTTTGAGGGAAAATTTGACAAAGTCGGCATTTTACTACAAAGTTTAACTATGTGACTGACTGAGAAAATGGGAGAGCTTTTAACAAGAATGGAAATCTTTACCAAACACAATATTCCTGTGGTATGTTGGTAGATCCAGTGAAAGCACTGAGCATAATGTCTACCGTGGGATCTGCTGTGCGGTCTTCTACTTCTTGATCATCAGTATCTTGGCATTTCCAAATGGTGAGTTTAAGATTTGTTTGTTGTTTTGGCTGTAATGTTGTATCATCAATGTTGTTTTGTTTTGCATTGGTATGTGCGCCTTTTGTCATGTACAGTATTTCACCGGTCAGCAAAATCTCACTGAAATCTTGCAATTTTAATGAGTGGAGAAGAAATTAAGATGCCCAAATATGTGTGATATGATATGATGAGAAGGATGTATATACCGTACCAATAAAGAACGGAGTTTTAGGGGATATTTTCTCTTTAAAGGGTTAATAAGTGGTAGTACTCTTGAGTGACTTACATGTACAAGTACATTGTATCTGTAGTGTCAAAATGTTCTGGCAAGAGAGCAGTGATGATTTGTGCAATTGAGGTGAATTGCATTGGAAGTAATTCTTAATTTTGTCCCCTTGATCACTTTCTCTTTTCACTCAGGACCTTTCACACGACCTCATCCTGCCATCTGGAGAGTTGTATTTGGTAAGATTATCAGTCTGAATTTATAGATGTTATATTTCTGTAATTTTGAATGTGCCCTGAGCCTTCTAGGAAGAGCATACTAGGCATTAATCATACTGTATTGTATATCGTATTGTGTTGTATTGTAACAGAAAACAAGTGCTTGAAACAAACCTCAGAGGAAGAATTCACATGTAGAATACGTTTCCCCTGTGTCTTCTGTGCCATATTTTAATCTCCTGTGTCACCCAGCCGTAGTTTACTGGGAATCAAACAAAAAAGGAATACTTGCATAGACCATCAAATAAAAACATTCAGAGGTAAAAATTCCTCTTTTATTCCCTTTCATTTTGACAGCATGTAGCTCTCTTTGTTTTTCTGTCAATTTATTGCCACTTGGTCTAATACAGTGTATATCGGATGGTCTACTTTCCAGTTCGTCTAACACCACTATGGCTAGACTCTAATGGCCCGAATTCACGAAGGTGGTACAAATGAAACCATGGTTTAAACCATGGACAAAAACCATGGAGCGCCAAGTGTCGCATGGAAAAATTTGTTACGAAATCAGTCATTTTGTCGATGAAATGATTATTTGTAAAGAAATGACAACATTTAGTAACTAAATGAACATTTCGTCCACGAATTGATCATTTCATTAACGAAATGGTCATTTTGTTGACGAAATGACCAATTTCGTAACGAAATATTCCGTGCGACACTTGGCGCTCCATGGTTTTTGTCCATGGTTTAAACCATGATTTCATTTGTACCACCTTCGTGAATTCGGGCCATTTAGTCTACCATCAATTTTGTTTTAATGCCTGTTTGGTCTGATCTTCACCTTGGTCTAATGTCCAGTTTGGCTAATTATCATTTTGTCAAATGACCATATGGTCGAATTGCGATTTTTGACTCCCTGGATTTATTTCCATTCTGTCTAATTAACTGTGGGTAGAGATGAAATGGGCATAACCCACGATCTGGAAGTAGACCAACTGGTAATGAGGCTAAGTGGCAATTGAACTAAATTGTCAATAGACGAACTGGTTGATGAAACAGGATTAGACCATGCGGGTTGAGACTAAATGGCTATTAGATGAAGTGGGGGAGTAGATCAAGTGATAGATCACCTTTCTCTCTCAGCCTCATGTGACAACTAACTGTAGTCATGGGCGGGTCCAGGAATTCTGTAAAGGGGGGGGGGGGGGGGGGGTGGGGAGGGTGCAAACAATATTTTTGGTGCTACTTGCGGGTTTCATCTCAATTTTTTTCTTTTTATTTCTTTTGTTTTTAACAACAGATAAAGAGGGGGCGCGCGCCCGGTGCGCCCCCCTCTGGATCCGCCACTGGTAGTGATTAGGGACCCATGAGGAATGTTTGCTGGGATGATGGACTGTTATCAGTTGACTTGTGATAACTTTACATCTTGTTTTGTTCTTCCTCTCCCATTCATCCAGGCGTCAGCGTCCTGTACCTCCTGATCCTCATCTTCTTCCTCTTCCAGACCTACGAGGATGTCCGGCGCATCCTCATCTGGCTCTACCCGGACCTCCAGGAGTATTACCTCCATGAGAAGGTGAGCACGGCATGGACAGGACAGTGACACAACATTTGCTCCTGTGACAGCTGCCCCAGTCTTATTTTCTCCAAGGACTTAAAGGGAAACCCAAACCCAAAGAGCAATGTGGATTGAGTGAAAGCAGCAACATTAGTAGAACACAACTGTGAAAGTTTGAGGAAAATCGGACAATCAATGCAAAACTTATGAATTTGTAAAGTTTTGGTGTTGGAACCGCTGGATGAGGAGACTACTAGAGGTTATGATGTATTTGTGGACAACGATATAAAGAAAATATAAAGAAAATTCCACAAAAATTCACTTTTCTCGCATAATGAACAAGCACTTGACAAACCGCTTTCAGAAAGCAGGGGGAATAATTGCTACCCTTAACATATATCAGTATCAAGTTGATGGAATGTGTAATTTTCACAAAAAATGAATTTTTGTGGAATTCCCATTGCTCTTTGGGTTTGGGTTCCCTTTAAAAAAGTTAGGGTTAGGGTTGTGATAGGGTTTTAGGTTTAGTTTGATGTGAGGATTAGGATTAGGGCTAGAGTTATGTCTGTGGGCAGACTTCATTTTTGGCTCTGCATGCAGATATTTCATGGGCAGCAATTGTCGCAGAAGCAAATGTGATGGAACCTGGTGTACCAGAGCTGTTAATCTCCCCAATTCTGCAACATGCTCCCTGAATATCTTTTGTTTGATTGTTTCATTTTTCATCTGAGGAGATGGATGGATAGCCCATATTCAGTTACAGTACTGTAGCTGGCCTTTCATGGGGTCCAGTTGGATGTGAGGACGGACCACTTAACCGGGTTAATCACCCTGCTCTTTGCGATGAATAAATGAAGCGGGATCTTTTATGTGCACGAGTTGTGACTCTCTCCTACACAGGACCTCCATTTTATGTCCTATCTGAAGAGTGTTCTGCATCTTTTAATACTAGAGGGGACGGTATGATTATGCACAACATTGCTCAGTGAGACTTGGAGAATCGAGCCCGGGTCCATTGGATCTGGAGGCAGACGCGCTACAGACTGAGCTAGCTAACTGCCCTAGCTCTCTGCCCTGACGCCACTGCCATATCTTGCTCTGACAAGAAAATGCAGATACTGTATATGCCAAATATTTCCTGAGGTTTTTGTTATTGCGAATTTTGTGAGTTGGGTGCTGTTCATGAATTTAAAAACAGGCAAAAATGTTAAATCTCATCCTGACATGAATGTGACGTGCAAGCATACATTTCTTCATTTGGTACTGTACTCCTCAATTGCGAATTTAACTAAACAAAAGTCTCAAAATTGTTGGGAAGTCCCGAATCCCGAAAATTTAGACTCATTATATAGCGTATACAGTACCTTGATGTGTGAATGCATAATATCCAACCCTACTATATTGTCAGTGTACCGTGACCTGTGAATGTGACATGGACACTTTGGTGCACTTGTGATGATACTAGTATGATATGCCAATGTTTGCTTTTGTTTGAGTTTGTTTTATTACATGAAGGAGCATTTGGTGTCCATATAATATGTACGCATGTAGTCTTAATGTTAGTTTCTTGTTACAACTGCTAGGATGTTGGCTTTGGACTTTGAAAGTCACAGCTCAAGGTTCCCTTAAAGTGAAACTTTGCTCATTCTTAAAGGGAAGGCAAACCCAAAGAGCAATGTGGATTGAGTGAAAGCAGCAAAATTAGTAGAACACATCAGTGAAAGTTTGAGGAAAATCGGACAGTCGATGCAAAAGTTATTCATTTTTAAAGTTTTGGTGTTGGAACCGCTGGATGAGGAGACTACTAGAGGATATGACGTATGAGTGGACAACAATACAAAGAAAATATAAAGGAAATTCAACAAAAATTCACTTTTCTAGAATTATGAAAGAGCAATGGACCAACCGCTTTCAGAAAGCAGGGGGAATAATTGCTACCCTTAACATATGTAAATATCAAGTTGATGGAATTTGTAATTTTCATGAAAAATGGATTTTTGTAGTATTTTCTTTATATTTTCTTGGTATTGTTGTCCACTCATACGTCATAACCTCTAGTAGTCTCCTCATCCAGCGGTTCCAACACCAAAACTTTAAAAATTCATAACTTTTGCATCGATTGTCCGATTTCCCTCAAACTTTCACTGATGTGTTCTACTAATGCTGCTGCTTTCACTCAATCCACATTGCTGTTGGGGTTTATCTTCCCTTTAAGTTTAAAGTGGACTCTAAATAGAGGGAAATAAGACAAGTCAACATGGACTGTAATGTTTTTAAAAATGTAGACAAATTTGAATAATGCACTTCTTTTGAAAGATTTGCAATTCAAAGAAAAGGTGGATATTGCATGATGATTAAATGTGCAGGTATATAAAGAGGCCTGTGACATTTATTTCGTTCCTAAATGTCACCCTATGGCATCTGCTTTTAATCGCACCATGACCTGAACGGTATGGAGACTGGTAGCTTGGTCAGGCTGAATGATGGCATTATGAGACACCTATGGATGTAAACAAGCTTATCACCCATTGTACATTGTTTACATGTCATGCTGCCCATCAGCCATGTGTAATGGAGGGTGAATCGATGGGGAACCGGGGGGGGGGGGGGGGGGGGGGGGGCTTCAGACCTTGCATAGGGCTTCTGGCTAACTCCCTTTCTGTATGTGTGTGTATGTATGCAACTGTTTGTCTACTAAAGGGTATAGTCAAAAACACGAATACCATGTTATGTCTTTTGTAACAGCTAAGTGTCTCTGAAGATCCTTAGGAACATAGGACTACAGACTGTCTACCCCCCCCCCCCCCCCCCCATGCACACACTTTAATGTAGTCTTTGTTCAGACTTTCCCATTTGTTTCTGCTGATAAAGGCAATTTAATTGTTGTTTGTGCAAATTTCAGACAAGATCATGCCTCTGAGCCATTCAAAACTTTCAGTGCTGTGCTGCAATTTTTTTTTCTCAATATCATATGCTGTCCTTCAATGACCATAAACTCAATGCCTGTGCATAGATGCAGGTAGTGTACTATTGTACCTATATTGCCATTTTAGAAGAAAGAGTTTACAATATATCACTTGACATCTCCGCTGGAGCTAAAGGTATTATTTACCATTTGTAGGTGAAACAAAAATCCAACTTTAGTGCTTCAAAATAGTTCAAAAATGTGAGTTAGAGATTAAAACAACCAATTATGTAAAAATGTTAATCAGTATGATCAGTGTTGTTAAATATGAAAAATGTGAACAATAGTTACTGTTATAATAGAATTATTTCTAGAATAAACTGTCTACAGTAATGGTTTATTGAGGGAAAAAAAGTGATATCTTATAGGCTTTATAGGCTTATCTTCTTAGGCTTTATTGCAAAATTGTTGTATGATAAGATGTTTTGGGATACAACTAAGATACGCTATGCATCAAGTGTGATAGCTCTTAAAACATATTTAAAGTCGCTGCTCCCGATGGTAAACAGTGCACAGCCCTGGGAGAAAAATACAGTTCTTGAGGGACTAACAAGTATTATGTTTGCTTGTATCTAAATAAAACGATAGAAGAGACAGTATTTGTTATGATATCATTTACATAAATGCACAATTTTGTTCAGCCCCATCAGCAGCTAGTCAAATTCCTGAACTGTATTACCTGACGTGACCTGACTGCTCCCAACATATCATTTTCGACCCTTGCTTCATTAGTCTCATGATTTTATTATGACCAATCACTGATCAGTATCTATTTAGACCATTTGATGTAATCATTTGCTGTAGATGAGGGATGCATCTCTTGCCAACATTACTAGCATCAATCTTGCCAACCTACATATAACTCTGAGGGCCACTCTGTAAAAATGTCATTGGCATCAAATGCTTTGAAGTGATACAGATGGAGTTACTTCCCAAGATTAGGGAATTATTAGAATGGTTAGTCAAAGGAGTTTCTTTGCCAATCTCATTGCTCATTCCATCTTACAATTAACATGCACAAAATTTTCTTGTCAGTATTTGAAGGTAATCAGGTTAATGGGCAAAGAGAAATACCACAGGCCGAGGTGACCACTATTCACCGAGTAAAAGATAAAGTTGGCATAACCCATTAATTTTTTTTCTCCTCTGGCAGGAGTACGCGGTGAACTGCTCTGACGTCACATTCGAGCGCATCTGGGGCTCCTTTGACTGGTACTCCTTGTGCCACTTTGGAGGCTGGATGCTCAAGGCGCTCCTGATTCGCAGCCCCATCCTCTGCTGGATCATTAGCATCACCTGGGAGATCACAGAGGTATGAAAAACTAAGAGGGGTGAAAGGTCATGTGTTTGAGGGTCAGAGGTCAATTTGTGGTGAGGGGAATATGAGCCAGAGAGTGGACATGAGCTCAGATACCAAAGTTTGCTCAATGTTGACTGGAGGAGACAAACAAAGGAAAGAAGGAACAGTGAAATATTTTGATGCTTGAAATAGTTTCTTTCTTGAAGGAAATGGGAAATCTTTCTGAAGTACCTTCCACTATCTGATAAAAGCCCCCCTCCCAAGATGCTCTAGGAACTCAAATTAATGAATTCTTGCATCGAGTTGTAATTGATGCATACACTGTATTTAAGTCAGTAAAGGGCAAGTTGTCAGTCAGTTGTAATAAATAAGGGAAGAAAAACCATATAAGAATCCTTTACTTTTAATGCACAGTATGCATTTGAGCTGTGATTCAACTGTAAAGGGTGCCATCAGTATAGTTGCATTTGTTAATTACCACATAGGCCTTACCTTGATTGATTTCCTTGTAATTGTGTGTTATTACTTTCATGATGCTCTTTTTTTATGGTGTCATTCCTATATTGGTTTACGGAAACCCTTGTAACTCCTGCCTGTTATGATTGCTATGTTATGAAAGACCTTCTATGTTATGAAAGACCTTCTGACCTTCTAAATGTGTAAGGAAGTTAGGGTCCATTACTTTCATACTGTTGTTCACTGGGTTTACATGGATGTTTACAACCCTTGATAAATCCCGATTCTTGTTTCTCTTCTCTCCAAAGCTCTTCTTCATCCATCTCCAGGCCAACTTTGCCGAGTGCTGGTGGGACTCCATCGTCCTCGACGTCCTCGTCTGCAATGGTCTCGGCATCTGGCTTGGGATGAAACTCTGCAAGCGGCTGGAAATGACCGAGTTTCAGTGGGAGAGCATCAAGTGAGTGCTGTCATTTTGCTTTGCAATAATTGTGACATCTCGAAGAGCCGTCAATGAGTGTGTTTGTGTGACATTGTGTGATATATTTTTTTTCTCATCCCAGATGAGAAAATATGTTTAATTTTCTGCTGATATTTGATAGTACACTGGATGTGTGCAATTTTCCCATATCCTTGTCAAAATGTATATGATATTTGCCTTCAAAATACTGTAAAAGTGGAAATTTTCAAAGTGTGGAAATTTGCGCACCTTTTGCTTGACCAGAAACTAGCGTGAAGATATAAGCATGAAAATAACTCTTCTTGCTAGACTTACCACTATGTAATGTCTTGATTTCACAGAATGAAAAAAAAATTAGAAATTCATCTGAATACTCCGCTGAGCATGAAAAATTACTCTTGCGAACATATCTTATTTAATACAATATTGTTTTCACTGTGCATCGTTGTATTATTATGTGTGCAAAGGTTGGTATCCCTGAAGCAGTGTTCAAAAAAGATCATACACTGTAATTATATGATAATGACCAGCACTATGAAAATTGTAGTATTTCCTTGTTGATAAATGGGTATGGTTTCACTTCTGCTATAGGATTCAGTGAAAGATAGCATACCTGCAGCCTATACTACTGGATGTGATGAATCTTAACCCTTTCTGTACCAGGGACATTGGACAGTGTGTATGATGTGTTTTTTTTAAGGGGGTTTCTATGCCAATTGGCACTGAAAGTACTCAGAGGCCCGATTTCACGAAGGTGGTACAATTGAAACCATTTTTTAAACCGTGGACAATTTGTATGGAGTGCCAAGTGTTGCATGGCCTATTTTGTTATGAAATCAGTAATTTCGTTGACGAAATGTCATTTCATGATAGGAAATGATAATTTTGTGGACGAAATTTTGTCATTTCATGATAGGAAATGATCATTTTGTGGACGAAATATTTTATTTCGTTAAGAAATTACTGATTTTGTAACGAAATAGGCCATGGGACACTTGGCACTCCATACAAATTGTTCCGTTGAAACCATGGTTTCAATTGTACCACCTTCGTAAATTCGGGAGAAAGGCTAAGACTGCTTAGGTGTTTGTGACACAACATTTCATATTATCCCATCTTTCTCTTCTTGAAGCTTTGATGATGCAATTTAATACTATCTCAAAATTTTATGCCATTTCATATTGTTGTCCAGTATGCCAGGTAAGTTTTGATTGTCTGATAACACAGATTTATAACTTAAGTATTGTGTTTCTGGGCATAGTCAGTCTTTCATCTGCAGTGCCGTAGCATGCAGTTGGCTTACACATGTGTTCAAAATTGGTGTTGAAATTCATGATAACAGGTACATATCATGTACTGCAATATGTGTATACATGTTTGTAGGCATAGGTTAGATGACTTTATAAACAGATGCTGCTCATAGCATGGCAACAAAACAGATAGAATAGAAGAAAGACCACCAAGAAAAAACAAAAGAAAAGAAAAGAAAGGTAAACACCAAGGGAATGTACATTGTTAATTTCCTTCTTTTGCATTCCAGAGACATTCCATCTACCTCAGGGAAGATAAAGCGAGCAGTTCTCCAGTTCACCCCAGCAAGGTAAGCTAACAAAAGATTTCTGTTATTTCCTGTTGCCATTGTAAGAAGTACTACCTGCATATGAAAGCCTTATCACCATGGTGTATACACGTAGGCCCTACATTGTACAAGTAATGGATGGGAGGTTGAATTTCCTGTGTTAACTCTTGTCATCCTGTACTATTCTAGTTTAACCCCCACCCCCCAGTAAAGATTTTGCAACTGTTGCCAAGTGCCAATTGTGCTACGCTACACTTGTCTGTACATTATGCCACAAAAGTCTTGCTATGTGGCAGATGATCATGCAATTGCTTTGAATATGCTGATTGAAAATTAGCTCTTTCCTGCTGAGATATGAAAAGAAAGACATATGTCTTATCGATTCACCTCCGGTGTGAGTTCTGATAATGAGCATTGTCTTTTTATTTCCATTATAAGAAAAACTTCAAGCTCAGAGCATTCTTTCAGTGGGTCTTTCCAGTAAAGATAATCCATATGTCCATATTTCCATTTAATATTGCTTGACTTTATACTATCTGAGCTATAGTCTGATGTTCAAATGGCTGAGAAAATGTGCTGTAACATTCAAAATGTCTGAAAATTATGCTGTCACTATCAAGGTGTCCTTGACCGAATTCGCCATGCTGATAAATGTTTTACTAGATGGTTTATTCTAACACGACTAAGAAAATTCGATTATTGTAAATCTGGTCAATGACAGATTGTTAGTTTCTTGCAGCAGTTTCAACAACGCTGTAACTTTCATTTTTATTGACATTTATTTCCACGACTTTATTTTAACACAATATCTATCAAAGTCTAGTAGCATTTAGGATTATATACGTGTAGCTCAGATTTGTTGAATTTGAAACATTGTTCATGTTGAAACTGCTTTGAAAGTTATTGGCCTGAATTCATGAAGATGGTTAAAATTAGACCATGGTTTATGCAAATTTCTTCTGTGTAGATACCATTGACAGATTGTGTATGCCAACAGAAGTCCAGTAACAAACGCACGTCAATACATGCATGTCAAAGGTATGGCTGTTTCATGCTTGTTTTGAAAGACCATGGTCTGAATTTAAACCGTGGCATAAATTTAAACCACCTTCGTGAATTCTGGCTGTTATGTTTCATGACTGATATGAGACCCTCTATAAAGTGGCTATTGATCGTCAAGTAATGAGCTCCTTTGTCTTTGTATCTCAATTTGTAGCTGGACCAGCGTTCGTTGGCTGGAGCCTACCTCGTCACTGAAACGGGTTATAGCTGTCTACATCATGGTTCTTGTGGTGCAGGTACAGTGCAGGTTGACCTTTTTCCATCCAGATGCCATGAAAGGATGGTTCAGTTTTGGTTGAACTGGGGCCTCAAGTGTCCAGCCTTTCTTTTTTTTGTGAGAAATGAGAAACCTTATGAAATATGAAAGAGCATACAATTATAAGAGGAATTCAAGGTTTATTTAATGAAAAGTGGTTTTGATGTGGCTGAGATATCCAAAAACAAAGATGTCCTGATAAAAAGTGGGACCCATTGTTTATTAGGACCACTTTCTTTTACCTTGTTTTTGGATATCTCGGCCATTTCAAAACAAATTTTCATCAAGTAAATTCAAGTTAATTCCTCTTAGAATTGTATGTTCTTTAATGTTTCAGGAAGTGGTTTCTAATTATCTCTCAAAAGTGAAAATCTGAATCCTGTCTTGACCATCTTCAACTTGACTGGATTAAATCGAATAGAGTAAATTGAGCAGAGAGAATAGTAGGAAATTAAAGGGAGATATCACTCCATCCTGCTGAATGAAATGAATGTAAAGTAACTTGAGCAGAGATAACAGTAGGAAGTCTCATTGAAAATGGACCGAGCACACAAGAGTCATGGAATGTTAAGGTTCCACAAAATTTTTATGATGAGATGACATTGATTGCAACCTCATATATCAATCAGATTTGAGAAATGGCATCATGTCCTCAAAGCTCTGCTTCTGGTTTGTATAGGCAAATTGAAAAATGAGATGTTTTTGGTTGACAATTGATAAAACATGCTCCCTTACCCTTTAATATTCATCATTGTTATTCAGTACTTCTTACAATTGTGTATGACAAAGTTATAATGAAATTCTCTATTCAGTGGAGACTTTCGTACACAGACCAATGAGTAATTTGGTGAGGCAATGACATTATCCCCTCACTTAATCTTCAAAGGTTATTGTATTCAAAGCAATGTCCCTTTTTTTTTTAAATCAAGGGATTAATTCTGTCCATTATCAAAAACATTCTTTTTTTTATAGCAGATTTTTTTGGCTTTAATTCTCTTTGATGTGCACCTCTGCATGTTCATCTTTCCCTTTTCTCTACGCTTTGTTTTCATTCACAGCTGTGTGAGTTAAACACGTTCTTCCTGAAGCAGATTTACGTGTTTCCAGCGGACCACATGATCGGCATTATCAGGATCACCATCATTTGTGCAATTACAGCTCCCACAATTAGGTAAGGGATTTGTTTAAAGTGGACTTATCCAATGTTGAAATTAGGGGGAAATAATGACAGAAATATGAACTGAGGGGAAAAGAGGAAAGCTCATTTTTTTCCATATTGTTTACAAAATTCTTAATTGCCTATTCTGTTGTGTTTTATTTTGTATGAATACATTCTTCTCTTTCGTTTTGAATATTTGGTTCGTTTACTTGTTTCTTCATGCTCTCTTTATATATCTGGGAAGATGGGAATTTCTGGAGTGTGTTCAGATTATCATGAAAAGTATATGAAGACTTGAACAAAACAAAGTCAAGTAAGTTTTTAGGAGTTCTGGGGGGTGCACGGTGACCCCCTCCCCCCCTTAGGTACCCTACTATGTAGGCCCTACATGTAAGCACATATTATATATTACATACATACATAAGGACGGGGGGTGGGGGATCCGCCCCCCTCCCCTCAAAGTTTCGTGCTATAAATCTGTCGCGAGGCTTCTTGACTTTGTTTGGTCAAGTCTCGCACAACTTTTGAGACCAAATTTGCAACATCCCCGTATACTTTTGCGAAGTCACGCCCATTTTTGTAACGGAATGTCGTCCCAAAACGGGCACAATATTGTGCTTTTGTGTACATTTCCTATGGAAAACAGTGCTCTGTCATGAAAGTCATGAAAACCTGATTATTTTTACAATTAATCACTTTCATTGATTAGTTTTGTGCTAATTATGGTAGAAAAGTGGTCAGTGACAATTTCCAATAGAAAAACAAAGAAAAAACAAAAGTTGAAAAAGTTGAAAAACAAAGAAATACATAAGAAATTATGAAAAACAATAGAATACATTAAATTTCACCTAGAACAGCCACTTTTCGTTCCTGTTAACATCTTGATTATGTTTTAGTATGTCATGAGGATCCTGAAAATGTAAGTTTCGAGGAGTCCTGGGGGGGATGCACGGTGACCCCCCCTTAGGTACCCAAGTATACTGATCATAACAATGACAGTGATGGTACAGTACTGATATCTTAAAGGTAGGGGATACCTTTTACAGACCTCCCAAAATGCAGCAAAACATTAAATATGAACTTCAGGGGACTTGTTTAGGCCACTGCTGAGAAATTTGGAAGTCAACAGTTATCTACAATTTGAATAATGCACAAAACTCAACTACTCAGTAGTTCTGTGTGTCAGCCACACTTAAGCATTTTTGTTGCAGTCTTCAGTATTTTTTATCTATAAACACAAATCTAAAAGTATAAGAGCTGATGTAATAACATATAGAGTGTGTGGCAAGAATGTATATAGAAATGTTTATAAGTTTTGATGAACTTTCTTCACAAAATATACATGATGGACACACATGCAGTGCATGGGTCTGCAAAGGTAGCCTCGTAATGTACTGGAATTTACGGTGAGCCCCGAAAAAAATTCAATTCAAAATCTAACGGTCAATAAAAGTGTACTAAATGTTACCTTCCACTTTCAATACTTTATGGGAGTTTCTAAAATGATACTCTCTTCAACATACCACTGTATTTATACAACTCTTCATTTAAGGCATGCAAATGGGATTCCCTACCTTTAACTGCACCAACTCCACCTTATTAAAATGCTCAAGGTTCTACTGAAAATTATCAACATATAGCTAAAAAAAAAAACAGAGAAAGACAGAGAGGGCATGAACTATGCAAAAGCAGCTTGAGCAAATTTATCTTGAGGCAGAGCCTGAAAGATTATCCCTGTGACCTGTGATACGCATTTCATTTTTCTCTTCTTGCGACAAATTTCAGCATTTCAATCACGTATTTGTTTTGCTCCCTATTTTTTTTTTTCCCCACAGGCAATACTATACATACATCACTGACCCACACTGCAAGAGAGTGGGCACACAGACGTGGGTTTTCCTGTAAGTAAATTAACATTATTTTATAGCAATCAATCTTCATTAAGAAATGCAGATCCAAAACCGTTGTTTTTCCCAAAGTCTTGTTTTCTAGTCTGTGTGTTGCTTCTAGACTGATCCCCTCACAACTTAACTTTGCTTTATACGGCTTAGTACTCACATCACTTGTGCATGGCTGATTTCGAAGATAGAGATTGACATTGAATTGAATGCATTTGTTTTATGCATGGCTGCTTAGGAGCAATACCTGTGGTCTCACCCACCGCACCACACCAGCTCTTGATAATG
Organism: Diadema setosum; assembly: GCA_033980235.1. Lineage (NCBI taxonomy): Eukaryota > Metazoa > Echinodermata > Echinoidea > Diadematoida > Diadematidae > Diadema > Diadema setosum. Next base: position 16,410,835 of record CM067074.1, read on the forward strand.
ATGATGATGATAGTGATAATAGTAATGATGGTGATGTTGATAGTGATAATAGTAATGATGGTGATGTTGATAGTGATAATAGTAATGATATTGAATGATAATAGTGATGTTAGTGTTGATAATAATGATGAAGATGATGATGACGATGACAGTGATAATGATGATGATGATGATGATGATGGTGATAATAGTGGTGATGATGGTACTCCAGGATTGGAAGATGATACTGGTATATAATTAGGGATAACAGAATAAATTTCTCCCTCTTGCTCAAACAACCATTTTTGGGGCAGGGTTTCCTGCCACTTATCAGTCCATTGTCCGTTCATATTACCCTGCTTAGATTTATTTTTAGTTGCCCCTGGCAAGCAGGCCACATGGGTTTGTAGCACCCTGTTAGGGTATTCATGGTCATGAAAGTGGTGCTGGTAGTGTAGCACTGTCAGCAGAGGTGATAAACAGCATTTCCTTTGATCGTAGCAACTTACATCAATAGACAATCAAATAACAAGGCATATTTGTGGGCAAATTGTTGGGTCTCGCTTGATTTAACCATCTTTTATTTATATTTTTATTTTTTTTTTGGTCACCACACCCCTCCTCAGAGCAATCACGCTGATTGAACTGATGGCGTGCATCAAACACGGCCAGGAGATGTTCCAACAGACAATCTTCATCAACATCTTTCTCTGGCTAGCGGCTCAGGTAATCACTACTCAACCAGTAAATGGCAGCACTCTAATTATGAATTATGAATGTTATTGCTAGTAGTAGTAGTAGTAGTAGTAGTAGTAGTAGTAGTAGTAGTAGTAGTAGTAGTAGTAGTAGTAGTAGTAGTAGTAGTAGTAGTAGTACATATTAGTAGTTAAATTATGTGTGTCGCAATCATAATTATCTGATTTTCATTAACTCTTCATATGCCACTGTGTAAATTCCCTGTGTGCTACATTATTCTGAGACTGCAATGCAGACATGCTTTAGAAAACCATAATTTCTGTTTTGTTTAATCCATGTAACTTTTTATAGATTTTTATTATCCTGGACATGCAATGAGTAAAGTTGAAGAGCAAATTACAAGCTTTGTTATGATGTAAAATTCATGACAAATTCTTGATTACAGATATTTCTGGGCAATTCCACGGTAACGGAAGGACATTCAGACAGAATTTTCACAGTTCAAAAAAGTACTCTAAGAAAAGTTTGATGGATACAGCATTTCAAACTATAGAGATGTATTACCAGAGCCAAAGACTGTAATTTCCACCAAAATTTTTGTCAAACCTGCTAAAGAGTAATGAAATATGCATATTAATGAGGTCGGTAACGGAAGGACATCAAAATGGACATGGGTTTTCAGGCAAATTAGTTTTTATCAAAACTCTGTGAAGTTTATGGAGCTATTTTAATTTGTTGGTATACAGTTTAATTGCCATTGTTTTAGCTATAATGGAATATATTTGACTTTCAAATATGTTTACTTATTTTTTAATTAGACCACATAATATCCATGTGTGTTTGGTAACGGAAGGACAGTAACAGAAGGACATGCAGATTGTCTGTGTAAAGTGTATGGGGAAGATGGATTATGGTTAGTTTTTATTAAACCTCTCTAAGGTTAATATTTTGTTCATATGTGGCAGGTATACAGTTTGATCCAAATAGTTTTAGCTTTACTTTTATGTATTCAACTTTGAAACATGTCACCTGGTTTTTTAATTACAGCACATTGTTTTCATTAATGTGTGGTAACGGAAGGACAAAGAGCTTTGTGTGCATACAGTGAAGGATGTTATTTCCAACTTTAATGTTAATCCTTGTAGTCCAATGTGATATTTTTTTCTTTCTTTTGCTTAATCCCCCAAATAGCCAAATCTTATGGACCCATTTCACAGTGTGTGAGTGTGTGGGGGAGGGTGTCTTGGGGGCATATCCCCAGCCCCCCCCCCCCCCCCCCCCCCGATCTCTTACACTGTTTGCAATATAAATCATGATTAAAATCTGCACACATCACCCTGGAGAGTAATCTACACGAGACCATAGTTAGATTGTTCAAAATACTGCTAATTCCTAATTATACATATTAATTGATTATGCAAATTCATTCAATAAATTACATTTAATAAATTACATTTTATCCCATAGAATACTAATGTGAAGCAATTTACAGACATTTTTTGGTGTGGATCTTCATTTTGAGGTATTAAACAAATGTAGTGTCAAAAAATTGCAAAATCAATCTCAATTCTTTTATTTTTTATAGTTTCTTGAATTTCTTTTGTATTTCCTTGTTTTTTTCTTTTTGTTGTTTGAGTGGTTTTTTTTTTCCAAAGAAAATTGTCACAGACCACTTTTTAAACATAGTTAGCCAAAAGTCAAGTAATCAAAGTGATCAAAACAAAAAAAATTATCAGATTTTTATGAGTTTTATGAAAGAGCACTATTTCCCATAGGGTTTGTACACAAAATTACAAAATTGAGCCAATTTTGGGTCGACTTGCATTCAAGAAAGGGGTGTGGCTTCATTTGTTATTTGAATTTAGTCAAGGGTACTTAGAGTAGGTTCTGACTCATTTGTGTTCTCATCTTAGGGACATTAAATGGCTAAAAACAGACTCTAAGTCCTTCAGTTACCACAACTTTGTCCTTCCGTTACTAGCTTCGGTAACGGAAGGACATTTTTAATTTATTCATAATTATTCAAAGAGGAGGGGTTTCGTGGATGGATGGGTGCCAAGTTATAGGCCTACCTAAACTTGCTTTACACTGAAAATTTTATGGTTTTTATATTACTATTTTTGATAAAATATTAAAAAGACCTCTTTTTGTGGTAACGGAAGGACAAAATACAAGGTCACCTTCAGGAAGTCACTGAAGCGTAACAAATCATGGAAACCGTAAAAATATTAAATGAACTGTTTCTTTCATATTTACTAAGTTCTAATTATAACAATTCATAACATTTATTTCTCAAATATTGCATACAGGCCATGCTACATTTCTATTATAATTTATGCATTTTTGAAAATTAATAAGGTTAGTTAAACAATTGAAAAATTGACCCCGAATATGTTATAAAACTAAGAATTTTTACTCAAATTCATAAAATTCCAACTTGAAGCTTTCATTTGATACCAAAATTGCGTAGGAAATATGAATTTGAAATTTTAGATGTCATGTCCACTTTGGCGTGGAATTGCCCTTCTTTCAAAATAACCAGCAGCTAAATTTTTGGTACAGGCATGACTTTTGCACACGAAACATTGACAGAAACTTAAATTAACCAAAATATCCAAAAGGTAACACCGCTTTGATATTCAATCATGATACAATGCAAGCTATACACATGAGAGGAATGGAATCGTGAGTGAAGCTTTCACTGTACAGTGGCATTTGGCAATTTATCGATTGGTTTGGGCGGGTTCGTGCGTTTGAGTAAAATATGCGTACTTGGCATGCCGTCGACCGAGTCGGGCATGTGAACGTGGCACATAAAGCGTTAAGGAGCTACAATAGCCACAGACATTGTGATGGATATTTGCTTGTTAGTTTTGTTTGCCATATTCAGTACATTGTAACTGCTTACTGATTCTCTGAGAGATACTGAAATCTGCAGAGATTTCCTACAGGACCAGCTAGGCTCCTATTTGCAGCAGTTAATGATCCTATGTTGTAAAAGAATGGAAATTGCCTTTTTACCCCCCCCCCCCCATATAGTCTGAATGGGCACTTCCAATGTGATGTGCATTTTATGTCCTCTGTGGGGATGAAAATAATGTTCTTTATTCCTTTCCTCCAATTTCCTGTCTTTTTTTTTCTACAGTTGATCTTTGTCCTTATATGCTTCTACGCATTCTGGTGGTACTACCAGAAACACAAGCCTGTGTTGGTAGGTGCCTCTTGTATATTTTGTGATTTGTTTGTTGTTGTTTTTTAAATCAAAGTATACTTTGCATTGCCAGTTCCAGCACAACTCTCAAATTTTGTTTGTACAAATGTCAGTCTTCTGTATCCTAACCAGTACCAATTATGAAAGATTGTGATCAGCAACAGTTATTACGGTATTTTCACAAGTTTATTTGTACGTTCACCCTTTACAAACTTGTATCTACTGTATACGCTATAATTTTCGCGTACATAAATTTTCGCGAATTGCCGCTGTCACACATTTTCGCGAGTGGTTAAATTCGCGATTGGGGGACCAGAGAAAATATGAAGTGGCAAAGAAAGTGTGAATTTTCAACTTACTAGCAAATGAGAATGATACTATTTATACACTGCATGAAAAAAACTTACCAAACTCTGCGAACTAGTAAGTTAGAATTCAACATTTTTGAAGTGGTTAAGTCCATCGCGCTAGATTTCTGATGAGTGGTACGAGGGGTTGCGATAATGGATTGGCTCTACAGTATTCGTAAGTAGACGTGGACTAGCCTGACCACCCCAGACGCTGTTAATACGCTGTGCTGTGCGAATGCTACTTACAGCGACTGGGCTGTGTATACTAGTTTAATAGTAGTTAGACGTGGACGTGCTATATGTACGTAAACAAGCTTAGCCAGTATGGTCTGTTCGGTAAGCCGTGACATGGTATACTAGTACTGAAATGTTCGTATCATCAAGGCAAGGGATTCATTTTGGAAGGTAATATTTTCGCGTGTTGTTAATTTCACGAATAGCTTACGACTCGCAAAATTCGCGAAAATAAAACCCACGCGAAATATATAGCGTATACAGTACTTTCAACCACCTTGTGAGTTGCTAAACATGTCCCACTCACAAATGTGACCCTGCATCACAAGACCAAAAAAAGTTGCCAGACATGGATTTTTATTTAAGGGCAGATATTGAAAGAGCATATTTTAAGCTTTAAAATGATGTATGACTCAATTTAGATGAACTCTGCTAATTTATCTAAATATAGGAAAGAAAGCACACACTCTGGATAAGTGTGAACTGAAAAAGGAGGCTCTCAAGTACAGGGTCTATTCAAGCGCTTAAGGCGCGATGAATGGGACAAAAAACAGGATGTAAACCATCTGAGCAACAACAATGAAGGGATTTAACGATTTTCAGATTAAAGTGAAATTAAGCATGCTCTGTTTACACATTTTGATCATGGTTTATGTCAACTTTCAAAGCTGTAGTATCATCCTTTCAAAAGTTATAGAGATGAAAATGAAGAGTGTTATTATAAAGAATTTTCGAGAAATGAAAAGGGGTCTCTAACACATACCTAATCACACTACTCTACCAAAAAAAAAAAGAAAAAAAAAGCGTTTTAGAAAAACTGCTGAAAATACACTTTCCCATTCATTTTATGATCCCAAACTTAAGAGTAATGCAGAAGAAGATTGGCTCTTATATAAAACATGAAAAACTCAAGATTGACGTGGTTGACCCATTTCACCTTTTTTGAGACCTCATGTAAAATCATGGGGTACGACTTTTTGTTGGTTTTGTGATGCACGGTCACAAATTATCCCTGTCTCCCTTAATATAGAATTATTCCCATGAAGTTATGAATATTCATGATTGAATGATGACCTTGATGTTACAAATATTTATGAATTGAATGGTGACAGCAATGAAATTATGAATATTCGTATATGGAATGATGATCACAAAGTTAGGAATATTCATGATTTACAGTAACTAGCATTTAGGATGTTGTAATATGTTGCATGATGATGTATGTAGATAGATGTGAGGTTACTATGCTATGTGCTGAGATATGCCCAACTATCACTATTTCAAGTATACATAATATATTTTATTTCTTTTGTTGTTGTTGTTGAAATGTTGTCTTGTGTGCTCATCTCTAAATAATGCAAGTTATTGACGGTAGTTTTTAAATCTTACCTGCCTACCCTTTCCCCCTTCTGTCTTCCTCTCTCTTTGTCTCTTAGAAATTGTCATCTTGTCTTTTGAATGATATTTCTTAATGTCACTGCATATCTTACATTAGAGAAAGATCATAGTATATGGCTAAATGTATTAAGGCAGCATGAAGACACCATAAAGCAGTTTACGAAATTTGCTAATTTGGGAGAGAAAGAATGGAATTTTTGTCTTTGAAAATATATTGCCACTACAGTTTTGCTACCAAAACAAATGGTCATATAAAAGAACAAAGGTCTCACATAGACAATAATCTTTTTTCTTTATGTCATGAAACACTAACGGTAGTTGTAAAATTATGATAAAACAAAGTGATACAGCACCATTCCACACAGAAATATGGTTTCCAGGGCTCAGATAGGTTTTAAATATCATATACTTTCATACCTCTTTTTCAATTTATGCAATACAATTTCACCTTACTCAGCCTCAGGAGAGACTGGTACCGCTAGCTGTGCGTCGTCTTAGTCAGCAGTCCACATCTGCCCCGTCGACGCCCACCAAACACATTAACGGGCTGCCCGACGAAAGTTCGACCAACAGCTCCCCACACCACTACGGCACGAGGCAGAGGAAGGCGCAGAATGTGGAAAGGATCAGTTTGTCGTGATAACATTTAGTAGAGATGGGGTGGGGGATAAGAGGGATGGAGAGGATGAGAAGGAGAGATTGAATATGAAAAGAGGAGAAGAAGAAAATTGCAGAGGAGGAGGAGGAGGAAGAGGAAAATGAAGATTGAAAGGAGAAGGATGAATAGGAGCAGGGGGAGGATATGAAGAAGGATGAGGGAGAGGAGGAGGGGATGGCAGTGGAGGACGAATAGGGGGAGGTCTGGAGGGGGAGATGAAAAATACAAAGGAGAAGGAGTATGAGGAGGAGGAAGAAGATATGAAGAAGAGGAGGAGGGAGATGTGAAAAAGGAGGAAAGGGAAGAGGAAGATAGAAGATATGAAGAAGAAGGATGAGGGGAAGAAAAAAGGGCATGATGAGGGAGGACCAAGAGGTCTGGAAGAGGAGATGGAGGAAAAGAAGAAAAGGAGGAGGAGGAGGAGGATAGGAAGAAGGATGAAAGGGAAGGGGAAGAGGATGTGGAGAAGAAGAAAGAGGAAGAAAAGGAGGAGGAGAAGAAAAATAAGAAGGAGGAAGAGGCGGAAAATATGAAGAAGGATGATGGGGAGGAGGAGAAGGAGATGTTGGTGGTGATGGAGGAGGATGAGCAGAAGGAGGAGAAAAGGAAGACTTAAAGGAGAAGGAGGAGGAGGAGATTGAGGAAGATATGAAGAAGAAGGGGAGAAGGAGATTGTGGAGGAGGAGGAGGAAAATAATGGAGAGGAAAGGATGCACTGAAGGAAGGGGGGAGGAGAAGGAAATGGTGGAGGATTAAGAGGAGGTCTGAAGGAGGAGAAGAAGGAGTACGAAGGAGGAAAGGGAGGAGGAGAATGTGGAGAAGGAAGAAGATAAAGTAGAAGAAGGAGGAGAAAGAAGAAAAGGAGGAATAGAAAGATGGGGAGAAGAAGTACTCAAAAGAGAAGGAGGAGGAGGACAAATTTTAGAGAAGGATGAGGAGATGACTGAGGAGTAAAGAGAGGATCGGACATCCCTTAAAGGCCAAAGAAATGCAGCGGTACTCTCATTCTGGAAGAAGCCTCTCTCAACCCCATCTGCCAGTCTCTAGTGGTTCTATTGCTTCCATGGAGAGCTTTGGGAGATGGATAGACTTCATGACGACCAGAAATGTATGATGAATTAAGAGGTCTGAACGTACTGGCAGAAAACTATCCCATAGACTGTCATTAATGTGCAACAGCTTGTGTCTTATCACGTCTATTTCTTTTTGTGTTGATGTGATGAAAATATCAGGAAGAGGATGAAAATACCAGGAAGATTTACAAGCCCTCACATGCTTGAATTTTAGGGATTTACTGTGCATATGAAAGCAGAGAATAGCTGAAGAGTTTGAACTTTGCCAGATTAAGAGGCAGGTAGTCCCCGAAACGAATTGCCAAAATGAGATGCGATGATACTATTTCATCCGTGGATTACCGTGCACATGAAAGAAGGCTGTGTTGAGAGTGGCACGAGTCTGGCAAGACGAGACTACTATGCATTGTGAATGTGTAAAATGTTTCCGTATGAGCAGATACGTGAAGACCTCTTCTGGTCCTATCCTGTACCTGCTCAAATCAGTGAATCTAGAAATAGATGAGGAGAAAGTCAAAACTATGTGGTTAGTGTGTGAATAGAGTCTAAAATATAAAAAAAAAAAAAAACAAATGTTCCAAAAAAAAATGATGATAGTAATAATAGAATGATCATAATAATGCTAATATTTGTGATGTGCCGAGAGAAACCAAGATTTGGTTGGGAGACAATTTTCGCATGGTTGTTATGTTTGGAAGAGAAACTGGAGGACTTGAAATTTGTGGAAGTACCATGGTATATCTGGATATTTTGCCTGTTCAGCTATATGCGTAATGAGAGACTCTAATCACATCAATTGCTCACATCTAAAACAATGGAGCAGCTCTCTCCCGCAGTCTTCGCAAGAGTGTGTCAAGTTTTTATTTTTTAATTTTTTTTCATCCTGACCGCATGTATTTTCAAACCGTCATGCATGTGTTTTTCAAGCTACCCGAAGCCTGTTTTCCCACCTCTCATACATTTTTTTTTTTTTTTTTTTTTTTTTGCTGCAGAGGACGCAGGGAGGGCGTGTCTGAGTTTTTCAAGTATCGTATTTTTATATATTTATTTATTTTTTTTTGGGGGGGGGTTGTATGCAATGCTGTGGCTGGAAGGGCTTTGAGAGGATTTTTTCATGGCCTTATGATGGATGAGGGAACAACAACTGGTTGTCCTTATCTTATGTGCAATGAGCACAATCTGTTCTTTTTTTTAAAAATCAGAAACAGGACTTCAGTGTGATGTGCAGCACACAGTGTCCTCGTACTACTA